>CM069911.1:60942163-61542163 GCA_036172215.1 Camellia granthamiana | reverse complement strand
CGTTTTCGCCTTTTTCTCACTTTTTTTTTTCTTCTAAATCTCTAACCGTGTGTCCTATCGATGCGCAGCTTGCTCTCACAAGTTTGTTTAATCTAGGCTGAGGTGACCATAATGATCTTGGGACGATTTTGGGGCAGTTTATAATTTTCACCCCCAAATGGCCCGTTTTCACCCTTTTCTCACATTTTTTTTTTGTCTAAATCTCTAACCGTGTGTCCTATCAATGTGCCGCTTGCTCTCACAAGTTTTTTTAATCTAGGCCAAGGTCACCGTTATGATCTCGGGGCTGTTTGGGGGCTGTTTCCAATGTTCGCCCCCAAACGGTCCGTTTTCGCCTTTTTCTCTTACATTTATTTGTCTAAATCTCTAACTGTGCGTCCTATCGACATGCCACTTGCTCTCACAAGTTTGTTTAATCTATGCCGCTTGCTCTCACAAGTTTGTTTAATCTAGGATCAGGTGACCATGATGATCTCGGGACGATTTTGGGGCAGTTTCCAATTAACAGCCCGTTTTCACCTTTTTCTCTCACATTTTTTTTGGTCTAAATCTCTAACCATGTGCCTTATCGATGCTCCACTTGCTCTCACAAGTTTTTTTAATCTAGGCCGAGGTAACCATTATGATCTCGGGGCTATTTTGGGGCTGTTTCCAATGTTCGTCCCCAAACGGCCCGTTTTCGCCTTTTTCTCTGACATTTGTTTGTCTAAATCTCTAACCGTGCGTCCTATCGACATGCCCCTTGCTCTCACAAGTTTGTTTAATCTATTCCAAGGTGACTTTGATGATCTCGGGGCTATTTCCAATTTTTTCCCCCAAATAGCATGTGTTCGCCTTTTTCTCACATTTTTTTGTCCAAATCTCTAGTTGTTGAATTTCTATTTGATTGATCAATGTGTGGTATTCCAAATCCTCAAAAAAAATCAGGTGAACTAAGCCACCCTAAAAGGAAATAGATATCTAGAAATATTCACAGACCTTGCAAAACAAGTCAATAAAGGCACATTGTATTTGTGATTCAAAGAACAAAAATCAATAAAAAAGAATATGTAGCAAAGCACATCAGGTATCCAAACCAATGACACACAAATAGCCTCAGCAGTGAAACAAGAAGCCACATGGTTTCCCAATCTTGCATGTGGCTTAAAGTGGTCAATGTTTACTTCAAACCAAGTGTTCTTAACAAAGACTATAATAAGAAATTTTTCCAGCAAGGATAGCTTAACAAGAAAGGAGACTGAAAACCAAAAATTTAAAACAGTATATAAAATTAATATGTGACAATTCTATGATTAAAACCTATACAACTTAAGAAACATCCTCAATTCGCTAATATTACCAAAGTGACAGAATAAAACTATCATTCAAAACATCATAACAACAATTAACCAACTATAATTGAGATTGCTCTCTTCAATTTGGATTTCCTACTACAATTTCCATATTCTTCCCTACCAAATACAATTATTATTAGGATTAATCATGCTAACTATTTTTCTTCTGATTTCCAACCACAAATGTGTATAAGTCAATTCTCTATTTCGATCACCAATATAACAGTGCTCAACTGAAAGTAAGCACAAACATGTCCTAGAAACTCTTACAGTGATCCTATCATAAAATGATATTGGTGCCCATTCAGCCAAGCCCTAAAAGAGTAGATCCCTACGTTTTCCCAAGCACTCATCTAGAATTGGACAAAGTTGGCTAATTGTGTATTCAATTTCAGGAACAAGACTACTTGTTTATATAAGCAAATCATCCAAGAAGAGAATTACACCATATTAATTTAAGCATCTATTAGTCATTCAATAATCAGTTACCACTGTCAAAAGGAACGAATTGCTAGAACCTTTTTCAAGATAATAACTTGAAATTGTTATAAGAGTGGGTGCTCATAGCATTTTTTAGAATGCATTCAGATCAATAAATAAGTAACTACCATCACAATAAAACCAAGGTAGCTTCCATGTACGCTTGGATCTTGCCCACTGGATTCATCAGCCATAAAAGCACGAATGTTCATTTCATATATAACAAGATCTTTCTGCAAAGAGAATAGCAAAAAAGGCAAAGATTACAAAGAGACACTTAGGTAATTTGTAAAAATAATTAAGACACCCAACACAAAAATGTTCAATCATGCAACTCATAACTCATCATTAAAAATTTACCTACAATCTGTAATACATCTACTCCTCCATTAGCTAGTAAACAAGCTATCAAGATTTGAGGACCATCATATGCAGATAAAACGGTAAGGGGCTGTTTTGGGAAGGGAAAGACAATTTCTTGTAATGAAAGAAACCCAGAGAAAGAAGGCAAAGACAGAATTTTGCAACAGTAGGGGCTGTTTTGGGAAGGCTTTTAACCTTTGTTTTGATCCTCAAACATCAAACAAAAAAAAGAAATCAATGGTCTATATTCATTGTGGGCGTGACCTATATCTCACTAACTTTAAATGTACACCACTTACTTTCAGGTTAAGATTCACTAACTTTAAATGGTCTATATTCGTAGTTGTGGGCGTGACCTATATCTTCATTTGGGCCTTTTTAGCATAGTGTTTCTTAGCAAATATCTTACCCTTGATACCCAAAGACTGCTCAATTCAAATTGAAGCACAAAATTAGAACTTCCACGCAAAATTTCATAAATATATAAATCAGAAGAGAGAAAAGTAGAGAAATTGAACCTTCTGAGCAAGCTGAGATCGCTTGTGAACCTTGCAAGCCTCTTTCTTGTGTTTGCGCTTGAAGTGATCATGGCGATAGCCATGTCTCTTCCTGTGAAGCTCTATGTAATCTCCTTGAGGCTTAACAAATCATTTATCAAACAAAAACAAAATCAAATCAGTACATGTTCAATTGAGATCAATATCAAAAATATACAATTACCAAACACATACACCAAAAAAAACAAAACAAAACAAAATTTTAAGCTGATATGGGCCAGAAATGAGAAAGCCGACTAGAAGGCAATGAAAAAAGGAGAAAAACAGTAACGTTAAATGTGGTGTATATACTCTGACTAGTCATCTTTGCTTCAAATTAAGCACCACCAAAACATAGCATCAATACTTGGTAAATAATTAAAACCAAATACATTGGTTTAATTCCACATCTTTAAATAAGTTTAATTTTGATCAGTTTTAAATTTTTAGATTAAGGATCAAATCGCACAAAACCCAATTTAATGTAATTTGGGTTGGTTCCATTCCATTATACTAAAAATAAGTGAATCAATCAATATTAAATAATTCAGTCAAAAAAAAAGTCAACAATAAATAAATAAAATAAATAAGTTTTTAACATTAAAACATAACACAAATAAACAATTAAATATTATTTAATATAAACCAACAATTGTGAATCGTATAGTGAAGTCCAACTCAAGTTTAAACACAACCAATATAAATTAAATTCAATAACACAAATAATAAAATAAATTTGAAGAACTAAACTTAACCTCTTTAGGTTAGTTGTGAATTTAGGCTTCTTTCTGTCCTTAACTTTTGAGAGAGTTAGCTCCAAAAAATTCCTCAACTCATCAGTCATATGGCCTAAAACCCAATAACAAAAAACAAATGCATATATCAAATTATCATATGTACAAATTCTTTGGAGAGTTAGCTCCAAATAGTTCCTCAACTAATCAGTAATATGCCCTAAAACCCAATCACAACAACAACAAAAAAATGCATATATAAAATCATCATAACTCCAAAGGTATTTTCTTCTCTTTGCACCAAATCAGCTGAACCTCCTTATCACAAATTAGCAACATACCATCATGGATCAGGTACCAGATTAGCACCAAGCCAGCTCTGCAGTAGCTAAATTTTGTTATGAGTCTCTCTCTCTCTCTCTCTCTCTCTCTCTCTCTCTCTCTGATTGATATAGATATAGATGTTTGTAGTATGAGTCTAAACCAGTGGGCTAGAAGTGTAATTTCCTGTAGTGTGTTCCTAATGTCACAAAGGGAAAAAAAAAAAAAAAAAAAGCAAACCATAGCCAAATCCTGTTCACACCCACATGGTTGACTTAGGACCAAAGTGTTAAGTTTACAACTATAATCTCCATGAATTAGATATAGAACAATAGAGATCAAAATGTTTGAAATTGACAAAAGATATCAAGCTTTAAGGATTGGATTAAGACAGATATCTCACCACAAGAAACCCAAATGCCAGAAGCATGCTTCCTTTCCTTGCCTGAACACCCTTATAAACATTGTATTCACTGCACAAGAACAGAACACCATGTAAAACGAGGTCAATCTGATCATCACACAGGAACAGTTAAGAAGATAAGCATGTAAATTTTTGCCAAAAAGAATATGAAGAACTACTTGCCTGAATGAGATCGTTGAAAGAACAACAAAAGCTATCATTAGAAACAACATAGCTCTGTTTGTTGGGATTTCTGAAGTCAAAGAATAAATAGATAAACGAAAAATGAAAATAATAAAATAAGAGCAAGTCAATTTTCTAAAAATGTGCTTCGAAAATAGACAAGGGCAAAGCACATTAGGGCCAAGAAAATAGACAAGGCAGAGCCTGACTTACATTTAACAGAACTTCTAAATATATCCCAAAATCGAAGTGGAAAAAGCTATATTTCACCTGACTATTGCCTCCAGACATCCATAACTCGCCAAGCACGAGAGGTCACGGATTCAATGACTACAATCAAACATTTAAAATCTAGGAAGGTTACCCTAATGGAAGAACATTCGGCGAACCCAACCAGAGCATTCAGGTATAGCAACTCTGGATTGGAAGTTCTTATGCAACTCAACCTCTTTAGGTTACGATTTGGGGCTGGGTCGATTTACAAGTATGCGAATGGAAGAAGGCAGAGAGAGAGACTAGAGAGAGAGAGAGAGAGAGGCAGAGAGAGGGCGAAAGACATACCTGGGACAATGCTCCAATAGTAGATCGACGGAGGTACGACGGTGCAACGATGTGATGACGGTGTGAGAGAGATCGTGAAAGGAGGAGAGGAGTGTGAGAGAGAGACTCACAGTGATCATAGAGACACACCAGCCTTCCAAGAGTTAGCCTAAAATAAAAAGGTGACATTGTGCAAAAAAAAAAATTTCCCTGACTAATAGCTTTGGTCGCCAAAAACAGGTAAAGTAACCTTTTCCCTACTAAAACAAAGTTCCGTCGCCAATTAATTTTGGAACCCTCCAAAAATTCAAATCCTCCCTCCAAAATTTTAATTACAATTGCCGACTAACCAATTCAGTCAGTAAAAGTCAGTTAAAGGCAACTAAATTTTTTTAGTAGCTAAGTAGGTGTTTGGCATGGACTAAAAAAGTGCACTTTTTTTTGCATACATACACTTGTTTGGGTCACATCAATCAACATCTATCAATATTTCCTCTTTACTTTTCTACCTACTTTCTCTACTTTTCTACACATTTTTTTTATAAAAAGTTAAAAAGTGCACTTATTTAGAACATCCGAAACCACCCTTAAATATTTCCAACTAAATAATTTTAGTCACCAAAAATAAACATTTACCGACCAAATATTTGGTCGCCAAAGAGAAAAGCAAAAATTATGTTATTTGGTTGGCAACTAAATCATTTGGTAGGCAAAAATTCTTATAACACGACTAAAGGTTTTTTGGTCACTGAAGATAAATTATTACTTCAAGAGGTTGATTCTCAATTTTGTAAGGGGAAAAATTTATAGGAACAACATATTCTCATTTTCCCTCCACAAATCACTCTCCGAATCCAAGATTCAAGCACACAAAATAAATAAATAAATAAAACCCAATTTTAATTTTTCTAATTATTCCACTGCCTTCAATTTTTGAAGCTCCCAAAACTTTTGCATAAATACACATATGTAAACAAATAAAATCCCTATACATATTCCCCACAATACAGAAATATATCTATATCTATATTTATATGTGTACACACAATTACAAGGGTTTCAAAAGTATAAAAGGGGTTTTGAAATACCCTAAATCTAGAACAAAAATCAAAACTCATTTACTTAATGTATGAAAGGGTTCAAGAACGTTGTTGGAATATTCGAAGATCTTTGAAGAAAACTCGAATTCCTTTAGAAATTGTGAGAGGCTTAGATTCTTCAATAGTCTCAACTTAAGAACACAAGAGTAAAGGAGATGATGGAGATAAGAGATTGGGTGAAGAAGAAGACAAAGTAGCTAGAGAGAGAATAATGGCAAGGCTCTCCCATGGATCTCCCACTTTCACTCTCAAGGTTGATAATGGAGAAGGGAAATTAGTTCTTTCCCAAGAGTTAATTCTCCAAAATCCATCCCTTGTAAAGTTATGGGTGGGTGCTATTTATAGGCACCTCATGATGTAGGATAGAGCCCATGTGCAAGGCACATGGGGAATATTCTCTCTAACCACCTTGTCCGAGGAGGTGACCTCTCCGAGGATGAGGAAAACCCCGAAGAGGAGATCAACCTCTCGACGAACCCTTCTTCTTAGCCACACCTAACCAATGATCCCCAATCATCCCAAAGGGTCAAGGGTAGTCCCAGAGGACGTCCTGCCGCATAAGGGTCAGGGGTAGTTCAAGAGAACGCCTTGCCGCAAACATTGCCAAGTCTCAGGGACCCTCTAGATTGTGCCACCTCGACCTCAGTATAGGCTAGTTTAACCAAAGAGTGAATTTATCTCCACTCACCGTCCTCGGGATCGGGTCCTTTGTTCGAACTCCATTACGCCCATGGTTCTGGTGCATAGATCCCAGAAAGCTCTGAGCCCGCAAGTGTTCTGGGACTCATTAACGGAGCGACTTCTAGATTGCGTCTGAATCCATTCGAAGCCAAGTGCTTCAGATCTCTAGATTCGTGGATCCGAATCCTTTCGAGTCTGAGTGCCTCGGATCTCTAAGATAGCTCAATACCCTTTCGAGTCCGAGTCCAAGTAAGTCTCTAAGTTCGTGGATCTGAACCCTTTCGAGGCTTAGAGCGATTCAGTCCGTTTGATGGTGATAAATCTGGGCCCACCAATCTTGGACTTGCGATAAATTCGAGCCCACCAACCTTGGACTATTGGGCCTAATTAATTTAGTAGGCTCAAATTAGCTCCTCTTACACTTAATTCACAGAAATGAAAATCCTATAGCATCAAAAAAAAAAAAAAAACCCTAGAGCAAGAGTAAAATGGGAAATAGAGGAAGGGAGGGAGAGATAGAGAGAAACCTGAATGTCGATGGGACACAAGGCAACAGTGAGTGACGGGAAGCGAGAGCAGGCGACTCTCTATTTGGTGCTTGGTTTATGTATCTCAGCTAAGATATAGAGAAATAATAATAATAATAATAATAAATTAAACATAAACTCAAATTGGGCAGTAAGTGTTCCCACCAAAAAAACTGAGTTTTATTGCCGACTAAATGTGTTTTGGTCACCAAAAATGTATATTTTCCGACCAAATGAGGTAGTCACCAAAGATTAAAAATGAAATTATACTAGATATTTGGCGACTAAATTTCTTTTAGTCGGAAAAAGTTAGTAAATGACGACTAAAATATATTTAGTCGCTGAAAATAAATTTTTGGCGACCAAACTTTTGGTCACCAAAACTAAAAAGTAAATTTTTGTGTTTCATTCGGCGACTAAATAAATTTCGTAGCCAAAACTAATTATACAGTGACTAAAATATTTATTTAGTCGTTGAAAATAAATTTTTGCCGACCAAACTTTTGGTCGCCAAAGATAAAAAGTAAAATTTTATTTTCCAATCGGCGACTAAAAATATTTAGTGGCCCAAACTAACTGTACAGTGACTGAAAAATTTTTTAGTCGCCAATAATCAATATACCCCAACTAAAAAAATTAGTAGCTAAATCTTGTATTTTTGCCAACTAATATAATTTTTGGTCGCCAATTCTACAACTTTTGGCAATTAAATTTTTTTTAGTTGCCAAATTTGATTGCCAAAAGTGTAATTTCCTGTAGTAAGGATGGAAAGTAGCTCATCCGTCGATGCCGATGTACAATCCAGTAATGTTATTCATCAAAGGTTGTCCTTGTCTTTGTTCTTATCCACTACAAGAAATTACACATTTGCCGACTAAAAAAATTTGGTCGCAAAAAAATAATATTTGCTGACGAAAAAAAAATTCCATAGCTAAAAGTTGATACTATTACCGACTAAAGTAATTTTCTTGCAAAAAAGTGATTTTTTGCGACCAATTTAAAATATTAATCGGTAAAAATATAGGTGGGAGATGAAAAACAAGGCGGGAACAGTATAATCTTTTAGCGACTAATACAATTTAGTCGCAGTTTGATATATAAATGCACTTTTGGAGACCAAATTTGGCAACTAAAAAAAAATTAGTCGCCAAAAGTTGTGGAATTGGTGACCAAAAATTATATTAGTCGACAAAAGTACAATATTTAGCTACTAATTTTTTTTAGTCGGGGTATATTGATTATTGGATACTAAAAGAAAATTAGTCACTAAAAATGCCACAATTTGCGACAAAAAAAATATTTTAGTCGTTGTATAGTTAGTTTTGGCTACTAAAATTATTTAGTCGGCCAATGAAACACAAAAATTTACTTTTTATCTTTTTGGTCGCCAAAAATATATTTTCAGCAACAAAAAAATATTTTAGTCGCTATATAGTTAGTTTTGGCTACTAAAATTATTTAGTCGCCGAATGAAACACAAAAATTTATTTTCAGCGACTAAAAAATATTTTAGTCGCTGTATAGTTAGTTTTGGCTACTAAAATTATTTAGTCGCTAAATGAAAAATAAAAATTTACTTTTTATCTTTAGCAACCAAAAGTTTAGTCGCCAAAGATAAAAATGAAAATTTCAATTTTTTTTTGAACTGAGGAAAATTTTCAGATTGGGGCCATTATTTTTATTTATTATTATTTTTTTTTTTTGGTATCAAATCTACTTGAAATATAAACAAGTTCTCATTTGCTCTCTCTCTCTCTCTCTCTCACACATAAAATCAAACACCACCAAACCTCACCTCGCCTCACTGCGATCCGCTCTTCTTACCATCACTCACCACTGTGCAACGTCGCACATCGCCACCGCCGCAAATCACAGTCGCACATCACCATTGTCTCGCCTCCAGCTTACTTTCATGTTTTCTCTCTCTCTCTCTCTCTCTCTCTCTCTCTCTCTCCCTCTATTTTCCCATTTCACTCTAGCTCTAGGGTTCTATTTATTTTTTACGCTGTAGGATTTCGATTTGGGTGAAATGAGTAAATGGGTTTTAATTTTTTTTGAAGATTTAGGGTTTTTTGAATTGATTATTGGTGTGATAGATCAGATTTAGTGATGCGTCCCTGTCCTTCCACCATTAAACCACCTCTCGCCATGCCATAACCACTACCACCGCCTTCCTCATCTAACCTGCCACACCCAAACCACTGCCACCACCAAACCTCTGGAATGTGTTGATAAAAACACACACACTGGCACATTGTTATTTTTTTCAGCCAAATTTGTCTTGCTTTCTCAGCTAAATTTTGGAATTTTGTTTTTTCAATTACTGTAAGACTTTTGTTTCTATACAGTCGGTGTTGTTGGAGGGTCTGACCTTGTTAAGATATCAGAGCAGCTTGGAAAGTCAGGTTTGCTATAATAGCGTCTAAGCTTGTGAAAGATAGAGATTGGTTCAAGAAACCATACTTAAAGCATGGAGAGTATGATAATCACATTTCAATAAAGTTTGTTTATCCATGAATATCATTTGAACTCAAAATTTTTTAACTTTAGGGAACATTTGATTTTGTTTTAGTGCTTCTCATTGAATGAATCAAGTGTATTTTGAAAGGGGAAGTCACACAAGCCTAAACTGAAGCAAAGTGGTTACATTGAACACTAGAACCTACATTATCATGCTTGGCAGTTTGATCATTTCCAATTGCTCCAAGCTTTATTGTTGTTATTATTGCCATGTTATTATCCATGATTCAAAACTAATGTAGAATAAGATTTTGCCAATTCTAGGACAATGTGTTTTAACTGACAAGGATCTAGCTTTGTCCAAAGTGCATATGATTTCACTAGAAGAAGCCTGGGCACTTGGTATTTTAGTAATATAAAAACTAATAGTCATTAGACTTCACTTCTTGTCATTAACAAGTATGCAGACCACATGTGATTTGAATGGATGTTTATCATTTACCAAAATGTAGGAGTTTGGTGATGGAGTACACTCTTTCTTACATATTGAAGTGTTTGACATGCTGTATAGGTTGGCATGATCTTATTTGGATTTTAAATCCATTTGAAACTGAAGATTTAAGAACCTCTTTCTAAGCAAATAGATTGTGAATTATTGGAGTTTCTTTCATTTTGGATTGGGATTAGTCTTTACTACTTCAGTTGTCTTACTTTGACCAAGGAATTTTTCTGGTGTTGCAAGCACATGGGGCTTCTTTTCTTATTTTCCAATTTAATCTGTGATCTTTGTACTTAAAATATATTTTGTGGACTAGTTTCTAGTGTTGTGATTTCCTTTTTGTGTTCATTTCCCCCAAATTCTTCACATAGTTCTCAATTTTGAGTTGCATTTCAGAAAAGTAGTCTTAAAGATTTAATTATTTGGTTTATGTGGTTAATTGATTGTTATTTGTCAATTGATTAGGTGTGTCATCTTGCTTACGTTGTTACTTTCGTTATTAGATGTTTGAATGGGTTGGATTGGATGACTTAGTCCTTTCTACAACTATCCAAACTAAACAAAACCAAAGCCTAATGGGCTTCCAAGAATAATTCCCTCTTATTGGGGGTTAAACTGAACCTACCTTCTTAATTTGATTAATGATTACTCTCAAGAATGGTAATACATACAAATTAGAAAAAGGAGTTGGTTCAACTCAAGTTTAATAAATCTTCTTGCCTAGGCCAAATCAACGCATACCAACTTTAACCCTTATAAAGAATTTTGTTCTTGTTTGCTGGATTATGTCGAGTTTAATTGTTATGTCTGTTCATTACTTTAGTAGTTTTAGTACTTAGAATGATATCCTATTTCATTTATTTGCAGCAGCATCTTGTGCTTGGATTGATATCGCAAATTATTAAGGTAAGATTCTTTCAATTACTTATGCAAACCTTTCACAGATATTGGATTTAAAATCATGATCTGTGACCTCATATAAATACAATCTCTTTGAAATTCATTGGCTTGATTAGAGTGCTCAATTCTTTAGCATTTAGCCTATATGTGGGTAAACTTTGATCTTCCTAACTTATGGTATTGCAGATACAACTATTAGCATACCTCAATTTATGGTATTTTCCCTTTTTCTTCTTCTTTTTTTGCATAGAAACTACCATGGCTACCCAGCCAAATTAGGCAAGAAAAAAGACCCCAAACAACCCACAAATATATAAATACATACATATATATATTCAACATCCATGGAAAAAGGAAAAGGAAAAAAATTAGAGAGAGGAGATAGTGGATGATGGCAAGAAGAAAGTGGGTAGTGATAGGTGTTGGTTGAGTGGAGGAGATAGGATGAGGTTGGTAGGTGTTTGCAGTTATGGATTGTTTGTTTGGGTCTAAATTCTAAAGATAGAAAGATTAGTGTTTGTTTGGATTTAAATTCTAGAGAGGGAGATATGAGCATTTGGTTGGGTCTAAATTCTAGAGAGAGAGAGAGATATGTATTTGATGATGGTATGAAAGGTGTGTGGTTTGCCATAGGATGAGAAAGAAAAAGAAGAAGAGGAATACAAAAAAAATTAAAGAAAAATGAGAGAATATTCTGGCTTGTAATGGCATTAAGAAGAAAATTAGATAAAGAAATAAGGGTAATTTAGACTTTTTACAGCTTCTATTATGTTCATCCGAAATTGCACTTTGGTATGAAATTCAAGGGTTCAAGTGTTACAAATGAAACTATAAGGGGGCTCCGTGTTTTTTGGATAAACCACAAGGGGTTAAAGTGTAATTTACCCAAAAAGTAAATTATAATTATATTTCTTAAGTTTTACTTAAAATATGATTTGCCCTTTATAATTTTCAAAATTATATCCTGCCCTTAAAGTTTTTAATTTCATAACAAACAGTCCTTTTTTGTTAATAAATCAAAAAGTCAATTAACAATTTTTAATGATGTTAAAAATTTATTTTAAATAATATTATTATTATTATTGTAGAAGAGAGTATTTAAAAATTTTATTTTTTTAGTTGATTCTAGTAAATAAAAAAGAGCATTGATATACGAGTCAAAAAAATTAGACCCAATTTTCAAACACACTTTCAGAGAGGCTGTGTAAAATACTGCTCAATCCGCTAAAACTGTACCGATCCGCATCAATCTACACTGCTCTATCTGCTAACTGCAATTTAAATTTTGAAATTTATAATCTGCTTTCAAAACCACTCCACTCCACAATAGTTAATACACATATTTTTTAACTTACAATAAAATATCAAAGTAAAAATGAGTGTAAGAGAGATTTAAGATTTGACATTTATTACAAATTAGTAGTTATATATCTAAAAAATATTATGTAAAATTAGTTTATGTTATATATATGAAAAATATTATGCAAATTAGTGTTATATTATGCAAAGGATCAATAATTCGTTAAAATATTTTACGATCCGCCAATTCACACAAAATTGCTCAACTCACAATTTACCAATCTGCCAATATCCCAATCCGTCATTCAGTTTATAATTTTGCTCTCAAACCGCCCGCGCACACCCCTCTCATATCTTCTCTAATTATCAACTAATTATATCACTTACATATCATTAAATCTTAAAAATGGATTAAAATAAGCTTATATATCATTATCCTAATTGATTGTCACATTAGTGCAAAAGAAAAAAGGAAAGAAAAAAAAAACTATTAGCACCCAAACAGGTAGCCAGAGTTCAATTTCTCATTTGCATAAGCAGCACGGAGAGAGACGCCCGGAGAGAAGCAACCATATCTACTAAAGGGAGGTTCTGCTTTTTTCTCATTTCTTTCTTTTTTATGGAGATTCAACATTGCAAACCCATTCCGACGGCTTCACATTCGGCCAGCGAAGCCATCTCCGATGTCCTCTCTTCCTCTTTCTCCTTTGTTCCTTCTTCTTCTATCTTTCTCTCGTCGTCGCCTCACCTCTCTGTTTGTTAGAGTTTGGCTCTCAAACGTTTGAAAGAGAAAAGAGAAGGGAAAGAAAAAAGGAAGAAAACAAAAAAACAGGTACCAAAATGACGTCATGTTGGCACCGTTGCTGGAACCATTGCAAGGAATCACGGCAGAGGATCTGAAACTCCATTAATGCCAACACATTCGAACCATTCAAAATAGCCAATTTTCAAGCTACCCAGCAAAACTCTAAATAAAAAAATTAGCCTTGTTTGGGAAGAAGGTTGGGCTAAGCTAAAATAATCAATAAGACAAAATATCATATCAAATTTATAATTATTTTACTTTTTCTCTCACAACCATCAAACCAATTACAAAAAAAGCCAACCAACTTCCCAAATACAACTTTTTTAGTCAAGCTAAAATTAGTTATTTTAGTAGGTTATTTTTGTAATTGACTATTTTAGCTTGGCTAAATTAGTTGTGTTTGGAAAAATGATTGATTTTTTTATAATTGGATGTGATGTTTGTGAGAAAAAATGAAATAATTATGAATTTGATATAACATTTTATTTTATTAACTATTTTAACCTATTTTATCTTTTAATGTTATTTTAACCCAAAAAAACCAAAAAAAAAAAAATCATCCCAAACACCCCTAAAATATCCAACTTCCCAACCAAAGCCACTATAAGAACACCCACACAGGATAGCCAGAGTCCGATTTGGCATTTGTATAAGTAGCACGGAGAGAGACGCCCAGAGAGAAGCAACCATATCTACTAAAATTCTTCTTCCATTTTATTCCCACCCACCTTATACATACATATCTCATCAACACTAGTTTCTCGATAGTTTGATAGTTTTTAGAAAGAGAAAGTGGGTTTACTTCAATTTTGTGGTGGGTTTGGTAGTTTTTCGAGAGAGAAAGTAAAAGAAGAAGAAGAAGAAGAGGAAGCTGAAGAGAAAGGAGGTTTTGGGCTTTTTTCATTTCTTTGTTTTCTATGGAGATTCAACACTTCAAACCCACTTCGGCGTCTTCCCATTCGGCCGGCGAAGTGTAGCTCGACTTTTTCATGCCCCCTTTTGGAAAATGAATAAGCCCTACAGTATCGGACTCCCGCAGTTCTAAATCTGATCTCACAAGTGTAATGTGAAATAGATAAACACCGAGGAGTCCCAATTCAACAAATCTTTTGGAAAATCGCTTTTGAATAAAAAATGCCAAAAATGGACTGCTTTGCCCGAAACAGAGTCGCCACCTAAATATTTTTGAAAAATTTAGGAAACCCTTGACTCGTGCCAAAGGCCACATGTCCGTCATCACCAAGATTATCTCGGCTTGGGAACTTAGGTACGAGAGGGGAAGGTCGTGAATTGAGCAGCCCCGCTCGCCTAATCAAAAATCGGCCTTTACTAATCATGCTATGAATCTCATGTACATTATATGCTCTTGTTCCGGTTTATTAGGCTAGCATTACTATGTGATGCACACAAAAACAGGTATAGACTAACTTGCAAGAATTGGAACACTTGATTCATGTTTGTTTTAAAAATTGTTTCAAAATACGTACCACTTGAAAAAAGTGATCGCATATAAACATTGCTCAAATTATTCCAATTCAAGCAATTAGCCTTCATCCATAGGCATTCAAAATAGTTTATCATTTAAGCATTTAGCCTCATGGCAAGCATGCTAAACATGACAACAATGACAGACATGCAATATGCTAAAGCGAGTAAAGGCTCACCTAGTACTCCAAGCCAAAAAAGATGAGAGAGTTAGAACAATGCATGATCCTAACTTATGCAATATGACTAATGCAACACATGCGATATGCAATTAATAGGCTCGGCTACTTAACATGACATATGAATCAATTTGATAGCATGCAGTATAAGCATGTATTCAAAGAATGTTAAACTAACAATGCAAGTTAGAATGATGAACTGAGCCTCGGTGCATGCAAGACAAGTGGATGCAAACATGAAGTATGCTAAACAAAACATGATGCTTTAATCTAACCATCATAAGTTGGTAAATAAAAGGGAGAAAGACGTGGGGTTGGAAGACATACACGTTATTACAACATTACGCCCTCACACAGGAGGGTCTGAATGAATAAACCTAGCTAACTAATTAAAGCTAAGCTAATTACTACAAAACAATTTAAATTAGCTAAACTACTTAACTAATTATTACAAACCGTATGAACTAATTACTTAACTAACTATTCTACCTAATTAAAATAATTATAACACGGGACGAATTAGCAATTCTAACTAATTAATTACAAAACCACTATGTTAAGCACAACACTAATATATACAACACGAATCCCGAGGATCGATTGAGGGCTCATGCATAAATGCGGTTTCCAACTGAAAAAGCTACTGTTTCTACTGCTGAATGTCTTTGTTGCACAGTAGAACACTTGCATTGATTTCCACCTCCAGACTAACTATGTTCTGCTTTAGAAGAACACTGCTGAATTTTGCACTGGTGGCCGGTAGAGGGCCTGCCGTCCACTGATGATGGCCTGCTGGCCACTGTTGATTGGGCTTCCTTGCTACAACAGAGAGCATATAGAGCAGAGACAGTGTATTCTCAAGGGTTTGTTTGCACAATTTACCTTTCCTTATCGTTTGAACAGCTCAAAGGGATAGTAAACTTGGTTCACAAACCTTCAATCAATGCAATTTCATTGCATGATGGCCTATGAACCAAGGTGTGCAAGTTCAATAAGTGTAATGAAATAAGGCTCTTAAAACCACCTCTCTATCATGAAAGATCAAGGGAAGTAGTTGACAATGAATCTTGAACCGTTTTCATCACAATGTGTATGAAATGACTCGAGACTCAAGGGTTCAATTAACGTCCGATTGAACCTAAACAAGTTATTATCTTACACCTTTTTTAGTCCTCATTTTATTACTTCTTTTAGATTACCATCCATTCTTTAATCAATTGAGTCCAAAAGGTAAATTTAAGTCCTCTAATGGAAAGAAGTCGCAAACCAAGTGTTGTGTTGGGCATGAAAGAGACATCATACTGTTGGTAATGAACCCCCAAAGGGATTAAACCATTAAGCATGACATCTCAATCTCATGCTTAAACAAACAAGTAGTTTGAAACCACTTTCAATGCAAAACAAAAGCCAAGAAATGAGGGAGCTTGCAGAGGTGATAAAGAGTGATCACAAGTATGGAAAGCCATAAATAAACACAATCAACTCAAATAAGATGGTGTCTAAGGCCTAAAACACCAAACTCATGAGGACAATTACACTACAAGCATGCAAAACAAAGCTTACATGCAACAAACACTTAGAGACAGTCCTAAATAGTCTAAAAATAGTCCTAAAACATGATGGAATTAAGACAAAAATAGCTAGATTAATAAGCTAAAATATGCATCATGCTAGACTAGTAAGCAAGACACAATGAGGGGAGGTTAACCCCTCCAATTTTGGACTTCAAACCATGATTTTAACCACTGAAATAACTCTGAAAATCAGTGTTTAAAAGCTCAAAAAAAGATAGTGCAAATGTGGAAAACACAAGGGGAAAGGCCTTGAGAGCAAGGTGTAAACAAGGGTGAGCCACCCCTCAACCTTTATTGACCTTAAAACCCAAGTTTTAGCCCAAAAATACAGAGTTTTTACAGCCCCAAAACAGTTGGAAAATAGCAAGAAAAAGAGTGAATAAAGCAAGTAAAGAGGCAAAGCTTTATACCACTATAAGAGAAGACCAATTCTAGGCACCAAATCAAGACAAACACACCCTTCTAGAGCTCAAACCAAGCTTAAAACTACCTCAGCTCAAAGATGAGAAGGTTTGGTTTAGAGTGTATAGGCAAAGGTGAAGAGTGTATAGGCAAAGGTTGAGAAATTTGTAAGAGAGAGAGAGAGAATTGTAGAGAGAGAGGAAAAATTTTGCTCCAAAATTTTTTCTAACCCCAAAGCAAGATGGGAGGCTCTCTATATATAGAAAACATGAAATTCCCTCAAAAAGATCCAGCCATGCACGTGGGAGCAGATGCATGCATCTGTGCAAACAGCTAGCACAGTTCTCACAAAAAAATCTGCAAAACACATTGGTAGCCGACTGGCAAGCTATCACTAGTGGCCGATAACCAAGAGTGATGACTGGCAGCCCAAAGAAGTGGCCAGCAGGCCACCAGAGGTTGCTGGCTTGAAAATCCATGGTTTGGTCAAAAAACAAGGTAACAGGGGTGCAAGATTTGAAAGGCTCAAAGCTATGGCATTTCGCTGAGGACTTCGAGCACTTGACAAGCATATGCACTCATCATTGGTGTGCAAGCGATGAAATCCAAGTTGTAAGGGCCGTCAAAAATGAGGTGTCTACAGTTGCCCCTCTTTGACAGAACTCGGAGTCATGAAGTGACGTGAGTAAATGTCAAAGCCCGAAGACGACCCATTTTGACAAGGACGTAAGACTTGGACAAACAATCAAGACAGAAATAAATGGTTGCACCCGCAGGCTGCCTTCGTATCCCTTTGCAAGGAATCAAACCAACGTAGTTCTGAGGTAAAATGCAAATGATATGCACAATGACTTTGAAAGCTGGACTCATACGCTACACAAAGCCGACTATTTTGAAAACTCATGATCATGTAAGATGATGCAATAAGCAATAATAGATGTAATGAGCAATAACAAGATAACAACATATAAATGAACAGCTTCAAGCTTAAAACCAACACAGGTTCCATGCAAAAAGATATAAAACACAATCTAACCACGCCAATGAGGAAAGAAAACACAGCTCAAGGTTGCGTTTCACGCATCCTGAGAAAATGAGAAATGAAAATCGCTCGGGGTCGTGTTTCACACGTCCCGAGATAAAGCAAAATGGCCCAAGGCAGCGCGTCATACGTCTTGAGATACAAGAAGAACTGCTCTGGCTCGCGCTTCTCGCGTCCCAAGATACAAGAAAATCACTCGGGCTCGCACTTTACGCGTCCCAAGATAAAACACGCCCAGGGCTGCGCCTCACGTGTCCTGAGATACTTTAATCTCACTAAAATCGTGAGAAAAGAAGAAAAGTCACTTGGGCTCGCGCTTCATGCGTCCCAAGGTAAAACATGCCTAGGATCGCGCATCATGCGTCCTGAGATACTCTAATCACGCTGAAATTGTGAGAAAAAGAGAAAAGCCGCTTGAGATCGCGCTTCACGCGTCCCGAGATAAAACACACCCAGGGCCGCACGTCACGCGTCCTGAGATACAAGAAGAACCGCTCAGGCTCGTGCTTCTCGTGTCCCGAGATACAAGAAAAACTACTCGGGCTCGCGCTTCATGCGTCCCAAGATAAAACATGCCCAAGGCCACGCTTCACGCGTCCTGAGATTCATGCTGAAATCGTGAGAAGAGGAGAAAAGTTACTCGGGCTCGCACTTCATGCATCCCGAGATAAAACACGCCTAGGGCCACGTGTCACGCGTCCTGAGAAATAAGAGAACCACTCAGGCTCGCGCTTCACGTGTCCCGAGATGAAACAGAGAGATGTGCGATAGATGCACAAAGTGAACATGACAATACAGTGATAACTCATATTCCATGCAAGATAGTCAACCGACACATAACATTAATTGAAGGCATATTCTATACAAGAGCATGTTCTATGCATGAAATAAAAGCATATTCTATGTGTAGACCGCCCAAACTTCCTCCGCGCGCCCCCCTTTTCAAAAAGGGCGCAGATTTGGTTTCATAGCTACTACAGTTCGGACTCCTATCACGATTCTGAATCTAATCTCACAAAGTGTAATGTAAGACTGATAAATCACAAAAGAATCCAAATCCGGCAAATCGTTTTGGAAAATCAGATTTTAAATCAAATTATGCCAAACTGGATTGCTTTGCCAGATTACAGAGTCGTCACCTAAATATTTTGTTTTTGGGAAATTTAGGAAACCATGACTCGTGCCTAAGGCCACGTGTCCGTCATCACCAAACTTGTCTCGGCTCAGGAACTTGGGTACAAAGGGGAAGGTCCTGAAATGAGCAACCCCGC
Organism: Camellia granthamiana; assembly: GCA_036172215.1. Taxonomy (NCBI): domain Eukaryota; kingdom Viridiplantae; phylum Streptophyta; class Magnoliopsida; order Ericales; family Theaceae; genus Camellia; species Camellia granthamiana. Next base: position 61,523,045 of record CM069911.1, on the reverse strand, counting down.
TCGCCCGATCAAAGGATCGGCCTCTACTAACATGATATGCTGTTTTAAAAACACATGTGTTCTTGCTCCGGTTATTAGCTATATTACTATGTGATGCGCACAGCATACAAGTATAGACTAGATCGCCTAAATTGGACAAAACAATTCAATGTTTGTTTTCGAAAATGGTTTGAATTTGCCACCCTCAAGTGGGCTTAGAAACATGATGATTTGCCACTTCAAGTGGGCTTAAAACTCACATTTGATGAATTGTTCCAATTCAAGCAATAAAGCCTTCATCCACAGGCATTCATGCAGTTAATCACTTAAGCAAATAGCCTCATGGCAAGCATGCTAACATGGCAACACTCACACTCATGTAATATGCTAAAGCGTAAACACTTACAGTGTACTCCATGCCAAAACAAAAGCTAGTTAGAAGTCATGCATGATCCTAGCTATGTTAAAATGCCTAATATAACACATGCAAAATGCAACTGAGTAGGCTCGGCTATCTAAAATGGCATATGAATATAACACTTGATAACATGCTTTGAAACACGTATTCAAGTAAGTGTATTGAAATACGATGTAGTTTGAATGATGCACCGAGCCCGGTGCATGCAAGACAAATGAATGAATGCAAACATGCGAGCATAAGGATGCTAATTGAAAAATGCCCTAAAACTAACCATCAAAAGCTGATAAATAAAAGGGAGAAGACGTGGGGTTGGAAGACATTCACACACACACGCACACTTATTACAACATTATGCCATCTCGACGGAGGGTCCGAATGAATATGCTAAGCTAATCTAAGCTAAGCTAATCAACTAATCTAATTAAACTAATTAGACTAATTATTACAGAACAATAAAGAAATAGCTAAACTAAGCTACTTAATTATTACAACACTTAATTAATTAACAAATTAATTAAATTACAAATTCAAGCTAATTAACAAATAAAGCTTTAAACTAAGCTGTTTCAGCTCTGTTTGAAGATGTTGAACATGCATGCACGCATTCGGTTTCTCACCCCGAAAAGCTCTCCGGTTTGCTCTTTAGAGGCTCTATTTGCAGGGTGTCTTCAAGAACTTGCTGCTAGATCTCACCAAAACAGTGCTGAGGAGTGCACCAGTGGCCTGCCGGCCATGAAGAGCTACTGCCGGCCACCTGCCAGCCGAAGATGGCCTCCTGCCGACTAACAATGAGAGGGTGCCGACCATCAATGTGGCACTGCCGGCCACTGGTGTGCTGTGACACCAAACTGCAATAGAGCACAAGACAGAGGAAAGGGAGGGTCTCCCAAGGATATATATGTACTATACCACTCCTTATCATCTCAAAACATCAAGAGAGGGGTACCATTGGATCCAAAACCATCAATCATGCATCTCAATGCATGATGGCCAAGGATCCAACTTGTACAAATTCAATGAATGTAATAACAAACAAGACACTAGGACCACTACCTTATCAAGGGTGATCAAAGGCAATAGAGACAAAGGGGATTGGCTCACTTTCATCACTTTGAGTATGAAGTGGACCAATCCACCTTGTGTTCAACATAATGTCCGGTTGAACACAATGCAATGCACACATGCAACATGCTTATCTTGACATGTTTTACTTGATGGATTTTGTTTACACATTTTAACATTACCAACCATTCTTTAATCGATTAAGTCCAAATGTGAAAGTCCTCTAATTGGAAAGATGGCCTCAGCCACAAGCACGTTGAGCATGAAAGAAGTCTCATGCTTTTGGTTAGTAGAAACCCTCAAGAGAAGGCTAAAACCATTAGACATGAGAGCCTCAATTCCATGCTCAATCCAACAAGGGGCTTAAGACTACTTTCAAAGTGAATGAAAGAGTGAAGCATGGAGTGCAATGGCATATATTTCAGCACTAAAATGACATGCTAAACAACATTAAATCATGCAATCTACGCATGCAAGGTATGCTAAAAGGCCAAAAGCATTAAACTAATGAAGAGCTTTACACTAGAGGCATGCAATATCAAACTCAAATGGCCAAACCAGCTCTGGATAATGCTAAATCATGCTAAAACAGTGGCCTAGATATGCTGAAACTTAGGCACAAAATGCAAGAAAATCATGTGCACGTGTTGGCTCGCAAGCAAGGCATAAGGCTTAACTCTTAAACACAATGAAAGAGTGATAAACATGAGAGTATGATCGAAGTATATGCTCTGAAATACCATGCCAAATGATGCCATATCACACAAACATCACAAATAAGGTATGCTAGGGGTCTCAAAACGCAAGACTAGCAAAGCCAATTACACTATAGCCCTACAAGGCAAGCCATACATGACCAAGACCACTTGGAACGGAGTTTAAGCATGCTAAATCAAGGTCAAAAGCATGCTAGAGTGGAGCCAATACATGCTAAAATTATAGGCTAAGACACAAAGTATGTTAGGCTAGCAAGTAGGATTACACTACAAGTGTATGAAGCATGCAAGAGGTGACCAAACCAGCCAAAATCAGAGTTATATCAGGCCCAAAAACTCACAAAAATATGCTCAAACTAAGCCTCAAGAGGATAGAAATACATGCTCATTTGATAGGCCAATAACACATGCTAACAAGACAAGAGGAGGGGGACCACCCCCTCCTATTTTGGACCTCAAAACCATTTTTCCACCACTAAAATTCCTCTAGAATTCAGTGGTTAAAAGGCCAAAAAGAGACAGTTTGGAAGGCCTTAAAAGGTGGTACAAAAGCTTAGCAAATAAGCTACAACAATGAGAGAAACACCTCTAACTCCAACAAGACCTTAAACAACCATTTTTAACACTTACAAATAGAGCTTTTGGTAGTTTAAAACTATGCCAAAAGAAGCATGCAAAGATGGCCAAATACTTGATCAAAATAAAGCTTAAAGGGAAAAAAAGACTCACCGTTGAAGACAACAGCAAAACAGCAAGATATCAGCCAACTTTCTGAACCAAAACCACTCAAAAGAGCTCCAACAAGGCCTCCAAGAACCTCATTCCTAAGGCTAAGGTGTTTGGCTAAGGATACTAGTGCAAATCTATGGAGAAAGTTCACTTTCAAGCACAAAATAAGCACAAAGTATAGAGAGAGAGGATTCTAGAGAGAGAGAGAGAGAGAGAAATATATCTCAGCAAAAATTTTGTAACCTTTTTGCATGCAAGAGAAGGCCTTAATATATAGGAGATACAAGAGCGATCCAAGCAAATCCAGCCATCCACGTGCAAGCAAATGGTCTATCCTGCAAACAGCTGGCTCAAAAATATCTAAATAATATCTGTTGAAATAATGGTGGCCGACCAGCCATCAGTGGTGGCCGGCAGTGCCTCATTGATGGCTGGCAGGGCCTATTGATGGCTGGCAACCCTCTATGATGGTCGGTAGGCAATCAAGAACATCACAAAGCAAAGACCAACACATGGTCCAAAACAGAATGGAAATAGGGTTTGGAAGGATCAAACCTGGAGCATTCCATCGTGAAAGTCGAACACTCGACGAGCAAACAAACTTGTTGCTGGATGTACCTGCAAGCACATCCAAGTCTTGAGGACGGTCAAAAATGGGGTGTCTACACTATGCATAACTGACAACATGTTCTACGCACGAATCATAAATGGTGCAAGATACGCATGCGGCATACATATATATGAAATACATATTCTATGCAATAGGAAAGAACGAAGATGACAAAAATGCGATTTCAACAAAATGAACAATGATACTTGGTGCAACCTCCGATTACTACTCGGAGACTTATGACATGTTAAAAAAGGATACACCTCGTTCATATTAACATAAGGAGACCGTTTGCATTTCGAACCGTAATTGCAAACCTTCAACACAGAACTTTCCATACATCATTTGAGAAACAGAAGCACAAACCAGAACCAGGACTCAAATGAGAGCTACCAGCCACCTGCCGGCCACATGGAGAGGCTGTCGGCCACTTGCCGGCCATCAAAACACCTTGCCAGCCACCAATGGTGGCCTACCGGCCACTCGTGGTAGATTCGGGGCAATTTGGTCCTTTTGCCTCGGGTCTTTAAGTATAGGCCAAGACTCCTCATTTCCACACACCCACACTTCCGAAATTGCTCTCCCTCTCTCTCTAGGTGCTTTTTCTCTCTAGATTTGCGCTTTTTACACGTTTTCCAACGCCCCACACAAACTTTTTTCGTAAAACCCTCTTGATTCTCTTCACTTTGAACCGATTAGATTTTGATTTCGATGCTTTTTCTTGGATTTCCACCACTTTAGGCTTGTTTCCCTCGAGTTTCTCTTGGGTTTCGTGAACTTTCCCGGGTTTTGACTTTTTTCTCCAATTTTCTCTCTCCTAGGGTTGACTTTTTCCAAGTTTACCCTATTTTCTCCATTTTCTTCACTTTTCACCTACTTTTCACCCATTTTCTAGATGGCAGATGAGATTCCACATGACGGAGCCCCTCCAGAGGTTCCACTCGAGTTCCCATCCATTGCCGGGGTAGAGAAGCCGGTAGTTGCCGAGGCTGAAGGCATTGAAGCCGACCTTGAGGCGGAGTTTGAGCCCGAGTTTGAGCTAAAGCCGCTACCATAAAATACAAGATTTGATTGATAACGAGATCATCATAGCACCAAGTCCTGCAAAGTCTATCGGCATTGGATCGATGAACTTGGGGGATAATGTGATTATTTTATCGAGGAAATGAACCACTTACTGATGGTGCTCAGTTTACTCCAGATATGGGGATGGCACGCACTGTTTTGAGCAATTTGAAATGATGTTTATTGTACTTTCTGACTTGGGTGTTGGGTCAATCTTGTTGTGTTATATTGAGTTAGTCTTTTTGTACTGAGTCAATTGAGTCTGTCTTGTTGTATCGAGTCAGTCCTGTTGTGTTAGAGTCGGGGGATTTCGGGGGTGTTACCTCGAGCATCACTTGCTTATTTTGTGTTTGTCTTTTACACTCTTTCTTTTACGTTTGTTTCTGCTATTGAGCCAGTTGCGCCAGAAGATCTAAATAAAACAGCAGAGATTTTCATCTACTTTTCTGTGCCTTGAAATCATTGCATTGACCTAAGTTTTTCAAAAAATTTCTAACACTGTGATGAAAACAAAGAGGGAGGAATTCCTTGGGATTTGCAAAAATTTGATCAACTAAGAGAAAGAGAGGTATGCTAAGCCCTTAATGAATGAGATCGTGCTTGTTAATGTGAGTACGAGGAAGGATCCTGGCTTGATCTAGATTGGTTCTACGTTGTCTTCAGCGCAAGCGACTAGTCGCTTTCTTAAAAGATTTCAAAAAATGTTTTGCGTGGTCCTACGAAGACATGTATGGAATTGATCTTGAGATTGTGCAGCATATGATCACTCTTGGCCTCGAGACTCGACCCCTTTTACTTTCAAACCATGAACTTTGATTCAGAATGTTCAACAATCAATCACAACATAAGGCTTGTATGGCCGGATCAGAAGCAACCCTTGAACTAGGGACAAGAAAGTCAGATCAAGAAGATCAGATGTTATCAAAGGAAGCTTACGAAGCTAAATCAGAAGTAGCCCTTGAACTAGGGGAAAAATTGTCAGATGTGCTCGAAGAGTCAAAGATGGGTCATTCCGCAAACCAATGAAGACTGGCAAGAAAGCCAAATTCGAGCAGTTGAAAGAAGAAAGTTTATTGTTAAAGGACAATCGAGTTCCTTCCACAACACTAGGGGAAAATTCAGACCCGATTGGATGGACTCCTACATCATCAACGAACAGCAGCCATTCTCCTTAATTCAGATGGATTCGAGATCTCAAAATCGATCAACATGGATAAGTTAAACTTTTCTACCCTTGAGAGGCTCGCTGGGCCGAAAACCCGGAAGGGCGACCTAGGCAAAAGTCAGAGCAGAGAAAAGAAAAAAAAAAGAAAAAAATGAAGAAAATGAAAAAATGAAAAGAAAAATAAAAGAAGAAAAGAAATGAAAATAAAAAAAGAAAAACAAAGCTCGCAAAGTTGAAAACCCGGAATAGCGGCCTTGGCAAAAGTTAGAGCGTAAAAGGAGAGTGTTAACACCCAAGTGAACCTCAGCCCGGAACTACGTACGGCCTGATTCCCATATTTGGGATACGTAGGCAACTTCATCCTGAAGTTCGACCCCAATCATTTTCAACCTGCTTGGCTCATCCATGTTGATTGGTTTATCCTTGTTCAAACTCGACTATCTTATCTAGGTGCAAATTGGCTTGTCTTCATTCAAAATTGGACTATCCTATTCCGTTAGAAAGATTTAGCTGCAAGACAATTCAAGTTCAGATCTGAGGTTGTGCATCTCAAGAGTTAATTCTATGTTGGTCGAGCAGTGGCCATTTGCAAAAACAGTTTTGAGGATTTTTAATAAGGTTGACTAATTCTCTCGAAAATTATTCCATTTTTCCAAAACTGGACCATTTCTTGGACCCAAAAAAGGAAAATTTCCAGTGCTCATAGCCTGACTTGCATGATTTCAAATTAGAAAATCGAATAAGTATGTTAATCTAACTCTCATGTTGTAGAAAGCCAAAACAAAAAATGGTCAAATGATGAACTAGGGGCATAATTGAGTCAAGTTTTCTGTCTATTCCCCATTATTAATGTATTCGCCAAAAAGGGCACAACTGAAGCTAACAGCAAAGGGCTGAAAGCTCTCTCATTCTCTAAGCAGCGAGGTATCAAGCCAAGTGCGAAGCACAAACTGGAATGGAGCAGGATATTCCACTTCCTCATTTAGACAGGTCTGATCACATCCAAACTGGCCAAGCGCATCGTCAACCGATGTCAAGAAGAAGGATCTAGTAGAATACTAGGGCCAAAAGCCCACAACTTCCTGTTTATCCATCAACCACCCAGGGGAGGGATAAAAAATAAGAGAGATTGAAGAATAGAGAGATGTGCGCTGAGAGAAAAAGTGAGGAAAGGGCTTTTTCAGAAAACTAGAGATTGAGTGCCAGAGTGATGTGAGAATCACAAATAAGAAAATGTGGGAAACGTTACCTAGAAAAGCTTTGGGCTCCCCATGAACTGAGAAGTCTCTCACCTTTGTAACACATTCGAATGTTATGTTTGTTATTTTTTGTTTGTCTCGATTCTTGTTTTGAGTCGTTTTGAGTGTCAATAGATGTGTTTAGGTTTTTTTACCTTTGTTTTTCCTTTGTTGAGTCATTTTGACTGTGGTCAATCGTAGGCTCAATACCTGGTTAAGAACTTATTCTCACTCTCAATTTCAAAAAAAAAAAAAAAAATCATTTTGTGCCCGAAGTGTTGTGCTATTCTCCACATTTGTGCAAAACAGAATTCCTTCTTTCACAAAACTGCAAGGTTTAACCCAGGTCATGTGAGAATAATAGAACAAGGACCTATCTGAAGCTACATAGGTTCCAGACTGCAAAGCAAAAGAAAAGAAGGAAAATTTGGAGCATCTTAGTGTGTTTCAACTTCAGCAAATTCCGAGACTACATTCTAGGTGCACCTTCTCAGGCCTCGCCTTTCTCTGGAGTATGTGTGTATCTCGACCCTGAGTTCAAGCATGTTTCCAGTCAGAATGGCAATCCAAGCAGCATGCAAATGTTACCCCTCGCCAATATGAACGGGACGTATCCTTTTTTGAGCTGAGCATGTTGCAAAGTCCTCTAAGAGGTAAATCGGAGGCACCAAAGTGCATATTTGCCTCCCTTCTTGCATAGAATGTGCACTTTCATATACACTTTTGTTACATACGTGTCGCACATCGTTTATGATTCTTGCATAGAGTATGCTTTCAATGTTGCATAGAATATGTCTGTCTCTTGCATAGAATATTTTTAATATTGCATAGAATATTATAGCGATCCCGGGTTTACCCTTGTTGTACAGTGATCCGGACTTATGTCCGTGGATGTTAGTAGTTGATTATTATCTTGTTTACATCCTTTCCTACTTTGTGTTTGAGTTATAGGATGTGTTGGGCAGGTTTGTTACAGGTTGGTTGAGCTTAGGAACCAAAACTAGTTGCCCAGATTTTGGCCTGTCCGCTCGAGCGGAGCTTTCGACGCTCGAGCGGGGACCTTGTTGTTGCTTGTCCGCTCGAGCGGGGGTTTTGGCGCTCGAGCGGGGAATACATCCATCCAGTATTTCCTGTGTAGTGTTGGGCGCTCGAGTGGGGGATTGGCCGCTCGAGCGGGAGGTTGTGAGTGACGCTCGAGCGGGGAGTTGGGCGCTCGAGCGGGGACCTGTCTGCAGTAACTTCTGGGAGTGTGCATCCGCCGCTCGAGCGGGAGTTTGGCCGCTCGAGCGGGAGTCTGTGAGTGACGCTCGAGCGGGGGCTTCCACGCTCGAGCGGGGCGACTGGGTTTAAGTTCCGAGTTTTAGCTTTTTAAATCACTTTTTCTTGTTCTTTCTCTCTCTTACTTTCCCAAACACAAATTTGAGAGCCTCTCTCTCTAAAATCTTAACTTCTCTCTTAGATTTGATCTAGTAGGAGTTGTTTACTCACTTTTGGCCTTTACAAAAGTTGTGTTGATCGTCGAGGGCTACATTTTAATCTGAAAATTTCGGGATTTGGAGCATTTTGATTTTGGTCTTCATCTCCGATGGAGCTCATCTTTTGAGGTAGGGATATCCTACTCCTCTTTATGGATTTTGTCTTTGAATTTTAGCATTTTGATATGTTGGGTGTTGTTGGGTAATTTTGAGAAAGTTTGGGTCTTTTGTGTAATTTTACAAAAGTTGGGGTTTTGTTATTAATAAACCTAAATGCAAGCTTGGCATAGAAAGATGAGTTAGATGATGGATTATGGATGAAAATGGAACCTTAGGGTTGTTTTGTTAATTATGGGAATTTGCCCTAATTGTTTTAATTAATTAATGCATATAATTAATTAAAGAAAATGAGGAATTGAATTAAAAATGTCGAGATTGGAAGTGTATGGGATTAAAGGGTGTAGTTGATTCATTTATCGCTCACCAAATTGAAATGTTGATTTAATATCCATTGTGCATTTATTTTCTGTTTAGAAATAACTGCTTTGGGCTATCGGTGGAGGATAGTCGTGATTGTTGTAGACAATGCATGATGATTAGGCAAACGAAAACTAATCAATGGAATGTGTCATGGGACTTGACGGTTGATAGAATACATTAACTTTATGTATTGATTGAATGTATGTAGAACCTATGTGTTTATATGCATTATGTGTAGAGGAGGAGATGGGGGATGTACTCCGCGGTTTAGGGGAAGATGGGGGATGTACCTCTAAACTGGATAGTGTTGGGAGGAGATGGGGGATGAACTCCGTAGATACAGCTCATATGCTTGTCTAGAGAAGTGAAGATACAGATCATATGCTTATCTTTGAGAAGTATAGATATAGCTCATATGCTTGTCTAGAGAAAAGTAGATATAGCTCTTACGCTTATCTTCGGTTGTGTGATATAGTTCTTATACTTATCTGCTGAGGTGTTGATATAGCTCATATGCTTATCGGTTAATATGATGACATAGCTAGTATGCTTATTTATCGAAAATGGAAAATGAGAAGTAACATAGACTTGTAAGTCATGTGATTGAAATGTGATATATGTGGATGTATCAGTGTTGACCATCTATCAGCTGCTAATCTTTTAGTCATTGTTCATAGTTGGTTTAGTATATTTCTACTGGGCTGTGGCTCACCCTATATGGGAACATCATTTTCAGGTACAGGTAGCATGCCACCTCCAAGGACATAGCTTGGGAGGCTAGAGGCGGACAGACTTTTTGTGTCTATGTTCTTTTGATGTATTACATGTATATTCAAGCCAAGGGCTTAATGTGTAATTGAGTTAGCACTCCTTTTTTGTAACCAAGTGTTAACTTGGAAAGCTGTAAGCCCTTAGGGCATTTGCTTTTGTTGTTAACATGTAATTTTTTTTGTAATGAAACTATGATGAATAGATGAATGTTGGTCTTTTGTATATCAATGCATGCTTATATTGATGGATCTAATGTCGTTATTTTGAGGGCGTTACAAATATGCTCTTGTTTCATGCATAGAATATACTTTCAATGTTGCATAGAATATGCTTTTGTCTCTTGCGTAGAATATGTTTATTTCATGCATAGAACATGCTTTCAATTAACATCATGCATCTATCGCACAATAATCTCACTCAGTACATCTATTTCACAACTTCATATCACTCGCACTGTCTTGTGCACTTTGTGGTTGTGTATCAATCACACTATCTTGTGCACCTTGTGGTTGTGTCTCACTCACACTGTCTCGTGCATTTACACTTCGTGTCTCACTCGCACTATCTTGTGCATTCTTTGGTCTAGGAGACCTTAAAATCCTGCATTTGCACTCGCGCTTTCTTGTGCATCGCATTTTTTTGTGCAGTTTACACTCACGCTTTCTTGCGTATCGCACTTTCTTGTGCATTTGAATTTACACTCATGCTTTCTTGCGCATCGCACTATCTTGTGCATTTTATCACATGCTCTCATTTTGCATAGAAAATGCTCGTATCTTTTACATAGAACACGCATCGCACTATTTTGCGCACCTTACCTGCATTTGTTAGTGCATTGCCTCGCACTATTTTGCGCGCCTTACCTGCATTTGTTAGTGCATTGCCTCGCGCTATTTTGCGCACCTTACTTGCACTTGTTAGTGCATCGCATCGCGTTATTTTACGCACCTTACCTGCACTTGTTAGTGCATTGCATCGCGCTATGTTGCGCACCTTACCTGCAATTGTTATTAAATCGCATCGCGCTATTTTGCGCACCTTACCTGCACTTGTTAGTGCATTGCATTGCGCTACGTTGCGCACCTTACCTACACTTGTTTGAGCATTGTATCGCACTATTTTGTGCATTTGCATTGTTCGCACAATTTTGTGCATTCACATTGAGTTCGCACTGTCTTGTGCACCTGCATCACACTGTCTTGTGCACCTGCATCGCGTTATCTTGCACATTCACCTTTGTATCGCACTGTCTTGTGCATTTCATCTTGCATCGCACTATTTTGTGTACCCTGCATCGCACGGTCTTGTGCACCTCGCATCGCACTATCTTGTGCACCCTGCATCGCATTGTCTTGTGCATTTCACTTTGTATCACACTGGTTTGTGCACCTTGCATATTGCATTGTCTTGTGCATTCATATCTGCTTCGTGCATTCACCTGCGTCGCACTGTGTTGTGCACATTGTATTTTTGTATCATTCGCACAGTCTTATGCATTGCAATTCAATCGCGCTATCTTGCGCATCGCACTGTCCTGTGCACCTGTATAGCACTGTTTTGTGCATTCACGTTGCCTCGCACTGTCTTGTGCATTCTCTGGTCTAGAAGACCTTAAATCCTCTAAAGGTGCAATTCCTTTGGTGTTTGTCATGCCCGAATGACTTCCGGTGGTCCGGTATAGCCACCTGGTTGTGTTTGTAGTGAGTTCCTAGAAGACCAACTGAGACGGTGGAAAGTAGAGTTCAAATGGCCGATGCCTAGAACGCAAAGGTTCGGAATTTCCGAGACTAAAGTCTGGTTTAAATACCCAGGGAGGTATCCTCGACTTGAAATCTGTATGGGAGCCCCATAGGTTGAGATAGCATGTATGCGCCTCAATTATGGATACTGAACCAACTTAGTTTGTCACCCTGTTAAAGAATAAGGAAAGCTGCGACCATAGCCAGGGAGAAAAGTAGTACCTGCGGTTTGGAAGCACAACCAAGAAGAGGAAGATCCCCAATAGCATAAGGTGAGTCATCACCAATTGCCCCTGTAAGGTACTTTTACTTCCCAGCTACATCGCATTTCATATTAGTATCATCTATTGCATTGCATATAGCATCTATTGCATGCATCTACTGCATTATCTATTGTATCGCTTACATCCTTTCCATGTTAAGTTTGGTTTGGCATGTGCCCATACATTTCCTTTGTTGAAGCATGGTTCTATGATAATGTGTACGCGCCTATTCTACTTAAAGAATTATGGTATGAGGGTGTCGGCACCTTTTCTGTATTAGACGTGGTCTGTTTTGTGTCCATGCCTTTTCTAGGTAAGATATGGTTTGGCTTACGCCTTCTTCACTACATCCATTGCATTGTACTTTGTTTTGTTGTATTCAGCATTTAGGATCATTATCTTTCCTCGGCAGATCATTCCTCACTTATATCATCCCACTCAATTACTTGTATTCTTTCTACGAAACATATAGTTCTGCATGTGCATGCACCTATTCCGCAAGAATTGTGATTAGAATGCTCTGGCACCTTTTCTATGTTAAACGTAGTTTGATTTCACATCTCCATCCCTTTATGATATTTGTGTGGTTTTAGACTACTTGTGGTTTGATTATTTCATTGCATTGTATTTCATTTACATTGTTTTGATTATTTTGCATTCTATCCCTGAACTATGCTAGTTTGATTCCTTGCAAAGGGATACATAGGTAGTCTGTGGGCGCAACCATTTGTTTCTGCATCTGCATTTTCTTTGTTTGTCCAAGTCTTTACCCTTGTCAAAAAAGGGTCATCTCTGGGCTTTGACATTCACTCACGTCATTTCATGACTCTGAGCTCTGTCAAAGAGGGGCAATTGTAGACACCCCATTTTTGACCGCCCTTAAGACTTGGGCGCCACTAATCATTTACAGTTGTGCAGTGCAAATGTTCGATTTTTTTGGCAAAGAGGAGTTTCAAATCCCAACGTTATACCCCTTTCTAGACCAAAATGATTTTGACCAAAAGATTTTAGACCTTAAAACCCTCTCTTTCAAAATATTTTTGAAAAAGTTTCTACGATGTTCCGACGCTCGCATTTTGTTAAATGTTGCGCTTTTTGGTAAACCGAGCAAGGACAAAGTGGAAATGAATGGAAGAGAGGTGAACTCTTTGAAAAATCTTTCAAAACACCTTATTTAAAGGTTTGGATTTGAAGAAAAGAGGAGAGGAGGGAAGAAAACTAGTTTACGAGAAATTCAGCATGAATCTGGGTAGGATCGAAATTGAGAAGTCTTTACTAAAAGAGGCATATCTTTTTGCATACTTGTAATTTTGATGTGATGCTACCACCATTGGAAAGAAAACTTCAAGGGCTTCAATTTAGGCTCAAGAATGACCTGCAAAGGAGTCCAAATGAAGGAGATATTCTCATTTGAAATTGAGTCCAAAAAGCAGATTTTTCTGGCCAACCAGAAGTGCAGGTTACTGGCCATGGATGGGCTTTTCTGGCCATGTGCCGGCCATGTGCCATCCAAGAGTGATCCTTGCCGGCCAAGAATGGATCTGTGCCGGCCATCAATGATGGTCGGCCGGCCACTGCTGTCAAAAATCAGATTTTTCGTAGATATTTACCTCAAGTTGTTTCTAGACTGCTCCAGCTATCCATTAATGGATCTTTTCAACCAAAGCTCATGGTTTTCTATATATGGATGGCCTATCTCTCATATTTCAAGGTTGGAAAAAAGTTTGGGAGCCTCTCTCTCTCTCTATAATTCTCTCTCTCTAGATTTCTCTCTCTCCTGCCCTTTTGTGTATAGAAGTAGAGATACACCTCTCCTTTGCCTAGACATCCTTAACCAAAGTTGCATATCTTTGGGCTAAGGTCCCTTGGAACCTATTTTGGGCTGTTGGAAGGTTGTTTGAGCCTAAAAAAGTGCCTATTTTGTGCTGAGCTTCAAAAGGTATATTGCTTACCTTGTAGGCTTAGTTTTAATCACTTGTTTGGCCATCTTTTTATATTGTTTTGGGCCTAGTTTTCAACTACAAAGAGTTCTGATTTTTGAGCCTTAACATGTTGGTTTGAAGCCATTTTGTGCTAAGGGGTTGTCTACCCTTCTTGTCACTTATTTGTGTGAGCCTTTGTACTATCTTTTAGCATGTTAAAGTTAAACTTTTTGGGCCTTTAACCACTGAAATTCAGAGTTATTTCAGTGGTAAAAAGCATGTTTCGAAGTCCAAAAATGGAGGGGTTATGTAATATCCTTGTTCTGTAGTATGCTAATTGGTCCTTAACATGAATATGATTTTGTGTGCCATTATGTGAAAATATGTGGTTTTGAATTCCTATATGTTCACCGTAGGAATATCTGTTTGATTGTCTGCTTTGGAAATTAAATTGAAGGCCCTATCGGCCACCGAAACCGAAATTGGTCGCGCCATTGTGATTGGCATAATTTTTAGAGCCTACGGTGAAGTTTAATTGAAAAATTGATTTAGATCAGAATTAATTGATTTAATTGATGAATTAGTGCCCAATTATTTATTATTATTAAATTGGAATTAGTGGGATTTGTTGTAATAAGGCACTACACCCTCAAATTCCCTCTTTAGCTTCATTTTCGCTGGTTCTAACCTTAAGAGAGAAGAGAGGGCCGACTAGAGAGGGAGAGGGTTGAAGTTGATCATTAAAGCTTGAATATTTGAAGGCCAACTCTAGATTTGACCATAGATTGGAAGAATTGAGTCTCTAGGTAAGTGAATTCATGAGTTTAATGTTGTAAATTGTGAATTCAAGTTTGATTAGTGGTCAAGAACATGAATTAGTTTGATTATAAGGAAATTGAGTTGTATTTGTAGAATTTAAAGTCAATAGATGCATGCATGTAGGAAATTACTATGAATTTCCATATTTGAGCACAATGTGTATGATCCATGTTGAATTTTTGGTTTAAGTGCATATATTTGATCACCTCTTCACCAATTAAGTTGAGGATATTGTGTATATTCCACATGCAAGTGCAAATCATGGAAGTATGAACCTTGAATGTTTGAATTTAGTGTGTTGGTGATGAGTTTGAGTCAATTTGGGACCTGCATGTGTTTGATTCATGAAATTAAGCTTCATTGGGTTGTAATTTGGGGTTTATACCATGTTAGTACAAGTGTACTTGAAGTTTGAGTTATTGCATGCAAGAAATGTTGGATGGAATGTTGAGGTTGAGCTCAAGAACATGTTCTGGATTTTCCAGAATTTTGATATCTACTCGAGCGGGGAGACTGCCGCTCGAGCGTGAAATACGAGCTCCCAGTATTTTTTTGCAGACATGACGTCCGCTCGAGCGCAGAACTTCACGCTCGAGTAGGGAGCCATGTAGTGAGGCCTTCAGCTCGAGCGCCTAACTTCACGCTCGATCGTAAATTTGATGCATCCAGTACTTTTGCAGACCTCATGGGTCTGCTCAAGCGGGGAAGTATACGCTCAAGTGGGGACCCTGTTTTCTGAAATTTTGTAAAGGCATTCTGAGTTTTGTTTTCCATCCTCTTTCACTTCTAAGTACTCTTAGGCATGCATTGAGCATTGTAATTGAGTTAAAGAGATAAGAATGAAGCCTAAAGAGGAAAATGTGGATTTAGAACGGATTGAATCGTTTGTGACCCTTTTGTGTTCATGGAATGTATAGGATCGAGCTCCAGGGCAAACCAACCAACCGATCACTGTGAATAATATCTTAACAAAGATATCTGAAATATGTTGTTGTCCAAATTACTTACTTCTATGTAAGTTTTATAAGTTCGTTGATTCGATTGGTGGACAATGTTGCTATGCCAAATGAATGGGCCAAAGGCCAGTTTGATCTGAATGATAGAGTGAATGGGGCAGAGGCCGTTTTGACAAGAATGAATGAATGGGCCAGAGGTCGTTTTGACATGAATGAATGGGTCAGAGGCCGTTTCGACATGAATAAATGAATGGGCCAAAGGCCAGTTTAACATAAATGAAAATATGAATGGGCCAGAGGCCGTTTTGACATGAATGAATGGGCCAGAGGCCGTTTCGACATGAATAAATGAATGGGCCAAAGGCCAGTTTAATATAAATGAAGATATGAATGGGTTAGAGGCCGTTTTGACATGAATGAATGGGCCAGAGACCGTTTTGACACGAATAAATGAATGGGCCAGAGGCCGTTTCGACATGAATAAATGAATGGGCCAAAGGCCAGTTTAACATAAATGAAAATACGAATTGGGCCTAAGGCCGTTTGAAGCATGTTGTTCTACATACCGTTTGTATAACTCCTTCATTTGATGTTATTCACTGGGCTTTCGCTCACGCTCATTCATGTGATTGTAGGTCAGCCAAGAGAAGTCCAAACCCAGCCCAGTGAAGCATGTGAGAAACAGCAAAGGTTTTGAAGAGTCAGCCCTTGCGTCTTACGCATGAGACCCATCTTTGCCTTTTGTCATTCTGTTTTATTTTGTCATATGGGCGAAGTCTTTGAATATGTTGTATATAGTTTTCTTGGTTTGACTTATATGATCCTGTATGTACAGAACCTTGTGTAGTACATATTTTAGTAGTGAGTTATTAATATGCATATATAAGGTTTGTTATGATGTGCCATGTAAGTACAGCTCTATGGACAAAGTTTTAAACTGCTTCCGTTTGGCCCCCAATAACTCTGTTAACATACATTTGGTTTGGTTTGAGGCCGTAAGTAATCTCATGATTACTGGCCGGTTATGTCCTCAACCCACGGGGGCGGGTTCGGGTCATGACAGGTTAGCCTCCCCTCCTTGTGTCTCACTTGTATACCTAGTTAGCATCACATGATAGCATGTTTTTGTAGCCTAACTTAGCTTATTTTCAGCATGTGTTTGCCTCTGATTTGGCATGATTTAACTCTGTTTTGGGCTGCTTTGGTCATGTGGGCCTTGTTTTGCATGGTTGTAGTGCAAATGGCTTCACTAGCTTGGCATTTTAGGCCTCTAAACATGTTTTGCTTGGAATGATTGCATGTTGTAGTGTCTTTTAACATGTAATTCAATGTATATAGCTCTGTCACATGCTCATTTGCTTCACTTTTTCATTGCTTTTTTAGAGTTGCTCTTGAGTCTTGTTTGCAAGCTAACATGTGAGCATGATTTTCTACCATGTTGTGACTTGATCTCAGCATGTTTTTGCTACTTTTTTTGATTTGCTTTAGCTTTGTTTTGAGCTAGTTTGGCCACTTGAGGCTTGCTTTGTATGCTTGTAGTGCAATGGTGCTTAATAGTCTAGTTTGTGCTATGTATTGGCCTTTCATTATAGCTTTTTTTAGCTTACTTAAAGTATGTTTTAGGACTCCTTTTAAGCTGTTTTAGGACTGTTTTGAAGTGTTTGTCCCTTGTGAGCCTTGTATTGCATGCCTATGGTGTAGTACTCTTCACTAATTTAGTGTTTTTTGGCTTTTGAACATGTTGTGCATGAGTTGCTTGCATGTTGTAGTATCATTTTTCATGCCATTTCAACACTGAAATATCTGCAACCTCCCTCATTTCTTCACTTTTTCATCTGCTTTGAGGGTTAGTTAGCCTTAAGGTTGTATTTAAGCTTGAGATTGAGACTTGTGCTTAATGGTTTTAATCCTCTTTTGAGGGTTTCTACTAACCAACGGCATGATCACACTCATGCCTTAAATCATCCCTTGGTTGACCCCTCTCTCATTAGAGGACACTCACCTTGGACTTAACCGGTTAAAGAATGGTTTGGTAATGTAAAATGGGTAAACAAAATTTGATAAGTAAAACTTGAGCAAGTTAAGCATGTTGTGTTTACATTGCATGTATTCAATCGGACGTTATATTGAACACAAGGTAGATTGGAGCATTTCATACTCAAAGTGATGAAATGAGCCAATCTCCTTTTGTCTCCATTGCCTTTAATCATTCATGACAAGGTAGTGGTCTAGAGTCTTGTTTTGTGCATTTATTGAAAGTGTACAACTTGGATCTTTGGCCATCATGCATTGAAAATGCTTGATTGGTGGTTTTGGATCCAAGAGTGCCACTTCTTTGATGTTTTGAGATGATAAGGAGAGGCATAGTACAAACATATCCTTGGAAAACCCTCCATTTTCCTCTGTTTGTGCTCTATTGCAGTGTGGTGACTCAAAGCACCAGTGGCCGACAGTGGCTCATTGGTGGCCGGCAGTGGCTCATTCTTGGCCGGCAGGGCACACTTTTGGCCGGCAGATGGCCGGCGGCAAGCATTCATGGCCGACAGGCCACTGGTGCAATCCTCAGCATTAGTTTGGTAAGGTGAAGCAGAAAGTTCTTGGAGTAAGCTTAACCCTGCAAACAGAGCCTCTCAAGAGTAAACTGGAGGGCTTTTTAAGGCGAAAACCGAGTTGAAACTGTAGACGTGCCCGAACGTCCAAGCTCCGCGTGCGATGGAGCAAAATCCATTTTGTTCATTAGCTACTACAGTTCGGACTCAATGTCACAGTTCTAAATCTAATCTCGCAAAGTGCAATGCAAGACCAATAAATCACCAAAGAGTCCAAAACCGGCAAATCGTTTTGGAAAATTGATTTTAATAAAGAAGTGATAAACATGGACTGCTTTGCCAGATACAAAGTCACTACCTAAATGTTTTATTTTGGGGGAAATTTAGGAAACCCTGACTCGTGCCTAAGGCCACGTGTCTGTCATCACCAAAGTTGCCTCGGCTCAGGAACTTGGGTACGAGAGGGGAAGATCATGCAATGAGCACCCCCGCTCGCCCGATCAAAAGATTAGCCTTTACTAAGCATGATATGTTGTTTTTGAAAACACATGTGTTCTTATTCCGGTTTATTAGCTAGCTTTACTATGTGATGCGCACAGCATACAAGTATAGACTAGATCGCCTAAGTTGGAACAAAACATCTCATGTTTGTTTGTTTGAAAATGGTTTGAAGATGCTACTCGCAAGTAGGCTAAGACGCGGATTTTGCCACCCTCAAGTGGGCTTAGAAAACATTATTTTGCCACCCTCAAGTGGGCTTAAAACTCACATTTCGATGAATTGTTCCAATTCAAGTAATCCAACCTTCACCCACAAGCATTCGGGCAGTTATATCATTTAAGCAAATAGCCTCATGGCAAGCATGCAATGATGGCAATACTCACACTCATGCAAGATGCTAAAGCATAAACACTTACAGTGTACTCCAAGCCAAAACAGAGAACTAGTTAGAAATCATGCATGATCCTAGTTCATGTTAAGATGGCTAATGCAATACATGCAAAATGCAACTAGAAATAGGCTTGGCTATTCTAAAATGGCATATGAGATGCAACTTGATAAAATGTTGTTGAACACATATTCAAGTAGGAATTGAAATACAATGCAGTTTGAATGATGCGCCGAGCCCGGTGCATGCAAGACAGATGAATGAATGCAAACATGCAAGCATAATGATGCCAATTGAAATATGTCCTAGAACTAACCATCATAAGCGGTTAAGTAAAAGGGAGAAAGACGTGGGGTTGGAAGACATTTACACACTCACGCACACTTATTACAAAATCCGCCCTTTCGACAGAGGGTCCGAATGAATAAACTAGCTAGCTACGCTACACTAATTAATTATTACAAAACCTTAACTAATTAAGCAAATTAATTAAGTTACAAAACCAACTAAGTAAGAAAAGAAAGAAGCTGAATCAAGCTGTCATAGCTCTGCCTCAGAATGATGAATGATGCATGCTCAGTCGCGTCTTCCCGGAAATCCGTTACCATGCCTCATGTTGCCTCTGTTTGCACTGTTCTGCACCTCTGAAAATTATGTCAACTTCTGTGATGCATCTGACCTACCTCATGGACATTCTGAGAGGTCATCGGCCAAGAGGGGTGGCCATCGGCCAGTGGATAATGGTCATCGACCAATTTTGAGGCTGTCAGCCAAATATTGTTAGCCGATTGGCACACCAGATAGCCGATCGGCCATCTCTTCCTGCAAATTCTCCTTTTTGCTGTAGCAGAGCATAAACAGAGGCACGGCAATGTATTTGCAAGAAAATGTGTGTGTAACCACACCCCTTATCATGTTTGAAACTCAAAGGAGTGTAGTGCTCGACTCTTAAGCCATCAATCACGCATGCCAATGCATGATGGCCAAAGAGGCCGAGTTGCACAAATCAATGTCACATGAAATGCACAAAAACACATAAATGCCTTAACCTCTATCATGCATGATCAAGAGGGTCGACGACCGAGAATTGAGGCACGTTTCATCACTTCAAGTATGAAACGTCCCTCGTTCCTCGTGTTTGGCTTAACACCTAAACCAAACACAATGCAATGCATGCAACATGGAGATGCTATGCAATGCAACATGATTGACTTATCAAAACTAATGGCATGCCAACTCAATGAAATGCAACCTAATCATACAAGCAAAGCTAATGCAACATGAGTATGCCAACAACAATGTCATGCAATGCAACTAGCATGCAATAACATGCAATGTACTAAGCTTGCAACAACATGCAAAAACATGCAAGATGGACTTAAACTAAAATGGACAGACCTCAATCATGCCTAAATCAGTGGCCAAAATGATGAAACAATGGCATGAAAAGTAAGAAAAATGCATGCACATGCAATGGCCCATCACCTAGGCATAAGGAGCACAACTCTCAAACATGAGTAAAGAGTGACAAACATGAGAATGTGGCAATGAAGTAAGCTCTAAAATCATGTGAGGAATGATGCCAAATCATGCACACAATACAAGCAAAGCATGCTAGGAGGTTCAAAGCTTAAGACTAGCCAAGGAGCTTGTACCAAGGCCACATGAATCAAACCCCAAAGGGCCAAGGAGAGCCAAAACAGTCCTAGATCATGCCAAAATGAGTCTAAAACATGCATGAGCCAAAGCTAAAACAAGCCAACATGAAGGGCATAAGGCCTGATGTATGCAAGGCCAATAAAAAGGGTTACACTACACCTACCAAGACCAAGCATGGCATGACTTAGCCAATAAAAATCAGAGTTATGGCATGTCAAAATAACCCTAAATACACATTGAAATGATAGCTCGCAAGCTTAGGCATGAAGGCATACGCAAAGGCTCATGTTCAAGGCATAAAGGACCAACCCTTCAACGCATTGAAAAAGTGAAAGATATGAGTGCATGGAAATGAAACATGCTCTAAAATCACATAACAAATGATGCCAAATCATTCAAATGGGTCAAGCAATGCCTACTAGTGGACTTGATGCACAAAGCTAACAAGCTAGGATGAACCATAGCTATACAAATCATGGCATGCATGGCCAAAACAACAAAAATCAGAGCTTAAGCATGCTAAAACATGACCAAAAGCTTCTTAGAGTTAAGCCAAAATTATGCTAGAATGACATGTTAAAGCATGATACACATTAGGCTAATTCATGGAATTGCACTACAAATGTATGGAGCATGCAAGGGCTAACCAAACCAAACCTTAACAAAGGTATGACATGGCAAAACATCACCAAAAACATGCTGAAATAGAATCAAATCATGCTAGAAAGGCATGCTACTTCATGAAGCATACAAGACTAGTTTGTGAGAAATACACTACAAGTGTATAAACCATGCAAGGAGTGAGTCCACCAATCAAAATCAAAGTTATAACATGTCAAAATAACACCAAAAACATGCTTTAACTAAGCTAATTCAAACCACAAAAGCATGCTACTTTGTAAGGCTAACAAGGCTAGCAAAGAGGATTTACACTACAAGTGCAATACGCATGCAAGAGGTGACCAAGACAGCCAAAAACAGAGTTATGGCAGGTCTAATAAGTCACAAAAATGAGCCCAAACAAAGCCATAAAGAAGTAAAAACACATGCTCATTTGGTTGGCCATCAACACTAGCAAGCAAGACAAGAGGAGAGAGGGGACCACCCTCTCCTATTTGGGCCCTCAAAATAGGGTTTTTACCACTGAAAATCCTCTGGATTTCAGTGGTTCTAAGGCCAAAAAGAAGTTGTTTGAAAAGTTTGAAAGTTAGCTCACAAGGCCTTACAAGCCAAGGAGCAAAAGGAAGGACAACCCCCTAGCCAACCAAGGCACAAACCAAGACTTTTAGGACTGAAAAACCAGAGGAAAAATAGAGGTTTTTGTAGTTCAACACCACCCCAAAAAACAGCCCCAAAGTAGTGTGACTAGATAGCCAAGCAAGTGTGTAAAACAAGCTTAAAGGGAGAGAGATCTTACCCTTGATGTACAGCTGCAAAACCAGCCCAAAATCTGAGCCAAAACACCTTTTGGAGCTCAAACAAAGTCCCAAGTAAGCTTCAAGCAACCTCCTCCCAAAGATTGGCAACTTTGATCAAGGATGCATAGGCAAACTAGTTGTATTTCTCTATTTCTATGCACTTCTATGCACCAAAGGGCAAGAAAGAGAGGCTTTAGAGAGAGAGGCAGAGATCAAAACTCTGAAAATTGTAGAGAGAGAGGGATTTTTAGTGAGAGAAGCTCTCAAACTTGCTTAAGAAGTTCCAAGTCTTTGAATATGAGATATTTGGCTTCATATATAGCAATTCAAAGCTTTTGGCCGAAAATATCTAAATATGGGACAGCTGGATGTTGTGTGGAACAGCTGGAGATGAAATATCTTCAAAAAATCTAAGTTTGGGTCACTCTTGGCTGATCGGCCATCTTTTGTGCCGATCTGCCACTTATCTGCTACTTTTTTGGCCGATCGGCCAACAAAATCTGTTTTTCAGGCCTAACTTCAAATGGGCATAACTCCTTCATATGAACTCCTTTTTAGGTCATTCTTGTGTCCAAATTGAATCCCCGGAAGTGATCTTTCCAATGGTGGTAGCCCTACATCAAAATTCCAACTGTGCAAAAAGTTATGCATGTTTTGGTGAGCCGCTCAGTTTCGGTCCAACTGGAATGATGCCCAACTTCAACCAACCATATCTCTCCCATCCGGACTCAGCTTTAGGAGATTCTTGAGTGTAAAATGAAGCCCTAGAAGTCTTCTTTCCAACGGTGGTGGCCTCATAGTTTAAATCCAAGTATACAAAAGGATAGGCCCGATTTAGCGAGGACCGCTTGACTTTCTCTTAGCGATTCATACCCAACTCCTTCCTCAACTAGGTTTCTTCCCTCCACTCCTCTTTTCTTCAACTCCAAGCCCCTAAACAAGGTGTTTTGAAATATTTTTCAATGATTTCATCTCTCTTTCATTCATTTCCACTTTGTCCTCACTCAATTTACCAAAAAGCGTAACATTTGACAAAATGCGAGCCTCGGAATATCGTAGAAATTTCTTTTCAAAAACATTTTGAAAGAGAGGGTTTTAAGGTCTAAAAACCATTCAAAATAGCTTTGGTCCAAAATGGGGTGTAAGGTTGGGATTTGACTCTCCTCTTGCCGAAGAAATCGAACATTTGCCCTGCACACCTTTCATCACCAAGTAAACCATCAGTAACGCCCAAGTCTTAAGAGCGGTCAAAAATGGGGTATCTACAGCATGTATCCTCCATTACCCGAGGCAGAGCTGAGGTAGTGTTGTTTAATATTTCGTATGATTAGTTTATGGATACTTGGCTTTGTTATTTAATTAATTAGTTGCTAATTAGTTAAAGTGTTATAATAATTAAGTAGCTTAGCTTAGCTATTTCTTTATTTTGGTTTGTAATAATTAGTCTAATTAGTTTAATTAGATTAGTTTAATTAGCTTAGCTTAGATTAACTTAGCTTTTATTCATTCGGACCCTCCTTCGCGAGGGCACAACGTTGTAATAAGTGTGCGTGCGTGCGTGTGTGTGTGTGTGCATGTCTTCCAACCCCGCGTCTTTCTCCCTTTTATTTATCCGCTTTCAATGGTTAGATTAGGGATCATTTTTTATTAGCATACCTTATGCTTGCATGTTTGCATCATTCATTTGTCTTGCATGCATCGAGGCTTGGCGCATTATTCAAACTGCATTGTCAATTTCAATACTTATTTGAATATGTGTTTCAAAGCATGCTATCAAAGTGTTGCAAATACCATGATTAGGTAGCCGAGCCTATTAATTGCATCATCGCCATGTGTTGCATTAGGCATCTTGTATAGTTAGGGTCATGTATTGTTTCTAACTAGGTTTTGTTTTAGCTTGGAGTACTCGGTAAGCTTTTACGCTTTAGCATACTTGCATAAGTGTGAGTGTTGCCATGATTCGCATGCTTGCCATGAGGCTATGTACTTAAATGATTAACTGCATGAATGCCTGTGGATAAAGGCTTGATTGCTTGAATTGGGACAATTTAACGAATGTATGTTTTAAGCCCACTTTGCGAAGTGGCAAATCATGTTTTAAGCCCACTTAAGGTGGCAAATCCGCGTTTTAGCCCACTTGAGGGTGGCAACTTCAAACCATTTTCGAAAGCAAACATGAGTTGAATTCATTCCAAGTCTTACGACTTAGTCTATACTTGCTTGTGTGCGTCACATAGTAAAGCTAATCTAATAACCGGAATAAGAATGCATAATGTTTATAAAATAACATATCATGATAGTAGAGGCTGATGTTTGATCGGGCGAGCGGGGATGCTCATTTCAGGACCTTCCCCTCTCGTACCTAAGTTCCCGAACTGAGGCAACTTTGGTGATGACGGACACGTGGCCTTCGGCACGAGTCAGGATTTCCTAAATTTTCCAAAAATAAAATATTTAGGTGGTGACTCTGTAATCTGGCAAAACAGTCCAATTTTGGCATTATTTGATTTAAAATCGATTTTCCAAAATGATTTGCCGGATTGGACTCTTTGGTGTTTATCAGTTTCACATTGCACTTGTGAGACTAGATTCAGAACCGTGACAGGAGTCCAAACTGTAGGACCAATTCGAGCTCTCCGAAAGGGGGCGCGAAGAAAGTCAAGCTACACACAGTCATTTTTACTTCACAACTGTTCTGATTCACATTTTAACTACTGATGGCAGCTGACTATCTATACATTTCCTATTTATAGATCATATAGTAGCCTTGGGCCATGATACCAGTGGGGGTGTGAGACCAATATGCGGGATCGTGGGGCACGTCGCGCTTCCGGATCCTGTTAGAGGGTCCAGTCTGCCAGGTTTGGTTCTTGAGCTAGAGATTTGTTCGCCAGACTGTGGCTTGCCGGATCCAGTCGTTCCAATGCCACCTCCGAAGTCTATGAGATCAACGGACAGCCTATCTGTTGACGCAGTCACACAGTTCATGGTGGGCTTGGATGTTGATTTCTTTATAGATGAGGGCGACTATGCGACCTTTATTTAGACCCACCTTATGCCTCCTCTGACAGGCCCTCACGAAGACGATAGGGCAGGGGCTCCTACAGCAGGCAATGCAACTCGAGCAACTAGGGCCCATGCTAGAAGGGATCCCCCTATTAAGCAGACTATTCGTTGGCCAGAGCTTCCCACTACACTCACATGCTGAAGGCCTATTGGGACTGCTTATCAGATCCCAATTGAGCCGGTAGAGACCGGACACCAGCTTGTCGAAGTTCGAGGCTCATCCTAGGTATGGACCATACTTTACAATTTGCATCCCACATTTCATTTCAGATATGTTCATCGCATACATTGATCATCCAAATGCATTTGCAGGCATCTATAGAGTATATAGGGAGCTATCTCGAGCTGGTGGCTTCCCTAATAAGGATGGTGCAAAAGAGGGAAACGCTGCTTGGTCTCCACGGTATCCCGGTAATTTCTTTTAGCTTGCACTTCATGTTATCATCTTTCCACTGATACACTAGCATTTTAACTGTAATCTTTCCCAAACTACACTGATACACTACATTGGCATACTGCACTCACACATTGCATTCATACGCTGCATTCATACTGTATCTGATACATACACTGTAGCTGATATGTTGACAACTCTTTTTTTATATTCCATCTGTACCGATGGCACCAACGGCAACAACAACAGCACCGACAGTACCTCCTCTAGTAGCAGGGAGGAGAGAAAGACAAGCCCCAACTCGCGGCCGAGGTGCGAGTCGCGGTTGGGGCAGAGATAGGGGTGCCCGAGGCCATAGCAGTCCTTCAGAGCCCATCTTAAGCGATGATGATATTGAGACCAGTGACTCTGAGGAGGCAGTGAGTTAGCATTCTGAGTCGTCCAAGAGCGGAGATGATGACACTGGCTCGGGCGCCAAGAGCGAAGGTGATACCGGGGTAGACTCTGAGGCAGAGAGCGGAGATGATACCGGCGAGGACTCCGGGGCAGAGAGCGAAGATAATACTGACTTAGGTTCAAAGACTGATTCAAACAGCGGCACCGATGGAGATAGTACCCCCGAGTCCTCCCCTCAGAGGAAGAGGACGAAGAGGACCTCTCGGGCTTGAGATGACTGGCACTGATTTTTTTGTACTTTTACTTAGTTTCTTTTTGTTTAGTAACATTAGCACATGTATAGCTTCAGATAGGTTTTATTCGCTTTTAAAACTTGTACACCTCTTTTTGTATAAATAAATTAAAAAAAACCAAGATCGGAATAATACCTCACAGTTTTTATGAAAAATGTTGTTATTTTTGCATCACGAGCACCATATTTGCGTGAAATCGAATTTGAAATCGAATTTCCAAATGAAAAATTGATCACTGTATTGGCATGATGTTCTTAATCGGGTAATGAGCAGACTAACAACCAAAATACAAAATGCAACATACAACTCGATAAACAAAGCAAAAAACAACTCAAATACAAATAAACAAACTTGTTAAAACCAAAAAGACTCAAAACAAGACCTCAAAACACAAAGATTCTGACAAAACACAAGCTTCCAGCACTACCCAACACACAGGGGGACGACAGGCTAGAAAGAGAGAATACCGACCAGGGTTAGAGATTGCCGCCAAAGGAGGTGGCCGACTAGTGTAAGTAACCTCAAAATTATTGACAGCTGGCTTCTACTCACAACCTTATCTTTTACAAAAGGTTCAGCTTCTTGATTTCTCTTCCAGAACTTCATTTCTGCTACAATTTCTTCCACAAATGGAACCATTTTTTGCCGAAAAACTCTTGGATTGGATAGCTACTTTAGACGGTACGGAAAAGGTAAATTTCTGGGATTTCGGCATAAATGCACTTTTTCCGTTGAGCCGAATTCCACTTTGATTTCCATTCCTCCATGCCTCAGCCCGATGCTGGGACCTAATTACACATGTCTTTTGCTTCGGGAGACAAGAAATATGCCCAACAATTGAAGAATTTCAAGCACTAATGGAATCCTGGCGCAATGAGGAAATCATGCCCCAACCCCATTTTGGCATCACCCAAGCTTTGGGATGGATGTGTGGGCTCACTCTTCACGAGGCTCGATCTTCGACAACATGCCCTCTGCTTATGTATGCTTGCACATTTCCTTCTTACCCCTAGTTTGGGCTGATCCAGCATTCGATTGATCGAAGTGGCCCAAGGTTTGAAAGAAGGCAAGAGTTGCATTGGTTTGGCGCTGGCCAAGACCTTGATGGGCTTAGACGCCTTTCATCGGCAAACGCCTACCAGATTCGCGGGGAGTCCACTACTTCTTCAGGTATTGTTTCCCACCCTTTCTCATATGTATTTATCACATCACTCGGCACTCATGCTCTATTGTTTTCTCAAAGCCCTTTTCTTACTTTTCTCTCAACATACATCTCTCTATTCTTTAATCTCTCTTTTCTTTCATTTCTTCCCAGGTGTGGCTTATGCATAAGCTAAAGGTAGTGGACACTTGCCCTGAATACTCAGCTCAAGGTTATTTCTTCCGCCACCGACCAGTGGATTTTCCCAACGAAGGGTGGTGGTGCGACTGGATATGCAACAGGTCTGCTGCTGACATAGCTTAGCGTTGCCCCTAGCTTAATCTGACCGAGATGGCTCGGCAGCCTGGCATACAATTGAGCGGTCTCATGCACTACGTGTTCTATTTTCCCTTCTGATTCAGACGTCAATTTGGGCATGATCAAACCTGCTTAGAAGAGGGGGTAGAGTACCCGATTTCATTTCCCATCCGTGGTTCACACTTGGCTAAGTACTTCACCGCTTGGAGGACAAGAGAGCTTATGGCCCCTACCCCTAGTTTAAATTATGCCCTTTCTGGCGAGTGTTTGGCTTGGCTCGAGGATGAGGCACAAATCGGGCCCACTTTGGCTTCAGACGCTTCCACAAGCGCGAGCAAGGGACGCAGGAGCACCTAACTCACCTATGCCCCTAGTTTATTGCTTTGACCTTTCTTTTCAAGTTTTTTTGATGTAATAAAAGCCACTTTGATTTGTATCAGAGAGTTTGAGAACTTTATGTTAAAATCAATAAAATTAAAGTTATGAGCACTGACAATTTTCCTTTTGGTCCAAAAATGGTCTAAGTTGTAAAAGGTAAAATTTGAACAAAATCAACTTTTATTAAAACTTTTCAAAACCATTTTCGAAAAGGATCACCACTTGACACGCACAGAATCAATTCTCAAGATGTACAACTCCGAATCGAAAGATCAGAAATGCCCCTCATTGAACACCACTGCTCTGTATTGTAACCAGCTCTTCTCTCAGAGTAAAGATCACAACCGAACTCTTAGGTAAAGGACAGAAAAAGATAACCTGATTAGACACATGGACAGGACAGTTGAGTTGGAGATGATTATGGCCGAACTTCAAGATGAAGTTGCCTACGTATCCCAAAGATGGGAATCAGGCATTACGTAGTTCGGTTCAGGTTCCCTCGAGTATTAACTCTCTCCTTTTGCGCTCTAACTTTTGCCAAAGTAGCCCTTTAGGATTTTCAACCTTGCGAGCTTAGTTTTTCTTTATTTCTAATTTTTCACACTCTAACTTTTGCCTAGGTAGCCCTTCCGAATTTTCAGCCTAGCGAGCCTCTCAGGGATAGTATTTCTTCAACTTGTCCATGTTGATCGATTGTGAAAATTCTTGGCCATCTAAGTCCATGAAAATAATAACTCCACCCGATCAGATAGCTTTGATGATATAAGGACTAGTCCAATTGGGTCTGAACTTGCCCCTAGGGTTATGAATGGGAGCTTGGTTGTCTTTCAGCACCATATCCCCCTCTTTGAGATTCCGGGACTTAACTTTCTTTTTAAAAGCCCTAGTAATTCTGTGTTGGTAACCTTGAACGTGATACAATGCTTTCAGCCTTCTCTTGTCAAACAGCATCAACTCCTCAAATCTGCTCTGTTGCCAGTCTGCCTCTGCTATTTGACACTTAGCCATAACTCGCAGCGACGAGACTTCTATTTCAATTTGCAAAATAGCTTTCATTCCGTAGACAAAAGAATAAGGAATTTCCCCTATAGATGTCCGGATTGAAGTTTTATAACCCCAGAATGCGAATGGCAGTTTATCTGGCCAGTTCCTGTAGGTCTCAACCGTCTTCTGCAAGATATTCTTGATGTTCTTGTTGGCGACGTCGACAGCTCCATTGGTCTGCGGCCTATATGTAGATGACTTATGGAAAGCCACATTGTATTTCTCCAACAAGTCTAACACCTCTTTCTTGAAATGGGAGCTATTATCTGCTATGATCTCGTTTGAGACTCTGTATCAGCAAATGATATTGTTTCTGATGAACTTAGCCACATGCAATGCTTTCAACACGGCATAGAACTGAGCTTCTATCCACTTTGTAAAATAATCAATTGCCACCAAGATGTATTCATGCCCATTCGACCCTTTTGGTGTGACAACACCGATAACGTCGATTTCCCAGACTAAGAAAGGCCATGGTGAAGTCATGTTGTACAGCCTTGACGGTGGGATGTTCATGCGATTAGCATGAATTTGGCATTTGCGGCATTGCCAAACAAAACCAATACAATCCTCCTCTATAGTGGACCAGTAGTAACCTTACCTAAGAATCTTCTAGGCTAGCATCACTCCGTTCATGTGTGCTCCGCACTCTCCTCCGTGGATGGCCTCCATCAGGCGCTTTGATTCCTCTTTTTCGACATACAACTTGTGCATTCTCAGATGACCCCTCTTATACAGTTTACCTCCACAGATGATAAGTTGGATGGTTGTTCGCCATATTCCTCATTTGTCCTTGGCATTTGCCCCTGGTGGATAAATCTTATTTTCCAAGAAGTTCCAAATATCGTAGTACCAAGGGTTTTTGTCTTGTGCTTCATCTATTGCAGCGATAATTTCATAAACCGATATGTATTTCTACTTGATAATAATCGGACGCATCCGAACTCCAAGTGGGATGTCTACCATAGAAGATAAAGTTGCTAAAGCATCAGCGAACCTGTTGTTCTCTCTTAGTAGATGTGTGAAAGTCAGCTTTTCAAACCTAAGAATCAGAACATCCAGGGTCTGGTGATAAACCTTCATCATTTCTTCTTTGACTTTCCAGTCTCCATTTGCTTGAGAAACAACTAAGTTTGAGTCCCTGATGACATCCAATCTTTTTGCCTCTAGTTCCAGGGCAGCTTTTAAACCAACGATACACGCTTCATATTCTGCTTCATTATTGGACACCTTGAACTGGAGTTTGAAGGCTAAAGGTATATGGGAGTCGTCGGGTGCTATCAGCAACACACCTATCCCATAACCATACTTATTGGACGCTCCGTCAAAGTACATCGTCCAAGTCTCTCCCTCAACTTACAAAAGGTATTCCACCGCTTCATCCCCTTCTACTGGGTGATTTGCCAGAAACTCCGCTACAGCTCTTCCCTTGACCGACTTGCGGGTGACATATTTGAGATCAAAATCAGAGAGGAGAAGCAACCAACGGGCTAGCCTACCCATAAGCGTTGGTTTCTCAAAGAGATATTTGATGGGATCTAATCTCGAAACTAGGATTACATAGTGAGCTAATAAGTAATGTCTCAACTTCCTGGTAGCCCATACCAAGGCTAGGCAAGATTTCTCCAACGGGGTATAGCGGGTCTGATAATCCAGTATCTTCTTGCACAAGTAGTAGATGGCTTTCTCTACCTTATCTTCAGATTCCTGAGCAAGCATGCATCCCATGGTCGTGTCTGTTACTGATAGATACAAAATCAATGGCTTCCCCGGCTCTGGTGTCAATAACAATGGCAGATTCTGGAAGTACTGCTTAACCTGCTCAAAGGCAAATTGACATTGATCATTCCATCGGAATTTCTTCCATTTCTTCAGAAGACCAAATAGTGGTTCACAAGTCAAGGTTAATTTAGAAATAAACCGTCTTATGAATTGCACTTTGCCCAGAAAGCCTCTCACCTCCTTTTCAGTCCTTGGTGGTGGCATTTCTAAGATAGCCTTGATTTTAGAAGGATCTACTTCGATGTCCCTCTGTGTGATCAAAAAGCCCAGCATTTTCCCTGCTGTTATGCCAAAGGTGCATTTCTGCGAGTTCAACATCAACTCGTATTCTCTAATCCGTTGAAAGAATTTTTCCAAGGCGGTGTAGTGGCCCTCTTTTTCTTTGGACTTGACAATCATGTCGTCCACGTACACCTCGACCTCTTTGTGGATCATATCATGCAGAATAGTGGTCGCCGCCCTTTGATAGGTAGCCCCAGCATTCTTCAGCCCAAACGGCATAACCCTGTAGCAGTAGGTACCCCACGACGTAGTAAATGCAATTTTCTCTCTGTCCTTGGGCGCTATCAGAATCTAGTTATACCTGGAAAACCCGTCCGTAAAGGATAGCAATGCATGGCCCGTAGTGAAGTCCAATAACTCATCAATGTGTGGCAGACGAAAGTTGTCCTTCGGACTAGCTTTGTTCAAATCCTGGAACTCCACACACACTTGGATTCTACCATCCTTTTTCAGCACTGGGACGATGTTGGCCAACCAAGTCAGATATTTAGATACTAACAAGAAACCTGCGTCGATCAGCTTGATGACCACTTCTTTGATTTTCAACGCCCAATCCGGACGGACTCTACGCAGCTTCTGCTTAACAGGTTGGGCCTCAAGGTCAAGAGGGATCCGATGTTGTACAATCTCAGGATTGATTCTAGGCATGTCTTTGTAGGACCACGCGAAAACATCTTTGAAATCTTTTAATAAAGCGACTAAGCGCTCGCGCTCCTCCGAAGACAACATGAACCCGATCTGGACCAGACGCGGATCCTTCTCAGTACCCACGTTAATAGCAATGATTTCATCAGAACAGGGTTTAACAAACCTCTCCTCCTCTCGATTAATCAAGTTTTTCAAAACCAGAGGAATTCCTTCCTCTTTGTTTTGATTAAAATTCTGAAAATCTTGATCAATACAATAAATAAGCGACACAGAGAAATACTCAGAATCGGCAACACTCTCATTCATAAGATCTAGATCTTTGGTTACAACCGACTCAAAAGCAAAAGAAAAAGAGGACCTAGACAAGACCTTGGCATTTAGGTTATCATCCCTGGGAATACCGGACTCAGACTCAAAAAAATCGAAATCTGATTCCGACTCTACAGGCTAAGTGGAATCAGATTCTAGCTCATCACCCGACTCAGAACTAGAGAGATAGCCCTCCTCCAGCTGCCAAATAAGAGATGGTGCTTCTGATGCATCCAAAATACTGCTGGATGGGTTCATACCTAGTTGTTCCCCGATGATGGAGACGGTAAGGTTATCCCCCAAGTTCTCTAGGTCAGTCGCAGGATCTGTAAGGAGACATGCTAGTGCTGCCCCTACTCCAAGTTCGCTGCTGTCCAAGTCACTTTCCATGCTCTGTTCAGCTTCAGTACTTGGTTCAGCCTTTTCCTTGGCATCACTATCTTGCAGCTGCAGGTCAAAGAAGATTTCGAATCCAGGAACACACTGTCTCATAGAATTCATCCAGGGCTCGGGAAAATCGCAAAAGGGAAAGTCTCCTCCCTCCCGAATAAAGCGGCCATTTAGCGTTCCCTAGATCGGCCTGTGAATGAGCTCATAGTGCTTCCCGGCCTGCTTGGCTCTAGCCCTGCCTCTGATTTCTTCTCCTTTCCTGATCCAGTCCTCTTTGGTGGGTACATATCCCAGACCAAAGACAAGTGGATTGTGCGGCACATTAACCAATGCTATGACACCTTTCTGGCCACTTCTTTCAAGTCTCATTCCTGGCACATGCTACAGTTTGTTCATGACATAGATAAATTGGGCGCTAACATACATGCCTTCATCAGCAGCTAGAATGGTCTGCACTACCCGGGCCTCAGCCAAAGTGAACCCTCAGAGGAATACATCCTCTTCGCCATAAGTAATTTTCAACACTGGTGTAGTTACCTCTGGCGGGGATGGATGGATGAGTTCCTGAAGATGATTACCACTCCTTTCCCGTGAAGGTATTTCAACATTTGGTGGAGAGTGGAGGATGGAGGAGACAGCTTTCATATGATGCAACCAGGGCCTCCCAAGCAGTAAGTTAAAGGTGGCCGGCATATCTAAGACATGGAACTCGACATCTTGTTGAGCTGGGCCCACCTGGACTCTGATTTGCACCGCGCCCATGACCTCCCTGTTTGTGTTATCATATGCCCGGATTACTTGAGCTATGGGCACAAAGTCTGCCAATCTAAGGCCGATGGCATAAGCTGTGTGGGAAGGACAGACGTTGATGGCCAAACCAGTGTCTATCAACATTATCGGTACCCATTTTTCCCTACACTCAATAGATATATATAAGGGTTTGTTATGAGCT
This sequence comes from Camellia granthamiana, assembly GCA_036172215.1. Taxonomy (NCBI): domain Eukaryota; kingdom Viridiplantae; phylum Streptophyta; class Magnoliopsida; order Ericales; family Theaceae; genus Camellia; species Camellia granthamiana. Next base: position 61,489,727 of record CM069911.1, on the reverse strand, counting down.
GAGCCTTTCAACAGCAGTTCTTTGTCAGAAAAGGTTAGGGTTGACCCGGCACCACCTGGGAAGACCAATCCCACAAGCTGTTTTGGGGTAGTGTCAATGGACAATTTAGTTTTGTCCATTGCTGATAGTACTGCCTGTCGATGCACCTGGGAGGCTATGAGAAGACCCCAAATTGAGATGTCAACCTGGATTTTCTTAAGCTGCTTTAACACTGTCTCTTCTTCCAGTTGCTTCTATTTCTGTTTTTCAACCTCTCTGTCTTTCCCAGATGCCTCAGCTTGATCTAAGTGTGATGGCTTAAAATACTGCCCACTTCTTGTCATGTGATCTATCTCTTCCGCGTACCACGTGTTGTCTGGAAGGCACTCACCCCAATCTTCGTCAGTATGGGCCAGATGCAGATCGTCATCCTCCCACCATACACCTCCAGCAGTTGACAAATAATTATCCAGCTCCATTCAGATCACTTTCATATCACAAGTATCCCCCGCAGGGTGTTGGGCCATCATAGCTTCTTGGACATCTTTAACCCTCTCTAGTGTAAACTGCTTCAGCGCAGTTTCCTGTTCTGTGTCCACAGTGCTCACAGCGCCCAGTTCCTAAGCTAATTTTTCCACGCCAGTGTTCTTCAGCAGTTTTCCCTTTTCATCGACCCTTCCGGCCACTACATCAATTCATGCTTCCTTTTCCTCAGATTTCATTTCAGTTCCTTCCTCCCTGTCCGGCTCGTCACTTAGCCACCCGGAGTTGTTAGTTGATCCATTCAAATTGAACCAGCCAATCTGCATATACCCTTGATCTTGTTCGTTGAAGAACTACAGGTTGTCTAGATCCTCCTCGAGTTCCGCCAAATCATTCAATCCTTGGCTCGAGCCATTCTCCCTAACCACATTAACCTCCACTACAGTTGGCAACACCAATTCTGGCTTGACTTGATCAATTGGCACAATGTAGCAGCTTGGATTGTACACCTCCTTAGACAAGTCCTCAGAGCGCTCAGGCAATGGACTCGTAATCTCCTCTAAGGCCAGCCTCTCTTCTACTGCAACTGTCACCACCACAGGCTTAGGTTGAAGTGTGGATGTGTCCATCATGCACAAATCTATGCTTTTAGGAATGGACACTGTCGGTCTTAGTAGATGGAAAGGGGTAACATATACGCTGGGGTCGTCGAGGATGGTCGGTGTATGGAATAGGTTTAGATTTTGAAGTGGAGGAACTTGATTATGGCCGGGAGAGGGTTTGTAGTTACATTTGGTTTCTGGGGGGTGCGATCACCTTATTGTCAATAAGGTCTTCAATCTTATGACGCAGGCTGAAGCATTGGTCGGTATCATGACCATGCTGCTGGTAAAACACACAGTACTTTGCTGGATTGTGTTTTGGTGGAAGAGGGTTAGGTAGTGGGCAAGGCTCTAATGGTTTGAGGTGCCCCTTTTTAACCAATACCTTCATGGCTTGAGATAGGGTCATGTAGAGTTGGGTAAAGGTCCTCTGGGATCGGGCAGGGTTAGTTGAAGTTTGTGGAGCTGTATTGGCAAAGGGATTGGCAGTCTTGGTTGTGGTAGTGACGACGCTCACATCCGACAACCTCGCAGCTGTGCTACCACTGGAGGTAGCATTGGAATTGCGCACGAAAGGCCTTTTTGCCTGCTCTTTCTCATCAGTAATCAGCCCCTATTTCATGGCGTCTTCGATCTAAACCTCTATCTCATGGAGCTCAGTAAATATGAATAGAGGTAAGACGATCATTTTCTGTAACAACTTCCCGTGCAGATTGCAGACTACCATCCTTATCTGATCTTTCTCGGAAGGTCTTGTGGTCATCATTGAAGCCTTAGCCCTCCACCTCGTCACAAGTTTTGAAAAGCCCTCTTTCGACTCTTGGCGCGTTGCCTCAAGATCACGAGTTGTGACCTCGATTTGTGTGTTGTACGAGTACTGGGCCATAAAGGCCTCAGCCATTTCCCTCAAATTCTGCTTAATAGAATCCTCCAACTTTACATAGCATATAGCTGCTATTCTTGACATGGTCCAACCAAAGAGAGACAGTTTCTGCAATCTGGTCAGGCCCATCGGCCGCAAGATGTCTGAAAACAGCCATAGATGAACCATAGGATCTTCAGAGCCGTCGAATCTATCGATATGCGGCATTTTGAACTGATATGGTAATGTCACTGCAGAGTCGATATATCCATCTTCTATGTCGGAGATGGAATTTACACCTTGTGCTCTTTTGAATAGCTTCTCCAGCTTGTTGAATTTAAGCACAGTTGGGTCAACCTCAAACTCAAACGGAGCCTCGGTTTGATACACAAGAGCTTTGGAGGCTTGTGGTGGGATCAGCTCTGCCGGATTGCCCTGATTTTCAGCATGGGCATTGGGAGTATGGGCAGTGGCTCCGGGTGTTGGAATACCCGTAAGAGGTGCATAAGATGCAGAAGCTGCTGCCGGCTACGGTTGTTATTGTTACAGCCTGCTTATTACCTCATCCTGACAGGCTGTGACCTCGGCCTGACGAGCAGCGTCTTACTGCAGGGTTTCAACAGTTTGCTGAAAATGATGGATCAACTCCTCCATACTAACTAGGGGATATTGTGTCATCGGAATAGGCGAGTGATCTCGTGCCGGACTAGAAGTAGAAGACTGTCCCTGAGCCTGACTGGATGCAGGTGAATTGAGGGGTGACTGCTCTAGAAACTGGACCAGTGAACTCCGTGTAAACAAGGGGAAAGGCCTTGAGAGCAAGGTGTAAACAAGGGTGAGCCACCCCTCAACCTTTATTGACCTTAAAACCCAAGTTTCAGCCCAAAAATACTGAGTTTTTATAGCTCCAAAACAGTTGGAAAATAGCAAGAAAAAGAGTGAATAAAGCAAGTAATGAGGCAAAGTTTTATACCTCTGTAAGAGAAGACCAATTCTAGGCACCAAATCAAGACAAACACACCCTTGTAGAGCTCAAACCAAGCTCAAAAGTACCTCAGCTCAAAGATGAAAAGGTTTGGTTTAAAGTGTATAGGCAAAGGTGAAGAGTGTATAGGCAAAGGCTGAAAAAATTGTAAGAGAGAGAGAGAGAGAGAGAGAACTGTAAAGAGAGAGGAAAAATTTTGCTCCAAAATTTTTTCTAACCCCAAAGCAAGAGGGAAGGCTCTCTATATATAGAAAATATGAAATTCCCTCAAAAACATCCAGCCATACATGTAGGAGCAGATGCATACATCTGTGCAAACAGCTAGCACAGTTGTCACAAAATATCTGCAAAACATATTGGTGGCCGGCAACTAAGAATGAGGGCCGGCAGCCCAAAGAAGTGGCCGGCAGGCCACAAGGGGTTACAGGCTTGAATATCCAAGGTTTGGTCCAAAAACAAGGTAACAGGGGTGTAAGGTTTGAAAGGCTCAAAGTTGTGGCATTCCGCTGAGGACTTCGAGCACTTGACAAGCAAATGCACTCATCATTGGATGTACAAGCGATGACATCCAAGTCGTAAGGGCCGTCAAAAATGGGGTGTCCACACGAAGCCATCTCCGACGTCCTCTCTTCCTTTTCCTCCACTGTTTCTCCTTCTCCTCTCTTTCTCTCGCCATCGCCTCTCTGTTTGTTAGAGTTTGGTTCTCGAATGTTTGAGAGAGAAAAGAGAGGTGGAAGGAAAAAGAAAAGAAAAGAAAAAAAGATAGGGTACTAAAACGACGTCGTTTTGGCACCACTACTGGAACCATTGCAGGGAATCAAGGTAGAGGATCCAGACTCCATTGATGCCAACACATTGGAGCCATTTGAGGCAACCAATTTCGAGCAACTCAGTAGAACTTTAAATAAAAAAACTAGCCTTACTTGGGAAGAAGGTTGGGCTAAGCTAAAATAATCAATAAGACAGAAATATCACATCCAATTTATAATAATTTATTTTTTCTCTCACAACCATCAAACCAATTATATAAATAAATAAATAAATAAAAAGAAAGCTAACCAACTTCCCAAATACAACTTTTTTAGTCAGGCTAAAATTAGCTATTTTACTAAGTTATTTTTGTAGACTGATTTTTTTATAATTAGATGCGATATTTGTGAGAAAAAAATAAAATAATTATGAATTTGATATGACATTTTATTTTATTAATTATTTTAACCTATTTTATCTTTTAATGCTATTTTAACCTCGAAAAAAAAATCATCCCAAACAATCCTAAAATAGCCAACTTCCCAACCAAAGCCACTATAAGCACACCCAAACAGGATAGCCAGAGTTCGATTTGGCATTTGCATAAGCAGCACCGAGAGAGACGCCGGAAGAGAAGAAGCCATATCTACTAAAATTCTTCTTCCATTTTACTCCCACCCACCTTATAGATACATATCTCATTAACCCTAGTTTATTGATAGTTTTATAGTTTTTAGAGAGAGAAAGTGGGTTTACTTCAATTTTGTGGTGGGTTTGGTAGTAATTAGAGAGAGAAAGTAGAGGAAGAAGAAGAGAAAGCGAAAGAGAAAGAAGGTTCTAATTTTTTCATTTCTTTCTTTTCTATGGAGATTCAACACTGCAAACCCACTTCAGCGTCTTCCCATTTGGCCGGTGAAGCCATCTCCAACATCCTCTCTTCCTCTTCCTCTTCCTCTTCCTCTTTCTCTTCTGTTACTCCTCCTTTCTTTCTCGTCATCGCCTCTCCTCTCTGTTTGTTAGAGTTTGGTTCTCAAACGTTTGAGAGAGAAAAAAGATAGGGAAGGCAAAAGAAGAAGAAAAAAAAAGTACCAAAACGACGTCGTTTTGGCACCACCGCTGGAACCATTGCGGGGAATCACGACAGAGGATCCAGACTCTATTGATGCCAACACATTTGAGCGATTTGGGGCAGCCAATTTTCGAGCTACCCAATAGAACTCTAAATAAAAAAACTAGCCTTATTTGGGAAGAAGGTTGGGCTAAGCTAAAATAATCAATAAGACAAAATATTACATCCAATTTATAATAATTTATTTTTTCTTTCACAACTATCAAACCAATTACAAAAAAAGCCAACCAATTTTCCACATATAAATTTTTTAGTCAGGCTAAAATTAGGTATTTTAGTAGTTGACTATTTTAGAGTTGACTATTTTAGCTTGGCTAAAATAGTTGTATTTAGAAAGATGATTGATTTTTTTGTAATTGGATATGATGTTTGTGAGAAAAAATAAAATGATTATGAATTTGATATGACATTTTATTTTATTAACTATTTTAACCTATTTTATCTTTTAAAACTATTTTAACTCCAAAAAAAAAAGTCATCCCAAACATCCCTAAAATAGCCAACTTCCTAACCAAAGCCACTATAAGCACACCCAAACAGGGTAGCCAGATTCCGATTTGGCATTTACATAAGTAGCATGGAGAGAGACGCCTGGAGAGAAGCAGCCATAGTTACTAAAATTCTTCTTCCATTTTATTCCCACCCACCTTATACATATATATCTCATCTACCCTAGTTTCTCGATAGTTTGATAGTTTTTAGAGAGAGAAAGTGGGTTTGCTTCAATTTTATGGTGGATTTCGTAATTTTTAGAGAGAGAAAGTAAAGGAAGAAAAAGAGAAAAGAGAAAGGAAGTTGTGGTTTTTTCATTTCTTTCTTTTTTATGGAGATTCAACACTGCAAACCCATTCCAACAGCTTCGCATTCGGCCGGCAAAGCCATCTCCGACGTCCTCTCTTCCTCTTTCTCCTTTGTTCCTTCTTCTTCTATCTTTCTCTTATCGTCGCCTCACCTCTCTGTTTGTTAGAGTTTGGCTCTCAAACGTTTGAGAGAGAAAAGAGAAGGTACCAAAACGACGTCGTGTTGGCATCGCTATTGGAACCATTGTAGGGAATCACGACAGAGGATCTGAAACTCCATTAGTGCCAACACATTCAAGCCATTCGGGGTAGCCAATTTTCGAGCTACCCAGTAGAACTCTAAATAAAAAAATTAGCCTTGTTTGGGAAGAAGGTTGGGCTAAGCTAAAATAATCAATAAGAAAAAATATCATATGAAATTTATAATTATTTTACTTTTTCTCTCACAACCATCAAACCAATTACAAAAAAAGCCAACCAACTTCCCAAATACAACTTTTTTAGTCAAGCTAAAATTAGTTATTTTAGTAGGTTATTTTTGTAATTGACTATTTTAGCTTCGCTAAATTAGTTGTGTTTGGAAAAATGATTGATTTTTTTGTAATTGGATGTGATGTTTGTGAGAAAAAATGAAATAATTATGAATTTGATATAACATTTTATTTTATTAACTATTTTAACCTATTTTATCTTTTAATGCTATTTTAACCCAAAAAAACCAAAAAAAAATCATCCCAAACACCCCTAAAATATCCAACTTCCTAACCAAAGCCACTATAAGCACACCCACACAGGATAACCAGAGTCCGATTTGGCATTTGCATAAGCAGCACAGAGAGAGACGCCCGGAGAAAAGCAACCATATCTACTAAAATTCTTCTTCCATTTTATTCCCACCCACCTTATACATACATATCTCATCAATATTAGTTTCTCGATAATTTGATAGTTTTTAGAGAGAGAAAGTGGGTTTACTTCAATTTTGTGGTGGGTTTGGTAGTTTTTTAGAGAGAGAAAGTAGAAAAAGAAGAAGAAATTGAAGAGAAAGGAGGTTCTGGTTTTTTTTCATTTCTTTCTTTTCTATGGAGATTCAACACTCCAAACCCACTTCGGTGTCTTCCCATTCGACCAGAGAAGTATAGCTCGACTTTTTCACGCCCCCTTTCAGAAGACGAATAAGCCCTATAGTATTGGACTCCCACAATTCTGAATCTGATCTCACAAGTGCAATGTGAAATAGATAAACACAAAAGAGTCCCAATTCGGCAAATCTTTTGGAAAATTGATTTTGAATAAAAAAAAATGCCAAAAATGGACTGCTTTGCCCGAAACAGAGTTGCCACCTAAATATTTTTGAAAAATTTAGGAAACCCATGACTCGTGCCAAATGCCACGTGTCCATCATCACCAAGATTGTCTCGACTCGGGAACTTAGGTACCAGAGGGAAAGGTCATGAATTGAGCAGCCCCGCTCGCCGGATCAAAGATCGGCCTCTACTAATCATGATATGAATCTTATGTACATTATATGCTCTTGTTCCGGTTTGTTAGGCTAGCATTACTATGTGATGCGCACATACAGAAGTATAGACTAACTTACAAGAATTGGAACACTTGATTCATGTTTTTTTTTTTAAATTGTTTCAAAATATATACCACTTAAAAAAAGTGATCACATATAAACATTGCTCAAATTATTCCAATTCAAGCAATTAGCCTTCATCTACAGGCATTCAAAACAGTTTATCATTTAAGCATTTAGCCTCATGGCAAGCATGCTAGACATGGCAACAATCACACACATGCGATATGCTAAAGCGAGTAAAGGCTTACCTAGTACTCCAAGCTAAAAAAGATAAGAGAGTTAGAACAATGCATGATCCTAACTTATGCAATATGACTAATGCAACACATGCGATATGCAATTAATAGACTCGGCTACTTAACATGACATATGAATCAATTTGATAGCATGCAGTATAAGCATGTATTCAAAGAATGTTAAACTAACAATGCAAGTTAGAATGATGAACCGAGCCTCAGTGCATGCAAGGCAAGTAGATGCAAACATGAAGTATGCTAAACAAAACATGATGCTTTAATCTAACCATCATAAGCTGGTAAATAAAAGGAAGAAAGACGTAGGGTTGGAAGACATACACGTTATTACAATATTACGCCCTCACACAGGAGGGTCCGAATTAATAAACTAGCTAACTAACTAACTAGCTAACTAATTAAAGCTAAGCTAATTATTACAAAACAAATTAAATTAGCTAAACTACTTAACTAATTATTACAAACCGAATGAACTAATTACTTAACTAACTACTCTAGCTAATTAAAATAATTACAACATGGAACGAATTAACTATTCTAACTAATTAATTACAATGCCACTATGTTAAGCATAACACTAATATATACAACATGGATCCCAAGGATCGATTGAGGGCTCATGTATGAATACGGTTTCCACCCTAAAAAGCCAATGTTTCTGTTGCTGAATGTCTCTGTTGCATAGTAGAAAACTTGCATTGATTTCCACCTCCAAACCAACTCTATTCTGCTTCAGAAGAACACTGCTGAATTTTGCACTGATGGCTGGCAGAGGGCCTGTTGTCCACTGATGATGGCCTGCTGGCCACTGTTGACTGGGTTTCCTTGCTGCAACAGAGAGCAAATAGAGCAGAGATAGTGTATTCTCAAGGGTTTGTTTGCACAATTCACCCCTTCTTGTCATTTGAATAGCTCAAAGGGGTAGTAAACTTGATTCACAAACCATTAATCCATACAATTTCATTGCATGATGGCCTATGAACCAAGGTGTGCAAGTTTAATAAATGTAATGAAACAAGGCTCCCAAAACCACCTCCCTATCATGAAAGATCAAGGGAAGTAGTTGACAATGAATCTTGAACCATTTTCATCACTAATGAGTATGAAACGACTCGAGACTCAAGGGTTCAATTAACGTCCAATTGAACCCAAACAAGTTATTATCTTGCACCTTTTTTAGTCCTCATTTTATTACTTCTTTTAGATTACCATCCATTCTTTAATCAATTGAGTCCAAAAGGTAAATTTAAGTCCTCTAATGGAAAGAAGGCTCAAACCAAGTGTTATGTTGGGCATAAAAGAGACATCATACCGTTGGTAATGAACCCCCGAAGGGCTTAAACCATTAAGCATGACATCTCAATTTCATGCTTAACCAAACAAGTAGTTTGAAACCACTTTCAGTACAAAACAAAAGCCAAGAAAGGAGGGAGGTTGCAGAAGTGATAAAGAGTGATCACAAGCATGGAAAGCCATAAATAAACACAATCAACTCAAATAAGATGGTGTCTAAGGCCTAAAATACCAAACTCATTAGGACAATTACATTACAAGCATGCAAAACAAAGCTCACATGCAACAAACACTTAGAGACAACCTTAAACAGTCTAAAAAAAGTCCTAAAACATACTGGAATTAAGACAAAAATAGCTAGATTAATAAGTTAAAACATGGATCATGCTAGACTAGTAAGCAAGACACAATGAGAGGAGGCTAACCCCTCCAATTTTGGACTTCAAACCATGATTTTAGCCACTGAAATAACTCTGAAATCAGTGTTTAAAAGCTCAAAAAAAAATAGTGCAAAGGTGGGAAACACAAGGGGAAAGGCCTTGAGAGCAAGGTGTAAACAAGGGTGAGCCACCCCTCAACCTTTATTGACCTTAAAACCCAAGTTTCAGCCCAAAAATATAGAGTTTTTACAACCCCAAAATAGTTGGAAAATAGCAAGAAAAAGAGTGAATAAAGCAAGTAAAGAGGCAAAGCTTTATACCTCTGTAAGAGAAGACCAATTCTAGGCACCAAATCAAGACAAACACACCATTCTAGAGCTCAAACGAAGCTCAAAAGTACCTCAGCTCAAAGATGAGAAGGTTTGGTTTAGAGCGTATAGGCAAAGGTGAAGAGTGTATAGGCAAAGGTTGAGAAATTTGTAAGAGAGAGAGAGGAAAAATTTTGCTCCAAAATTTTTTCTAACCCCAAAACAAGAGGGGACGCTCTCTATATATAGAAAACATGAAATTCCCTCAAAAACATCCAGCCATGCACGTGGGAGCAGATGCATGCACCTGTGCAAACAGCTGGCATAGCTATCACAAAATATCTGCAAAACACATTGGTGGCCGACAGGCTACATCAGTGACTGGCAACCAAGAGTGATGGCCGGCAGCCCAAAGAAGTGGTCGGCAAGCCACCAAGGGTTACAGGCTTGAAAATCCAAGGTTTGGTCCAAAAACAAGGTAAACAAGGGTGCAAGGTTTGAAAGGCTCAAAGTTGTGGCATTCCACTGAGGACTTCGAGCACTTGACAAGCATATGCACTCATCATTGGGTATGCTAGCAATGACATCCAATTTGTAAGGGCCATCAAAAATGGGGTGTCTACACGAAGCCATCTTCGACGTCCTCTCTTCCTTTTCCTTCTCTATTCCTCCTTCTTCTCTCTTTCTCTCGCCATCGCCTCGCCTCTCTGTTTGTTAGAGTTTGGTTCTCAAATGTTTGAGAAAGAAAAGAGAGGTGGAAGGAAAAAGAAAAGAAAAAAAAAGAAGAGTGTACTAAAACGACATCATTTTGGCACCACTACTGGAATCATTACAGGGAATCACGGTAGAGGATCCAGACTCCATTGATGCCAACACATTCGTGCCATTCGAGGCAACCAATTTCGAGCTATCCAGCAGAACTCTAAACAAAAAAACTGGCCTTACTTGGGAAGAAGGTTGGGCTAAGCTAAAATAATCAATAAGACGAATTATCACATCCAATTTATAATAATTTATTTTTTCTCTCACAACCATCAAACCAATTATATAAATAAAATAAAATAAAAGCTAACCAACTTCCCAAATACAAATTTTTTAGTCAGGCTAAAATTAGCTATTTTACTAAGTTATTTTTGTAGTTGACTATTTTAGCTTGGCTAAAATAGTTATGTTTAGAAATATGACTGATTGTTTTGTAATTAGATGCGATATTTGTGAGAAAAAATAAAATAATTATGAATTTGATATGGCATTTTATTTTATTAATTATGTTAACCTATTTTATCTTTTAATGCTATCTTAACCTCAAAAAAAAGAAAAAAAATCATCCCAAACACTCCTAAAATAGCCAACTTCCCAACCAAAGCCACTATAAGCACACCCAAACAGGATAGCCAGTTTGATTTGGCATTTGCATAAGCAGCACGGAGAGAGACGCCTGGAGAGAAGCGGCCATATCTACTAAAATTCTTCTTCCATTTTACTCCCACCCACCTTATATATACATATCTCATTAACCCTAGTTTATTGATAGTTTTATAGTTTTTAGAGAGAGAAAGTGGGTTTACTTCAATTTTGTGGTGGATTTGGTAGTTTTTAGAGAGAGAAAGTAGAGGAAGAAGAAGAGAAAGCTGAAGAGAAATGAGGTTTTGGTTTTTTCATTTCTTTCTTTTCTATAGAGATTCAACACTACAAACCTACTTCGACGTTTTCCCATTTGGGCGGCGAAGCCATCTCCAACATCCTCTCTTCCTCTTCCTCTTCCTCTTCTATTGCTCCTTCTCCTCTTTTTCTCTCGCTGTCGCCTCTCCTCTCTGTTTGTTAAAGTTTGGTTCTCAAACGTTTGAGAGAGAAAAAAGAGAGGGAAGGCAAAAGAAAAAGAAAAAAAACATGTACCAAAACGACGTCGTTTTGGCACCACCACTAGAACCATTGCGGGGAATCACGGCAGAGGATCCGGACTCCATTGATGCCAACACATTCGAGCCATTTGGAGCAACCAATTTTCGAGCTACCCAGTAGAACTCTAAATAAAAAAACTGGCCTTGTTTGGGAAGAAGGTTGGGCTAAGCTAAAATAATCAATAAGACAAAATATTACATCCAATTTATGATAATTTATTTTTTCTTTCATAACTATCAAACCAATTACAAAAAAAGCCAACCAATTTTTCAAATACAACTTTTTTAGTCAGGCTAAAATTAGGTATTTTAGTAGGTTATTTTAGTAGTTGACTATTTTAGCTTGGCTAAAATAGTTATGTTTGGAAAGATGATTGATTTTTTTATAATTGGATATGATGTTTGTGAGAAAAAATGAAATAATTATGAATTTGATATGACATTTTATTTTATTAACTATTTTAACCTATTTTATCTTTTAAAACTATTTTAACCAAAAAAAAATCATCCCAAACACCCCTAAAATAGCCAACTTCCTAACCAAAGCCACTATAAGCACACCCAAACAAGATAGCTAGATTCCGATTTGGCATTTGCCTAAGTAGCATGGAGAGAGACGCTCGAACAAAAGTAGCCATATCTACTAAAATTCTTCTTCCATTTTATTCTCACCCACCTTATACATACATATCTCATCAACCCTAGTTTATCGATAGTTTGATAGTTTTTAGAGAGAGAAAGTGGGTTTACTTCAATTTTCTGGTGGATTTCGTAGTTTTTAGAGAGAGAAAGTAAAGGAAATGCTTTTTTCATTTCTTTCTTTTTTATGGAGATTCAACAATGCTGTCACAACCCAAACCCGCCCCCATAGGTTTAGCGTCATAACCGACCAGTAATCCTAGGATTACCAAAGGCCTCTGACCTGAAAATTATATAAGAGAGGAACTGCGGAAGCAAATATACAAAATACAACGTCTATTGAGCTGTGTAGATATACATGAGACAAATAATAGTAAAACTTCTATATAGACATATGACGCCAAAATTACATAAGTCATGCGCCACCATACAGATATTATCAAAGCGGACTTAGCCTAGTGTACGGATGAACCAAAACAAAACAAAAACATCCTTAACATGATTCACAAAACTTGACTTCTTCAAACGAGAACCTCCCCGGGAGGCACGGTGATTGGCTGACCCAAACTTCCATGCAGCAGTTTAGGCTTGGTCACGCGTCTACTCACCTGCATATATAATATAAATAGTAAGCGAAAGCCTAGTGAATAATAACAGAATAAAGGGTTCAATGAATGATATCCCATATCAGATTCAGAAAGCAAAAGCATATTCATATTCTTATTCAGAGTTCAAAAGCATGTACTTATTCAATTTCACAGAAAATCATACGTGGTATACCCATTAGCGCTAACAGATTAGATATAGAGCATTAAGAGTCACACTTGACCAGTTCCATAAAGGAACCTCCGGTACTGGGAACAGATAACATACTTAAGCCACGATATTGTTACCCCTAGGCAAGGGCCATAAGACCACGGTATTATTACCCCCGGGCAACGGCCTTGTGCTCATAGACCACAGTGTTGTTACCCTCGGGCAAGGGCCATGTGCTAAGGATGCCACAAATACTTTTCAATATATTGACAATCATTCATTGATACATAACATAGCATTTCAATAAATAAATCATTTCTTGTCATATCAGATAGAAAAATACTTAAACGTGAACATAGTTTTACAAAGTTATTACTCACAGATGGCTTTAAAAGTAAACAAACAGCCAGATAGAGCAGACAAATCAAATAGCTTATGGCGTGAGACCTACACAAACATAACAAATACAGATATTGAAACATACACTTGGATAGTACTTAACTTATTTTATTTCGTTCTTAGTGTGTTTTTACTCCTGATCCTCATTATTATGTCTTAATTATGGCCTAGGAATGCCTAGAATGCAATGAGGATGCCAAAACATGATGTTCAACACTTGGTCAAATTTGTTGAAAACAGGATCCTCGCTCGATCGTAGCTTCCTTTGCTCGAGCGGAGGGTCAAAAATAAGGGTGGTTGCTCGAGCGCAACTCTCATCGCTCGAGCGGTCTGTAACCTCTGCAAAAGTACTAGTTGCTTGATTTTTTTCGCTCGATGCACGCTCGACGATGGCTCGAGCGTAGGACTGAGGTCTTCGCTTGAGCACAACTCTGGTCACTCGAGCGGTCTGCAAAACTTGTAAACTTCTAGGAGCATGCATCTTACGCTCGAGCCAACTTTTAGTCGCTCGAGCAAAAGTGCCAAATAAAGAGTGGTCGTTCGAGCGCAGGTTCTATCGCTCGAGCATAGAAGTAGAATTCTAGAATTTCCATATTTGCTTCCAAGCTTCAAAACTCGAATTCAAACCAACAAATCATGTTCTTTTGGGCCAAAAGCTTAAGGAAACATGTGTAAACTTGGAAAACATTGGGAATTCAAAATCATTTCACAAAATCAAAGCCCAAAAGCATACCAATTGTTTAAAATCAAACTTGAAACTTGGAAACCACAACATGCATGCAATGGTATGAACTCCAACCTTCTAAAACATGATCAAATGAGGTGAATTGATGGAAAATATGATAAATTCTCAAAACTAAGGTAGAATTGGGACATGTATATGAGAACTCTTAACAATTAAACTCAAAATGTAAGAAAATATGCATGCATGCATAGAATGTTCTTACTTCCTACTTCATAAGCTCAATTCTTGCATTATTCCACTAAATTATTAGAATTCATGTCCTAAATATCATAATTATATTGTTTAAGTGTTGAATCCTTACCTCTACTTCTCAACTACACTATAGGTGATGAATTCACTAAGATTCCAAGCCAAATCCTTGAATTCCCAAGCTAATTCCTTTGGTTAAACTCAATTCTCTCTTAGTCCCTCTCTTTACACGTTTGGAGTCTCAAAGATGGTAAATTGAGAATGTGAGTGATGCTTTATAATCAACTTAAGCCTTATATAGGCTTGGTTAGTGGTGATTAGTTAAAGCTAATCAAATGAACATTAATTATTATTCTAATTATTTCGTTTCGAATCAAATTTCAATTAAACCTACCATAAAATTCTAAAAATTCCAAATAACACATAGATCAAATCAATTTCATGATCGGATGCCAATAAGGCCTCCAATTCGCAAAACAAAATAAAAACACAAATAGATCTTTCTACGATAAACAGATAAAAACACAAATAATGCAACACACATGCAATTAATTCAAAATTCCATCCTAATTACTTATTAGGCATCCTTAATCATGGTTTAACAGTTAATCATAGGTTGGGGTTGCTACAATTGTAAAACCACTTCGGCGTCTTTCCATTCGGCCAGTGAAGCCATCTCTGACATCACCTCTTCCTCTTCCTTCTCTGTCGCTCCTTCTCCTCTCTTTTTGTCGCTGTCACCTCTCTCCTCTGTTTAGAGTTTGGTTCTCAAACGTTTGAGAGAGAAAAGACAAAGGAAAGGAAAAAGAAAAAAAATGGGGCGTTCCAAAACGGTATCGTTTTGGCAACACTGCTAGAATCATTGCAGGAAATCACGGCAGAGGATGCGGACTCCATTGATGCCAACACATTCGAGCCATTCAGGGCAGCCAATTTTCTGCTAGCCAGCAGAACTCTAAATAAAAAAAACTAGCCTTGTTTGGGAATAAGGTTGGGTTAAGCTAAAATAATCAATATGACAAAATATCATATCAAATTTATAATTATTTTACATTTTTTCTCACAACTATCAAACCAATTACAAAAAAAGCTAATGAACTTTCCAAATACAACCTTTTTAGTCAAACTAAAAGTAACTATTTTAGTAAGTTATTTTAGTAGTTGATTATTTTAGCTTGACTAAAATAATTATGATTGGAAAGATGATTGAATTTTTTATAATTAAATGTGATATTTGTGGAAAAAAATATAATTATAAATTTGATATGATATTTTATTTGTTTTTTAAACTATTTTTACTTATTTTGTCTTTTAATACTAGTTTAATTCCCCCCAAAAAAAAAATTCATTACAAACACGTCTAAAATAACCAACTTTCCAATCGTGTTTGGCAAGAAAAATTTTAACATCTTTTAAAGCTAAAATTCACAAAAAAAAAAAATTAAAATAGCTAATAAGACAAGATATTACATTAAATTCATAATCATTTCACTTTTTCTTTCACAAACATCACATCAAATTATAAAAAAATCTAATCATTTTCTCAAACATAAAGGGCTTGTTTGGTTTGTTTTTCAAAAAAAATTTTGAGAAAAATTCTCTACAAACAAATTTTCAAGAGTAATCAAACCAAACAAATTTTTTCAAAACAAATCTCAAAATTTTGTTTGGTTACCTACTTTCCAAAATCACTCTCTCTCATACACATCAAATCAATCACTTTTTTTAAAACTCTCTCCCCAAAATAATTTTCCAAAACTATTTTTAAAAAAAGACAAACCAAACAAATTTTCATACCATTTATCTAAAAAATTACTCTACAAACACAAACCAAACACACCAAAAAAATTTTAACTTACTAAAATAACTAAAAACTAAAATAATCTACTACAATAACAATTTCCCAAACACGCCCACTATAAGCCCACCCAAACAGGACAGCCACAGTCCGATTTGGCATTTGCACAAGCAGCACGGAGAGAGACGCCCGGAGAGAAGCAGCCATATCTACTAAAATTCTTCTTCCATTTCATTACCACCCACCTTATACACACATATCTCATCAACCCTAGTTTATCGATACACATATATATATATATACAGAGAAGGGTGCAATATTTTGAGAGGGTTTCGCGCAAACCCTAGACCGGCACCGGCGACAGCAAAAGAAGAAAGAGAAGGAGGGTCCTCTTCCGAGGGGACAAACCAAATCTAAGCGAAGATGAGGATTATGATAAAGGGTGGGGTGTGGAAGAACACCGAAGATGAGATCTTGAAGGCGGCTGTCATGAAGTATGGCAAGAATCAGTGGGCTCGAATCTCTTCCCTCCTCGTTCGCAAGTCCGCCAAGCAGTGCAAGGCTCGCTGGTACGAGTGGCTCGATCCTTCTATCAAAAAGGCATGTCTTTCTTCTCTTTCTTTCCCCAATTCCTCTTATGTTACTTGTTATCGATCTGTTTGTTTGGTTGCTCAGAAAATGGAAAATTTAGTGAACGAAATATAGATTTAAATCTCATATTTGTGTGACAAAAAAAAAAAAAACTTAATAGTATGCCATTAACATTGTTGCTGCTGGACCTTTTTGTTGGTTATCACTTCTTGTTGTTTGTGTTAAATTTGTGGGTTTACTGTTCCAATTTTGTTGGCGTGCTGCTGGAAATTTGAAGATTTTACTTATGTGATTGCAATAATGCTCTGCTTAGTGGTGTGTCATGTGTACGAGAGTAATGAGGAGTCCTTGGATCACTTGTTTTAGCAGTGCCATTTGGGTTCAATTGGAAGATATTTATTGGGTGATTCTGGCCTAAGAAGCACGGATATTTCTAAGGCGGTGGCTTGTTCGTGTGATGTGACACTGATCACACGCTTATTTTTAAATTTTGTAGATTCAGACATGCTTTGAACATTTGGAGATATCTATGTCCATTGCTTAAACACATGAAACACATTAAAAGTTTGAATAAAATGACTGAAAAAGGATATAAAACAAAAACAATCACTCTGTTTGGTTTTTAGTTTTTAAAACAACTTTTGAGTTTTCAACTTGTATTTTTTGCATTTATTAAATTTTTAAAGATTTTTCACAAATATTTTACTTTTTAAGTGTACTTAGATTAAGTGGATCTAAAAAGTTAAAAAAATGATTAAAATATTAAAAAGATTCACTAAATACAAAAAAATAAAGATTGAAAACTCAAACTATTTTTGAAAACTATAAAACCAGAGTGAATATTCTTTAAACTTTAGGAATTAGTACTATGTTATATTTTAAATTTTAATTGCCTTTGAATGAAATATTCATAAATGACATATAATAAATTCATGAAACTATATATTTTGTGTGTATATCACATGTAGTTTCTTGTATTTTTTGCAATTTTTTGTGTTGGCTTGTCCATGCTGCAACTGTGTCATGTCGCATGTTAGTGCTTCTTAGGTTCTGGCTACTTGATCCCAAATGTTTTTCATTGTTTTTTTGGGGAATGGTTACAAAAGCTTTGCGGACTTGTGCTAATTTTTTCCCCTTCACTTTTTGGGTTAGGCTGGACTGAAATGCAATGATTTTTTAGGATAAGTATGTTTAGAGGATAAGTTTGAGGACATTGACTCTCTATGAGGATATAGTGGTATTTATTTATTTTTATTCTTGTTGGGCTTTTGTTCTAATTTTTTTAGGAGTATTCCATTATTTGTGGTTTCTAGAGATTAAAGGGTGGTGTGTGATATGTAGTTTTGAATATGTTTTCTTTTGTATTTTTCCTTGGTGGGCTTCTGGTCCTCCGATCTTCTTGCCCTCTGTTTCTTTTGTAATTATATTTCTTTTGTTGCCGATCAAAAAATAAAGAACTGTATAATCAAAGAAAAGAAAGTGAAGTTTTATAACTACTATTTCAGTGTGTTGCATTAAATTACTAGTAGGCATTGTTGCACACTTGATATGTGTGTGTGTGTGCGCGCGCGCGTGCGCGTGTGTGTGTGAGAGAGAGAGTACAAAACTGAATTAGTTTTGGGTTCATTAGGTATTGTGTTTGTGTAAGGTTCAGCTTTTGCCCTTTTGGTTATTGAAAGCAAAACTGTACTGATGATGGGTTTGGGGTTGGGTTTTTAAGTAGCTTTTTGGCCTTGTTAGTTAATGCGTTTGGGAAGTTGCTAAAAAAAATCATCTTTCGTGAGTGAAAAAAGTTGATGTAACATTTGGAATTTTTAGCTGATGACAAACGATTTTGGTGGCTTTTTGGCTTTTTTAGTATGTTTCCACACACCCACTGAGTTGTGAAATTGTGTCTTTGTTTTGAGCAATTTTGGAATGTAAAAAATGTTGTACAACTTCAGTTTTTGCTCACACCAAATTGAATGCTCACATTATATAGCAGTGTAGATAATACTAGCCGTCATCCTTGCTTACAAGCTCTATAAACCACACTTATCATAGTTGTTGGCCTTTCTATCAATCTGAGATTATCACTTGTTTTATTTTGTTTCTTTCTTCTTCTTCTTCTTCTTCTTCTTCTTCTTCTTCTTCCTTTTTTTTTTTTTTTTTTTTTTTTGGGGGGGGGGGGGGTGGGGGGGGGTCTTGTTGGGATATTTCTAGAAAATGTGAGCTTTTGCTTAAGAGACTGCAGTAAAGTAGGTTGTTTGGTTGCTGAGAAATATTGAAAAAAGGAAAAGAAAGTAAACCTTTGAATGTATTGTTTGAGAGAATAAGCCATAGTTTTGAATAGTTCATTATCATATTTGATCTTGTCTAGGAAGCACGGGTGCAGGCAGTGTTTTTAAAGGCGAAAGCGCAAGGTGAGGCATTTTACCCTTGTTGAGGCGAGGCGTAAGGCTTGAGGAGTAAGCCTTTTGAATTTTGAATTTTTTTTTTATTTTTATAAAATACAAAATTAATTAAATATAGCTTAAAAAGAGAAAAAAAAAAAAAAGAATTACCAAATAAAATTCTTAAAAGTCATTCTAAGCATAAAACCAAAATTAATTAATAATTTCAAGTATTATAAGAGCTTTTTAAGTCATTCTCATTAATACTATAATAAAAATATAACTTAAGTGATGGTCAAAATAAGTGAAATTCTAATTGTTCAACAAAATAACTTAAACTCTAATACTCTATAAATAAGGAAATAAATAAATAATAGGTCACTCTAAGTCATCCTCATTAATATTGTCATCATCTTCGTCCGCTATATCTATAATGGGATAGGTTCCATCATCTATTCCACCAAGTTCTTCCAACTCCGTATCTTCATCCACAAGGGTGCATCTTGCTGCCTTGCCTTTTCCTCTATCATTTCCTATACAAGAAATAGGATTTCAAATTAATTAAATAGGGACATATAATAATATATATCCAACTAGTCCATAATTGTTTAACAACTTACTTGAACCTTCACCAATTTTTCTTTTCTTTGCATTCAAAGATGAGTCAACATTAATCGTTATCGTAGTTGATCGATTCTCCACACTTCTATCATAGGTAGTGATAGGCACAGTCCTAATTGCTTCAGCATCGAACAATTCTTCTTCAGCAAACCAAGAAGCATCAAGGGGGAGGATAGGATCTTCTTTTTCAGCAATCCATTCATCATCCAAATCAATTTCATCAATTAGTATGGGATTGATGTTCTGTCTTCTTCTGATACTCCTCTCTCTTAGTTTAAAGCATTCAAATGCTTGTGCTCAAGCCTATTCCTCTTTTTTATATGAATCTAATATAATAATATAAGAAATGAAATATAACAAGTTAGAAACATGAATATTTTATTTTATGCATAAGAAAGTTTAGGAAAGAAAGATATATTACTGACTCAAAAATGTTCCAATTCCTCTCACATCCCGAAGCACTACAAGTTAGACTAAGTATTTGAATAGCAAATGTTGTTAACTCTGGTGTTTTGCTCCCAAAACGAATCCACCAATTGGCTACATAAATTGAAAAATGCACAAATGATTTCAATCTCGTATTTTAATTTTAAAGAATGTAATTGGAAAATTATTTTCATATTAGTTTCTTACCGGGAGAGCGTATCGCTCTAGAATCAATTGCAACACGACTTCCAAATTCCCTTTTTGCTTGATCATAATAGTCCAATTGGATATTAGCCTTGAGACACTCGTCATAACTCAACATTCTATCCATGCACTGATACAATCCTTGCCTCACCTCCTCAACATTGGAGAAGGTATCTCAATAGCGCAACTGAGGGTTTAGATAATAACAGCAGCATGTAAAGGTCTATGAAGTTGTGGTGTCTACCTTGCATCTATCTTATTCCAAATTGGTCCGTACTTCCTAACATTTTCTCCACAATTGAAAGCAATCTTTTCTTTAGCTGAATCCATCAACTCATAAATGTAACCCATAGCAGGCCTTTCCTCTGAATCAACTTCTCGCAAAACACTAACCGAAGATATTGTGCTTTTGATATAAAAAGCAACATTAGGCCAAAATTTTGGATCAAACAACACACTTGCACAAGCCTTTACCCCTTCAACCTTTCTTGCCCAACTACTAGAAGCCCACTTTTTTGAAGAAAACATAGCTTGGAGTGGTTGCTTTTGTTTGTAAAGACTTTGGAGAGTAAGATAAGTAGTGGCAAACCGTGTTACTGTTGGATGGAGTAGTTCACTGTTTTTTGTAAATGATCTCATCATTGAAAGAACCCAACAATGTCTATATATAAACTTGACCAATTGCCTAGCTAACGAGAGAGTTTGGTCATAGACTTTCAATTTCCCAATGTCCTCCAACATTAAATCAATACAATTTGCAGCACATGGAGTCCAATACAACTTCTTCCTCTTTTGCGTAAGTCTCAACCCGGCATTGACATAGTTTGAAGCATTATCAGTAATAACCTGAACAACATTATCTTTCCCAATTTCATCTACGAGACTATCAAGATAGTTAAACATCAACTCCCCATTTTTCATAGTATCAGGTTCATCAATTGATTTTAAAAACCAAGTTCCAACAGGGCTATTCACAAGAAAATTAATAATAACTCTACTTTTCCCATCTGTCCAGCCATCAGATTTAATTGAGCATCCATATTGTTGCCATGCTTTCTTATGTTCCTCCATCATGACATTTATATCTACTTCTACTTTAAGAATCCAAGTCCTCAATTCATGCATAGAAGGGGCTTTGAAACTAGGTTCATAATTTGCAATTTCATCAATTGCAGCTACCCAATATGAATCATTCACTAAATTAAATGGAAGAGTTTTACAATATGTAAAACGCTCAATCTTTCGGCACACATCTTTTCTTTCTTCTTGTTTCCATTTGGAGTTCAGTGTAGATTGTCGTGCTTGAGAACTAGCAAATTTATCCATTGGACCTCTCGGTTTTGATGGTTGTGTCATACCACCAGTATCGCCTTCAATAGATTGAGAAGCACCACTCTCACCCTTTGCTCCAGCACCCATCCCAATTTCATATAGCATCTCATTAACGGTACTTTTTTGCTCGAAGAAATTTTTTAATGCATGTTGGCATTCCAACTTTACATCTTCAGGAACTTTTGAACACGGTTTAATGACTTTATGCGTACCGGCTAGATGATTTTTAAATCGACTTACAGTACCACTACAAATTTGATCACAAAATTTACATCTAAAATACTTTTTTCCGTCAACTTCTTTTACATACTTCTAGACAAAATCTTTTCTTTGGCCTTTGGGTTCAGTCGGTTTTTTTTTCCCCACAAACTTATCAACAGTAGCACTGTATAAAAATAAACAAATAAAAAAATAAAAACAAAAAAGATACTGGTTAGGTGGGATGGCAAAAAAAAGAATAGAATATTAACAATAATAATAATAAATTAAAGTGTATCATAATAATAGTAATAATAATAATAATAAATGAAAGATGGAGAAACTAAGTTATAATAATAATAATTATATATTTTTCTACAATGTAGATAAGTACAACAGAGTTGTTTGTACAGGAAACAGAGAGAGATATATTATATTATACATACATCACAGTCGAAGTCAAAGAACCAACGCGATAAGAGAGAGACAGAGAAGTGATGCAGAAAACAGAACGAGAGAGAGAGAGAGAGACAACGCAGAAAACAGGAAGAGAGAGAGAGAGAGAGAGTCAACTCGAGTACCTTGAAAACCCTAGTTCGTTGAAAAAGATTAGAAGACTGATTCGAAGTTGTTGGGACTCTGATTTGAAGAAGATCAACTTACATGGTATTTATATCTTCTTCTTGAGCAATTTCTGTTTCAATCGAAGTCGTTTATAGCAATTTTCCATCAACTACTCTATCATTTCCCTTTTTTGATTTTTGAAATCGAACTCCTCAAAGGCTTGCGCCTCGCTGTTGAAAGCGCGAAAAGCGCATAAAGTGCGACAGATGCTTACGCCTCTGCTTGTGACACGTACGCATAGCTGGTGTCTTGCCCAAAAAAGAACGCATCTATGCGTTTTCCATACACCTCGCCTCAAGTCGCGCCTCGTACACGCCTTTGAAAACCTTGGGTGCAGGTATGCCGATATGGAAAAACTAAAAAAAGTAGGGTAGAGGTGGTCTGGTACGTTTGTAAAAAATATACTATAATTTGCACTAGTACATGACATATAATAATTAAAAAATCAAATGTAAAAAATAATTAAAATATTTTTGTAACGGCCAAAAAAAAAAATTCTAAGTATTTTTTATATTTTTGATAATGATAAAAATACTCTATATTTTAAAGTTTTTAACAATAAGCATGTCAGATTCGTATTTTGCATACATGGTTCGTGTGCAGCTGTACTGGTACACATACCCATACCGCCGGATAAGTACCCGGTACTCGTACAACAACATTTTTGGAGTACCCGTGCTTCATAGTATCTTGTCTTAATTGTTGTTGTTGTTTGGGTTTTTGGGAGTGGGTTTGGGGGGCGGGTTTAGTATTTGGGCCCACATTTGTTTGTTTTGTTGATTGCTTTGTTCTTTGCTGAAAGATGTTGAACTTTTAGGACTGCAACCATGCTGTTTCTGGTTTTTGAGCTTATGAAAGGGAAAAAAAAAAAAAGGTTTTGAATGTTGACCTTTGATAGATTAATAAACATGTCCTTACGGCCTGAATACTAGTGTTTTCAGTTCATTTAATTATATTTCTTTGTTGTTTGGTTGTTGTTCAGTTTTTGGTTTGATGTTAAATAGTTCTGCCTTTTGGGCTTACTGGAAAACAGTTTTCTTGGTTCTTTGGGAGGATTTCAGGGTGCTGTTGTTGTGACAACCAGCATACCATATCTATACGGTGAGGAACATGAGGAAAAGGATAAAATTCAATGTGGATTTTTTAAAGATAAAAAAATAAAAAATTGATTTGCATTTTGTCTTTTGATGTAGAGTAGGCAATTTAGCTTTAGTACTTATTTATCTTTATTTTATGGCATGAACCTAGACAGATTATTCCAGTTGTTTGATCTTAGTGTTTTATGCTTTGTCTTTGTGGTTTATCATGAAATATTTTTTTGAGGGGATCTTTTTCTTGGTTTCTTGTTGAGAAATATAAGAGGACGAGCATCAGAGTTGAGGATTGAACACAAGATTATCATCATCAAAATTGATGAGGAATCTAGAGGGGCATTAGTGGAGATAACTGAAAGGAACCGAGCCAGAAGTTTTTCGGTGAGGATTGATTTGGGAGGAGTTTTCTGGGTAACAGAAGCTCTGCAAGAAGCGTGGAGGAGATTCAGTGAGGGAGTTTTCTTTAGCAAATATAGAAGTCGTTCTGCTCTGTTTTGCCTTCAAAGGTTCAATAACAAGAGGGGGACCTTTGTTGAGTTGTCTAAGTGGACAGCAGGGATTAAAAGGAGTAATATCATTATTCCGGTGGGGGTTGATGGTCATGGGTGGCTAGGCACAGCTGAGTTGCTGGGTAGGATCATTCATGGAGGCAAAAAAGGTAACGAGGCGGTTAAGGATGTTAGACGAGGTTTCAGGGAGATTCAGTCCTCAAGTCCTTATAAAGAGAAGGCCATTATAAGGGAACTTCGAAGCTGTCAAACAGGGGTAAACAGAGGTCAAAAAACAGGGGCATTCAGAGGTCGTTCATTTGCCGATCTGTTTAAGGATCAGTCATTATGTTTGGCAATGAACAGCGCTAGTGTTGAGCTGGATCACGCGGTTGTTTGCACTAGAACTGATTTTTTTATTAGCTGGGAATAGATTGAGATGGAATTATGCAAATACCTTAAATGTTCTATAATTCTTCGACCATTTCAATTAAACCGAGCTCTATTTCTCACCAAAAGCAAGGAACAAGCTGAGAAGTTTGGGGGATATGGTCTGAGTTTTTTTGACAAGGGTGTTGCGGTGGAGTTGGAGAGTTGGTCCGAAGATAGGCATAGATGTCCTAATGTTATTGCTTCATATGGTGGTTGGGTAGCTATTTGTGACCTACCCTTTAATCTGTGGAATGAGAAGACATTCGAGATGATTGGGTTGAGGTGTGGAGGGTTGGTGGAAGTGGATCGCAGGACTAGCACCTTTCAGAATCTGTTCGAGGCTAGGCTGAAAGTGAGGGGATTTGATTCTGGGTTCTTACCATCAACTATCGAAGTCATGGAGGGGGAAGCATCAGTCATTGTTCGCTTGAAGCCTTTGTCTAAGCCTGTTCGGAGAAGAGAGGTGTCCCGGCCATGGATTTTACGGCAAGACTCATCACTTTCCACCATCGGCGGTAGGGGAGACGAAACGATCGAAGGGACAGGAAGGACACGTGGGGTAGTAGAGGAGGGAAGACAGTTGGGAAGACAGAGTGTATTGCTTGGTGATGAATACGAAGAGGCGCATGACTCAGGGTTGAACGTTTTCAATACACGTGGGAACCCAAGAGGTGATCAGAGGATTCTGGAATATGGGCCTGATAATAACTTGGGCCAGATTTCTATTTAGGATGGGGATGGGCTGATGTTCCAAAAAGAGCCCATTAACACTTTGGGTTTGTCGGTTCCGCAGGCTGGTCCAAATGTGGTTGAGGGTTCTATTGTTCAAACCCTTGGTAAATCCTCTGTGGGTGTTGACCCAACAGTTAATTTGGGCCTAACCCACAACCATTTCAGTGAAGAATCTGATCTGGATAGGACTTAGAAGCTTGCTTCCAAGTCGGGTCATGCGAATACACGAGCTTCGGAATCGACGGCTGAGCAAAGCAACGGAAGCCATCATCATCGAAATGGGTTCGCAAGGATTGACCGTGGAGCAGTCGCAACTAACTAGCAAGGAGACGTCAGAACCACGATCGCAGCTCAACCCGTCTGAGATCCATTTGGGTTTAGCGGATCTGGTTGATCGAACAACTGGGGATCTTTCACAGATTAGGTGTTCTATAAACGATTGTGCGAGGGTGGACGAAGTCGCGGTTCAAAGGGATGTCAGTTTTTTGACGAAGGAAGTGGAGGAAGGCTTGTATAATCCTTTCGAGGTGCTGCAAGCACTGGATGAGTATGGGTCTTTTGAAAATTCTGAGGATTCATCAGTTCTAGAAGAAGGAAATGATGGCATAGAGGACAGGGCAGAGCTCTTTGATCCTAATCTTGATTGGTTATTCCATGAAAATCAGGCTTTGGACTCTGACAGCAAGGAATGTGCTGAGGGTAAGGAATGTGATGGTGATTCTGATTCTTGTGAAAAGGTCCGTGACTCTTGTGAGCAGGGCAACATGAATTCTGTACTTTCTGACCATAATCAGGGAGTTTTTTCTGGGTTAGTTTCTGGGTCAATTTTGGGGAGGGGAGGGGAGTCAGATGATGTTCCAGTCTGTCATTATTCTCGTGGGATGGCTTCCATTGGGGAGGATATTGTGTCTCATGCAAACAATAATAGCTTGGATACCACTAACAGTTTTGTTCCACCAGCAGCTAATGAGGAAGATCATAGGACAGGACTTTCTGAGGGGGTATCTCCGGATCATGGGCTAGGAGTTGACAGTGTGTCTGGGACTGCTGTTGATGAATTTGAACGATGGTTGAGAAAGATGAGTAAATATGTATCCTTTCCGTTGGAGGAAGGGGATGTCCCCCATTTTGTGCACTTGCTTGACACACTTGGGTTGTCTTTAGTTAAGAATAATAGGTTTAAGTCTAGGTCCAAGAAGAGGGAGTTTGTATCCAAGGGGGGCAACATTCAAAAGAGTTCGGGGCATAGAAAAGGGTGGAGGGAGCTGAGGAATCTTAAGAGTGACATTAATTATAAGGGAAGGGAGAAGGAGGTTAAGGGTGGTCTAGGTGCTCAATGAAGATTTTGAGTTGGAATGTTAGAGGACTACGGTCCCGTAGAAAGAGGGCAGTGATAAAAGAATTTTTAAAAGTGCATCAGCCAGATATAGTCATGTTTCAAGAGACTAAGTGCGAGGAGTGTGACAGGTCTTTTATTCGGAGCATTTGGGGGACTCAATTTAAAAAGTGGGCTGTATTACCTTCTAGTGGGAGATCAGGGGGTATTTTGATTATGTGGGATGATAGAATAGTTTCGGAGTGTGAAATACTTTTGGGGGCTTTTTCATTGTCTATCCAATTTCGCAATCGAGACAATAGTGAGTGGTGGTTAACAGGAGTTTATGGTCCCAATAGACCTAGGGAAAGACAGGTTTGGTGGGAGGAATTGGGGGGTTTAATAGGGCTCTGCGCGCCTAATTGGTGTGTGGGCGGTGACTTCAATGTGGTTAGGCTCGTGTCTAAAAAGCTTAATGGGATTTCTTCCAATAGAAGCATGAGGGATTTTGATTCTTTCATAAGGGAGGGTGAATTAATTGACCCTCCTTTGAGCAATGCTAGGTTTACTTGGTCTAACCTTCAAGAGAATCTTGTGTGCTGTAGACTAGATAGGTTCCTTCATACCTTGGGGTGGGAAGGGTTGTTTCCCGATATTAGACAAGAGGCATTGCCTAGGGTTGTGTCTGATCATTGCCCGGTGATTGTTGAGAGTTGCCCCTTCAAATGGGGTCCTTGCCCTTTTAGGTTTGAGAATGCGTGGTTGGAGGATCATTCCTTTAAGGGCTATTTTAAGGTTTGGTGGGAGAGTTGTAGTCCCCAAGGGTGGGAGGGTTTTAAATTCATGCGTAAGCTGAAAGGGGTCAAAGAAAATTTGAAAGTCTGGAAGCATGATGTCTTTGGTGATTTGAATGAGTTCAAGGCGGAGTTGGTTAGAGGCATTAAGGAGTTGGATGCCAAGGAAGTTGGGGAGGGCTTATCTAGGGCTTTGAGGGATGAAAGGAACATGCTTCGAATGAAATTAGAAGAGAATTTTTAGGGAACAGATTTTTTGGAGGCAACGGGCTAAGTTGAAATGGGCAAAGGAGGGTGATATAAACTCTAGATTTTTTCATAGGGTTGTGTCAGGAAAAAGGATAAAAAAGTTTATCAAGTGTTTGGAGGTTGATCAGGGATTATTGGTGAACAGGGAAGAGCAAATTGTGACTGAAATTTTCAAATTTTACTCGAATCTTTACTCTGATGGAGGTGTGGATCGGCCAGGGCTTGAAGGCATCAATTGGGCTCCAATTAATGTCTCTAAAGCTAGATGGCTTGAGAGACCCTTTGACGAGTGTGAGGTGCGTCAGGCTGTGTTTGATTGTGAGAGAGATAAGGCTCCAGGCCCAGATGGTTTTTCAATGGCATTGTTCCAAGATTGTTGGGACGTTGTAAAAGGAGATTTAATGAGAGTGTTTGGTGAATTTTTCGAGAGTGGAGAGGTTAACCTTTGCACCAACGCAACTTTCATTTGCCTTATTCCCAAGAAGGAGAAGTCGGTGAAGATTGGAGATTTCAGGCCCATCAGCTTGGTTACATCGCTTTACAAAATTTTGGGGAAAGTTCTGTTCAAAAGGATTAGAGATGTTCTTGGGGAAACGATTTCTATTTCACAGGGTGCCTTCGTGCATGGAAGGCAAATTTTGGATGTGGTCTTAGTGGCCAATGAGGTTGTGGAGGAATATAGAGCGTTACGTAAGGAGGGGGTAGTATTTAAGGTAGACTTTGAGAAAGTATATGATCATGTGGATTGGGGTTTTTTGGACTTTGTTTTGGAAAAGAAGGGTTTCGGTTTTAGGTGGAGGAAGTGGGTTTGGGGGTGTGTGTCATTGTGCAATATGTCGGTTATTGTGAATGGAAAAGCTGGAAATTCTTTTCACGTGTCTCGGGGATTAAGGCAGGGGGACCCATTATCTTCGTTTTTATTTGTCGTAGTGGCTGACGTGCTGGGGAGGTTAATTGATGTTGCTAGGGATAAGGGGGTTATTGAGGGGTTTGTGGTGGATAGAGATATGATTAGTGTGACTCATTTGCAGTTTGCAAATGATACCATATTTTTCTCTTCTAAGGAGGAAAGTACGGTCTGTAATCTACTTATGCTTTTGAGAATCTTTGAAGTTGTTTCCGGCCTTAAGGTCAATCTCACTAAGAGTTGTGTTGTGGGTATTAATCTTGAGCGTAGTTGCGAGCTTCGTATGGCAGATGTGTTGGGTTGCCCCATTGAGAAGCTCCCTCTCAAGTATTTGGGGCTCCCATTGGGTGGCGATCCTAGAACAGAGGCCTTTTGGAATCCAGTCCTTGTTAAGATTGGGAAAAGATTTGAGGGTTGGAAACGAGCATTGTTGTCTCGGGGTGGGAGATATACTTTGGTACAATCAGTGTTGAGCTGTATTCCTATTTATTTTTTGTCCATTTTCAAGATACCGGTTCGTTTTGCAAGGCAAATTGAGAAATTGTTGAGAGATTTTTTGTGGGAGGGGTGTGATGAGGGTAAGAGGGATCACTTAGTCAGTTGGGAGGTTGTCTCTCTCCCTCGACGTAAAGGGGGTCTTGCTATTGGGAACATTGTTGCTAGAAACATTGCCCTCTTGAGCAAATGGTTGTGGAGATTTCCCGAGGAAAGTGAGTCTTTATGGTGTTCTATTATTAGAAGCAAGTACGGAACTCAGGCTAATGGTAGAGATTCTATTGTGGTTAGCAGAGGCAATTGTCGTTCTCCGTGGAAGTCTATCTCTCGTTTGTTTCCCATTGTGTCTCGGTTTGTGTCTATGAAAGTGGGTGATGGGGCCAGCATTCGATTTTGGGAGGATGTTTGGGTGGGGGAGACATCTTTTGATCAAGCTTTTCCACTTTTATACCGATTGGTTCATGCACGAAATGTGTCAATTGCGTCGGTGGCATGTTCTAATGTGGCACCAATCTCTTGGAATTTTAATTTCTTTAGGAATCTAAGTGATAGGGAGTCTCTTGAGTTGGCATCTTTGTTGACATTGATTGATGGGGTTTCCTTAGTTTTATCTCCCGATAAAAGGATATGGAATATCAGTTCTTCAGGGGTCTTTTCTTGTAAATCTTTGTTTGACAATCTCATTGATAAATCTTCCGTTCCTTTGTTTCCTCTTCATATGAAAATCTGGAAAACGGGTGTTCCTCATAAAGTCAAGTTTTTCATGTGGTCCTGAGCTCATAGAGGTGTCATGACCAATGACCTTTTCCAAAGGAGAAGGCCTAATCACTATCTTTGCCCTCATTGGTGCGTGATGTGCAAGAGGAGTTCGGAATCGGCAGATCATCTATTTCTTCATTGTTCGGTGGCTATGCAGTTATGGCAGCGTCTATTTGGTTTGTGTGATGTTACATAGATTGCTCCACGGGATTGCACACATATGCTTCTGGTTAAGTTTGATGGGTTTGGCGGCTCTAAGAAAGCCAAAATTTTGTAGTCTTGTATTGTTTGTGCTATTTTCTGGATCATCTAGCTGGAAAGGAATTCAAGAATCTTTGATGGAAAGGAGGCTGTTGTAGATTCTTTGTGGGATAGGGCAGGTTTTTTGGCTTCTTTTTGGGCTTTTGTGTCTCCTCCGTTTAAAGGAGTTCCACTTTTCTTGATTTCTAGGGATTGGCTTGCTGTTTGCAACCCCTAGTGTTTGGATTTTCTTGTTTTCTCTTTCTTTTTCTGATAGCTGTTTGTATTTTGATTGGGTTCTTGTTCATTGTATGAGGACTTCTTGTCCTCCACACTTTCTTCTTTAATAAAACTTCTTGTTGGCTTTTCAAAAAAGAAATATAAGGTTGTCCGTAAGACTGCAATGATGGTGTGATAAGTTTTATACCTCTCTCTAAAAGAAATATTTTGTTTCAAATGCAATATAAATACTTTTAGTATGCTATCAATGCCCAATGTTTTTTTGTTGTTCCAATGTGTGGATACATGAGAAACTCATCTAAAACAAGCTTAAGGTTTGATGTGCTAATTTCTTTGCTTATCCTTAATTTTAAGCTATCCCTTCAATTTATTGTTTGGTTTGTAATGTATAAGCATTTTTATTAAGGTAAATGAGTTTTTTGATTGACTTTGTTCAAGGGCCTGTCTTTTCCTAATAGCCTTGCATTCATGTGTATATACATATTCACTTTATTGAGAGTAACTGGGCATTCTGACCTTATAGGTCCTGTGTATATTGCTTTGATTTAAATTTAAATTACCTGCAATTGACTGCTACAAACTTTGTCTTAAAGGTGAGGAGTTTTGATTGTTTTCTTGTTTTAGTTTTCATAAATTGAAAAACTTAAAGAAACCGGACTAATAACATTTCATGGAGCACATCCCCATGGTTCCTCAGTCAGTTGATTTATCAGAAAAAAATATGAGATTCAAAATTATATTTATTTTCTTCCTACATTCTTTTGTCCGCAAATATTTTACTTTTCCATATTGCATTGAGAAAGAAAGTTGGCAGTTTTAAAGTATTAGCTTGCTATATTGTTTCTTTTCCTTTCTCCTATTTTTTTGCTGCTATGCACTAAAGGATGTCTGTTGACTCTTCTGACATTTTATTTGTCTTATTAAGTTCTGGTCTATGTCACTATGCAGTCAACTTTTTGTACATGAGAAAACTAAAATTAAGTTGTACTTATTGTAGACTGAGTGGACCAGAGAAGAAGATGAGAAATTGCTTCATCTTGCTAAGCTTATGCCTACACAATGGAGGACAATTGCCCCGATCGTGGGTCGTACTCCATCTCAATGCCTTGAGCGTTATGAGAAACTCCTTGATGCAGCCTGTGCTAAGGATGATAACTATGAAGCGGGTGATGATCCACGGAAATTGCGTCCTGGAGAGATTGATCCAAACCCAGAATCAAAGCCTGCACGTCCAGATCCTGTTGATATGGATGAGGATGAGAAGGAAATGCTTTCAGAAGCACGAGCTCGGTTAGCCAACACCAGGGGCAAGAAAGCAAAAAGGAAAGCCAGGGAGAAGCAGCTTGAAGAGGCTAGGAGGCTTGCTTCTTTGCAGAAAAGGAGAGAACTGAAGGCAGCTGGAATTCAAACCAGGCAAAGGAAGAGGAAGAGGAAGGGGATTGACTATAATGCTGAAATCCCTTTTGAGAAGAAGCCTCCTCCAGGCTTTTTTGATGTCACTGATGAAGATCAAACAGTGGAACAGCCTAAGTTCCCTACTACCATTGAAGAACTTGAGGGTGAAAAAAGAACTGATAAGGAAGCACGATTGAGAAAGCAGGATATTGCAAGGAATAAAATTGCACAGAGGCAGGATGCTCCATCAGCAATACTGCAAGCGAACAAACTTAATGATCCAGAAACAGTTCGGAAGAGGTCAAAACTGATGCTTCCTTCACCACAGATTTCAGACCATGAATTGGAGGAAATTGCAAAGATGGGTTATGCTGGTGATCTACTTGCAGGGAGTGACGAACTCACAGAAGGGAGTGGTGCAACACGTGCCCTTCTTGCAAATTATTCCCAGACACCACGGCAAGGAATGACACCACTGCGAACTCCTCAGAGAACACCTGCAGGTAAGGGTGATGCTATTATGATGGAAGCAGAGAACCTGGCCAGGATGAGAGAATCCCAGACACCATTACTAGGAGGAGAAAATCCAGAATTGCATCCTTCAGATTTTTCTGGGGTCACTCCTAAGAAAAAGGAGATCCAAACACCAAACCCGATGTTGACTCCTTCGGCAACTCCTGGAGGTGCTGCAGGCATGACACCAAAACTTGGCATGACCCCAAGACTTGGCATGACCCCATCAAGGGATGGCTATTCTTTTAGTATGACTCCAAAAGGAACTCCTGTAAGGGATGAGCTTCACATTAATGAGGAAATGGAAATGCATGATAGTGCTAAACTTGAGCTCCGAAGGCAAGCTGATTTGAGAAGGAACTTGCGCTCTGGTTTGAGCAACCTTCCTCAGCCCAAGAACGAGTACCAGGTAGTTATCCAACCAGTCCCTGAAGATAATGAAGAACCAGAGGAGAATATTGAGGAAGACATGTCTGACAGGATAGCTAGAGAAAGAGCTGAGGAAGAAGCGAGGCTACAAGCATTACTTAAGAAGAGATCAAAAGTACTGCAGAGGGAACTCCCTAGACCTCCTGCCGCGTCACTGGAACTTATTAAAGATTCTTTGGTAAGAGCTGATGAAGACAAAAGCTCCTTTGTTCCTCCCACTTTGATTGAGCAGGCTGATGAAATGATAAGAAAAGAGCTTGTATCCCTACTAGACCATGATAATGCAAAATATCCACTTGAAGAAAAAATGGAGAAGCAGAAAAAGAAAGCAGTCAAGCGGACTGCAAGTGGAAAATCTGATTTTGTCCCTGAGATTGAAGACTTTGAAGAAGATGAGCTGAAGGAGGTATGCTTTTGCTACATCTCTGTTCCATTAATGCCATTACTTGTTCTTTACTGTCATGAAATCTTTGTTTCTGTATTTTCTTATGTTGGTTTAATATCTAAGCAGCTTTGTTCAGTCCATGGTAAATTTATATTGCAAATTTTGCTTTCTGATCAGAGTTGGGCATATTTGTGATATATCCATAAAACTTCACAATAAGTTATTATTTTAACTTCACGAAGTGTTTCAAATTATAGAAAATTAGTGATGCTACTCGCATGATGCCACAATTTCATTATCTAAATTATGAAATTTCATATAATAATCTAATTTCCTTATTGTGAAAGTTCACTCAGTTGTGAAAATGCCAGGTAGTTTAGCTGGTAAATGATGCTGGTGATATCACATGTTTGGATATGAATCTCCTAAAGAGTTTGACTACGGTCTTCACCCCTTTGCTTGCCACTTTCAAAGGAATTTTTTCAGTTATAGAAATTATCAGCAGTGTATTAAAATCAATATTTAGATGCAAGGTTCTGCATGCCGTCACAAATTCACGTGGGCAATTGGTTGTTGCCTTATGTTATCTGTGGATGTTGAGTTTCATCATGATATGCCATTTTGTTTAATTCTTGTTACTCTTTGGATCTCTATCCTTTGTAGCTGACAAGTTCTTGATGCTTTAGTCATTTTCATGTTGTTGATTCTTTTACCGGATGGGATGTAAGTTATTTAGGAAGAAGTAAGATGACTATGAAGCAATTAAAATAGTATTTTCTTTGTTACTTTCTACATATATTTCACACCTTTTCCATCTTATTTGAAGTTTCTTTAAAAATTCCATGTTACAATTTTCAAATACATGGACAGTTCATTTGTATCCTTGTGTCCTGAGTTTTTGAGATGAGATGGGTTGACATGGAAATGTACACGTGCAACCGATATTCCTACTACTTGTGTGTTTGTCACATAGTCCTCAAGTATTATTCTACAACTGTGTAGGATACGATAAGTCTGGAACATTGAAGCAAGAATAAAATTTGGCAATTCCTTCGCTCTTCAGGAGATTTAAGAATCTGTGGGTTATTGGATTTAGGTGTCTGCAGTTTGAATTCCAGGTTTTGTGCATTAAGAAAACTATTTAAAGTGGAATCCCATAATTTATGAAATCCTGCAACAGAAATCTCCACCTAGAGGATATCTGCATACTCTCCTGAATTTCTGATGGTTAGTCATCACTGGATTAATCACCTGGGAACAGAGAGCATGGTGGCTATTGATGGCAGAAATTCAATTACTTTTGATATCTTGGGATTAAAATAAACCTCAGCAGGAAAGGCCCTGCCTTGAGCTACGGTTCCTAAAATCAGGACCAATCTGTTATCTACGGTTCCTAAAAAATTGGAGCCAATCCAATCTGTTTAAATCGTGGAACGAATCTGAACCAATCCATTTAAATTCGGATTGGATCGGTTTAAGACTACGGATTCACATAATTAAATAACAAAAAAAAAAAAATTATAGAACATTTTAATTTTGTAAAAATATAAACATAACATCATATTAGTTCCAGAATAACATGTCTTTCCATAATAGCGACATACTGTTTTAGAATTTAAACAACCATAAAAAAACTGATTTCACCATAAGTATTTAGACCATTACAAATTAAAATTAAAAACCAACAAACAAAAGTAATAAAAGAAGATACTACGTGAATTTAGGTTTGGGTTTACGTTTTGTATGGGATAAGAGAAGATACTATGTAAGAGGGTGTATAATATAAATATAGGCTATTTGTATACGGTCCGGATTGGTTCCAATCCGGAACCGTGAGGTCCAATCTGGAACCATGAGGTTCAATCCAGAACCGATCCATGGACTACGGTTTTTTAATTTTTCAATCCGGAACCAAACCACGGATTTAAAAAATCAATCCAAACCTACCAGATTTGACTGGATCGGATTACGGATTTCACAGATTTCTTGCTTTGCCGTAAATATAATTAGTAGTTTTTTTTATATTTATATATTGTGAAAATGACGTCGTTTCATGCATTATGCAAACATAACCGAATCACTTGATTCGCGTATCATAGTGGATAGCAATTTTTGGATCAACCAATCCTGTAACCCAATTATATAACACCATAAGCAACCGTCTCTCCAACTAAGGAACTGAATAAGACACCCTTTGGAAAACCCACCTATTGCGCTCCAACCAAAGAAGCCACATTAGACAATGAGAAGCTGTCATCCATGCTTTCCGACACCTCCGCCGAACCCTATCCCCAGCCTAACTTTGTAAAACCACCAACAAACTGCCTGGCTGTACCCATTCCAAGCCAAAAGTCGCAACAAGAAGCATCCATAGCCTAGAAGCAACTAGGTAGTGAATAAGCAAATGATCCACCGACTCGGCATCGCCATGACATAAACAACACCAATTTACTATAATATGTCCATGCCGCCTTAAATTATCAATGGTCAGAATATGGCCTAAAGTTGCCGTCCAGACAAAAGAAAGCTACCTTGGAAGGCGTGCCTAAGACCTACACACATTTCTAAGGGAAGAGATCCGTATCAACATAAACAAGCGCACCATAGAATGAAGACACAGAAAATAGCCCTTTGGAACTCGGGCAAGTCGAAACCATCGAATCCTCTCCTACACCCTCGCCTTGCAACCCATATAAGAAACCCAGCAGCTCCACTAAGTGATCCTTCTCCCAATCTTGAACAGAACGGTGCAACCATACATTCCAAACAATCTCCTATGCTTGGTCAATCCGAACATCCCCCACCATGACCTCACAATCCTCTACAATCCCAAAAATCAACGGGAATAGTTGGTCTAAAGGAATGTCACCACACCACCTGTCACACCAAAAAGTGCACATCTGATCTTCAACCGAACCCGCCACTAAAACTCCCCCCAACCCAACCAAATACCTTTCCAAACACCCCGACTATGAGTCAGCCCCACCCTTCCCGAACACCACCCTCCTCTACCCAATCTATACTTTGCCACAACCACCTTCCTCCGTAAATGCTCTCACAAAACGCCACAACCACTTACCCAACAAAGCCAAATTAAACAAGACCAACCGCCTAATCTCCAGACACCCTATCTCCTTTAGAACACACACCCGATCCCAAGCCACCAAATGGGAATAAGAAACCACCCCCTTATCACCCCATAAAAAGTCTCGCTGCAGCTTTTCAATCCTCTTTGCCATTGCCACTGGAATCACATGAATAAACATAAAATAAGTCGGGATACTTGATAAGACACTCTTGATTAAGGTAAGCCCCCCTTCTTTTGACGAGTATTATCGCTTCCATCCAGCTAACCTCTGTTGCACCTGTTCTACCACTCCATCCCATACCCCTCGTGCCTTGACAGAAGCTCCTAATGGAAGACCAAGATATGACGCTGGCAGTGAAACCACTTTACACTCTAGAATTGCTGCCAAAACTGGCAACCATGCCACCTCCCTAACCGAGATCAATTCAAACTTTGAATGATTAACCCGCAATCTTGACACAGCCTCAAAACACAGCAACACACATTGAAGATGTCCTATCTGGTCTACATCCGCATCATAAAATATAAGAGCATCATCTGCATAGAAAAGACGTGAAACCAGCAATGACGAAGGGCCCGAACCCACCTCAAAGCCCTGCAACAAACCTCCATGAGCCGTCTTGAACAACAAACGTCTCAAATCCTCCATAACCAGAATGAACAACAGCAAGGATAAAGGATCACCTTGCCGCAAACCTCGATAAGTAGGAAAGAATCCTGTTGGATAACCATTGACTAAAACAGACATCCGCACAGTCGAAATACAATAATGAATCCACCGTCTCCAAGTAGCCCCAAAACCCATCGTGTCCAACACATACAGCAAGAAACCCCAGTTAACATTGTCATATGCCTTCTCAATTTCTAATTTGCAAATGACCCCCTCCTTCTCTTGCCTCAGCCTCGAATCCATACACTCATTGGCTACCAAGACCGAATCCAAGATATGCTTGCCACCTACAAAAGCATTTTGAGACTCTGAAATCACCCCCTCCAACACCCCTCGAAGTCGATTTGCCAGCACCTTCACCAACAACTTATACATACTCCCCAAAAGACTTATAGGTCAAAAGTTTCGAATATCTTCTGCCCCACCCTTCTTTGGGATCAGCGCTATAAAAGTGGCATTCAAACACTTCTCAAATTGTACCGTCTGATGCAACTGCTCAAACATAGCCATAATATCCTCTTTGACCACACCCCAACAATGCTGGAAAAAAGATATGGAGAAACTATCTAGCCCAGGCGCCTTATCTCCAAGCATACTCTGCAACGCTACAAACACCTCTTCTTCCGTGAATGCCCTCTCCAGCATAATGCAATCCACCTCAGAGATGGCGTCAAACACAACTCCATCCAACTGCGGCCTCTAAACTTCCTCATCTAACCGAAAGAGATGCTCATAGGAGCCCACTATAGCCCCTCTGATCTCCTCTGACGATGAAAACTCCACCTTATTTACCTGTATCTTCCTCACCTGATTCACCCGTCGATGCGCATTAGCCATACGGTGAAAGAACCTCGTGTTTCAATCTCCATCCTTCAGCCACAAGCATCTAGACTTTTAGCGATAGCTGATCTCCTCCATACGAGCCACCTGCCCGACGAGCCATATCCTCTCCTGACAAGAAACCCACTTCCTCTTTCGCATCCAGTCACTGTATAACTGCTAAGGCGTTTGCTTTCTGAGTCTCCAACAGCCCAAACAACTCCCTGTTCCATTGCTTCAAATCAGACTTCAGGAGCTTCAACTTTTGAGCGAGGCGGGAACTGGGATCTCCAAGCACCTTATAACTGCTCCACCACCCTCTGACTTTCTCGCCAAACCCTTCCTCCTCAAGCCACATTTTCTCAAATTGAAACGGCGTCAGATCTTGTGAGAAATGCTCCTCCCAATCTCCAGTAATCAGGAATCTATCTATATGGGACATCGCCCTTCCCCCAAACCAAGTATAACCATCCCACTGTAACGGTAAATCCACCAAATCCAACTCATCAGCAAACGAAGAGAAAGCCTGTATGGAGCCTGAAATTGATGTAGCCCCCTTCTTTTCCGCCATACAGTGAACTGCATTAAAATCACCCCCCCACACACCAATAAACCTCCCATCGAAAAGCAACACATTGTAACTCCAAAAAACTAGCCCTTTCCACCCCCCTTACAGGCCCATATACCTCGATGAAGGCCAAATGGTAATCATCCACAACACTACGAAACAAACAAGATATCGAAAAAGCCCCCATCTCCTCATCCTCCTCTTCTACCACCCACCGATCCCAGCAGAGAAGAACACCCCCAGCCACCCCCACTGTTGTCAAGAAAGTTCAATCCACGAAATGCCCCTCCCCTCCATAGCTCCCTGACAGTCTCGCCCCCAATGCACTCCAACTTTGTTTCTTGAATACACACCACATCCGCCTTAATACTTCTCAATAGAGCTTGAACCAAAACCATCTTCTCCCTATTATTTAAACCACGCACATTCCATGATAAGATTTTTAACCGCATGGCAACAACAATTGATCTCCTCGAATCTTTCTGACACCACAACTGTCCCATCCTTTGTGCTGATCATAATTTATCGAACACTCTAATTTACGCAGCTCCCTAGAATTCTTTATTTTTTGTCCTCCCGATGGCATCTCCGTCTTCAATGGAGCACCTCCTCTCCAAGATTCCTCTATGGCCGAAAATAGTTTTAGAGCCTCATCTTCATGACCCTCAAAGGAAATACCCAAGAGTTGACTAACCTCATTGATGCGAGATAACACCCAGGCTGAGACCTCCTCAAGCTACGAAAGAACATCACTTTGAAAATCCACCTCTTTTTCAAGGTCATCATATTCATCCCCTGCATACATTGTATCTGTCTCAGTAATATCTACCTCTGGCCGAACCACCAGTGCTAACTCCTTTGTCAAACATGCCTAACAACTTTTGTCTTCTACTTCTATTGCGGTATCTTTCTCCCGACAATACGACACTTCCCGAAGGTGCTTGCCCACTGTTGGCGACCCATATCGCGGCAAACCCCCCAAATCAGCAGTGCCATGGGCCTGTCAGAGATCAGACGAAGACCACCCTGCACACCTTGCCAGTTCTCGCATCGCCGACGTGGATTTTATCCCTCGATCAATCGATTGTCGAAGCCCAGACCTGTCGTTCCGCACCACCGACACAAAAGGGTCCGGTGAGCTGTTATGGTTCTTGTCGGAATGACTTGACCCACTCTTTGACCCACCAACCTGGCCTAGATGGCCCAAAACATTAAGCCCACCGTTCACAACTTTATTTCCTTATATGATAGCCCAACATTGTTGACCCACATTTTGGCCCACAACAGTTTGGGCCAATGGTTTGCCAAAAAACCAGCAGTCTCCCAACTAGGCCCCTCTCGGGTTGGCTTGCCCTCACCCTTAAATTCTTGCTCAAATCTTTGAAGATAATCACTAACCCTCAATTTTCGCACTCTATCCCCCTGATATCACCTCAAATCACGGGGTCCCAAACCAGACCCGTCGCCCTCATGCAACCCTACCGACAACACCACACACTCCACCGACAACTTGACCTCCACCCATACTGGTAGAGTGAACTGCCACGATCTCCACCGAACCAAAATTTGTGGTGTTGTAGATGCAGAGCTCCATACTCGTAGCCGAATACAGCCTAGATCAGCCGTTGACTTGTCGGCCGCCACAAAGCCACCACACCGGTCGCCAATATCATGGTACAACTTTTTGCCGCGAAGATGTACAGGTAGGTGCATCGCACGAAGCTAGACACTTTTCTCCAAAGCCGGCATTTGACTAGAAGTGCGAAGAGCCAGAGGCGACCACCACTCCAAATTCAAATCGCTCTCCTCACCATTGCCTCATCAGAGTCTCTGCCTCACGCCTCGTTGAGAGCACAAACAAGAAAGCTTGGTTCCCTAACAATTGTACCTCCATCTAGCTTGAAGACTTCCACCTCCGATTGACCCATGCACACATAGCCCTCAAACCCATTCGTCCCTCCACCGTACCCACCAAAGATCTATCCAGCAACCGGAACCACCCCACTTTCGTATAAGGTTTCACGAAGTCCTCGTCAGAAACGACCTTACCAAGTGGAGCTTCCAATTGTGCCTTCTTCACCATCGCTATCTTGCCCTTCTAACCAGCAGACCGTTTCGCCCATCCATCCCCCATTTTGAAGCCCTCCAGAACCAAGGCCAATCCCTCGCAACCATCCCCATAAGCTGACATAGAAAGGAAGACTTGCTCCCTTCGAACCCCCACAGTCGCCGCTATTTGGACAGAAGACCGGCCTCCCCACGAACCCACACTGCTAAGCTCCGTCTACCTCCACTAAGGCGACCCAGATACTTCAAATGACCTGGTTCTTGCGAAGCCATCCTTAGTTTCGTCACAATCCAACATATTTCAAAACTGACCAGAACAACAGCCCGGCAAAGCCCCTGTCCTCCCTCCACAATCAACAGGCTTAGGCAGCCTAATGGAATCCACCGACGACTCCTCTAACTCGAACATGTGACCATCGAGGAAGAGGATCCGCCGGCGCAAGCTGGTTTCTCTCGCCGCACGGAACATTAGGTGAAACCTTAAAACCTAGAACTTGCTATCTTCATCATAGTGGACAGCAATTGAATCATAAGGTTCACTCAATTTAATATTCAACTATACGATTGAATTGTTTTTCTTGAAGCTTGTATCGAACCGTATGACAATCATGAATTGTAAGATTCTAACTGCCATGGTTCCCGGTTAATCAGCATTCCAGCGAAAATAAAAGAGATTTTTTGCCCCGTTATCACCACGCTCCAAATAGTGTTTGTTGTTTGTCATATAACTTTCCTTGTGAGTGCTTTCATTATTATCCTATTAACTAGTGATTTATTACCTAAGCCCTCTTCTTTTTTGGAAGAGAGGCAGTTTGCCAATCTACCTAGTGATGTGACTTGATTGATCTTATATTTGGCGGAAATTCCCCTGCATTCTTCTGACCTTGTAGTATACACACATTACTTTTGTAAACAAAGGGTGTAAAGTACCTTTGGTTCTTCAAATAGGTTTTTGAAGCATACTTGATATCAGTTTTCTCTTGTATATTGCACCACCTTGGTGCCTCTTTATTAAAATATTTTGCTTACCAAGAGAAATCAAAGGCCAGGTGACTTGTGGAGATCAGACAAAAAAATATTTCTGCTAAGCTACTTTTCCCTGTTGGGACATGTATAAATTCTTCTAGGATTGCAATTCCTTGACAATAGTCCCATCTTTAGCTTTATAAGGGAGTGTGCGTAATCTTATTTGCCAGTGAATGTGTGATTGTGGAGTTTAAAAAGAACAAGGTATTTTTGGAGGGAAGCCAAACATGTAAATTATTCTGTTATTTTTCTGTTTCAAATGACATAAAATGATGTTTACATGCACTAGAAAGAAGTAACCATGAGACGTAACATATGTGGATTACTAACGCAATTTCTAACTTCTTCCGGTTGAAGTGTGACTCTGGAAAGGTATCTTTCCAGTCTCCATGGTGAGCATGCCGTACAAATTCTAACTTCTTCCTCCCCACATCCTTCAGATAGATCATATGTGTTCCACCTGACTATTGGATTTTCTGAGACCATAGTTCTGTGTTATCATAAGATGTGGGCACTTTGATAACCATTCTTTGATGCATTGGTAGAACCTCAAGATTATTCTATTCAATGAATCCATCCCAAATGATTTTTTGCCATTATTGGGGCAAAAGGAAAATTCCACCCTTTGTCACATGGTTTGTATTTGGGCAACTCCACCCTGGGGAAAAGGAATCTGACACATGGTCTGTATTTGGACTGCTCCACCCTTTGTCACTCCTGAAGTGCTGTTGTTTTCTTTTGCTGCATCTGAGTCTAATGAGTGTGGTCTTGGTGGTCATTTGAAGTTTGTCGACCATTTATAGATGTACGCTTCAAGCAAAAGGGAATGATATTTACACACCACTTTTAGCCTCTCACACTCCCCTTTTGGGAGGCTAAAAGACTAAAAAAAAAATTGGAGTGTGGGTGGCTTAAGTGGAGTGCGAATGTTATTCCCCCAAAGCAAAATCCCCTTTTCAATTATCAAATGTGCACAATGTGCCATTGTAACATGCATTTATAATGACCGAGTGGTAAAGACTTGAGGATAAATCCAATGTCTCGAGTTCGAATCTGCTAAGGGGCCACTGGAGGTTTATCTAGTCGTTAACTTCAGGGCCTCTAGGGATTAGTTCTTGGCTGTCCAGATACGAGATAACTCAGACCAATTGGGCTGGGCTGGGCTGGGTGGGAGACACCTGGATTATCAAAAAATATATATATATAACAAACATATGGCTCAAGTTGCCCTTGATAATGAATGTTAGAACATGGTTTAATGGAGGCCAGAATAATTTCTATACCTTTGGGCTTGTGAAACAAAGGCAAGTGGTGCTAAATGACATAGAATTAGAAGCAGTTTATGGTTTATGGTTTTTTTTGGTGCTAAATTGACACTCGCAAACCTAAAAGTGGGGTCTTAAATGTCTTGTAAGCAAAAAGAAATAACCAGCTTCTTGTGTTTTTGCAGGCTGATTATTTGATTGAGGAAGAATGTCAGTTTCTTCGTGTGACAATGGGGCATGAGAATGAGTCCCTTGATGAATTTGTTGAAGCACATAAAACATGTTTAAATGATATCATGTACTTCCCTACACGTAATGGTTACGGTCTATCTAGTGTTGCTGGAAACATGGAAAAGCTTGCTGCCTTGCAGAATGAATTTGAGAATGTAAAGAAAAGGATGGATGATGATACTAAGAAGGCACAACGCCTTGAGCAGAAGATAAAACTTCTTACTAATGGATATCAGGTATGCAGAGAAATTCTTTGTTGGCTTTTAATTAACAATATTAGTATTATTAGCTCTCTTTATGTTATAACTTAAAACATAATAGTAAATTTACACGCATTGACATTTTCTTTTTGTATTTAAGTGGTATTTGTGTGTTACATCCACAGCTTTGCAGCACATTAATTTGTTCTTTCTCTCTCTGTCTCTCTCTCTCTCTCTCTGTGTTTTTCAAAGAGCTGCTTGTTGTTTTTTTTGTTTTTTTTCCCCATTTGTTGAAGTACTATTTTGCTTTTCAT
Source organism: Camellia granthamiana (assembly GCA_036172215.1). Lineage (NCBI taxonomy): Eukaryota > Viridiplantae > Streptophyta > Magnoliopsida > Ericales > Theaceae > Camellia > Camellia granthamiana. Next base: position 61,446,807 of record CM069911.1, on the reverse strand, counting down.
TTCTTTGTTCAGCAGACACATTAGGGTTTTAAGTTTGCACAATTTTCACAGGTGATTTAATAAAGTTCTGTTGCATGTTCTGACTACTGTAGGTTAAGTGAGTAGGTATCAAGTTTGATTGTATGCAATGAAGGTATTATAATTAACAAGCTTGCCAAGGAAACTCTCTCTCTCTCTCTCTCTCTCATTACATCCAAGTGCACAGGGAAAAACACACATGCGCACTCATACACACAAAATTAAATTAAATTAAATCCGTGTATTTTATACAAACAAATTTGAAATCCCTCTATAGCTGTCATAGCTGTTTGTTAGTTTGATTAAGATTCAAACTGTACTAGTTTCTAATCGATGGACATGGTGAATGATCAGATGCGAGCTGGAAAGCTTTGGTCACAAATCGAGGCAACCTTCAAGCAGACAGACACTGCGGGAACAGAACTTGAGTGCTTCCAAGCCTTACAAAAACAAGAGCAGCTAGCCGCATCGCACAGGATCAATGGCCTCTGGGAAGAAGTTCAAAAGCAGAAGGTGCTTGAGCAAACCTTGCAGAAACGCTACGGAGATCTTACATCAGAGCAAGAAAGAATCCAAAGCCTCATGGATGCTTACAGACTACAAGAAGAGATTGCAGCGAAAAATCGTGCTCTTGAGTTGGCCAATGCTGCCACAAACGAAACTGTTCCAATCTCTAAAACTCCTGAGCCTGTTGTTGCCACAGATGAACTTGGGAACTCAATGATGGTTGACCAATCTCGTGATGAAATTCGAAGCCAAGAGATGGACACTGATAAAATGCAAACTCATGCCAGCCCAAAACATGTCAATTCATCTGACAACATTCCTGCTGCTGCCGAGTTTGCAAGACCAGAAGGTAATAGCTATGAAGGTTCTGTTTCTGCTGATACTACCGGGCTTAACAGTGTGGATGAAAATCACTCTAGTGATGCTCCAGTTCAGAATTCTCCTGTCAAATTTGATTCTAACTCTGTCCATGCTGATGGAGAAGATATTAAGATGGTTGATGACGACTCTGTCAACGCCACTGTTAATGAGAATTTAGTTAGCGTAGAAGTTGCTAAGGAGGATTTAGTAACTAAGAGCCAGCAGAATGTCCTAGAAGACAAAACAGAGGATGATATTGTCCGAGAAACAGGTGAAGATGGCCATCCTAGTGAGAAGGATATGCAAGATCCTAGCCATGTGGAGGATGGTGTAAACTTGCAAGATGCATAAAACTCTTGATGTCAATAGTCACAGTAACCTTTGGGAGCCCTGATGAAACCACCTTGTCTACGTGTGCTTGCTTCTTGTTGACGTGCTGATTGAGGAGGCAGTTTGGAATTACCATTTATAATCTGTTTGCACTGTTTATTTTTGCCAATTATGTAATACAAGAATGAGGAAGGACGCCATCGCTGATCTGGTTTGGAGATGCATTTCTTCATTTGTATTTCTGGAAAAAAAGAGAAGAAACCCCCCCCCCCCCCCCCCCCCTCCTTCCTTCTGATAGACCCCAAATCGCGTTGTGTACGGTATAAATGTCGTTTCATTGAGGAACTGTAATAGTATGTTCTTTTTTAAGGAGAACAATGTTGAGTTACTATTTTCAATTTCATGAGATTAAAGTTCTGGATTTTGTATTTGTTGGTTTTCTAGTGGTATAGCCAATTGGTGTTCTGGGTTGGTTGTGACTAATGTGCTTTCTCTTCTTGTTTGCCATTCTATATGCTTAATGCCCAGGACAAAGGTAGTAGTAGGTGTTCTTTCTGAATGGGTTTATTCTTGTTGGAGATTGTGACTAATATGCCAAAGGAATCAAGAGATTTGAAGTATCTAATGAGAACCGCAATGCTTTGCCATTGCTGGTGGTGCATTGCTATCACTACCTCTTCTCTGTGATTATATGTTTCTGTTTTTCAGTCTTGGTGTGATTCAATTCTCTGTGGCTCTCTCTCACACGCGCTAACTCAGCCACAACTACTCCCAACTGTGAAATTTTTTAGGAAAGTGTCCAAAATGCAGTGTTTGTAACTCACATTCCACAACGATGAATGTTGGCATTATATTACCATGATGAATGTCATCATTGTATTTTGAGTATTTCTTTATTATGAAAAAAATAAATAAATAAATATGTTTGTAGTATTATTGGTTCAAATTTCCATTTGTCTAGATTTTCACCCCCATAGGCTCTACTAGTGATAAATAAGAACCTCTCTAACAATGTTCTTTAATTTTTTAATTATTTTGTATAATAAGGAGAACATCTCATTTTTTAAAAATAAGGAGTTATTTTTTTGAATTGAGAAATCTAACAATGCTAAATATAATTTGTAAGATAGAAATTGAACACATTGAAGTGAATTTTGAAGATTTTGGCTCTCTACAACCAAGGTGGGAGAACAGAGAGACTAGAGAAGATCACGATAATTGCAATATAAATTAGGGTTAATTATATACTCCTTTCAATATCACTTTATCCTGTTTAAATTTAAAATTGTGCATTTGGACCATTTAATATCGTAATTGCTTCAGTTTCACTACCTTCGACTTCGTTTGGAATTGGCTACGGTAGCCAACTTTTTTGTGTTGGGACTTTTTTAGCCTCATTTGGTTTTTGTTTTTGGGCATTTTTGACTTTCGTGAAAGAAAAAATGTAATGATTTAGTTTAGATATGACATTTTGTCTTATTGGCTTATATAACCTATTTTGTCTTTTTGTATTTTTTAAGCCCCAAAATATTTACCAAACGAGGACTTCATTATATGGCTTTCTATTGTTGATGGGTATAAATGTAAGATTCTAAAATTGATGAGAGTAAGTTGACATTTTAGTGAGAGTTAAGGGGGTGAAGTAATTAACTGTAAAAATTATTGTCGCAGTGTCTATTATAGTTTATTTGAAATGCTAACCACTATTTAGTGAGTGGTGATTAATGTTGATACATGTGTTAAAGGGAAATTATTCAATAATTCTAAAATATTACACTTAGTCCCATGTTATTCCTCCATTCCTAGCATAAATCATGGGTCTCTACCCTTCTCTACCAATCAAAACATTAAGGAGTACCGCGTGTCCATATTCTGGAAATACTGAATAATCACCCTATATTAAAAGTGCATTAAAAATATAAATAATGTATGAAAATATGTATACATGTGTATTGAAATTTAATTTTTTTTGACATTATTTTTTTTGCCACCCCCACATTTGCCACCCCCACCTGCGGTCGCATAAGCCGTCGCAAAAAGTCTTTTGCGACTGTATTTTTGTTATTTGCGACGGTTTGTGACGGTCGCAAAAAGTGTTTTTTTTAGTAGTGCCCAATGGGTTGTCGTTAGCAGGTTTTATAAATTTTATTTTATTTTTTGGTAATGAGTGACCTAGGATACTTGTTAGATATTTAAAATAATTCTACATTCTTTATAAAAATACTTGTCATAATTAATCAAAATTCTTAGAGCACTTGTAGTAAAATTTAGAGGGAATTTCAAAAAAATGGAGGGTAATCAAAATAATTTTAAAATGATGAAGTACAAGTAGTTTATGCGTAAATTTATGCAATAAAAACTTTTACTATCATTACTTTGAAACTAATTTTTTCTACCCTCAACTTTTTTTGATATTCCTCAAAAAATATTATGACCGGCTCTGAAAAGGATCCTAATCCATTTTTCATGGAAATTACAACAAGCATTTTCTGACTATAAATTGAAGGTTTTTTGAAAAAACTGAAAAAACTGATGAATTATTTTTTTGTGCAAAACTGGAAATTGTGTCTATAAAAGAGCATAATGATGGAATATTGATGTGCAAAACTGGAAAAGAAAAAAAAAAAACTTTAAAATTGGAAAAAATTGATAATTTTCTTAGTTTTAAAACTGAAAAAAAAAAAACTGATAATATTCTCAGTTTTATTGAATAGTTGAATCAAACCAACAAGTAGAAGAGTAAAAATATTTAATCTCATGCTCTGTTTTTTTTTCCATCAGTTAGTAAAAAAATTATTAAGAATATTATTACGCAAAATTGAAAATGTTCGTAGTTTTAAAAATTGAAAAAAACTTATCACTATTTTTGGTTCTATTTTTTTGAATAATTTTTCCAAAAAGTGATTTGAAAACTCTATTTTGGAAAAAGATTTTTGTTTGGTTTTCAAAAAAATGCATCATTGTAATTTCAAGTTTCGCTCTAATTTAAGGAGAGAGACAATTTTGAATTTTTTTTTCGTCTCATCAAAAAATACTTTCGTCTTAGTTATATATATATAGCATGTACACACGCATATATATATATAAACTAAGATGAGAATATTTTTTGATGTAATAAAAAAAAATTTCAAAATTGTCTCTCTTTAAATTGGAGGAAAACTTCAATTTGCAATAATGAATATTTGAAAAGTGTGCTTAGTTTTCTGAATAACCAAACAAGTACTCCAAAATTTTCAAAAAATTGAGTTTGAAAAACAACAACCAAAGAAAGTGGATAACATTATTTTATTTATTTATTTATTTTTATTTTTTTTGATGCCCAGAACACCCCCAAAGCCGGCCCCTTAGGAGCCGACTCTACAAGCCAAACTGGATAACATTATCAGTTTTACTAAATATAACTTATTGATTCAAAAAATTTTAAATAGGACATGAACTACCATAACATTTGTAAATAGAACTTTTAGGTGATTAACTCTCAATTTCTTTATCCTTTTAATGTTAGAAGGCCCTTTCATATTTTTAACCGGGGGATTCTATTTACAAAAAAATAATAATATTTAAGTGAGTCCAATTTTTCAATACACCTTACTAAATTATTTAAGGTTACAATTTATTCTTAGTGCACTAATTTTTTTTCCCAAATTATCCTTTTGAGATACACCCAAATAAAACAAATTCAAAAATTCAAAATATTTTTGAAAAACCTTTCTTTTGTTAACGTACATACATGAAATACGATCAGAAAACCCGGCATCAATGAAGAAGGACGATAAAGGAGAAGGAGAAGGAGAACAACGAAGGAGGATGATGAATATTCAACATATATTTCGTCATTATTGGTCGGTTCTGAAAGGCCGAACAATAATGACGAAAAACAAACTAAATATTCGCTTTTATGTAAAAAATATATATATAAATCAATAATTGTATTTTGATATTTATGTGAATACTTATCTCCTCTTTGATGGGTTGTTTCAAAATATTATTTTGATTATTACTCTCATCTATTATTTAATTTTGTTCAAACTTTCTTCTATTTACAAGTAATAAAAAACAATGATATTGATGATAATGATAAGTTTTTGCGACCATGATACAGACCCCCACTATCCCCCACATCCACTATCCTCCTACACACGTGGAGGTTAGTAAAAATAAAGAAATAAATAAACAATATTTAGCCAATGACAGCCCACTAGAGGCCTCCCCAGTGGGGGTCCAAAGCATTAGTGAAGTTTTTGTGAGGTGGGTTAGAATTTTGGAGTAAGGAAGAAGAAGAGAAAATAATTGAAATTTGGGAAAAAAAATGAAGAGATTTGAATATAAAGAATACGTACAATTGATTAGGGTGTACCATGAGAATAAAAAAAAAATTTATTTCAATATTTACTATATTGTCCTTTTTAGTAAATTCACAATAAAGTATAATAAAAATTAAAATTTTAAAATTTGAGTTATATAGGAGAATGACCATTTTTAGCCTTTTAAGCATAAATCGAAGGCCCTTTCATTTTATGCTTTATTAGTATTTTTTTTTGAAAAAATTACAATATTTTTACAAAATAATTACACGTCTATAGAAAAATTTAAGACTTTAATTATTTATATTCATAAAATTTATCACTAATCTAAAATTATTTTTGAAAACCTACACTGAATTATAGGTCTTGTTTGGTTTGGATTTGAGAGAAAGATTTTTTAAATATGTTTTATAAACACATTTTTTGGAGTAATCAAACCAAACAGATTTCCAAATAAAAACTCTTAGAAATGTGTTTGGTTTGACTTTTTCCAGAATAAGTTTTGAAACATGTTTGCAAACACATTTTGAAAAAAAAAATCTCAGAAATCTGTTTGGTTTGATTTTTGTAGGAAAATAAATAAAAAATATCCTAAATTTAAATATATATATATATATCTTCAAAAAAAAAATCCATTTTTATACATAATTGGAATTTTCCATTTTTAATACATCATTTTCATATTTTATATGTAATTAACATATTTCCCAAATGAAATAGTGCCATATTTTATGTAATTAGCATATTTTTCGAAATACAATATTCGTTCGATATTGGTAGGAACCCCCCCTCCCCCACCCAATTTAAAAAACTATATGGAAAAAAAAAAAGAAGAAGAGTTCTTCCATTTTTATACGTAATTGTTTTTTTCATTTTTTTACATGATTTCATATTTACTGTAAGTATATTTTATATGTAATTAACATATTTTTCCAAATACAATACTGGCCCATATAATAAGTACTACATGGTTTATAATAAAAATAAAAATAAAAACTAGCAGATAAAAGGTCTCTATATAATAACTAACATAATAGAAATTCAAGTACAACCATTGTTTGCAACCATGCTTACAATCGTCTTACTTAAGTACAACCATAATGAAAAATACCAATACAAAGATGATAATAGTAAAGCAAAGAAATGTGTTGCATCCACAAGCCCAAAACAACCACTTCCCACCTATACGAGGCACTTGACCAGGTCTGACATTTTGTACCCCGCCATCATAGTCGTCTACCCACAATACTAATTAGGACAACAAAAAAAGTAACGACCATTGTTTGCTTGGGTGCGAGCCATAATCACCAACATTGGACCAACGCCGCATGAACAATTTGGTGTCACCTTCATTTACATATTATTCAAATGAGCAATCCCATTTTCAAATTATATAAAATCAAACAAATTATAATGTCAAATATAAATAGATAAAATTAATTATGAACAACCACATTGATTAAGTGAGTTTGTTTATTTTGTTCATTTTTTAAATTTAGCTAAAACTAATTACCCGGTTGTAATCTATCTATTATTGTATGCTTCCCACATAGATGCTACAAGCTCATCTCTCCATTGTCCCATCTGTAGTAGTTGTTCACGTGACATATTCATATGATTTTCTTGTTGTGGTTCTGGTACTTCATCTTCATTTTCATTTATATTTTCAACGCCACATTCACATTTACATTCACCTTCACCTTCACCTTCATCTACTTCACATGATTCTTCTGCATCAAAAAATTCATCCTACTCTTGCATCGTACGAATCCAGTTGTGGAGAACACAACATGCCATAACAATTGGCTCTTGGCATACCATATCATACCTCGACATATCTTTCAATAATGGAAACCGTTGCTTCAAGACTCCAAAGGTTCTTTCAATTACATTCCTCAAAGAAGAATGTCTATGGTTGAACAACTCCTTATGACCATGATAGCGACACTGCCTATTAAACTCCTGCAAATGATACTTTTGTGCACGATATGGGGCTGGGTATCCAGGCATATTTGTGTATCCGGCGTCCACGACATAATATTTGTCTATAGTACAGCACTTTGAATAAAAAAAAATCATGGCATATTATTGTTTGCACTCACAAAAAACAACACTTACTAGGTGTTGTTAGGGAAAATAAATGATTTTCCACAAGTAAATCAATCAATGGAAATAAAAATTAATGCGAAAAAATTAAATTAACAACGACACAATAATTTTTACGTGGTTCTCTCAATGTGAGGTACGTCCACATGATCGAAATCCGATTCCACTATCAACCAATAGTTTCCAAACGATTACAAACGAGACACGAATGGCCTCACAAAATCACCCTTAGGTGAATTCCAATTACCAAATGGATGAACAAAAATCTTCAAAACAGATTGCAGAAGGCCCAAAATAATAATCCAAATCAGCTATATAGTGATTGCCGAAATAAACCCACAAAATTGAATTTCACCAAACACTATATCAATTTGTTGTTGCCACACAAAGTCAAAACCCACCGAAGATGAATCACCAAGCACTGACCCCAAACAGAGGATGTCTTAGCCGCTGTACCTTATACAAACTAAACAATACTTTTCGGGCTTTTTATCAAAGCCCTAACTGTTACCAAACAAATTATTAAATATCCATTGGGCTTCTAATATCAGATATAATATATAAAAAATATATTATAACTAATACCAAACCAAATTAAATATTTTTAATAAACCAATTGGGTCCAATGCTCCACTAAGAAGGTATATCCAACAATTCTCCCCCTACCAACTTAGGCGGAAACATCAACTATACCCCCCAAAGTTTGACACTTCAAATGTTTGTCCATCGACAAAGTCTTAGTCAACATATCTGAAATATTATCATCCATGTGAACCTTTTTGAATTGTAATAATTTCGAATATAACACATCACGAATCCAACGGTATCTCATATCAATGTGTTTCGATCTCGAATAAAAAGTAGAATTTTTACTCAAATGAATAGCATTTTGACTATCACAATAAAGCACATATATGTCTTGCTTCAAACCCAACTCTTGCAAAAATTTCTTCAACCATAACTCTTCTTTGCAAGCATCTGTAATGGTAATAAATTCAGCTTCGGTAGTTAAGAGATCAACACATTTTTGTAATTTAGATTGCCATGCCGCAACTCTTCTTGCAAAAGCCATCAAATACCTTGAAGTAGATTTCTTAGAATCAACATCACTGGCCATGTAAGAATCTGTGAACTCATCAAGTATCAGTTTACCATCCCCAAAACACAAACACACCTTCGAAGTCTTTCAAAAATACCTTAGAATCCATTTCACCACTACCCAATGTTCTTTACTGGGATTAGAGAGAAAACGACTCACTACACCAACGGCATGAGCAATATTTGGCCTTGTACAAACCATGGCGTATATCAAAGATCCAACCGCTGAAGCATAAGGAATTTTCAACATCTTTTTCTTGTCTTTCTCACTTGTAGGACATCGGTTTGAACTAAGCTTAAAGTGACCTACAAGTGGCCAACCAACCGGCTTTGCTTTATCCATGTTGAACCTCTTAAGAACTTTTTCAATGTAGCTTTCTTAAGATAACCAAATCAGTCCCTTTTTGCAATCACGAACAATTTTCATATCAAGTATTTACTTTTCCGGTCCCAAATCTTTCATAACAAAAGGCTAGCTCAACTCTAACTTCAACTTGTTAATCATGGTAGAATCTTGACCCACAATTAATATGTCATCAACATAAAGTAAAGGATAATAAATTTGTCATTCGAAATTTTTTTCATAAACACACAATAATCCGAAGTGGTTTTAGAAAAATCATTATTCATTATGAAAGAGTCAAATTTTGTGTACCATTACTATCGGCTTGCTTGAGACTATACAAACTTTTCTTCAATTTGCAAACAAATTTCTCTTTCCCTTTTTCAACAAAACCTTCCGGTTGCTCCATATAAATTTCTTCTTCAAAATCACCATGAAGAAATGCGATCTTCACATCAAGTTGTTCAACTTCAAGGTTCATACTTGCAGCTATGCCAAGTACAACTCGAATAGAAGATATCTTCACAACTGGCAAGAATTTTATCAAAATCAACACCTTTCTTTTGCTCAAAGCCTTTCACAACAAGGTGTGCCTTGTACCTTAGATTCTTGCCATCATTCTTCAATTTGAAGACCCACTTATTTTTCATAATTTTCCTCCACTTAGACAATTTCACCAAATCATAAGTGTGATTTTCAAGTAAGGAATTCATTTCCTCTTCCATGGTCTTTTTCTAATCATCTTTCTTTACATGCTCAATTACTTCTTGATAGCTCTCAGGCTCCCCTTGATCGGAAATCAACACAAATTCATTAGGGGAATACTTTCTCGAAGGTTGCCAGTCCCTTGTAAATTTCCTTAACTCAAGTTGTGGTGGCGGTTCTTTAGTTTGATGTTCTTCCTTAATTTCTAGCTCAACTTCATTAGGATTAGTATCATCCTCCATATCTTCAATAGGTGGCTGCACATCTCCCTCATTTTCATCATCCACCGAAGGCGAAGGAGATGGATCAATGTCAATGAGATCACTAGTTTTTGGCTCCGGTTAATCACATTTGCCAAAGTTTTCAATTGTTTGGTCTTCAAGAAACACAACATCACGGCTTCGAATAACTTTCTTGTTAACCAGATCCCACAATCTATAACCAAACTCATCACACCCATAGCCAAGAAAATGCATTGTCTTGACTTACTATCAAGCTTGGACCTTTCATCTTTTGTAATGTGAACAAAGGCTTGGCAACCAAACACTCTCAAGTGCTCATAAGACACATCTTTATCGGTCCAAACTCTTTCAGAAACATCACCATTCAAATGATAGGAATGAGACAAATTGATTACGTCAACCGCTGTCCTTATTGCCTTATCCCAAAAGGATCTTGGCAATTTAACATGTGAAAATAGAAACCTTGTTCTTTTTACAATGGTTCGGTTCATCCTCTCAGTAACGCCATTTTGTTGAGAAGTCTGCTTAACTATCTTTTGATGCAAAATATTTTGACTGCGACAATACTCATCAAATGGTCCAATGTATTCACCACTATTGTCTATTCGGATGCACTTCAATTTCTGCCCTGTTTGTCTTTCAACCATGGCCTGAAAATGCTTAAACAGATCTAGAACTTGATCTTTTGTTTTTAGTGCAAAAGTCCAAACTTTTCTTGAATAATTATCAATGAAAGTAACAAAATAAAGTGTACCACTATGCGTTCTAACTTTCAAAGGACCACAAACATCTGAATGAATCAACTCCAAAACATTTTCTTTTCTAAAAGCAACATTTTTATAAAAAGAAACTCTATGTTGTTTGCCTGCCAAGCAATGAACACAAGTTTTAAGATGTGTACCTTTCAAACTAGATAGAAGCTCTTTCTTGAACAAAACTTGCAGCTCCTTTTCACTCATGCGCACAAGTCGCTTGTGTCATAATTCGGTAGAAGTATTATCCTCAAGTGCATTGATAATACATTTACAAATTTTTCCTTGCATCAAATAAAGTGTGTGGGTCTTCTTGCACTTAGCCACCACCAAAGATCCCTTTGTGAGTTTCCATTTTCCATCACCAAATTTGTTGTAGCCTTCATCATCTAACTTCTAGGTAGAGATCAAATTGAGGCGAATGTCTGGAACATGCCTCACATCTTTAAGCAATAACTTGTAGTCCAAGTTTGTTTCCAAGAAAACATCACCCATGCCAACAATCTTGGATAAACCTTCATTACCCATTCAAACACACCCATAATCTCCTTTGGTGTAGGTAGTGAAGAAATTAACTTGACAAGTCATATGAAAAGAAGAACCGAAATCAATCACCCAATTGCTCTCTTAGCCCACAAAATTGTCACAATCATCTTTACAAACGACCATGAGATCACCATTGGTAATAACTGCCACTGTGTCTTCTTACTTCTTATCCACACTTTTGTCATGCATTTTCTCCTTGTTCTTGAGTTTTCGGCATTCCCGTTTCATATGCCCTTTCTCATAGCAATAATGGCACTCAATGTCTTTCTTTGAAAAAGAATCATCTCTTGATTTGTCACGGCTTTGATCATGACCATGAGAAGTCTTACTCCTTCCCCTTGTTTTGCTTCAGCCTCTTACAACAAATGTCTCCGAATAAGAAGAACTCGCTAATTTTCTTCTAGTTTCTTCATTCAACAAGCTACTGGTGACTTGGCTCTTTGTGGCAATTCCATCGAGCGCCGAATTACTAACCGTCACAACCAAAGTCTCCCAACTTTCGGGGAAAGAACTAAGTAGTATCAAAGCCTGTAACTCATCATTAAAAAAAAATTTCATAGAAGCAAATTGGTTAACAATACTCTTTATTTCATTCAAATGTTCCAAAATAGGGTTGTCATCTTTATATTTTAAATTAACCAACTTTCAAAACAGAAAAACTTTATTTGTAGCTGATTTTCTATCATAAAGACTTTCTAATTTTTTTCATAAATCATGTGTCGAAGCTTTAGTAGCAACATGATGAAACACACTATCATCAATCCATTAATGGATAACACTAACGATTTTTCAATTAAGTTTCTTCCATTCATCATCTTTCATACCCTTAGATTTGCCACTATCACCCTCAATAATAGGTCCTCTATTTTAGCTTTTCAAGTTATTCAATTGCTTCCATTGAAACTAAACATATGACCTACATTCCCTTCTATAGATTTACATAAATAAATAAACCGTAAACTCTAATACCATTTGTTAGGAAAAATAGATGATTTTTCACAAGTAAATCAATCAATAGAAATAAAAATTAATGCGGAAAAATTAAATCAACAATAACACAAAATTTTTTACGTGATTATCTCAATGTAAGGTACGTCTATGGGATCGAAATCCGATTTCACTATCAACCAATAGTTTTCAAACGATTACAAATGAGACAGAAATGGTCTCACAAAATCACCCTTAGATGAATTTCAAATAATCACAAATAAATAAGAGGAAAGATCTCACCAAATAGATGAACAAAAGTCTTCGAAACAGATTGTAAAAGACCCAAAATAATAACCCATATCAGCCATACAGTGACTGGCGAAATAAACCCACAGAACTGAATTCCACCAAGCACTATATCAATTTGTTGTTGCCACACAAAATCAAAACCCACCGAAGATGAACCACCAAGCATTGACCTCAGAAAAGAAGATGTCTCAGCCGGTGTACCTCATACAAACTAAACAATACTTTTTGGGTTTTTTTTATCAAAGCCCTAATTGTTACCAAACAGATTATTAAATATCCATTGGGCTTTCAAAAATCATATATAATATATAAAAATATATATTATAACCAACACCAAACCAAACTAACCAATTGGGTTCCATACTCCACTAAGGAAGTATACCCAACAGGTGTTGGATGTGGAAAGTCAGCGCTAGTTGTGGTAAATGCTTCTAAAAAAAATTCTTGAATCATGCGCACTACATTCCCAACCAGTGTATATAAATGTAAACTTCATGTCAAATGAACATGTAGCTATCACATTTTGAGTAGTATTGACTTTTCTACCTCGATATGGCATTTGGTCACCTTCTTGTGCCACAACAGCAATATGTGTGCCATCTATGGCACCTACACGGTCCTACATCATTAAAAACAAAAACAAAAACAAAAACAAAAACAAAAAAAAATTTAACTAGAATCTTCTATCCATTATAAAAATATTCAAATGAAGTGTCATGTATATTACCTTAAACCATGGCCAGTAGCGTCTGTCATATCAAATTTCATGAGGAATTACAGCCATGTTTGGTGGTTGGATTATAAATGGCACAAGATTTTCAAGCGCCCACATCATAAGTATGAAATACCGATGAATAGTCTCATTTGAGTGCTAAAGTCGATCTCCAGCATTTCTTATGCGTGAACTTTGGCCACAAATAAATAACAACACAACCAATGACTTTTCCAGTAACAATCTCATGTTAGACCAATCTACTACATTTCTACGCACAATCTCTTTAACCAATTCCATAAATGTTGTGACTTCCATACGTAATTGATTACATATTGATTTTGGATTTCAACTCAGTACGAATTGTACGTATTGATCACTGGTATATGGACAATTACGTTGTGGTTGTTTCGTAGGACTGTAAGTCGTTAGTTGGCAAAGCATATGGTAGTCCATTAGATCGTCTTCATTGTCACTATATGGGGTCGTATGGATTGTTCCCTTCATTTTAGCATGATGACGACATCTAAATTGCAAAATATAAAATAATAAAGGAAATATATTTAATAATATTAAATGTAGAAAGTAGGATAATCAGTACACTACTCATAACAAACATATATAAAAGATCATGTTCCGAATAGTAGAATATAAAAAACAATGCTATACATAATTCATGAAACCATAGCAGCAACAAAAAAATGAAAGCCAAAAAATAAATTGTGGCATCGCCACCATCAAACTCTTGCTCGAATGAAAGCAAAAAAGTAAAGCTAAAAAATTCAACGAGCATCCATCCTACTTCATTTTTATCAGCACCATGAAATTCCTACCTGAACTATGGGATCACCAAACTTGTCACAAATTGAGGATCCAAAGGTACCTCGTTTTGGGTTCCATTGTCACAAACATGGTTCGCCATTCTAACATTGTGAACATGTTTATGGCCTTCAAGTACAAGTTGGGATCCAGGGCCATTGATTTTAGTATGTCCATACAGGTAGAAACTGAGTACGCATCAGCTGCCCCAACATTTGCCTCAGCTCGAAGGTAAAACCTTTCACTTGCATCATATGATCGTTGCCATGATTCAAGTGCATCATCCATTCTCGGGTTCTTGTTTGGCTGATGCTGGACAGTAGACTTCCGCTTACCTCCAGAAGTAAAAGTTTCATCTACTATTCCTTTCCCTAAGGTATATGCATGAAATCGTTCATCCATTTCTCGCTCATCATCAAATGTAGGTGCACCTTGACGAGAAGAACGGGGCAAATGCTCTAGTGGCAAATGACTTTGCAAAGATTTGTGACATTAGCTCATAATGTTCAAGGCCTTTATTTTGGAATTGTTTCGCATTTGGGTGCGCCTACGAGTTGTAAAAATAAAATAATAATTAGAGTAAGGACAAAATGTACACTTGCTTGTGGTAAGTGTTTAAAACCAAACAACTACCTGAACATAACTTTCCCAAACATCATCTGGTGCTGTAACAGTTTGTGTTATTGGATCCCAGCCTAATCCAATGTGGTTTTTAAGAGCAACAAATTCTTTGTAGTTTGCCTTTAAATGTGCATACTTACCCTTTAATTTTCTTTGACTAAAATTTTTTCGAAGCTTCTTACTCATCTCCTTATCTTTGGATTAAAACTTTTGTCTTTCTTTGATATGCAGCTACCCTCTTTCTTTATTTCAGCCAACAAGATTTCTAAAAAGTTCTTAACATTTTTGGTTCCCCATATCTTAAAGTCATCAACATCATTAGCCATACTAGCCTAATACAAGTGAAAAAGATGTAGGTTTAAAGTTAGGTGGCTTTAAGTTGTTTGATTTAACATCACATCAAAAATTAACTAAAGCCCACAAATAATAAGTAAAACAAATCTTCTATCTTCAATATTTAATTTGAACTCGAAATGAAAATGTTTACCGAATAACGACAATCGTTTTCACCAGTGGAGGAATCAACTGAAGGTTGAGGAGATCTCTTCATCTTCTTTTTTGGTGTATTGAACAACAACCGAGGAGTACAGATCTGGCCTGAAAATAACAGAGATACATCAAACAAAAATTAAAAAAAATACAAACAAACTTGGCTCCATTAATTTGAAAAAGAAACTGTCCAATAAAAAAACTTTGCACCCAATAAATCAACACAACAAACATATCATTTGAAAGGGAAACCCTCCAATAAAAAATTTCAATGATAACAGCCTCTTGCTAAGGTGAACGATTGAATATTAGGTTATTACTTCCCAGCGGAGTCAGAGAAAAAAAATATATAAAAAAGTTTACAAAGTGATGTGATGTTCCCCTTGAATTTTTGCAAAGTGATTGGTCTTGTTTGGTAAAATTTTTTAATTTAAGTTAAAATTTCATAAAAATTTGAAAAACAAAAATCTGCAGATTGGGAAATTTGCAATCAAAATTTCTTCAAACTGCGAATACAGACGCAAACATGGTCAAGAGAAGAAAATATGAGATTGGGAAGTTTGTAAAGAAAAATAAGTAGCCAATAGTTCTACCTCTTACTTGCCGGGTTTTGGTGGCCCGCAAATCCCACTGTCCGCACCGAAGCCCTGTGTACGGTCTCTCCATTTTTTTCTAAAAAAGATGCTGTTGTGCTTCGTCTTGGTGGGGTTTGAAGCTGGGCACTTTACATTTTATAGAGCTTTACAAACAGATGATGGACATTGATGTTACTACTCCAGATTTTTTGAAGATTTGATTAATCTCTTTGACTGATACAAAAGTCAGGACAACATTTGGGAAAATTTGTGAGGGAGAGAAGTTATTGTGAAAAGAGACGACCCCTACGGTGAGATGAACCCTATTGCCTCAACCCTCTATGAGACAGAGATGAATTACGGAGATGACTATTGCCACAATCAGAAATCCGAGACAGAGTGGCAGCTCTGCGCAAGAGATTTTTCAAATCTTCAACAGAGTAATAATGGAGGTGAGAGAAGTGGGTCTTTTGGAAAAACCTTTGAGGTAGGTGTCTTGCCCTATGGGTCTCAATCGTCTTCCTTCAGAGAGAGAGAGAGAGTTGTTGGACTGGTGAGCAAAATTTTCTAATAGAGTAATGGAGGTGAGAAAAAGGTAAAAGTGAGAGAGAGAGAGAAGTAAAGGACAGAAGATAAAGGTGAGTGCAGTGGCGTAGCCAGGAATTTGATGGAGAGGTGGCACAAATTAATTATAACATCAGTCTGTTTAGTTTGAGTTTTTTGGATTAAGTTTTTTGAGAATTGAGTTTTTTGATTTTCATGTTTTTTTGTTTTTAGTGAATATTTTTAAATTTTAAATATTTTTTTAAAACTTTTTTGGATGCACTTTACTTAGATGTATTTAAAAAGTAAAAAATTTGTGAAAAAATATTTTTAAAAAATTAATAAATACATAAAAATACAAATAATGTACAGAATTTTCATATATTTTTTTGTATTTTTGGCATTTAGTGAATTTTTAAAAGGTTTTTTCACAAATTTTTTACTTTTTAGGAATATTTATGTTAGATATGTCTAAAAATTAAAAAAATTGCTTAAAATATTAAAAACATTCAGTAAAAAAAAAAAAAAAAACCGAAAAACAAGAAAGTATAATTTTCTGAAAAGTATTTTTGGAAAACTCTAACCAAGCAAATTTTTTTATTTTATTTTTATAATAAACAACAATGATATATTACTAAACTTAAATATTAAGAGTCCATTTAGATAAATGTGAATTTTAAATTATAGGATTTGAGATTAAATTTTATATAAATATTGGGGAGTAACTATTTATAGGTAGATTGGAAAATTAAAAAAGAAGATAAGTTGAGATAGAAATAATATATTTTAGTAGATAAATTCTATAAAACACACCATAAAAAAGAGTGTCTATCATATGTCGTAATTATGATCTTCGTGGTCTTTAGTTATGACACATTGTAGCGTTAGATACAATTTAGTTATAACTTCTTGTGGTTGTTATTTTGGCTATTACTATATATCAAGTAATAGTTAATTATGACTCATTTTGATATTAGTTATGACCTATTGTAATTTTTTATTTTTTTTTATAATTGAAGATGTGTTACTTGATTATAATTTATATAGTGGTCATTTTAGTTATGAATGGAAAAAAACATATGGAGAACAAACTCTACATGTCAAATGTACGTAACAATTCAATAAATTTCATATATCTTTATTGAGGTTAATTATGTTTGCATGTCAATAATTATAGACATCACCATTATATTAAAATTTTTATAAATAATAATATAACTTATAATAGTCTCTTTACTTTCAATCAAAATATTCATTATTGTTCTCATAATTTTAAAAATGTCATTGACATTTCACTTTAAATAACATTTTTATAAATTTTTTTATTTAAAATATTTTCTTTATGTTTGAAAAAAAAAAAAATTTCCAAAAATCCAGGGGGCACGTGACCCCCTGGCCCTTGAGGGCCTCCGCCCCTGGGTGAGTGGATTCTCTTGGGAACAAGATAAAAGTATGAGTGATTCTATTGAGAACAAAGTTGAAAACTTGTTTTATAGAGAATATTTCAAAAAAATCCAACCAAACACGTTTTTATACTTTTTGTTTCTCAAAAACTAATTTCAAAACACAAACCAAACACACCCATAAATTTCATTTTTCCTTTCCCCTTCAATATATTTTATCAGTTTTCAAAATCAATTTGAAATGCAATAAACAAAATCAACTTTTTCTTCATCCAACTATGATTATACATATGGTTCTCAAAAAAACCATGATACATATATATATATATAATATTCGGGTAATTCTAGAATACATACCCTTAGTGTATATTATATACAAGTTATGACATTTGTAGTATTGATTATCACAAATAACACAACTGAATCTTTTTTAATTATAACTAAAAATAATAATGAGTCATAACCAAACACTGCATAAAGTATAATCAATTTTTTTTTTATTATAAATAAAATAATAATCACAATAGATGATAAGCAATTTCACAATGAGTCATAACCAATTTATAATTAATATCACAGTATATCATAATCAAATATTACAAACGTTATAACTTGAAAACTCAAAAATTAGACTCACCCTTCAAATTTAATGATGTGACTAACTATTAAAATATTTATATATTTCTTAATCATCAACCAATTATACATTAAGACCCATTTTGGAAAGATTGATTTTTTAACTTTTTTAACTTTTTAGTTTTTTTTGTCACATTAACTCTTTACTTTTTTATACGTTTTTTCAAAAAAACTAAAAAATTAATTTTTATCTTACTTCCTAAAATATCCCTAAATCTAAATTTAAAAAGCGAACTTATATATTATTTTACTTCCTCTAATATTCAGGCCGCCATGGAATTTCTACAACCCTCCTTTCCTGGAAACAAACTCAAAATTGGACTTGAATCAACATCCATTTACACACATATGACACCAAAATGTAATATAAAACAGCTTTTACCTAACCCCACAACTTTAGTTTATGTGTTGAGTTTGACGTGGGTGCCAAGTTAACTACAGTTAGCTGTTTTGTGAAACACAATTTGTCTACGTGTTCTCCACAAATATTCCATACATAGCTATCTCTTGTTTGGCTTCTTCTTGTAGAAGATAGTCATACCACGTCAACTTGATCAACTCAATTTCATAATTGACAACTAACTATTTATTCTTAAATAATTTTGTAACTTCTAAACACACGTACAATCTACTATCAGTCATGTTTCAATAATTTAAATTGTTCATTTTATAAGACCCTTTACGTATATTATTCAAAAAAAAAAATTAGTTTGATACGATAACTGCGATATTTTTATTTTATCAATCTTCAAAAAATAGATGATCTATTTTTAAAAAGGCACTTACTATCTATTTTTTTAAATCCAAAGTTTTTCACCCTCATAAATTACAAAAGCACTTGAGTTTAACCGACATACATGATTGTGAATATTTAAAATTTATTGATAAGATTTTGTAAAATGATAGAGTAATCAATTGTTGTCTAAGGGAAATAAAGTTATGGACTAATTAACAATAAATCTAAATTAAAATTTTGATGACACTATATGGTTAAACAAATTCAAATTTATGTTTGTGGCCAAACAATCCTATCTCCCACCCCTCCACAAAGTAATTTCTGCCACTACCAGCACTTGAATTTAATTATGTTAAAATTGTGAAATCATATTTTTAAAAATTTTAAGATAATTTATTGTACTTTATATAATATAAAATAATAAAAATAGAACATGAACGACAAAAAAAGAAGGTTTGTGCTTCAATAAGAGCAATTCAAAATAATTAATTGGAAAAATTATTAAAAAAATATTAGGATTTGATTATTATAACAAAATAAATCATGAAATTTTAATTTTATCAGTTTAAATCTTAATATTTTGATTTATTTTTAATCTAAATCATTTGTCTATTTTTATAAGTAAAATCAACAAAAAAAAATAATAATAATATTTTAGTCATTAAACTCAACAAGAATAATATTTTAGATATTTTATATATACCTATATTGAATTTATTAGCTAAAATACTTTTTTTCCATCGATTTTATTTAAAAAAATAGACAAATTATTTAGATTCAAAATAAATCAAAAAATTAGAATTAAATTAATAAAATTAAAATTTTAATATTTATTTTGTTACAAATTTCAAACTTTAGAGATTTTTTTATTATAATATTTTCAGATTAATTTTTATAAAAGTGCAAATGCATTTGTGCTTTATGCAAGTGCAAGTAAAAGTTACGATAACTGATACCCACTAGCACATTCATAATAGGACATTGAAAAATATTACCCATTACTAGGGGGTAATGATAGCTCGCGGTCGGTAGGCAGTTCAAAACTCATTCACAATTTGGGATGGGCTCGGTCTGATTAGGCTCGAGTCTAAACCCAGGCTGGGGGTCGTGGGCTTGGGCTTAGGCCATTATTTTGAAACCTGGCTTTGGCCCAGCAGTTCGCTCAAGGCCCACTAAAAATCCGACTCGAGGCTTGGCCTACCCAAGACTCAGTGTCATTTTTAGCAAAAATGAATAAAATTTTAGTAGAAAAAATAGAAAAAAATATATTCAGGCCCATTAGCCTGTCCAAAGCTTAAATACCCAAAGACTTAGGCTTAATTTTCTGACTTGTAAACCGACTTGGCTAGACCTCATTTACACCCTACCTATTACAAATGTTTAAAAAATTATTTTATTGAAGTGTATAGTACATATTTAAAATTTGTGAAAAGTTAACCACGTCCAAAATTTGTGGCTTATGAATATACTTTTTATGAGTATTTTTTGAATAATTTTGTTGAGTATGTAATATTATTAAAATATATTTATTTCAAATTATTTTCACTTACAAACGTAATTAAAAAAAATCAATTTTGGTTTTTTTCAAAAGCTGTTTTTAGACCAATTTTTGTTTTTTTAAAAATTATTTTTGTTTTTTTATATTTTAGTCAATTCTTTATACATTTTAGATACACTGGGAAAATTATTTAGAAGTCTATTAGGGAGACTTATGCTACATATGGTCCTACTAAAAAACTTATGTTCCCATAAGTCCTGTGGGAAGTTTGTTGACACATTTACCCTCAATATTAGTTGTTAATATCATAAATTAGTAATAAAACTATATATAGGAAATTGATATAAACGTAACGTAACGTGACACCTACATAAACGTAACGTGACACCTACATAAACATAACGTGACACCTATATAAACGTAACGTGACATATCTACATAAACGTAACGTAACGTGACACCTATATAAACGTAACGTGACATATCTACATAAACGTAACGTAACGTGACACCTATATAAACGTAACGTAACGTGACACCTATATAAACGTAACGTGACATATCTACATAAACGTAACGTAACGTGACACTTATATAAACGTAACGTGACACCAATATGAACGTAATGTGACACCTACATAAACGTAACGTAACGTGACACCTATATAAACGTAATGTGACGTTTACATAAACGTAACGTAATGTGTCACGTTACGTTTCGCAAACTTAATAAGTTTTTATTTTTTTAATCCGTTTGTTTTGAAATAGATATATAATCTTAATATATTTTTATTTTGTATTATTAATTGTAAAATTTAAAAAATTATTTATTTTTTGAATTTTTTTATTTTTTTTATATAGAAAAATCAAATAAAACATAGGCATTTAAAGAAAAAAAAAATCATTACAACAAACATAGGAGAACAAACCCATACACTGTAACACACACCAAGCACACACCCACACACGGCACTGCTAACACCCACACACACCACTGCTACCTCATAGAATACACACACCCTCCACACATGGGCACCCACTTCTATTGTTCTCTCCCCAAACCAAGGACCAAACCCAGCACTACTACACAACCCAGCTCTCTCTCTCTTCTCTCTCTAACACACACCCGTACACTCTCATACAGGAAACACACACCCACACACCCTCACATGGCACTCTCTCTCTCTAGAGACCCATACACACACATACAGGAAACACACACCCACACACCCTCACACGGCACTCTCTCTCTCTAGAGACCCATGCACACACACACTGATCTCAACACACACCCACACACGGCACTCTCTCTCTCTGCACACACGCACGGGCAGCTCTCTATCTCTCTCTCTCTCTCTCTCTCTCTCTCTCAAGACAGGCACGACATCTCTCTCTCTCTCTCGGATTGCATCTTTGATCGCTTGTGAGGTTTATGTGTGATGTGCTTGCTGCCACTTCCTCTTCTCATTCCGCTCCTTCTGCTCCTCCTCCGCCGCCGCCGCCGCCACCAGCTCCGGCTGCCTCCGTCGCCTCGGAAGATTGTGGTGACACCGTTCGCGAAGAAGCTTGCGAAGCAGCACAAGATTGATATCAATTCGGTGGTTGGGAATGAGAGAGAGAGCGAGAGAGAGACGGTGTGAAAATGGGGGTAAAAAGATTAGGATCTTATGGAATACATTCTTTTGAAAATAGGACTTGAGACTCTATAAGAAATTACACAGGACTTAGCCTAGCATAAGGTTCTGAAAAAGGACTTATAAATAAGTCTCCCTAATCAAAATGTAACTAACAAGTAAAATAAATTGATTAAAATATTAAAAAAATTAAAATTATACAAAAATTCAAACAAAAATCTGTGTATACTTTTGTTCAAGTTTTTGTTTGTTTTAGTGAATATTTTTTTATATTTTAGTTAAATTTTTTTACTTTTTAGATACATCTAAATTTAATGCATCTACAAAATAAAATAAAATTAAATTAAATAAAATATTAAAAAAAATCAATAAAAATAAACAAAAATACGTTTAAAAATATTTCCGAGAATTGTAACCAAACACTAATAAGAATCTTATTTTCTCAATTATAAAATAAAAAAATAAAAAAGAAAAGGTCAAGAAGAATATTGAGTTAGGAATAGAAAGGAAGGATGTGGATATTTTGTATAGACCACACACCACGGGCTATGCATGCAAGTATGTGTTTTTGTGAATTTGGGGATGCTGCTGTACTCCAAGCAGCAGGAGCTGCTGTGCGGCGAAATGGATCTATTTCGGAGTTTATTTTGATAATTCGAATCGTTTACATTTTAAAATAAATTAAGTTGAATATGTCTGTAAAAAATCAAGTTAATCGTATATCGTTTACTTATTCATCCACTTATATTTATATATATTTTAATCCTTTAAATTACAATTATTATTTATTTTTGTAGATAGAAATGTGAGCGGATGAATGGATAAATGATATCCGATTAACTTGATTTTTTTTTAGATATGTTTTACTTAATGTATTCTATAAACGATTCAAATTATCAAAATGAACCCATTTTATCGCACAATAGATGCTGCTGCGCGGCCCGTGCAGCAGCATCCCCAATCCCGTGTTTTTTGTGGTTTTCTGGAGGGGTTGCCACTCGTAAAATATGTGCGCGCGCGCGCTGTGATGTGATGTGTATATATATTTGCATTTCCATGGCTATATATATAACATGGTACGTGTGGATTTTAACTTTTTATCGATGCTGTAACCCATTGCATGACAATTCACACGCCCCTTTTCCCTTTCTTGCTGTGATGGTGGGGTTAGGTTTCTGGGTTCTTTCTGGGATTGTTCGTCCACCAACACCACTCCTATAAATCCCCTTGATTTCTACACCACCCACAAATCATTTCTACTATCCAAAACTTGGGTTGATCTTGTAATTGATTTTGAGTTTTGTTCATGTTTTCAAAACTCTCTCTTTTGATTTTCTTTGATTTTCTTTTCTTGTTTCTTTGCTTTTGGATGTAATTTGTTCTGATTTTGTTGAAATTTTTGTGGGTTGTGTGTGCAGCTGTGTGAGATTGGGTTAGTTTCTTGCATTTCTGCGTAAAATTCAGGCAAGAGAACAGAGCAATTTTGCTTATTTGAAGACTGTGAACAAGAAGTGCTTGTAAAGAGACTCAGAGGTATGTTTATGAATCAGAATTTTAGTTGTGATTGTTTGGTTAACTCTAATGAAATAGAATTGTGCAATATTGATTCCATTTGTAACACACATTTTCATATTTTTTATAAACCAACAGAATATCATTCACGTGAACGAAACAGAGCATTAAGAGTTTACATAATCTATTTTTGGATAATTTTTAACTGTGAATATTATACAAACCCCCTTGTTTTCATTGAATAAGCAAACAGATTTTGTATCTCAATGTTATTTTCCAACTCCCAAAACTGACAAACTTTAATCTGAAATTTTATTTGGCGTTTCACTATTCACTAATTGTTTCACGTGAATATCGTCAAAAATGGTTGTGGAAAGACACAATCGGGAGCCTTAATACCTTTGCTTTTTTTCTTTGGATATACTATTTGAAATTTATTTTTCTTACATGTTTTAGCAGTTGAAGTTTTGCTTTTAACTGAATAGTTACATTGATGTGTTATTATTATAATTATTTGGTTTATTTTCAGAAAAATGGTGACTAGAACGGTGGATCTCCGTTCGGACACAGTGACCAAACCGAGCGAATCAATGCGGGTTGCAATGGCCAAAGCTGAAGTTGATGATGATGTACTCGGCCATGACCCGACGGCCTTTCGCCTCGAAACAGAGATGGCAAGAATCACGGGCAAAGAAGCCGCCCTATTTGTCCCTTCAGGGACTATGGGTAACCTTATTAGTGTGCTTGTTCATTGTGATGTTAGGGGTAGTGAAGTCATTCTTGGAGACAATTCGCATATCCACATATATGAGAATGGAGGCATTTCCACAATTGGAGGTGTACATCCAAGGACCGTGAAGAATAACAAAGACGGGACAATGGATATTGATCTCATTGAAGCTGCCATCCGAGACCCTAGGATGGCGATTTGTTATCCGATTACTCGGCTTGTCTGCTTGGAAAATACACATGCTAAGTACGTACTCATGGTTCGTGAATGCATTTGAAATTCTGATGGAAAATTAGGATTGTCAAATCATTTGATCATATTCACTTCTGATTTGATTCTAGAAAGTACTCATGTTTCGTGAATGCATTTGAAATTATGATGGAAAATTTGATTATTTGAATCATTTGACCATATTCGCTTTGATTCAATTATTTGCAAGGGAAAAAGAAAATACAAGAAATGATAGAATATCCTTCCTCTTGTTTGGATAGTAATGCGAGAAAAGAACGGACAAGGATGGTGAGAGATGACAATCTGTCTCATGTATGGAAAATGTTTGGGGGGAAAACAAAAGAAAAGGGTTTTTTAGGCCGGCTTATTTTGTTTTTGCTAGCTTTTTTCACTTTTTAAAGAATGCAGATTCCTTTTGACTTATTAGTAAGTAGATCTTTAATGAATCTAATGATATAATAATTGATTATTTGTTAGGATCCCACTTGTATTTGGTTAAATTGTATTTTGCTTGTTCTTGTGGGGTTAGGGGGGCCATTGGCTAAGGAGGGGGTATGCCTTTTTAATTTCCTTATGACTACTCACCCACTTGCTTGTGGGGTCAACTCTGTCTTATCCTTCATTTTTGTTGGGAACCTTCGAGATGGACTGAGCATGGTTGTGGACCTGAAAAGTTTTCTTTCAATTTCCCTTTGAATCTTTGATTGTACGGGAAATGGGGCAGTCATTTCAGGTCACTGTCCTGATTATGCATGGTGATTTGATAACTTCTGTTTTAAAATATTATTTAATTTTGCTGGTCTTTGTTTCATAATTGTCCGCTTTTTCGTTGTTGCGCTAGAGACCTAGGATCAAACCTTTCACCATTAGTACGATGTAGAACTTTCATAATAGTCTCGGGACAATCACTTTGTGTACTATGCCAAAAGTTAGGTGTATACCCAATATTTGCCCTCCCAAACACACATTAATGTGTACTAACTAGGCATTGTCTTGTTTATGTAATGGTCCTCTTTCAGGATGTAGGATTGGAAAATGCATATTCGAGCATAATGAATGTCTGTCTAATGATTGCAATTGTTTTTTTAACATTTTGAAGATCAATTTTACTAATAATTTAAAATTTTCTATGAAAAGTCAGTACTGATATTTTAGTAAATGCAGCACTGGCGGTAGATGCCTTCCAGTAGAGTATATAGACAAAGTTGGAGAGCTAGCAAAGAAGCATGGGCTGAAACTTCACATTGATGGCGCTCGTATATTTAATGCATCTGTGGTGAGTTTTCTTTTGTTTTTTTCCCCATGTTGTCTCTATGCATTTGTATGCTACAATGTTATGGTGTGCAATCTTCTGTAGTGGGAGATAGATATTCAGGAGAATGCTTCCTTTGGTTATCATTTTTACTGTATTTTGGTTACCGACAGCTAGAGGACCATTTAGTTTGGAGAATTTTATTTGGATTGACTATTGGTGATGAGGAGGTTGGATGGATAACTGTTTTTTTTTTTTTTAATTTATTTATTCCCTTTTTCCTTTATAAGATAATATGCACAGAAGCATTTGAAATGTAGTTTTAGGATTACTTCTTGTCCAGTGCTAGATAGCATGTGATGGCTCACCCTATAATCAAACACAGACATGCCAACATGGCGATTTTCAAAAAATGTAGCCTGGACATTTAAAAAAATTATATATTTAAAAACTTATTATATGCCAAACATATGAATAGTTTTTTTCAAAAGTAAAATAAAATTAAAAAAGCAACATAATACTAATTAAAATTAAAAAGTCATATGTACCATTATTACAATTACATCTTGTGTCCCAATAGTGAAGGGCTTTATCATAGTTACATGGCAAAGGAGGTTGAGATTGGTTGCTGTAAACTTTTAACTGAAAGCCACAATAAAAGATGGGAATGACAGGGTAATCTGAAGTTGATGTCATAGCATCAATGGCGGTGATTGCTTACACGGCGGTGATTGCTTATATTTTCTATGACCACCTCTTGACGGAATCCCCTTCAAATGATAAGTCAAATAAATTGTTGTCTTTTAATTTTTTCTCGAGTGACGTTTAAGGTTTAGTGTGCTCTAAAACTTGCGTATTTTTAAAGTAGTAGTCACGAAACAGATGTGGCTCTATTGAACAAGACCGGGAAATGAAGTTATTTCATTCCACTTTCACATGTCTTGTCATTCTAAATAATGATCTGGTGTGAGGTTTCTCTAGGATTCCATAAATGAATTAACATCTTTATTCCACTGCCACATTGGTAATATTGGGTAAGACTCTGTTTCACACAATCCACTTAAAATACGGTTTGAGTTGAATTTGAACTATTTCATTTCCTTCCCATATCTATGCAACTTATAAATTTTTTAGATCCAGAGGAAAGTTAGTCCATATCTAGTGCATAATTATTTTAGTTGAAATATCTGATATTTTTATTGTTAAACACATATATGAACAACTACCCAAGTTCTTGACTTGATAAAATTTGTCCACCAGGCACTTGGAGTTCCTGTTCACAGACTGGTGCAAGCTGCTGATTCTGTTTCGGTCGGTTTACATTGTGTCTGGCATTCTAAGTTATCTCTGCCTTGCTGGTTTTTCGCGTTTTTCTTTTTGTTTATACTTTAGTTCTTAGTTCGAGCCGTTCTTTTTTTTTTTCTTTTTTTCTTTTTTTTTGAAGAAGAAAATGTGTAGAATCAATCCTGAAACTTATAAAATTAGCCCAAATAATTGGACACATCAATTTTTATCTAGGTTATTATGATTTTATTATTTCACATTAATTTATTCAATGTCTCTTCTGCTTTTTTTTTTTTCCCCATTCTTTTTTCTGTCCAAATTATGTAATCCAGGTATGCCTGTCAAAAGGTCTGGGTGCTCCAGTTGGAACTGCCATTGTTGGTTCAAAAGACTTCATTGCACGGGTATTACGGATAGTTTTGCAACAAGTGAGAATTCCATTTTTCCTTGGGCTGTGTTTGGATCAACGATTTGAGTGAAGTTGTGGAGTGAAGGAAAAGGGAAAGGAAAATTTGTAAATATAAAAAAAGAGATCTCTATTTCATTCACTTTTCCTTTTCATTTTTCTTTTTCTCCACAAGTGCTCCTCAAATCCTTAATTCAAACACAACCTAACTGTAGAAACTTGGTACCTAGATCTTTTTTGTATGGTATTGTAGGCCAAGAGGCTTAGGAAGACCTTAGGTGGTGGGATGAGACAAGTTGGTGTATTGTGCGCTGCTGCTTTAGTTGCATTGCAAGAGAACGTTGGAAAGCTTGATGGCGATCACAAAAAGGCCAAGACTCTAGCAGGTAAACATACTCTCCTGATTAGTACATAATTGAGTGTTTTTGTGTTTTGGATACACGACTTCAATTAGTTTATTGCAAAAATTATTAAAATCATGTTTTTAAAATAAGATTTTAGACTTTAAGTTGTGTTTTGAAAATATGACTTCATCAAACAACATGAGTTTTGGGAAATGAGTTCAAAACAACTTGATTTTAGGAAATATGTTTGGGAAAAACATGGGTTTAGTTAAAAAACTCTCACATAATTAGAACTTCTTTGCTTGGAAAGCAAACCAAACCAAGCCTTGGTGTCCCAATCAAATGGTGTCGGCTTAATTGCCCTGCTTCATGGTTGTGTTAATTATATGTTACTCTCAATCCACTATATACCACCATAACTGAAGATTATGTTCCGAAGTATCCATACACAATATGTGAAGGTGGTCCATCAACGAACAATTTGATTGGCCAACTATAGAGACACACACACACACATATATATATATATATATGCAGATGTCATGGCTGATGTTTCTCTTTCACAATTTTATGAATCTGGATTTTCAGAAGGACTGAGTAAAATCAAAGGACTAAAAGCTGATGTCACTTCAGTCGAGACCAACATAGTAAGTAGCCTAGTTATTAATGTATAGAATATAGAATAAGTTGGAGTTTATTTTTGTATGTATATTTGCCCCTTTCATACATGAGTTGCACAGATCAAATCCCATTCAGGTTGCTGCAATGTGTAGCCTATATGTTTAGTTTTTGCTCAATTAGTAAATCATGAAGATTTCCATAGTAACTGTCTGCACCCGAGGAGTTGAGTTTTCAGAACTCATTTTTTGAAAAATTAGAAACTAGTTTGATAAACACCAACAAAAATATTTTTTGAATTTGAACAAATTATTTCTGCCCCAATAAAGAGAGAACCATATGAAAATAATGGTGTTTTTTATTTTTTCATTATTTTCATCAAACTAGTTCTTGAAAAAAATTCTAAAAACTCAACCAAACAAAACTGCCCAAACAATGAGAGAGAGAGAGAGAGAGAAGATCTCCAATACCAACTGTTAGCTTTGCTTTTTTGCCTCCCTGAATTATCGACTTTTGAATCATTTCCATACTTTATCTGCACATACATGTGTGAATATGTGAGGATTCTTATTGTCATGGGATCTGTTTTATGTTATATCTATATGTCATATATACTTAAATTATTCGTGCTTTTTCAACTTGTTCAAATTTTAGGGCTCCTTTCTTAGAACATAAACAACTTTTGAATTCACTTTGCTTTTCTTATGACCAGGTATATTTTGATATTTTAGAGGGCGCAAATATTACAACCCAAAAACTCAGCAAGAATTTGGAAGAACACGGCATACTTGTGATGCCAGAGAGCTCAACCAGGTGTGCTTCGGCGCTTGAACATCATTTAAAATCCTAAATTGTTTATCCAATCTTGTTTCCTCATTGTCATTCTATAGGAACCACTGCTTATTTTGAGTTTGCATACAACTTTAAGTAGGATATACAACCTGAAATCATTCATCTTAGTTGGGAGCTTCTATTTGCACACCATCCTTTTTCTCAGTTCACACCATTTTTTCCATTCATATATCAACTACCAAACAAAAGTTAATTGTTCGGATATCCACTATGAGCAAAAACTAATTGTTTTGATAACAAGTACCAAACTGGGTTTTCGTTTTGGTAGTTGATATCCGTACTATCAATTGTTGTTCAATAGTTGATATCCGAACAAAAAAAATCGTGTGAATTGAGTAGTTCTATGGTGTGCAAATAGAAGCTCCCATCTTAGTTACCTAAGATGTTATGTAAATTACACTTCATACCCCAATGACAATATAGAAATTGACCACACTACTATCAGGTTTCAGCATTGTGTTACATGTTGGTGTCCATGCTTCTTAGTCTGAGATTTTAGAGTCATGGAATCGAAAGTCTTTGTTGGAAATAGGATTTTCAATAGCACATGACACTTTGGTTGATGCAACTTTGTTACTTTAGTTAGGTCGAACATCCATGAATTATCATGAACACTTGGTATGTGTACAAAAATTTAATGGTAGTACTATATGGTTGCAGAGTTAGGCTTGTTGTTCACTACCAAATTTCAGCAAGCGATGTGCAATACACCTTGTCATGCATTCAGGTAATGAATTATAAAGCCAATTTCCATCTTAATTCATAATTTTCTTCATTCAAACCAGCACTCAAATTCATGTTATTCAAATATTGCAGCAAGCTGTAACCGGAGTCCCAGCTGAAAATGGTGGCACTCAAATATTTCTGCAAGCTGTAACCGAAGTCCCAGCTGAAAATGGTGGCAAGTGAGATAAATTACCGTTGCATCATTTCCATTCGTAGTAAAGGTGTTCAAGCTTTAGTATCGACATTAAAATCTTCCATTCATCTTGGAAGTGTTGCATGTGACATGTTAGTTTTAAACCTCATCGATCTTACTGTTCCTGTTTTCGAGTGCTATTCAATTGTTCCTTTCTTCTTAGGGTTTTTTGTTGTTTGTTGTACCACCTAACGAAAGAAAGGTGAAAAGATGCAGCGGTAACATGTATTCAGGAATTAGTAGGGCAAAATCCATGACACCCTGCATGAAAAAAGAAAAAGAAAAAAGGGCACATTAGATTTAACTTTTTACCCAATGAAAAAATGAGGGTTTGAGGATAACAAATGCAAATTTATTATTATGTAAGTGTCATTCTTAAGCATGCTACATGTCCATGCAATCCATAAGAAAATATGTTGAGATAATTAGAACTCATAGCATAATAATATTGTTGCATGAATGAGTAAAAGCCAAAGACACTAACCAGAAACAGATGCATTACAAAACACAATACAAGGGCACAGTTTAAAATGGGAAGAGCTACACTGTCAAGTCAGTTTTGTTCTAACATTTGTGCTATAATTGTCGGATCAATTTAATTTTTTTTTATGGATAACATACAGAGAGAACCCTTCATTTGGATTGATGGTTTAGGAGGAGAAGTGAGGGATTTGAAGGAGTAAAGTTAGTTAAATCATGTTTGGATTCTTTTAAAGGAGGAAAAGTGAAGTGCATCGAGGGATTTTGAGAGGCGAGTGTACAAACATTTTAAACACTTCACTTTCTCTCCAAAATTGGGACGAAACAAGGAAGTGAACTATTTCTTATAGTTAAACACACGGTAAGAGAGTTTAAAAGTATTGTACTTTATTTATTACATTCACTTTTATACATAATATATGACATATTCAAATTTTTCAACATATATTTTAAAAATTGTGAAAATGATATATATTCATTTTATAAAATTTATAAATATATTATTTTTTTGTCAAATAATATTACAACTGACTCTAAGCACAAGAATATGGGTCAGTTGACCAGTCAGATTGAAAATATTTAACTAGCTATATATGTGTTTGTAAGCTTGTATTGGGTTAATCTTGTCTTTTTGTGTATTAATAAAAGTTCATTTAGTACGAAATTTAAACAATAGTTTAGGTTATATTCACCTCTCTTAAGAGCATCTTTATCAAAGTAGCTAAATGTTTAGTCAAAGGACTTTTCTTAAGTGTGCAACCCTCAAGGTTGCACACCATGTGCCACTTACACAAAAAGTATAAGTGGAAGATGAAAACAAAAAGCAAGACTGAACACAAAAAGGCGTAAATGTAAGACGTAAGTTGCACACCATAACAGTACCCTTAGTCAAATTGTAACTAAAAACCTACTTTTCTATTTTAGTTAACCTTATTTTTCTTGCCATTCTCCAACAAACTCTCAATTTATTTCTCCATTCAATTTAAATATTCCTTATCTATTGTTATTAATTTTTCAAAAAAAACATATTTTTCAAATGAACACTTTAACGGTCATATTTTTTAAATAGAAACTTTTGTAACGGTCATATTCTTTACAATGTATTTTTATTATTTTTTTAATCAACTAAACAAGAGAATGAACATTTTGATTAAAAAAAATAATTCTATTATGTTTTATTACAATGAACCAAATACTACATAAGAACTTCTCAAATTCGTAAATTATTGTGGCCTACCGTTAACTATGTACGACTAATGTTAACAAAGGACAAAAAAAAAGAAAAAAAGAAAAAACAGAAGCCCCGATTTAGCTTATCAAGGTTACTCCTTTGACAAGAACATTGTAAAATTCATCATCCCTTTTAATTTAAGACCAAATTGTAAATAATTCACGCACGAAGATACCTTTGAAGAATAAATGTAAGAAAATTAATGGAGTACTCTGTTGCTACTTGATGACCTTGATGAAATATAAAAGTTGAGTAGAAAAGTCATTGAGTCTAATATCAAAAAGTGTTCACCAACACAGACAAGCTCCACCTCTGGTCATTGTTATTTTGAAAAACAATGCATTACAATAAACTATCCAAAAATATTTTATGGTGTTGTGTAAAATCTACCCAAAGTAATATGTATAAAGCTTGAAATTCAATCCTACACAGCAGCAGCAGATTCATTGCGGCAATTCAACGAACACCATGTAAGCAATTAAGAAAATTCATAACTCCTCTACATTCGAAGCAACATTGCATAAAGTTTGAAACTCAATCTTGCATAGCGACATATTCATTGCTGCAATTCAACAAACATCATGCAAGCAATTAAAAAAAATTCATAACTCTTGAAACTCTACATTCAATATTCAGTTTAAACCCTTCAAATGTATCATCTCTCAACGTTCAAAATCCAATTCAAACCCTTGATCCAACAATCAAATCATTGAAACATTGATTCAATATTAAGTTAGGAGAACAAAAAAAAAAAAAAGAGGAGGACGAGGAGAGAAATTGTACCGTTGTTCAATAGTTTTTTATTTCAATCTAGTAGCCGAGTCTTTGTCATTGGTTATTTGTGCCAATGGATTTGGGTTTAATAGATACTGCCGATTATGTTGCCGAGGATTTTGTGTTTTTTCTTGATTTTTCAGTATAAAATAATTAAGATATGGTTTTGATTAGTTTGATACGAATACTTTACGAAACGTAATAACTTTTATAAATTTGACATAATTATATTGTAATTTGTTAATTTGTAAATTAACATAACATTTTGTTTTCTTACCATCAATCATCCCTTAATCATATGAATGGCAATATATAGTTTTTTTTTTCCCTCACTGAAATGTATATATATTTTTTCTTTAATTATCTATGTGCCCATACACTACTTGCCTAGTCTCATTTGTTATTCTTACTAAAAAACAAAAATAAGGATACAAACGGGCCGAACTTTGGGATGTTTGAATTTCAAGTTAGTTCTCCAAGTATTTGAGAAACTCAAACTAAAATCAAGTCAGCTAAATTTTATAAACAAGCAAAGCTTGAGTTAGAAAGGAAAATCAAACTTAAATTAATTTACATCTTAAGAGAAATAAAAGAAAATTATAAGCAAAATATAAAAAGTTGCTCATATTAATAATAAATTTTATCAAAAAAAATATGTAAATTTACGAAAATACTAAATATGAATAAATAAAAAAGTAAAATAAAAAAATAAAAAAATATTTTATATCTCTTTAAAAATAAACATGAATTTATATTACCCTGTTCATAAATTTTATCAAGCTGAATTTAAATTTACCTAAGCTCGACTTAATTACTAAATGAGTCTAAAAATTAAATTTGAGTACGTTTATCTAACAAACCAGTTGAGCTCAAATTAGATGAGTTCAGATCATGAACAACATGGCTTGTTTCTAGCATTAGGCCTTGTTTAGGAATAAGTTAAATTAGTCAAAATATCAAAAAAAAAATTAATATAAAAAGTAAATCTATTATTTTTATTTTTTTATCCATTTTTTTATATAAAAATTTAAAAAATTACTAAAAAATAAAGGGGATTTTTTTTAAGGTCCCTACTATTAAGATTTGATAGCATAAAGGATATCAAATATTTTCATAATGTCTAAGGTCTCTCAAATTAATCTAGAGAAAATTCAGCTTCATAGAGAAAATCTCACCAAAGGACTTTCCAAAAAAATTCACTTAAACCCAATGAACTTCTGTCAAAAGCAGAGAAATTCCCCTCTTCAACCTAGAGAAATTCACTTAAAGCTAGAGAAAATCCTCTTCCAATCTAGAGAAATTCACTCGAATCCAGAAAAAATCTCCCTCCAATCCATAGAAATTCACTCAAACCAGAGAAATTCCTCTTATCCAACCCAGAGAAGTTCACTTAAATCCAAAGAAAATCCCCCTCAAACCCAGAGAAATTCACTCAATCTTAGAAAAAATCCCCCTCTCCTACCCAGAGAAATTCCTATCAAAAGATTACTGATTACTCCTTCAAACACATAAAAAGAAAACAAAATCAAAATTTGACAAAAACCTGGATTTTGATTTGATGGTGATCAACATCTGAGGTAGCTCTGTTTGTAAAGAGAAAAATGATCGAATATCTGGTGGTAGTAACTTAATATGCAAAAGCAAGAACTACCTAGTTGAAATGGCGAAATGAATGCGAGATTTGGAGGATTGATTGAGGTTTTTTGGAAGAGAAATTGAATGGGTAAAACTCAGTGGACAGTAAAATGGAAAATATGGAAGCGAAACAACTGAGGAAGATAACAAATGAAATTGGTAGTTGACTTTTCAAATCTAAATATATCATACTCAATATAAACACAGATATGAAAATGAAATTCTTTCATAGTGTTTTGTTGAGTTGGACTACCAAATTCTCTCCAGCGACGATCTCTTCAATGGCGGACTTGGTGATGACGACGGTCGGTGGCGGACTGCCTCCTCCGATCCTAAACTCTCATGCATAATCGAGAGGATTTCGCGATAACGGTGCCAGCAACAAAGCTCTGGTCTTCATCTAATCTTCATTTGATCCAGCATTACAATCGATCTCTCTTTTTCTCTATGTTCATTGCTTGCAAATACGTCTCTCTCTCTAGAAAAAACGATGAAGACTTCTTGGTGTGGGGTTAGGAGACTTAGACATCATAAAATAATATTGTGAACCTCTTCTTTTATTAAAAATGGGAATACTAATTTTCCAAATATAAATTCTCAAATGAATCCTAACTAAAACAAGAATTCAATGTAATTAATAATTAAACTAACTCATTAGTTTTTTCTTGAACTTTTTCTAAATTCGAGGAGGTCAGTATAAATAATCTTAAACATTTTCTTGGCCAAATGAATCTCTTTTGTTATGGTTACAAAAGAAAGAAAACCCTAATTGAAAGACCAGTCAGTCACAGTCACTTGTATATGTTCCACAAGTGACCAACAATGTTGAAGGAAAGCTAATTCCTTAATTAGTCAATCTCTTATATCTCAAACCCCCAAAACCCATCTCTATTGTCTGCCAAAACCTCTATTTTTATGCCAACATATATACAGTAGTAGCACATGTGTATGTGTTACTTGTCATCTCTCATCACAGATCAATGACTCTCTGTGTGAGAGCTTCAAAATCCATAGCCAAATGTAGCAGTAGAAGAAACTTGGACTCTCTCAAGGTACGCCTTATCTTCTCTTCCCCTTGTCCCTCCGATTTCTCCGACTACAACAACAATAACAACAATAACTCCACTACTACTACGATTTCAAAAACATTCTCAGAGGCCCATTTTGGGAACCTAATTTTGAAAACAATCGAAGACAAGCCCTGGGCTTTTGCCAGTAAGTACTGGGTTGTCTCTGAACAATTACGAACTGTGATTCTTGATCCTGAGTTGTTTATACGGGTACTCAATTCGGTTCGCGGGCGCCCCAGAGTGGCGCTTCGGTTGTTCCGGTGGGCCGAGGGGCAACCAGGGTTTAAGCGGTCAGAATTCATTTTTTGTACAATTCTTGAAATACTTATTCAGAATAATTTGATGGGTTCGGCTTATTCGGTGATGGAGAGGGTTATTAGTGTGGATTTGCATGGGATTGTGGATGTTTTGATTGATGGGTATGTGAATGCGGAGGTTTCGATTAAGTTACTTGATCTTTTATTGTGGTTGTATACTAAGGAGTCGATGGTCGAGCAATGCTTGTTGATTTTTGATAAGATGGTGAGGAATGGGTTCTTGCCAGATGTGAAAAACTGCAATAGAATTCTTAGGATGCTTAGGGATAAGGATTTAGTTGGCAAAACAAGGGAAGTGTACCAATTGATGGGCGTGTTTGGGATTAAGCCAAGCATCCTTACGTATAATACATTGTTGGATTCGTTTTGTAAAGATGGTGAAGTGCAACAAGCGCTAGACCTATTATTGGAAATGCAGAGAAGAGGTTGTACCCCGAATGATGTTACATATAATGTGTTGATCAATGGGTTGTCAAAGAAGGGGGAATTTGACCAGGCCAAGGGGTTGATTGTGGAGATGCTGAACTTGGGGTTAAAGGTTTCAGCTTACACTTATAACCCTTTGATTTCTGGGTATTGTACGAAAGGAATGCTTGTTGAAGCATTGGCGCTTGGGGAAGAGATGGTAGTTCGAGGAGTTTCTTTTACTGTCTCGACTTATAATACATTAATGTATGGTCTCTGTAAGTGGGGAAAAGTGACTGATGCTAGACAAAAGTTCTGTGATATGTTGGGAAAGAATTTGACGCCTGATATAGTTTCATACAACACTTTGATATATGGTTACTGTCGGCTAGGGGACGTTACGGAGGCTTTTCTATTGTTATATGAATTAGAAGGTACAAACCTCAATCCCACTGTTGTCACCTATAATACTATTGTAGATGGCCTTTGCAGATTGGGGGAGCTGGAGGATGCTAAGCGGCTTAAAGAAGAAATGATCAATCATGGGATTCTTCCTGATGTTTTTACTTATACCATTCTAGTAAATGGTTCTGTCAAGGTGGGAAATTTACAAATGGCTAACGAATTCTTTGATGAAATGTTGCATAAAGGATTGGAGCCGGACCACTTTGCATATACAACTCGAATAGCAGGGGAACTGAAGCTTGGGGATACGTCCAAAGCATTTAGACTGCAAGAAGAAATGTTAGCAAAAGGGTTTCCACCTGACTTGATTACCTATAATGTTATTGTGGATGGATTGTGTAAAGTGGGCAATTTGGAAGAAGCATGTGGGTTGTTGCAAAAGATGGTTCGGGATGGTCTCATGCCTGATCATGTAACATATACCAGCATTATTCACACTGTTTTGGAAATTGGGCATCTCAAGAAGGCCAGGGAATTATTCTATGAGATGTTGAGTAAAGGCTTATCCCCTACAGTTGTTACGTACACACTGTTGATTCATGCTCATGTTGGCAAAGGGATGCTAGAACTGGCATTTATGTATTTCTATGAAATGAAAGAGAAGGGGGTTATGCCAAATGTGATCACCTATAATGTGCTGATAAATGGTCTTTGCAAATTGAGAAGAATGGATCAGGCTTACAGATATGTTGATGAGATGGAAGCAAAGGGAATACCCCCTAATAAATATACCTACACTATATTAATAAATGAGAACTGTAACTTGGGTAATTGGCACGAGGCCTTGAGATTGTATAAGGAAATGCTAGATAAAGGGATTCAGCCTGATTTTTGTACACACGGTGCATTGTTTAAGCAACTAGGCAAAGACTATAAATGGCATGCAGTTCAGTACCTTGAATATATATTAATAGATAGTGAAGAAAATGCCGGAACAAAGACTTAACAAGACCTATGACAGTATTCTGGTCATGTCAGAGATTGGTAAGGTACTGACATATTTACTCTTTGAGAAATTTGTCTCATCCTAGCATTCTTACTCTGGAAACTGCTGGGAACATTCCCTTGGATGAGTTTTCTGGTAAGATTTAACTGCTAGGAAGCTGCAAATATTTAACTTGTACTTAACACCTTTTTGTTTTCTTTGACTGAATACATTTTGGGTTTTGTTGGACTTCCTCTTCTCCTTTTTATAGGATTGAGCTGCAAATTTATGAATTTTGGCAACTCAGAAGGTCAATAAGCCAATACATACCTCATTTTGGAATCACTGCATGCCGAATCCAAGTAAAAGGGGAAAGCAGCCTTGGATTGGATTTTTGATTGTATATATGAGCCATATATTGGATTGAGCTGTGAATTTATGAATTTTGGCAACTCAGAAGGTCAATAAGCCAATACGTACCTCATTTTTGAATCACTGCATGCCAAATCCAAGTAAAAGGGGAAAGCAGCCTTGGATTGGACCTTTGATCATTTATATGAACCATATATTGCAAAGATTCAAAGACCGGTGTGCAGATGAATTTGTGACTGTACAAGTTGATCCAAATAAATTGGTAACAGGATTATATTGTAATATTTCATTTCTTTGTTTTCTTTTTCATTATTATCCTTATTTTATTTATTTATTTGGGGAGTAGGGGTGGGTACTGGGATTGGGGAAGGTGGTTCTTGATGTATAATTGGAACAGATAATTCCATTAAGATCAGTGATTCCTTAGCAGCTTGGTGTACACTGTGCAATGCCTTAACAAATGAAATATGTTGTGATATTTTAAGCGCAATGTGCCTTTTGTATTTTAGCACTGGTCCCCTAAGCAGTGGCCTAAAAAAGGAAAGAAGAACCTTCTTTTTATGTATCAACTGTGTTTTAAAATGGGCAAAATTCATTTTACCCTCGTGTGGTTTACTCCATGTGCAGTTCACCCCCTTGATATTTAGAAATCACATAATCCTCTATGGTTTGTGGACTAAAGGGTACTGCCTATACTGTTGATGACTTAGGCGAAAAGACTAAAATACCATTGTATATATAAGTAACTTAACATTGTGCAAATTAAGGACATTTTTGTCATCTTTTTGGGCAGAAAATGTGTTTTAATGGAGCCATTTATGTTCCAGGTGTGTGTTGACCAAATGTTTGATAGTACACTTTAGTCAACAAACCATAAGGGGTTATGTGCTTATTTATTAAAGTTAGGGGGTGTACCACACTTGGAGTAAAACCACAGGGTAAAGTGAAATTTGTCCTTCTAAAAATACGATGAAACTCCAATTATTGTTTTTTTACTTTTTGTTCTTTTTGGTTTTGGCTTTTTTAACTTTTTCTTAGTTTTCTTTTTCATTTTTTAACATTGTAATCCATACTTCTTTCTCTATTTTGGAACTTTGTCTTGCTTTCCAAACTTCCTCTCGTCTTCAATAGAACCGTAAAACCATCAATTTGTAGCATCTGAAGCTGATGAGGACAGAACCCACAATGACAGGATGATAATGATAAATATAATAAGAAAAAATGGCAGTAATAATTGTAGTAGAAGGGATAAATTGACTTCTTGTGAAAATTTCCATAATGAGTTCGTCTTTTTAATTTTCTGCAAGTTAAATTTTATGCTTTAGTGTTCAATCAATCACTGAGGTTGGTAACAACTCAAGTCCAGCTTCTTGATCCCTATTGTTCCGGAAAAATTGCGGTATATCATGCAATATCTTGACTAATCTGTTTCGGGATTTTAAAACTTAATGTGAGATTTCTTATTTGTGTTTAAGTTGTTACTTCAATGACTTATTTTGTTGCTTATTTCTCATTTGCTTTTTGGTGCTTTTAGGTGTTGGAGCTTGTTCTTGATGACTTGTTGAAAGAATATCCTGACATGATGTTGGTGGTATGTTTTATCGCTCAGCTTCTGATTTGTAATTGAAAGAATTATTTCCGTACGTGCAGTTGTAAAGAATTATGTTATAGTAGGTCTCTGAACATTTAATGAATTGGTCACCAAGTTTTTAAAATGTACATCCAATTTTGTTCCCATTGGATGGGGAGTTTGGAGGGGTAGATTGGGTACAAACGTAATCTTTGGCATAATTTGCAATAAGTTGCTGCACTCAGGTTTGAACACACAACCCCAAGGTTTGTAGGCCAAGTTTTAACCACTGAATCAATGGTTCCCTGTAATTGATCACTAAATATTAGGGGTGAAATATTAACCGCAGAAACCAAACCAACCGGCCGAATCGACCGGTTTTCAGTCTGCTTTTCCTGTCCAGTTTTGGTCTGTTGGCCTTGTTTTTTAATTTCTCAGTTCTTGCTTTCGGTTTTGGTTTTTCAAAATGTAGGGCTGAACTGCACCAAATAACCCTCCTCACCTTAGCCGTCCATGTGGCACAATCACAGCCATTCATGTGCCTCACTCACTTTAATAATAAAAAAAAAAACCCCTATTTTTTTCTCATAGACACCCGGTAAACAAACAGTCACTTTTCTCACCGCTTCAGTCTCTCTCTCCGTCTTCAACTTCTCACAGCCTTCGGGTTTCTCATTCATCACCACTGGATTTCTCATTCATCACCACTGGATTTCTCATTCATCAACCCTCTCATCCATGATAATCCTGTCGCACTTCTCACTGTTACTCATCTGAAGCAAGGACACGGTAGAAGAACACTCCCTCTCACAGAGACTCCTTCACCCTCATTGCAAAGATCTTGTTGGTGTAGCAATTTCAACTCAGAACTAAGGTAACTTTGAAGTCCTAATTTTTTATTTTGAAAACCCTAATCTTTTGAACTTTTTAGAAACCCTAATCTCTTGAACCTTTTTAAAAACCCTTTTGATTTTGCT
Source organism: Camellia granthamiana (assembly GCA_036172215.1). NCBI lineage: Eukaryota > Viridiplantae > Streptophyta > Magnoliopsida > Ericales > Theaceae > Camellia > Camellia granthamiana. The sequence goes on along the minus strand of CM069911.1, from coordinate 61,406,222 downwards.
AAATTCTCAACTGTTGAAGCAAAGCAACCATTGGATTGAATTAATGTTTCAGTTTATTGTTTACTGTTGTATGTCTTTTTTTTTTGGTTCTGGAATTGGATGGATGTCGTGTACAACATAAATAGCTTCATCACAAATAGCTACATTGCATTTAGCACATTGGGGGCCTTTTTTCAAACTTTTTTTAAATTTGCAAAAGGCCCAAAACCGTAACAACCTCACCAAACTGTATGAACCGGTTTTGCAGTTTATATATTTATCTCGGTCTGTTTGGTTCTCATAGGTACAAAACCGAGTGAACCGATTTGGCCCAAAAATTGAAAAAAAACCCAGCCGAACCACACTGATTTCAACCCTACTAGGTATTGTGTAACTACTATGTTTCAAAACCAATCCTTCAACGACAGTGATGTCTTAATTTCCTCTTTTAATGCTAATCTTTTAAGTGTTACAAAACACATGTTAATCGGAATTAGACATGTTCTATTTTCAATAAGGATTAACTAGTGTTACCAGAAAATGCTAATACCTAGCAAATCATTACATTTTCGTATGCACATTCCAAAACATGGTACATTTCCGTTCCAAAACGGTAAATTTAGCGATCCAAAGCATTCCAAAAGGTTTTTTTTTCCAATATATTTCTTAAGGTTTCCTTGGGAAATACAATGAACTAAATTCTAAGGTGAGTGAAGTTTTAACTCGGCAAAACATAAAAAAATGAGTTATAATACTCATAGAAATGTGTTGCTATATGATTAATTTGGAGAAAGAAAAAAATTTATTGGATGTCTAATTGTTATTTATTTTTTAATCTAGACTAGAAGTACTTTAAATTCTTAAAGGTGTAAACTATACAAGTCTACTCCTATTGTACCACAATTTAGAGCATGTGGCTTTTAAGTTCCCGTTCCCGTGTCGCATGCCTAAACGATCCATGTTCCAAGTAACATATTAACATATTCATGCTGTCATCTCATACATTAAAATGAATCAAATTATATAAAATAAAGTGCAAGTAAAGAACACTAAGATGATCGACCATTCTGACACTGTGATCAACCACGATGACCAAGTTAATCAACCACACTACTAACATGATCTACCAAACTGTTGTTTGTTCTTTGGCTAGATACATGGACTTGGGTACGGGTCTTGTTCATTTAATTACCATATTCAAGGGCATGGGGGCACGACAAAATATTCATAATTCTTATTTTTTATAGTGAACTTGAATTATTAAAATGTTTGCTAGGTGAATGTCCAACCACATGTGTTGGACATATGTTCCATACCCTTACTCAAGTGTCAAGTGTCCAACACAGGTACTTTATATATTTAGAAGAGTCCATGTAACATAGATCTCTAGGAGTCTGGGTAAATTAAGGTTTTTTGAACCTTTGCTTAGTCTCTCTACTTGATCCATGCCTTGTCGAGGGCTTTCTTCATGTCAGTGAAGCCTCTTCAACACTTCTCCCATGTGTATTCAAGCTCTCTTAAGACTCCATAGGTATCCAATGTGCTGTGCTCGTGATAGTGTCTTGGGTTTCTTCCTAGGTTGCATGTATAAAAAACAATGCCCAATTAGTACATATTAATGTGTGTTTGGGAGGAGAAAGATTGGGTACACACCTAACCTTTGGCATAGTGTACAAAGTGGTTGTCCCGAGATTTGAACCCATAACCTCAAGGTTATTAAGCCAAGATTTTACCATTGTCCTAGGTTGCATGTATATGTCATGAAATTGCCAACTACTTTAATGAACATTACTTGGGTTGTCTGTTAAGGTTATTAGGCCAAGATTTTACCATTGTCCTAGGTTGCATGTATATGTCATGAAATTGCCAACTGCTTTAATGAACATTACTTGGGTTGTCTGTTATTGGGCACAAACCAAACTAGTTGCTTTAGTATGCACACTTGTGATTGATTGTTTTAGAGAGAAAAACTTAGGAATGATTAGACAATCATCCCCTTTTATATTGATAATAGGTAACTTACAATGGAAGCTTTGGAGGCACAAATAAGGAAATAACAGTTAATAGAATAATCAATACAGAATAACCAAAGATTATTATTCTAACAAGATATTATTCTGACACTCCCCTTCAAGTTAGGGCGAAGATGTCTCCCATATCCAGCTTGCCAAGCACATCATGGAATGATTTGCTTTCAATTCCCTTGGTGAGAATGTCTGACAGTTGTTCAGCTGACTTCACAAAAGGAATACATATAGTGTTACTGGTGAGTTTCTCCTTAATGAAGTGTCAATCAATCTCCTCATGTTTCGTTCGCTCATGCTGAACTGGATTGTGAACTATGTTAATAGCAGCCTTATTATCACAGTAAAGTTGCATGGAGTCAGTATGACTAATCCCCAAATCACTTAATAGCAACTTGATCCACAAGAGTTTATATACACCTTGTCTCATGACTCTAAACTTGGCCTCTTTACTAGACCGGGTGACGACATTCTGTTTCTTGCTCCTTTAAGTAACCAAATTACCTCCAACAAAGGTACAATAACCAGATGTGGACTTTGTATCAATTACTGATCCTGCCTAATCTGCATCTGTATAAGTTTCCACCCGAAGATGATCATGTTTGGAGAAATAGAGACACTTTTCTTGAGAAGATTTCAAGTGCCTAAGGATGCGCATTATTGCAACCAAGTGTGTTTCATGAGGAGCATGCATGAAGTGGCTAACCACACTAACTGCCATGACAATCTTAGGACGAGAATGGAATAAGTAAATGAGCTTACCCACTAGTCTCTGATAACTCATCTTGTCAACAATAGCTCCCCCACTATCATCACTAAGCTTCTGGTTTGGCTCCAGTGGTGTATCATAAGCTTTACTCCCAAGCATCCCAATTTCTTTCAATAAGTCAAGAACATATTTCCTTTGACAGATGAAAATTCCATCCTTGGACCGGGCAACTTCAATACCTATTTCGAACTCGTTTGCAAAATATTTCTGTAACCAGGGTATTTCCTCACTATCATCTCCAGCAAGTACTATGTTATCCACATAGACAATGAGAATTGTAGTCTTACCATGTAAGGAATGCTTCATAAACAAAGTGTGATTAGCCTGACTCTGTTTGAAGCAATATTTGAGCATAGCTTGAGTGAATCTCTTAAACCAAATCCTCGGAGACTGTTTGAGATCATATAATGACTTTTGAAGTCTGCATACTTTACTCTTTGTCTGATGGTCCTCAAAGCCATGAGGGATGTCCATAAACACCACTTCTTCTAGATTACCATGTAAGAAAGCATTTTTTACATCAAACTGATGAAGTGGCTAATCCAGATTAGCTGCAAGAGAGAGAAGTACTCTGACTGAATTCATCTTAGCCACTGGTGCAAAGGTCTCTTGTGGTCTACTCCATAGGTTTGAGTAAAGCCCTTTGCCACTAGTCGAGCCTTATAACACGCAATTGAACCATCTACTTTATGTTTCACAGTATACGCTCATTTGCATCCCACAAGTCTTTTACCCTTAGGTAACTCAGTTAATTTCCAAGCCACTCTTACGGAGTGCTTTCATTTTTCTATCATGGCATGTTTCCACTTAGGGGTAGCAAGAGCATCCTGAAAATGATTAGATATACTAATAGAAGAAATTTTGGACGCAAAGGCTCTATATAAGCAGACATATTAGAGTAGGACACAAAATTAGAAATGGGATGTTTAGTACAAGACCTCACACCCTTTCGTTGGGCAATAGGAATATCAAGATCAGTATACTCAGGAGGATAAGGGTTTCAGAGTTACCTGGACTCTTATCAGAAGAAGAAGATAGTAGTGGATGAACAAAAGTGGTCTCTTGTATCTAAGTAACTTTTTGTCTATCTTTGTCCCTGACATAGACTTTTCCCTCCTTCAATTCATTAGATTCTGTATTTTCACCACTAGTAATTAGTTCACCTTCTGTGTTTTCAACCACTAGTGATGAGCCAGGAATTGATACAGATCTAGGAATCCCTTCACACCAAGGCTCTCCCTGAAGGGAGAACTGAGACCTCGAGGAGGACTATGACAAGAAATAAGACTCTGACTCAAAGAATGTTACCTTCATGGAGACAAACACTTAGAAAATATGAGGAAGAAGAACTCAGAAAATATGAGGAAGAAGGAATATATTGCTGTTATATTCAAAACTTCTTATCTTGTGAAGAGAAAACTACACTCCTTATATAGGAGAGAACAAGAGCTACTATTTGTGCCACTAAGATCCACTATCACCACTAAGAGATCCACTACCTATCTCCTTACATAAAATATACATCCATTATAGCCACTATCTAGATTACTATATACATCCATTATAGCCACTATCTAGATCACTAACATAGTGTATATAGACATTATCATAACCCACTAACAGCCACTATATGTCCACTAACAGCCACTAACAATAATAATCAGATTTCCAGCACTCCCCCTCAAGCTGGTTTGAAGATATCTTCCATAGCCAGCTTGCTAGTCAGCTTATCAAATTGCTTCTTGTGTAGTCCCTTTGTTAGCACATCAGCTAATTGTTCACCTGTTGGAAGGTAGGTCATACAGATTATGCCAGCATTGATTTTCTCCTTGATGAAATGTTTATCCACTTCTATATGTTTTGTGCGATCATGTAGAACTGGATTATGAGCTATAGATAGCTGCTTTGTTGTCACAATAGACCTTCATAGGTGTCGGGTGAGAAAGCTTTAATTCTTCAAGAATTCTTTTAATCCACATTACTTCACAGATTCCATGGGCAACAGCTCTGAACTCTGCTTCTGCACTACTTCTAGCTACCACATTCTGTTTTTTACTCCGCCATGTAACTAGGTTCCCACCTACAAAGGAGCAGTATCCGGATGTTGATCTCCTGTCTGTAACACTTCCTGCCCAGTCTGCATCTGTGTATACTTCAACTTGAAGATGTCCATGTTTCTTGAACAGTAAGCCTCTCCCTGGAGTTCCTTTCAAATATCTTAAGATCTTATAAACGGCCTCAAAGTGCTCTGCCCCTGGTGAGTGCATGAACTGACTTACCATGCTGACTGCCAAGGCAATATCAGGCCGCGTATGAGACAAGTAAATCAATTTCCCTACAAGTCGCTGATATTGTTCCCTCTCTTTGACTTCTTCAGCCTTAGCAGCTTGTAACTTCAAGTTAGGCTCGATCGGAGTCTCCACCATCTTACAACCAAGCATACCTGTTTCTCCAACAAGAACATATTTTCTCTGATTAACGAATATACCTTCCTTGGATCTTGCAAATTCCATTCCGAGGAAATACTTGAGGGCTCCCAGATCCTTAATGTGAAATTCTTTTGCGAGTTTCTCTTTGAGGGCTGCTAACTCTGCTTCATCATTACCAGTTAAAATGATGTCATCAACATAAACAATCAAAATTGCAATTTTACTGTCTTTTGAATGTTTATAAAATATTGTGTGATCTGCTTGACTTTGCGAGAAGCCACAACTGATAACTGCCTTCCCAAAGCGTTCAAACCACGCTCTTGGTGATTGTTTGAGTCTGTATAATGACTTGTTCAATCTGCATACTTTGTCGCTACCAAGTCTCTGCTCAAATCCCGGCGGTAGGCTCATGAACACCTCCTCTTCAAGATCACCATTGAGAAATGCATTTTTAATGTCAAGTTGATGTAGAGGCCAATCTGAATTTACTGCAAGAGATAACAGTACTCTGATGGAATTTATTTTAGCAACAGGAGCAAACGTCTCCTGATAGTCGATCCCATAAGTTTGAGTGAAGCCTTTAGCCACCAGTCTCGCCTTGTATCTCTCAACGCTTCCATCTGCGTTACATTTTATCGTAAACACCCATTTACACCCAGCTGTTTTCTTGTCTTTGGGTAGATCAACTATCTTCCAAGTACCACTTCTCCTTAAAGCATTCATCTCCTCCATGACTGCTAATTTCCAATTCGGATCATCCAATGCTTCCTGTATATTCCTTGGAACAAACAAGTGTGAAATCCTAGATGTGAAAGCTCTATGGTTTTTAGACAGTCTTTGATAGGAGAGGTAATTTGCAATAGGATGTTTAATGCAATTTCGGACACCTTTCCTCATTGCTATAGGAACATCAAGGTCGGAAATAGAAGGAATAGGATTACCTAAAATTTCGATGCCAGAACTCGGGTGGACATTCGGGTCATTAGGATGGACATTCGGGTCATTATTCCTCAGATGAAATCGCTTCCTAGTATAAACTTGAAGCTCAGAATTTAGATCATTTGGTAGTACTTCTCCCCCTAAACAAGAATCTTCTTGACTAGGCACCATAGAACTTGGTTCTCCTAAGTGATCATTATCAGACAGATGTGGTTTTTGTGTAGGATAAATGACATTGGGGAGCGGGATAGAAATATCCCAAAAATTGTCTTTTACTCCACTTGTCTCCCCCTGAAGAGAAGTGTTGGGGAAATAAGATTTTGTTTCCACAAATGACACATCCATACTCACATGAAATTTCTTGGTTTGAGGATCGAAACACTTATACCCCTTTTTGTTTGAGGAATAACCCAAAAAAACACATTTTATAGCACGGGGGTCAAGTTTTGAACGAAATTGACTGGGAACATGAACATAGGCAGTACATCCAAAAATTTTGGGGGTAAATCAGAAAACAACCTCGTGTCAGGAAAAAAAGTTTTAAGACAATCAAAAGGTGTTTTGTATGTTAACACCTTTGTAGGCATCCTGTTTATCAAATAAGAGGCTGTTAAAATTGCTTCACCCCATAAATATTTAGGAACATGCATGTAAAACATTATAGCACGTGCTACTTCAAGTAAATGTTTATTTTTTCGTTCTGCAATGCCATTTTGTTGAGGGGTATCCCGACATGTAGATTGATGAAAAATCCCCTTTTTTCCCAAAAACTCACCCAACTGCTCATTGAAATATTCTGTTCCATTATCAGAATGTAAAATACCAATTTTGGTTTGAAATTGGTTTTCAATCATATTGTAAAAATTTGTGAATAAATTTTTCACGTCAGATTTTTTATGCATCAAATAAATCCAACATAAGCGGGTATGGTCATCAATAAATGTAACAAACCATCTTTTACCAGAAAGAGTAGTGATTTTAGAAGGGCCCCAAACATCACTATGAATCAAATAAAAAGGTTTGGAAGCCTGGTAAGGTTTTGGCAAATAAGTAGAGCGATGAAATTTTGCAAAAATGCAACTTTCACAATGAAAAGAAGAACAATCAATCCCTTTAAATAATTCTGGAAATAAATGTTTCAGATAAGGAAAACTAGGATGTCCTAGCCTATAGTGCCATAGCATTATTTTTTCTCGAACAGAGATTGAACTAGTACTATTAAAGCTCTGAGCTTTTTTATTACTAACAGGTACTTCATCAAAGTAGTAAAGACCTTCAAGCATCCTAGCACGCCCAATCATCATCCCCGAGTTCTGGTCCTGAAATTCACAATGGGATTCAAAAAATGTAACACAACAATTAGAATCCTTAGATAGTTTACTGACAGACAAAAGGTTACAGGCTAAGTTGGGGACGTGAAGAACAGCATTGAGATTAATTTTCTCAGTTAGTTTAATAAATCCTTTTCCTGCAATAGGTGAAAAACTACCATCGGCTATTCTGATTTTGTCATGACCAGAACAAGGGAAATAGGTACTAAATAAATGGGAAAAACTAGTCATGTGATCGGAGGCACCGGAATCTATGATCCACGGAGAGAAGTTTAGGCAAGAGAAGGCTTTAGGATTTCTACCTGTTTGTGCCAAAAAAACACTAGGAGTACCGGATGAGGAGTTGGATTTTATCAGCTTTAAGAGTTGATCAATCTGCTCTTTGTTGAAGGGACCTGAATCGGCTTCATTAGCAGTAGGAAAGCCACGATTCTTCTCTCCTTGTTTGCTGCTTTTCCAGTTGACAGGTTTGCCATGGATCTTCCAACACGTTTCGCGTGTATGGCGAGGCTTGTTGCAAAAATCACACCAGACCCGTGGCTTATCATCAAACCTGCGCTGGTAATTTGCAGCCTTGTTGGCCGCAGCATCGCTAATTAAAGCAGAAATTTCAGTTGACTCACCAGTACCTTTTTTCTTAAGCATGACGCTCCTTCGGCTCTCTTCCCTTCTGACTTCGGCAAATACTTCGCCAATGGATGGGAGAGGAGGTCTGCCAATAATTCTTCCTCGCACTTCATCGAACTCAATGTTGAGGCCGGCAAGAAACTTGTAAATACGGCTGTCTTCCACAGTTTTCTTGTGGTGGTTGCAGTCGTCAACCGATTTCCATTCGTATGTGTTGAAGATGTCAAGATCCTGCCACAACCTTTTCAACGAATTGAAATATTTGGTGACGGAATCATCTCCTTGACGAATCTCTCCCAACTTCAAAGTCAATTCAAAAACTTGAGATTGATTTCCTAGGTCAGAATACATCTGACTAACATTATCCCACAACTCTTGTGCAGTAGTATAGCACATGTAGTTAGAGCTTATATCCTCCTCCATGGAATTGACCAACCATGTCATAACCATGGAGTTTTCAGCGTCCCAACTGTCGAACAGCGGATCATTAACAGCAGGAGCCTTCTTGTCACCAGTGATGTAACCGATCTTTCCTTGCCCACGGATATACATCCGGACAGATTGTGACCAGCGGAGAAAATTATCACCATTTAGGCGGATGGTGGTGATTTGGACAGAGTGAGAGTTGGATGTTTTCACCGGAATGGCAGCGGCAGGGGTTGAAGTGGTTTCGGACGTGACTTCCGACATGGCTATGACGGTTTTAGGGCTGCTGTGTTTTTGTTGCTCTGATACCAACTTAGAAAATATGAGGAAGAAGAACTCAGAAAATATGAGGAAGAAGGAATATATTGCTGTTATATTCAAAACTTCTTATCTTGTGAAGAGAAAACTACACTCCTTATATAGGAGAGAACAAGAGCTACTATTTGTGCCACTAAGATCCACTATCACCACTAAGAGATCCACTATCACCACTAAGAGCTACTACCTATCTCCTTACATAAAATATACATCCATTATAGCCACTATCTAGATTACTATATACATCCATTATAGCCACTATCTAGATCACTAACATAGTGTATATAGACATTATCATAACCCACTAACAGCCACTATATGTCCACTAACAGCCACTAACAATAATAATCAGATTTCCAGCACAAACCACTTACGAGATGGAGGATGGTAATACTTATAACCCTTTTGAGTAGGAGAGTAACCTGGAAAGACACTTTAGAGAGCGGGGATCAAATTCACCACGAGAAGAAGTATGATTGTGGACAAAACTGACACACCCAAAGACTTTGGAGGGAATAGAGAACACAGACTTAAAACTTGAGAAAACTTGGAGAGGAGATTTTTTGTGCAACACTTGGGTTGGGAGACGGTTGATGAGGTAGGCAGCAGTGAGAACTGCATTCCCCTAATAAGGCCGAGGCACATGCATAGAAAAAGACATGCAACGAGCTATATGAAGAAGATGACGATTCTTGTTTTCCGCAATCCGATTTTGTTGAGAAGTGTTGGTGCAAGAAGTTTGATGAATAATGCCATGGGTGGAAAAATAGCTTGCTAGACCAAAATCAATATATTTACCCCCATTATCAGAACGTAATATTTTGACAATCGCCCCAAATTGATTACATATCATTTTATGGAAATTACCAAACACAGAAAAGACCTCACTTTTGTCTTTCATAAGGTACACCCAAGTAGTACGAGAAAAATTATCAATAAAAGTAACGAACCATCTATACCTTTTAAAGATATAACATGAGATGAGCCCCAAACGTCAGTGAATCAAGGAAAAAGGTACTAAACTTTTATTAAAGCTTGGAGCAAAAGAAGTTCTGTGTTGTTTTCCAAGTTGACAAAACTTACAATGAAACTCAGAAACATTATTGTTTGTAAAAACATAAAGAAATAAATGCTTAAGTAATAGAAATGATAGGTGCCCAAGACGCTGATGCCACAGCCGCAGGTCTTCCTTGGTGGTAGGAATCTTGATGGAATGAAGTGCCAACTTGTCTGCCTGATCCAGGATATAGAGACCATGGTTTACTTTACCACTACCAATCGTCTTTCTCGTGATAAGGTCCTGGAACAGACAATGATCAGGAAAGAAAGTCACACTACAATTCAGATCATGAGTAAGACGACTCAATGATAAAAGATTAACAGAGAAATTGGGAACGTGCAAAATAAAAGATAATGGTAGAGAAGGAGTAGCATGGGTTAAATCTTTCCCAAAAACAGAAGAAACAGTACCATCAACGATCATAACTTTGTCTTGACCTGAAGAAGGCTTATATTCCAAGAACAAATCAGTAGACCCAGACATATGATTCGAGGCACCTAAATCAATAATCCAAGGTAAAGACTTATGAGATAGAAAAGTACTTGGAGAAGCAGCTAAGTTATCTAAGTGGGCAAAAGACGATGAGGATATACCGGATGGAGTAATAGAAGAGCAACGATCCAATAGGTGGCACAAAGCATCCTAACTCAGAAAAAGACATCCTAGATATATCACCACTAGGAGGAGCAACTGAAAAGGTGTTGGGAGTATCCATTGCACTGGTATGATGTGCACGTGGTTTAAACCCGCGTCCTCAAAATTGTCCTGAGCGACCCCTATGACTACCAGAACGGTCACCACGACCACCATAAGGAACCCCATGAAGCTTCTAACAAGTCTCACGGGTATGTCTCGGCTGGCGACAATAATCATAGAATAGTGTATCCTTCTTTGAAGGACTAGAGGAAGTATGAGGCAGACTAGTACTATCTCTAGGAGGAGCAAAAAGTAAGTCTGAGCGCTCTGTAGAGGTATGTGGCAACATAGAAAAACGATAGCTTTCTTCGTTCTGTACATAAGCAAAGGCCTCTTGAAGGGAGGGAAGAACATCCATACCAAGGACATGACTTCGAACAGGATCAGCTCTAAGTTGAGACCTTCCAAAAATTTGAAGACCTGTTCTTATTCAATAAACTTCCGGTAACCCACTAAATCAGTTGTGCAAACAGACTTATAATCCTATAGATGATCAAGACGTTTCCAGTCATAGTTAAGAAAATTGAAGTATTGAAGGATAGTCATCTCCCCCTGTACTTGTTCAATAGAACGTCGCAACTCAAAAGTCTGTGAGAAATTCTCCTTCCGGGAATAGGTAGTGGCCATAACATCGCAAATATCTTGGGCAGTATCCATAGACAATATCCTTCCGCTATATCAGGTACCATGGAATGAATGAGTCATCCCATAATTATAGAATTACCATGATTGTTTTAGAGAGAAAAACTTAGGAAATGATTGGACAATCATCCCCTTTTATATTGATAATAGCTAACTTACAATAGAAGCCTTGGAGGTACAAATAAGGAAATAATAGAATAAGAAAATAACAGCTAATAGAATAATCAATAGACAATAACTAAAGATATTATTCTAACAGTGATACCACTTATTCTTTGAACTTTTTGTCTGGATGAAGTTCAACTAAAAAAGTTATAAGATTGCATTTCATATCTTCTTCTTCTTCTTCTTCTTCTTCTTCTTCTTCTTCTTCTTCCTTTCTCTTTATTGTACAGTATCATTGATCATTAAGGAAATTGCTAGAGAGTTGTCTGGAGCATCAATTGCTATTCCTCAAAAATGGTAACATGCCTAATCTCAGTCAAATCTCACAATGCATTTTGTACCAAAATGATTGAAAATTTGTTATCGTAAAATGGTTTTTGCAGGAATTATCTGATGATAACTCCCAGTTCATGGTAGCCATGTTAAGGTGTGCGTACATTATGTGGTCAATGTAGTCTTTTGTCCTTCACTAGTTCAATTCAACTCTTATTCATTTATTTGTGATTTTTGTTTAAACATTCTCAGTTTCAAGGAATTGTTATTTGGTTATGTCATGCATATACTGATTTGTGAACTGTTATACCTTTTTGCCAGGGAGTGTGGATTAGCATGTGAAACGATTACTTTTGTATTGGGTGAGTTTGACTCTTTGCACGTGTGTGTGTGTGTTACTTACATGCATATGATCATATATAATTGGCATAAATGATTGTCCTTGTAAAACTCCCTTCTTAAAGGCATAAGGGCCGAAATTGGGTCTTCAAATTTTGTCATTAAACATTTCATGGTTCTTATATATGGCACTTAACAGGGTGAACAATGATTGCTCTAAATTGGGTGTACTTTTTTAGTCATACAATGAAACTTTGGGAGATAGTGGTTGAGCAGAGATTATGATATGAGATGACTTTGTCAAAAAATCAATTTGGTTTCCTACCATGGATTTTAGTGTTTTATTAGGAAAAGAAAAATGACTTCCATATGGCGTTTATTGACTTGGAAAAATATATGATAGGGTTTCTAGGGAGATAATGTGGAGAGTTTTGGAGAGAAAAATAGTATCAATTCAAAATTAATGTAATTAAAGACATGCTAGAAGGAGCCATGACTAATAATAATAAGTTGACATCTTAAAGCAACACTAAGTCCTTTCCTTTTTTCTTTTTTTGGGTGAATAAATTTTCTTTTTTTATTTTTATTTTTTAGGGGTGGCCATTGGTTCAATGGTAAAACCTTGATCTAATAACCTTGAGGTTATGGGTTCAAGTCATGGGACAACCAGTTTGTGCACTATACCGAAGGTTAGGTGTGTACCCAATCTTTCCCCTCTCAAACACACATTGTGGGTGTTTGGGAAGTGGCTGTTTTAAAGGTTTTTTGGCTATTTTAGTAGGCTATTTTAGTTTTTGTATTTGGGAAGATGAGATGGATTTTTATTTGAGTTGGTATATTAAAAAATGTGTTGAAATGATGTTTGAAATTAAAATGACAAATTTGTCCCTAACCTCACATGTTTCAAAATTAATCAAAAGGGGCAAAATTGTAATTTACCAACCTATCATTGTGACAGTAGTAGGCTGTGCCTACATTGTCACAGTGACAGCCCACTGCCGGCCTATTTTTTTGTTTTTCTTTTTTTTAAACCATTGGTTTAGAGGCTTTTAGGGCTTTTTTGTTTTTGAGGCTATTTTAGCCTTAAAGTTAGGTTCCCAAACACCCCCATTAATGTGTACTAATTGAGCATTTTTTTTTTTTAAAATAAATAAATTTCCTTTTTTTCATTAGTTACAGATGGGACTTAATAGGAACATTCAAGATGATATGTCTTGGTGTATGTTCTTTGTTAGAAAATATTGTTTTAGTTGACAAAATGAGAGAATGATTAAACTATAAGATAGATTGTGGAGGGAGAGGCACTTTGGAATTTAAAGAGTTTAGCTTAAGCAGGGTTAAGATAGAATACGGAGTGTAACTTTGGCAAAAGTAAAAATATGATTGTAAAATTTGATGGATAAAAGATACCTAAGAGAGATTGAGAAGGATGTGCCCATAAAATTAGAGTGAGATGGATGAAATAGAGGAGTTCATCAAGAGTATTGTATGATCGTAGTATTCCTATAAATTTGATGGGAAAATTTTGTAGGATAGCTCTTACTTATAAGACTTGCTACGATCTATGGTATGCAATGTTAAGAAAAAAATATATTCAAAAATTAAGTATAATTCAAATGAAAATGAAAATGCTGAAATGCAAAGTGTATATGTGAATTTTAGTGGGACCAAAAATTCTAGAGAGAGACATTGAAAAACCCAAAGAGAGAATTTGAGAGAGAGAGAGAGAGCGTCTTTGTATTGCTTTGCTCTGTTTGTTGGTGGTGTTACAAATGCAAAGAGCTTATTTATAGGACAAGCTGCCACCCTTACAACCAATAGAAAGACGCCATGGAGATTATCTATATCTCCTAAATCTCAATGTTCATGAACTGAAACAGCAAGTTGGCAACTTGCAACCTATATTACAAATTAATTATTTAATTTTAACATGTACTTGTATGTGTGGCTGAGAATGAGCCAAGATGTGTCTTATTTCCATTGGTTACAAAGGGTGGCCCTTAAGCCTATATAAAGGCATGTTTACTTCCTTTGAGAAATGAGCAAAGCAATACAAAGCACAGGACAACTCTATTTATCTAAGTCCCTCTCTCGGCTCTTTTTCTCTAAAATTCTCTCTATATTTTGGATCTTGCAAATTCTCTCTCTAGAATTTTTGGTCCCACTATAATTCACATATACACTATGCACCCAACATATTTTTGGTATCAGAGCCAAACTCCTTTTTTGTTCATACTCTTTACTCTAAACCTTGTCCATGGCAACAAATTCAAACAACCCCACCTTCAACTATACTTCAAATCAAATATCCATATTTGATGGGAAAAATTATGGTTATTGGAGTATTCAAATGAAGTCCCTCTTTATTTCTCAACATCTATGGGAGATAGTGGGGGAAGGTTTCCCTGTTAGCATCATGGACACAAGGCAAACAAAAGGAATACAAAGAGAGTAAGAAAAAAGATGCAAAGGTATCACTGGTAAGCAAATCTATTTTTCCTAGAATAATTGGTGCAAAATATTAAAGAGATGCTTGGGAAATCTTAAACAAGAATTACATGGTTCTAAAAAAGTTATCTCTATTAAACTTCAGTCTTTATGGCATGATTTCGATAATCTAGCCATGAAAGAAAATGAGACCGTCCAATTTTTTTCCACAAGAGTGACAAAAATAATAAATTAGTTCAGAAGTTATGGAGATACTATCCAAGAGAGAATATTGTTTTAGTTGACAAAACAAGAGAATGAGTAAACTGTGAGGTAGAATTGTGGAGACACTTTAGAATCTAAAGAGTTTAGCTTAAGTAAGCGTAAGATAGAATATGGAGTGTAACTTTGGCAAAACTAAAAGTATGAATGTAAAATTTGATGGATAAAAGATACCTGAGAGTGACTGTTTTTGATATATTGGGTCAATTATTCACAAAGACGGAGAGAGTGAGAAAGATGTTCCCATAAAATTAGAGTGAGATGGATGAATTGGAGGAGTATAAATTTGAGGAAAATTTTATAGGATAGCTATAAGACTTTGCTATGATATATGGTACTCAATGTTAGGCAGTAAAGAAAAAAATATGTTCAAAAAATAAGTATAATTAAAATGAGAATGTTGAAAAGGATGAGTGGTGTTACAAGAAAAGAAAAAATAAGAAATGAACCCATTAAAAAGAAGTTAGAACTTAGAAGTGACACTAATTGAAGATAAAATGAGGAAATCCGTTTAAGATGGTATGACCATGTGCATGGTATCTTCTGGTATTTACATTTTGCATGATCATTTTCATTATTTTCTTTTTTAAATATATGTAGTGATCTTAAACATATTGTATTCTTGTTAGATTCTGAAACGATCAATATCCGTCTAATCACCCTTCTAAGTTAAATAGCTAAGGAGCAAAATCACACTGTGACCAAGGGCTACTTGTTTTTAGAGTTTGGACAAAAATCGTTTTTGAATCTTGATGCTCAGTCATCTGTTGTGGTTTTTATCCTATCTGTAGATGCATAGCATTTAGTGTGAACCTTGTTGCTTTTGTCTTCAGTTCTAAAACTTACTATTGATAGTTGTGGACATCATGTTTTCTGCTGTTTGTTAAATGGATTTGGAATCTGGGTTCTTACTACTTGAGAACTTCAAAGCTGCACTTTCAAGTATCCAAAGACAGCCAAAGCTGGGATGCTTAAAAAGTATGGGTATTTTTTTTTGATGACCGGGTGTCAGGGTCAGCTTAAGCACACCTCCACTAATCTCAGGACCCACGCAAACTCTACGTGGATTAGGTAAATCTCGGGCAGAGCCCACAGGTGTGGCCCCAAGGAGTTGATAACACTAGTGGGAGTTGAACCTAAGATCTAGAGGGAGCACACTCTCAGGCCCCAAGTTGCACCTACTAAGCCAACCCCTTCGGGTTAAAATGTATGGGTATTTTAGTAGTTTATGTTTTCCATTTTGTCATGTGTTTCTTCCTTATGAGGACCTCCTTATTCTAACTACTAGATTTGTTCTCCATATCCATTGTTACTTCCTGTACAAGAACATTATATTCAACCGTTTCAATTCTCTTATATTTTTCCTCGTTTATTTCTTGGGAGTGGTTTGGAGTGGTGTCGTCTTTGCAATTTTCTGGGTCATTTGGTTGGAAAGAAATGCGCGTGTTTTCGAAGGAGTTGCCCGGGACATAGACTATTTATGGGATAGGGTGAGATACTTGGCGTCTTTTTGGGCCTCAGTGAGCTTAGTATTCCGAGGGACTCCGCTTTTTTTGATTGCTACCGATTGGGTGTCAGTTTGTATTGTGTAGTATTAGTTGTTTATCTTTTTGTATTTTCTTTTGTCTCTTTTTGGTTCTATTTTTCCATCTTTCTTGTAGAGGATGCCTTATCCTCATTTTTCTTGGCCTTGAGCCTTAATATATCTTTCTTTCTTTGTTGATGATAACAAAAAAAAATTTCTTGGGAGTGGTTTATACTTCACCATATTTGTTGATACTAGATCCTGCACCTTGCTTTAGGGAGAATATGCAGTCCATTGTTTGTTGCTGTTTTTCCACTAAGTCCTATTTTCTTCAATATTTCGTTCTTCTTTTGTATGTTCAAACTTTTTCTTCTCTTCTCTTCTTGGGGCAGTAAAATTAGTGGAAGGACGATGATAATTGTGAGACAATCAGTCTGGAGCTCAGTAGCATAAATAAAACCCAACACTTGAAGTAAAGAAAAATATCAAAATGCGCATTAATGACAGAAGGGAGTAGAATAGGATGTAGGTTTAAGGGTCATAATATCAATACTCACTTCAAGCTGTCTGCTTGGTTAAAGTGTAGATAGAGGCCGTCATGAAGATGGTTAGCTAATTTTGTCAAATTTTTAATAATTATTTGTGTGTAATTTGCATTCTTTTTTTCTTAGGTTTGCTATTGGCTACATATGACCCAGTAAAAAAAAATGGTGCTTTAGTCTAAATCTTTTGAGGTACAACTCTCTAAAGTACATTTCCTCGGTTAAAAAAAAAAGTACATTTCCTCTAGAACAAGGTTATGAGATGGCCCTTTGGATTCCACAAAAATGAGAGAACCATTGTGAGCCATCACTTGATAGAGAAATCTCAACACAAATGCTGTCAGCATTGTAGCATAGACACAAATACAGGGCATGGGCAAATCTTAAAAAAAACATGACATGTCATGTCAAGTTTTAATATATTTATGCATCTTACGTAAGAAAAATATTTAATCCAATTTACTATCTATATATTTTTATTGCAAGTTGTTGAGATAGAGCTCTATAAATATCATGTATATAAGGCATAATCCTATTGCTTGCATGCTTTCTTTTTAATATTTTTTTTGTTTCTAAAATATTTTTCCTATGTTAAAGTTGGTCATGTCATGCACATGATTGAATTCATTTTAGAAATGTTTCAAAACATATTTGGGGTGTGTAAGTTGTGTTCCTAAGAATGCCAAACATTGTTACTATTAGAAGTTCCACCACATAGGTGTGTTGTCCAGGAGGATTTGAAAAGTGAAATTATGAACATTTATTCTTAAACGAGGACACTTTGAAGAAGTATTGGTGTCTGACACATGTTAGACACAGACACTGCTCCTTCCTGGAAGTGTCCATGCTACTTAGGCCCATAAGGCTCCATATGGAATGTGTTCTCCTCTAGAATGTTGCTCGTGGAGAATAGTTTATGTATGCAGTGGTTTGATAGATGTTTCTAATTCAAAATCATCGAGAGCCCTAATTGGCTAACTCATCTTAACAAGTTGACTTTTCTCGTCATAGCATACAGCTAATAAGATACTTAATGAAAGCATTGGCCTCAATTTTATGGGGAACCTGTTTAGCTATTTGGAATTTTCATGCTCATTCACAGTTCTTATGGTCTTAAATCATTTCAAAATATAGTTTCTTGTGTCATCTAGGCACAATCAGATTTTGAGAACCTTGATCTACAATATCTGTGAAAAGTTCTTTCACAAATTGGCGGTCAGTGTATTATTCATTTTCATCGGTAGGCAATTCTTTAGAAATTAATTGGTGAAAAGTTCTTTCAATGTTGTGTTGTGTGCAGTTATTAATTAGATTTTTCTTTTAGAAACTTACAAAGTCAATTAGGAATCAGATCTTTCATGGCTAATATTCTCAAGTAGATTGTACATCAAATTGGTCAATATTCTTGAATGTGAGATCGTAAAGCAGGTTATATGTATTCGGCAATATGCCACTTTCTAACGAGATAATTCTCTAAGGAGATTCAGGGAAAATCATCTGTATGCATATATATGTGTGTGTGTGTATGCTTAAAGAATAACTGCATGATCTCTACATGTATATGTTTGAATAGATAGATTATCAGAACTATTTTCCAAATCAGGTTTTGTGCCTTTTTATTTTTGAGTGTTTCTTTTTCTAATGCCGATGCCTTTGGGAAGCAACAATTGTGATTGTTGGAATGCCAGAGTGAGTTTCTATTATGTTGGATATATTTATGGGAGAAATTGGGTTCAAATTCTATTTTCTCACAATTGTGATTGTTGGAATGCATGATCTCTATCTGTTTTTTTTCTTCTTTTTCCTTTGAATAACAACAAATTAGATAGCTACACCTGCTTTGATCTTACTAATGAGAGTGGTTTCCTATGAAAAATTGATCAAATTACTGAGTATTTTGTGTGTTTGATGTGTATGGGCTTTAAAGTTGTTTGTTATTGTAGTGGAATTTGCAAACAGGACGATTTGCTGATGATCTTGGAGGGGAATTCCCAATTAGTTACAAGTTAAAGCCATTGGATCCTCAAATTGTCTCAACTGTTATTCAACAATCAACAATGTCCATGACATGTCAGGGATATAGAGCAAATCATGAAACCAAGAGCAACTATCTTTTGTCACAATTAGCTGAATCTTTGTCAAGGCCTTTGAAAGTTTACTTGTGAGTTCATACTTGTTCTCTTAATGGAGTCAGAGATGGGAATCCTTTTGTTTTCTAAAAACAGTTTGTTCCGTTGCAGATGAGTTTGATAAGAGGCTGTTAAGGATGGATGGGTCATGGGATGATTGTGCTTTGAGCATTCTACTGCTGGACCTCAGGTGGCTTTTGTAATTGTTATTATTATTATATAACCCATAGGATGAAGTGGGTTCCAAAATATTAATTAATTAATTGAGTTTATTAAATTGTAAAATATTGATTATAGAAGGCAAGGTTCTGAAAAGTGGTTGCGGTCGCCGTAACGGTAGCGGTGGCACGGTTGCGGTTGCGGTTGTGGGATGTAAAGGTCGCAACGTAACGGTTGCGGTTACCGGAACTGTGAATTTTTTTATTTTTCGCACAATTTGCAAAAAACTTACCGATACGCATATTTTCTTTTATAATCATATTTATTGGGTTTTAAAATAAATTTTAATAAATTTTTCATAATTTTTAAGTATGATCCAATATATTTCATATTTTTAAATCACTAGAAAATGAATTTTTTTACATTTTATTTCAATAATTAATGACTTTATATGTTATAAATTCATATTACACTTGTGGCAAAAATTTCTTTTATTGGACTTAGATGTATAAAATTATTTTTAATTATTATACTTGTAGAAGCATATGTACATTTTAACTCAAATAGTTTTAAAAAAGTATACATCCATAATGGAAGAACTTGACAAAGTACATAACATCATAACATAAATCACAAATAACAGAGAGTACATTTTACATAATGTTACTACTAAAATTACATAATGTCACCACCAAAATGAGTGATGTGGTGTATCTTGAGATTTAGATTGTTGAGCTTGATTGTTGCTGTTACCTTCACCCCACCAAAATGAGTGACGTGGTGCATCTTGGGAATCAAATTGTTGAGCTTGATTGCTACTATCTTCATCCCATCCGGTAGGAAATACATAAGTAAATGTGCTCATCATGTCATCCCTTTCTGTTTCGTGCTTTGGGAGAGAAAATGGATACCTTGGCTGAAAAGGATCAACATACTCTTCTTGAGTTTGTTGATAATTTGGCAAACCATATCCTAGAGGACCATGTTGTTGAGGGGGCCAAGGATAATTTGTTGAGGTGGGTAAGGATAACTCTGACTATCACTGCTATAGGGTGGGTAAGGGTGATATGGATAACTATGACCACTATCAGATGAATCTAGCTGTTCTTTCATCCTTACGTATATCACTACCACGAAACCTCCTAGGTAGTTGGGGTAAATGTGCAACAGGTTCTCCAATATCATAATGTTTCCCAACATCACATAATCCAAATCCTCTAATAAAATCTTCACTTCTTGCATCAAAACTAGTACCATCACCGCCATCACCACCATTGTCACCGCCGCCGCCACCACGGTCACCGTGAGAAGTGCCTTCACCATCACCATCACCACCTCATCCATCAGATGGTGTTAAACCACCACTATTATCACTTTGAGTTGGAGTAGGAATTGAGCTTTGAGAAGTGCGTCAAGCTTGATATCTATGGGTGTCATCACCATCGTTTCCATCGCTGCCATCGCCATTGCTGTCGTTGCCACCACCACTACCATCATCTGAGACCAAAACTAGCCATTTAGAATTATCCACACCATCTAGTAAAGGATTTTCCCTTTCTTCTATCCATGGACTTATTGGATCATCTTCTTCAAATATGTAATCCAAGTTAATAGGATTAAAACTCCTATCAATCTCCTCTTGGCTGCTTCTTTTAACATGTCTCAACTTTAATCTCATGTTGTAGGTGATGAAGACTAATCTTTGAATTTTCTTATATTTCAATCTATTCCTCGTCTTCGTATGGATGAGACTAAAAGTACTCCAATTACGTTCACAGTGAGATGATGTGGTGGTTTGACTTAATACTTTCACAGCTATTTTTTGAAGTTCAGGAGCACAACTGCCATGAATAATCTACTACTTAACTGCATAGAATTACATTGCACTAGACATAAGTCAAAATATGATAGAAAATTATTTAAGTATTTATATATTGTAAATTTGTAATTTTGAAAATAAAATCTAGATTTGATTGTTTCCATGCTGTTTGTGCTAAAGGAGTGCCAAAAGTTTCCTATTTATCTCGAAACAACAACAACTAAAATTTGGACAATCATTACAAGTAACATTTGTAAAAGTAAATTATTACTATTAAAATTTAAATAATTGGTACGTACTTGATTTGTTGTTTTC
The DNA here is from genome assembly GCA_036172215.1 of Camellia granthamiana. Classification (NCBI taxonomy): domain Eukaryota; kingdom Viridiplantae; phylum Streptophyta; class Magnoliopsida; order Ericales; family Theaceae; genus Camellia; species Camellia granthamiana. The sequence goes on along the minus strand of CM069911.1, from coordinate 61,385,007 downwards.
ACTTGAGCATCCATATTAGGCTTCAGTCTAGTAATGGCTTTTTTAAGTCCATCCATCACTTCTCTTATCATTTCATTGGATGAGGTAACACCATATTGGAATTGAGGATTTAAAAAATATCTTTCAAAAATAAGAAGACAATTAATAATTGTAAATAAATATACATTTTATAATTGAAATCGTAATACTTACCAGCCGCATGCAAATCTTGATGCAATTGAAAAGATCATCGAGTATCAATAATTTTCCAATAGTCGGTGTAGTAGCGACAATCTCTTTTAATTGCCAACTTTGCTCTATCTATAGTTTCATATATAAAACCCATTGTTGGCTTCTCATCCCCATCAACCAACCTTAATACGCTGACTAAGGGCTCATGAACTGTACAAAGCTTGGTTGCTTTCTGCCAAAACTCCTTTCCCAAAATAATTTTTTTCACATTGTAAGGCTGCCCAGTCTTTGTCTTCCCCCATCTAGAATTCTTCCACTCATCACTATTAAACATAGCTCTCAATTGTTGTTTATATCTAACAATACTCTCAATGACAATAAAATTTGTAACAAATTGAGTGATGGCAGGTCGAATCAATTCTCTATCTCTAGTGAATTTTCTCATTAAATCCAACACTCATCCACTATTATAAATGAAATTAGTGATGGTTTTACCATCTTCAATCACCTTTACTACACTTTTCTTATTGGCTATGTCTTTTAGCATGAGATCGATACAATGTGCTGAACAAGCTGTCTAATATAAATGTTTCCTTTTTCTCATTAACATTTTACCGGCAGCTTTCAATGCAGGTTCATTATCAGTTACCACTTGAACAACGTATTATTCTCCAATTTCATCAACAACTTTATCTAACAACCCAAAATAATATTCAGCAGTCCTACTAATAATATTAGAGGTATCAATTGATTTGTAAAATATAATACCTCTATTGCAGTACACTAAGAAGTTGATGATGTGTTGCTGAGTTAGACTGCTCCAACCATCACACATGATGGATATACCTCTCTCTGCCCAAATTCCCTTAAATAATCTTATCCATTCTGTCATTTCATCATGCTCCATACCCAAATATACTTCAGAAACTTCATAAGCACTAGGACCCTTTACTCCTGGCCCTACTTCAGCAGCATCATCAAGCATGGGTTGTGTATACTCTGAATCAACTACATTGAATGGAATACGATTATAGAGTATAAACTTGGACACTGCCCGCCCCAATCTCTCTTTTAACTTCTGTAAATTTATTGTAAAGATTTTTCGTTGCTTTGTACTCTTGCTCTTTTTGGAGTTCTACATCCATTGCTCTCAACCTTGTTTCAGGAGTATTGGGCTTAATCCAATTACGTCCACTCCCACCAGTTTCATGTACGGATTGTGATCGATGAAAAACATTAACAATATCTGACCCTTTTGGCAATCTTTGACCACTACCCCCTGCACCAGAACTACCACCTACATCGTATTGTAATCCATGACCTGCAACACCTCGTCTAAATTGTTGTCTTTCCTCCCATTGTTGTTGTGAACAAATACTTGCTTGTCTAGCCCTAGTCATCTCTAGATCAGAGTCAGAGTCATCATCTCGAAGATCTACAAAATCTCCCCCTTCATCCTCATTATAAAGATCATCTTCCCTAATATGTGCTTCCAATTCAGCTTTTCTCTTTTGTTTGTCTGCTTTACTCATTTTCTTATTTTATAAATATTTCATCATTTCTTGCATTACGTCTCTACTAACATTAGGACAAGAATGTACTTGCCCCGTTTGATGTGCTAAATGTTGTTTGAAACGCGTAATCCCACCTTTAATGTGATGTCCACAAAATTTGCAAATAATGTGATGCCTAATGCCTTCAACTTGAGTTCCAAATTTCCAACCAATATCATCACTTGGAGGTTCATCATTGGCACCCTTTTGTCGTGGCATTTTTGAATTTGAATTCTGCATTACCAAAAAAAAAAAATTCAACCGCTATTTATTGTCACAACATATTATAACAACAAATTTCGTCATTAAAAAAAAAAAAAAAATTTGTTGTCACAACACATTACAATAACAAAATAAAAAATATTTATAATTAAATGTTAAATGAAATGATTATAAAAAAAATTCAACCACTATTTATACATTTGGATTTTACATACTAATGTAATTAGGAATAAAGACATTTTTCATGGCATTGTTTGAGCTATTGTTTTTATTTATTTTTTATTTTTTTATTTTATAGAAAGATATTTTTTATTTTAAAAAAAATTTGTGCCATCAAAATTGTTGTCACAACATACTACAATAACAAAATTAAAAAAAATATATTTCAAATTAAATACTAAATAAAATAGTTATAAAAAAATGTAACCACTATTTATACATTTCGATTTTACATGCTAATGTAATCATATAAAAATTAAAAAATGAATTATAAAGAATTTTTTTTGAAGTATTGATTTAAAAAAAAAGAAAGAACATATTTTTAAAATAAAATTGTACCTTTAACAGTGTTGTAATAACGAAATAAAAAATATTTATAATTAAATATTAAATGAAATGATTATAAATATAAAAAAATGTAACCACTATTTATACATTTGGAGTACAGCCCTGCTAAATACCCCCAGTAACGTGGCGCGCCCCCACTGGCTGACAACCAAAAAAAAAAAAAAACAATTTTTTTTCGCCCAATCACGGGCCCCCACCTCACTGGAGGTCGACCCCCACTGGGGTCTAAACCATTTTTGTATATGCTAATATAATCATATAAAAATTTAAAAATAAATTATAAAGAATTTTTTTTGAGGTATTGATTTTTTTTTTTCTTTTAAAAAGATATTTAAAAAAAAAATAGTAACTTCAACATTGTTGTCACAACACATTACAATAACAAAATAAAAAATATTTATAATTAAATATTAAATGAAATGATTATAAAAAAAATGCAACCACTATTTATACATTTGGAATTTACATGCTAATATAATTATATAAAAATTAAAAAATAAATTATAAATAATTGTTTTTGAGGTATTGATTTTTTTTTTCTTTTAAAAAGATATTTAAAAAAAAAATAGTGACTTCAACATTGTTGTCACAACACATTACAATAACAAAATAAAAAATATTTATAATTAAATATTAAATGAAATGATTATAAATAAATAAAAAATGCAACCACTATTTATACATTTGGAGTTTACATGCTAATATAATCATATAAAAATAAAAAAATAAATTATAAATAATTTTTTTTGAGGTATTGATTTTTTTTTTCCTTTTATAAAGATATTTAAGAAAAAAAATAGTGACTTCAACATTGTTATCACAACACATTACAATAACAAAATAAAAAATATTTATAATTAAATATTAAATGAAATAATTATAAAAAAAATGCAACTACTCTTTATACATTTGGAGTTTACATGGTAACGTGATCATATAAAAATTAAAAAATAAATTATGAAGAAAAAAATTCATACATAGTTGTTTTTTGGGCTTCAATCACTTGAGTATTTGTTATCTTTTTGAACAACTTGCAAGAAAAAGAAAATTCAATAAAAACTGACATATATAAAATGTATTCATATAATTAAATGTGTTATGATTTTTAGATATTATAAAAAAAAATATTCACTAATTATTATATATAAAATACTAAAAATAAGTGCATAGCTCTCTATATATATTTAAATTAAAATTATTAAATATATCACATAAATTTTGTAGATTTTACAAAATTTAAAACCTGAGATCCTTGTTTAAAAAAAATAAAAATAAAATAAAATAAAATAAACTTTGCCAGTTGGAGACCATAAGGGAAAACAAATGCTTATCTTCCCAAGGTGAAGTCAACAAATGCTATATATGGTTTGATAAAGAAAGGGGCAGTCAACAAATGCTTATCTTCCCCACGAAGCAATCCACAGAGGCTACTGAGCAAACAAAATTTGATAAAGAAAGGCAGCAGATCAAACTCTGGACTTACTTCTTCTTCAACACAAAGGGGCAGTCACTGGTTTCAACAGCTTTGAAGATTCAACACAGGTTCATTTCTTCCATCTTTTCTCTTCTCTCTTCTCTCTCTCTATTTCTCACTCATCCGTATTTCAGATCTGAAAATTTGTGAAATCTCACTTCAATTCAACGTGGTTCATGGGCTGTAAAGACAAAAGACAAAAGCTCCATTATAATAAAGGTATGTATTGTGTGTAACGTGCTTTTTCTTTTGTTTTTTTTTTTGAAAATTTGTGGATGTCTGATACACCTATAGAATCTCATCTTCAGCCTTTTCTTTTTTTTTTTTTTGAAAAGAATCAGCTAAAGAAGCACTGTAACGTGCGTAACGGGTCGTTACGGCCGTTACGTCACCGTTACGACCACTACGACGGCCGTAACGGCCGATACACCTGTAAATTTCGATCGCACCGCAAAATCGGGAGTAACGTGTAGTGCTTACTGTCGAAACCGTTACATAACACTGCATTTTTAAACCTTGATAGAAGGGTTAGTTGTAAAGGCCACAATACTGTAACACTCGGCCACTTGGATATTTTTAGTACTTGTATCGAGGGATGGCTCTATCTCAAGTGCACAAACACATGAACATTTTTAAGATATGAAAATAATCTTTCTGATTGAGATGGGAATTGATAAAGAATTTTGAACAGAGTAAGGGGGGTATTATTGAGTCCGGATCCTCTGCCAGGTTAGTCTGCCATGCTTCCTGTGGGGCTACCAAAACCATATCGTTTTGGTAGGGCTTTTTGATTATATATATAAATCTTTTTCCTTAAAGCCTCTTTTCTTTTCTCAGTTTGAGAGGCCACAACCACAACCCTAAGCACCTTAGGAACAGAGAGCAACAGCGGATGGCGAGGCGACGACATTGGTGACTTCATCAAGATTGAGTGTAATGGATCCTCAACCTCCTCCTCTCTCTCTTCTTGTCGCTGCTGTCGAAGAGGAAAGGCCTGGTTTTGTTTCCACATACTGATTTAGGTTGATTTGTTTTCTGGGTTTCTTCTATTCTTGTTTGCTTAGATTGTTGTTTGTGAAAAACCCTGAGAAATAATCTATAATAGCTGGGAAATTGTGGGTTTTGGAAGAGAATTGTTGTATGTAAGAGAGTTGAAATAGATTAATTTGTTAAATTGGGGGAAAACAAGAAAGGAGAGAACTACGATTTGGTTTCTGCTTTGCTAATCTTTGGGTTGAGATTTGGGTATAGATAAGGTTTGTTTGGACTCCTCTAAAACCTTAGATTCTCAATTGGTTGACCAAACAATCATCTTAGTTTCTTCATGGAGTGTGAATTGGAAGACATGTTTTGGACATGTTGAAGAACCCTCTTTTCTTGATTGGAGTTGCCGCTTCCATCGCCTCGCTGCCGCCGTTCCCTTGCCGTCCAATCGCCTATCTCCTCTTCGCCTCTCTGTTATGGTTTCTCAAACAAATGTTTGAGACCTTTGAGAGAAAGAAAGAAAGAAAGAAAGAAATAAATAAATAATAAAAACCACCAAAACGATGTCATATCTGGAAGATATCAGCCTCAAGTTCAAACGAATTACCTTCAATTATCTGTCGAGGACAAAGAATCAGTTATTGAATGGTTAGGAACATATCCCTCATCGGATTTATCTGTTGCTGTATCTTATTCACATTCAAAGGCATCTGTTGTAATGCAGGACTTTCCTTGGGTATCTCGATCAATCCCTTTGCTCCTTATTCTTCGAGAATCAGAAAGATCCTTTTCAAGTTTGAATTTGTTCATTTGAAATTTGGGCTCTTCTACTTCATTTTTATTTACTTATTTTCTTTATTTAATATTTTTCTCTCTTTTTTTATATCATTCCTTAAGTCCCATAGGTTTGATCCTGTAGATTTTGACTCATTTTCTCATTGAGCAAGAGGTGCAAAATAAATCAGATTGATTTTTTGATCAAAAGTATTATGTGAAATCTTCGATTTTTTCTTCTTCCTCTAGCCCAATTTCTTGAAGTATTGTATTTGTTGAGAAATTTGAGAATTTGGTTTTTTTCGATGATAAGAGAATCGAGCATACTTTTCCTTTTTAGAGTAGGGGAGGTTGAATTCCAAACCCTTTTTCTAGACAACTACTAGTTGTAATAGCAAGCTACTCTCTCCCACATCTATTCGCTTTCTCTTCAAAAATTTTGTAGACCATTGGCAGGACTGAGACTGGGTTTGCCCTACTGTTGCTCCAACCAAATGCTGGTGAATGAGCTAGTCTTGGCTTTCTTGGGTTCACTAGAAATGCTAGAGGAAGAAAAAGCACCTTTCTTCATAGGGCTTGCAGGCAAGTAAATAGGACTTAGAATTCTTCCTTGGCTTGTTCCATTTACTATAGAAGTTCCCAAAGAATTCATTAGAAGAATGTTTCCAATAGAAATTGTTTGTTCTTGCATGTCCTACTCGTTTTCCATATTAATCCTGCGGATACAAATAATTCAGAAGAATATGTGAGTGATTCATATAGAGCACCAGTGAGGTACTAAACACTTAAAAAGCTCACGCGCCTACCTTGGCTACTGGTGAAGAGGGGGTATTTTTACTTAACTAAAGCCATACTTGATTGACTTAGGAAGCGGCTTTGTCTTAGCCTTTCTACCTTTTGCTCGAGCCTTTCATGGAGGAAGGGCTTCATACCGTACTCGAGCTTTGGATTAATGTCCCACCCTCTGCCCTTAGGCTTGTAACGAGGCCTCTCAGATTGCCCATTCATAAAATAAGGTGCGGGAGCTCTTTGCATCCGTAGAGGAGGCTCATCCATGAGATTGGGAATCGGAATGTAGGTACTTGACTGGATCCCTCCATAACAGCCCATAGTTAAGAGGATACACACCTCTCAGTCAATCAAATCAGTCAAGAGATAGGGATGCACACCTAGCTCAGGAAGATAACTAGCGCAATAGCCTCGAGCTAGGATGGATGATGGACTTACTCACCTACAAGGTGCACATCCCTATCTCTTGACTGATTTGATTGACTATGAGAGGTGTGTATCCTCTTAACTATGGGCTGTTAAGTTTTCATGCCGAGCTAGGTTCTCACTCTCAAATTTTCCTATCTCAACTACTGTATTGGTCTGAGTCTTGGTTCAGTTCGTTCCTCTCTCACCCTATCTTACTCATAATAATAAAGGAGTTGATCCTACATTCCGTCTAGCAATCAATGTCTAAGGACATAGTCAACCTCCTACTACAGCTAATAGAATAGGTGAGGCACACTAAATCGAGCAAGTCCGTGGATTTGCTTGTCTTCCTTTGAGGCCATTTATGGTTTGGGAGTCAATCAAAGGAAGAAAAAGCAGATGAGGAGAGTGCGTCAATACCCTTGGGCTCTTTGATCAAGATGCAATTCAAGGCCATGTTCTTTACTGATCCTTTAACGCCTAACCTATGTGGAGAGGAATAGAAGGCGGGGGGGCAGGTACTAACTCTCTATGCTGGATCGATATAGATGGGTGTCATGTAAAAACCGGATGGATGGAATGGCGCTGTAGGAACCGGTCGGATTTGAACCAACGAATAGAAGTTTTGCAAACTCATGCCACTTGGCTACGGTTCCCTCTATCAATTACAAGTCGTTTTGGTAGCCATGCAGGAAGCACAGCAGATAAACGAGGCAGAGGATCTAGACTGGAGTATTATTTCCATAAGTTTCTTGGATTTGGTAAGTATCTATTTTATTTTGAGTATTTGTTTGGCTCTGTGTTCGATTACTATTTTCTGTTATCATTTTCCGAAAAACACAACAAACTTACTTGGTGAACTATTTTCAACATCTATTTTCGGGCAAATTTCTTGAAAGCCCATTTTTTTTAAAAACATCAAAAGGTTGTTTTCTAATCTTTGTAATCTGTTTTTACATACAAATGAAAACTTTATGGAAAGAATGGTTGTTTTATTTTTAAAAACAAATATATATATATGTGTGTGTGTGTGTGGCAACGATAAACAAATTTGTGTGAAAAAGAGTTTTTCAAAAATTCAAAAACAATTTATGGGTGTTTGTTAAGAAGTGGATTATTTTAAACAATTTTTAAGAACAGTTTGCCAAATAATTTTATGTGTTTTTTTTTTTTCAAAATGAAAATATAAATATAAAACAGAAATGAAAACAATATCAAACACGTAGTATCAACAAGCTGTGATTAAATTATAGGGTCTGTATCTCATCTTGCTGTTTCAACCCAAAAAAAAAAAAAAACGTGCATGAAAAGATGTTTAGCACTTGTTAAAACACAAGGTACCAGGGAAAGTGTGTTTGTATTACATACTGTAATTTCATACAATCAGTAAAATTAACTCTCACAAAAAATGAGAAAGAAAATTAGAGAGAGAGAGAGAGGATTACTAGCACTTGTTAAACTTACGCTGTGTTTGGTTGGAGGATTTGAGAAGGGATTTTGGAAAGGAAAAGAGAAAATGTAGGCAAAATGAAAATAAAATATATCTGTATTTCATCTAATTTCACGCACCTTTTCCTTTTTCATTTCCAAATTCCTTTCCAAATCTCCCAACCAAACACAACATTAAGATATCGGGGAAGGTGTTACTTTAATAATTATATTAACCTCCAAAAGCAAGATTCTTTAAGTGCTTAGAGGGTGTTTAGAACATTACTTGGGCTGTGATGCCAATTAATATGGATACATTATTATTACCATGTCTTGTGTATATTCTTTATGTGAAGCCCAAGCTAAAAGCTACACGTAGTACCTTTTCAAAAAACAAGAAAAGCTGAAAGGTATCTCGAAATAAAGTTTCTGGGACAGATTTAAATTTTAATATAATCTTGTACATTATACTCAGAATAAATTTAGGCTAAATTTGGCAACTCAAAAATAATTCATCTTTTTATCTTTTTTCTATCACATTATCTCTCTATTTTTCTGCACATTTTTTCGTAAAAAAACAAAAAGTGCACTTATTTAGGTCATTCCATACATTTTATTTTAAAGAGTACTTTCATGGATTCATAGTATTATGGTTTCAAAAACCCTCAATTAGGAACAAAATTATTCAATGTAATGTGCAACAATGCCACAAATAAATGGTGATAAATTCATTTTGTAACATAACCACGCACTACATTGAATAATTTTTCTTTATCTATGAGAACCAACAATTGTTAATGGATAAATGTAGACAATGCTCAAATAAGAAAAATCAAAATTCACCATTTATTCACCTCTTATGCAAATCTACACAATAAACACCTCCATCCACAATTAACAGAATTGATCTCTTCATGCTTTCTGAGATTGCATTTGGTTAGAGAATTCGAAAAGAGAAATGAACAAAGAAAAAGAAATGTAATCACATTTTGTTTGATTGTAATAGAAAATACATGAGAAAAGAATGTGAGAGAAAAATACAATCTTACTTTTTATCTTTTAGTTTACTTCGACTCTTTCTTTCTCCATTTCCCAATTCAACAAAACATATAATTTAGAATTCGAATCTTATTAATTCTTTTTCCATTTCTTTTTATTTCTCTTTCCCTTTCCATGTCCCTCATTAAATTCTTCAACTAAATACAACCTAATACAACCTAAATTGGAAAGTAGAGAAGATAAAAAAAAGCCCAATATAGAGCCTTCATATTTTATATCATTGGTGAGCATGTGCTTCCTTATGCTTGTCATAGGACCAAGTGACTGACAGGCAAAGAACAAATACAATGAATATAAAAAGTATATATACTCGAGTTTTCAAGAAAAATATGAGATAGGAAGCTGAAGAAACTCACTAGATTTTACAATAAAGAATACAATAAATACAATGAATATAAAAACTACATATTCAAGTTTTCAAGAAAAATATAAGATAGGAAGCTCAAGAAACTCCCTAGATTTTACAATAAAGAATACAATATTACCTCTTAACATTCTTGGCAACAACAAAATTAATCATCCAAAGTACAGACACACCACCTCATTAGAAGAGAAGTCAGAGCGACCTAGTGCACGAGGCTCTCGCTAAGGCAGGGTCCAGGAAAAAATATTACAAAGAATTACTATTGTACAAACAGAAGATAGAATAGAGCGCATGACAACCTTACAAAGTTCACAAGCCAGCAGAGACCAATCCATGCAGTGTAACAATACCAATTAAGATGTTCTGATGATTGATGACTGGCAAGAACTGAACCGGAGATGGAGGAGATTCCATCTTCTCCATTGCTTCAACAGCCATTGCATTTGGACCAACTGTCCTCGGGTTCCTGAAATGCCAGAAAAGTTGTAGAACAAGTGTTATAACACAAAAGAATTGCATTTACCCTAGTGGCATCAACCCCACACTCACCTCCTCTTACAGATGAGGCATTGATGCGTCCAGCTTGACAGATCTATATCATACAATTACTACACTCTGTATGTTTTAGCAGAAAATATTTTCCTATGAAAAAGAATTTTAAAATTTTTTTGTTTGTAGAAAATGTTTTCCTATGTCTGGTTGCGATCTACAACTAATGTGCTATAATGGTCGTATTAGTGATGGTGCTAGTGGTGAGTGGTAGAGGTGGTGGAGGGGGTAGTGGAGGTGATGGTGGGGTGGTAAAGGTGGTGGTGGCCCAGGGCCATCATGGGTAGTGTGACGGCATGGTAAGACTTTAGTCCGAAAATCATTTTTCAACTTTCAAAATTGAAAAAAAAAAAATTTGTTTTCCGTTGACCACAAAAAACATTATTTTGTTAACTTCCGTTTTTCTATCTTATTTTTTGAGAAAATGTTTTTGGGCCAAACAAATCGGAGCGTTAGAATGATTGGAGAGTTTGAAACATCAGACTTTACCCAGCGGCCAGGCAAGTCCAAACTAGATGGTCTAGAAGCATCCAATCAAGTAAACAATTGCCATAATCGATTACTTTTCACCCAGTTAAGCTTTAAAACCTATATTTCCTCAAAAGATATTGACTGTGACAATTACCTGTTGCACATCTCCCCTACTGTGAGTTTGAAAATCCCCTCCCCACTAGCTTTCAGGGTGCGCCGCAGATCTCCATCAGTAAATGTGCCTATCAGGTGGTACTGATCGTCAATAACAAGAAGGCATCCACATCCTTTACTAGTTAGCTCTACTAGCTGATCCATAATCATATCTCCTTCCCGGCAGACAGGAAGCTCCTCTTGCTTTTTCATGACGTCCTTCACCTGCGAAACACAGAATTCAGTCCAACCAATCCAAACAATCGAAACATGAAATTGGATTTCAAGACAATTATTTCCTTGCAGTTTAATCCAACAGAATCGGAATTCAGCAGCAACTAGAATTTGGTTTTTTAGACAGCATAAGAAAAAACAACACAAAACCAGAATTCTGAGATACATAACATCACATCAAGATCCCATCTCCAAACTTTCTTCTAGTAAAAAGCCACAACAACGAACTAACAAAATTTGCGAAATTTCAGATGGCAAAAACTTTTCAATCACGGTTTTTCAAGTCCCTGAAATCAATCTCTTCCCAAAAAAAAAAAAAATAGTTGAAATATTGAAGATGGAAAAGGACAGTCCATAAAAAAGTTGGAATGGGCAGGGGTTTTGGTTCATTATCAACTAAAAAAAGGCCAATAAATACGATTCCCAGATAGGAAACCCAGATCAGTTATTAGCAAAAAATGCCTAATGTGCGAAAGTTTAGCCCGCGAAACCTTACTCGTTTTAAGAATTTCAAGTCTTTCCATCTTTCCTTTGACCGCAGGCGCACTATCCTGCTTCGGGGAGGCAGATAAGTTCATCACATAAAAGAGATTTCCAAAGAGACCTTTTTGAGAGCCCAAAAATCAAAGAAATCGGACATGAAGGACGCAAAAGCATCTCCCTTATTGAGTGAGAGGCGCTGGGAAGATCATATTGTCAACAATACGAGAAACAAATATCAACAACAAACCTAACTTATATTGCCCTAGTTTCATATTCAAGACCTAGATCTAGAAAACAAAAAAGAACAGCTGTAATGCTAATTTCCCCCTCCAAACACAAAAACTTACGTCTGAGTTCTATATTTAAAAAGATCAAAATAACACATTCCAACAAATCCAATCTCTCTCTCTCTCTCTCTCTCTCTCTCTCTCTCTCAAACAGAACTGAAAACAGACCCAGTTTGAACACCAGCAAAGGATCAAATAAAGCATGTGATTGCAAACACCATGGCTCTGAAAATGAAACAGAAACCGAATAGCTGCAATTTGAAATACTATTACCATCAAAGGATTTCCCACAATAAATAAATAAGCAAATAAAATTTATAAAAAAAAAAAAAAAAACACAGAAATACCATCAAAGGATCATATGAATCATTCGATTGAGAAGCTGAAGGCCTAGATCTATCAAATTTTCAAAATATCCAAATCTCCATTCCTACAAATTCCATTAACAAACGCCAAAAAATCTCAAAATGCCAACAAACAAACGAACCCTCACCTTGAAAATCAAGCTTTTCCCAATCCTCCCAGCCGGGTGATTCGCCGCATACTCATCCTTAGTCAAATTCCTCGCACCCATCAGCCCAATAGCCACCGTATCCCCGAAAACCATCTGAATCGCCGTCGAGGTCACAGGCGCCAAATCAAACGGGCACAATTCCCTCTCCAGAGGCAAATGCACATTCAAATCACACAAACCCATCAAGGAATTCGACTCCGAGGACGTCACAGAGATCAAGTACGCCCCTTTCGCCTTCGCACACGGCACGAGCCGCAATAGCTCCTCGGTGTTTCCGCTCTTGCTGAACATCACCAGAATGTCGGAATCGGAGAGAATGCCGATATCGCCATGGAGGGCATCGACAGGGGAGAGAAACCCAGATCGGATTCCGAGGGAAACAAGAGTTTGAGAGATTTTCCGGGCGACGAAGCCTGATTTTCCGACTCCGGAGAAGAAGATTGTGCCCTTGGCGTTCAAGAGGGTCTGAGTGAAGGCTAGGGTTTGGGAGAGATCGAGGTTTTGGAAGAAGAAATTGAGGTACTTTTGCTGGGATTTGAAGAGGCTGAGGAGGTCGTTTGGGTCGATTAGGGTTTCTTTGGAAGAGGGGAGTGAGAGGTCTGGACATGGAGGGAGAGACCCCATTGTTGATTGAATGATTGTTTCTCTCTCCTCTGTCTCTGTTATTTTCGAGAGAGAGAGAGAGAGAGAGAGGGACGGTGTTTTGAACGGTTGATTCCGTTACACTACGCGGGTGATAGCAAGTGGCAAGGCAGTGTTTGGTTTCCCAATATGAAATATGGTTTTGGGAAGTGGGTTGGCTTTTTGACTTTTTGACTATACGAGCCTGGGGCTCAAAAGTCTGGTTTGGAAAGAATTTTTGACTTTTTTGACTTTTTGGTGAGGTGTCATCCTGTTAAATTACCAAACTGTCATTTTTGGCTTTTTTTTTTATTATTTTTTATTTTGGATTTGGATTTCTCATATTTTGCTTAATTTATTTATTTATTTCTTTATTTTAGTTTTGGGTTTGGATGTGGCGTTTTTTGCTTAATTGTTTTTTTTTTTATTTTTTTTTGTTTTAGGTTTCGATTTGCCGTATTTTGCTTTTTTTAATTTTTTTTATTTTGGGTTTCGATTTGCCGTATTTTGCTTTTTTTAAATTTTTTTTTTTGGTTTGGATTTGACGTATTTTTCGAGCATTTTTTTTTTTATATTTTGGAAGTGGATTTGGTGTTTTTTGCTTTCATTGTTTTTTTTTTTTGTTTTAATTTTTTTATTTTGGGTTTGAATTTGGCGTATTTTGCTATATTTTTTTTTATTTTTTTAAATTTATGTTTTTGTCTTTGTTTTTTTCTTTTTACATGAATTAGTTCTTTTCCTTTATTTTTATTGGTATAGAAGCACTTGTTTTTGTTATTTATGTGTTTCATTTATTTGTAAATTACGTGGCGAATGATGATTTATGTTTTCATGTTTTTTTTTTTTTAAATGTTTTTGAATGAGGCGTATTTTTTTCGTTTTTTTTTTTAAATTTACGATTTTGTCATTTTCTTATTCACTCACATTAACTTTTTATTTTAAATTTTAAAAAATTGGATTAAGCATTTCTGATTTTGTGAATTTTGGTTTTTCAGAGTACGGCACGTCACCAACTGGAAGGGGGTATAGCCCCGTGTAAACACATACATGTTGTACATGATAATATATTTCAATACAGTATATTCCACGTGTGTCATTAGTAATGTTACAACCCTACGGAAATTTGTCGACTATTATATATTTCCTAACATTCCGTTATTACGCATGTAACATAATTTGTCGCGTATGTGAAGGCGCACCAATGCCATATGTGGGTCCTCATCCCCAACCATTAAACCATCCTCGTCATGTTCAACTTCTGGTATGGCATTTACTATTGTCATAGCCTCTTCCTCGTCACAGATTGGGTGAACAGTTGTTGGGTTACCTGTGTTGCGCCGTATATAATTATGTAATGCCATTGACGCACCTACTAACTGAACTTGCACATTTGCAAAGTCATACCGAGGCATGTCTCGAATAAACCCCCATCGATTTTTCCAGGCACCGAAGGTGCGTTCCACCACACTACATAAGGACGAGTGCACTTTGTTAAATAATTCTCTTGGCGTGTTTGTCGTCCTGTTTCGTGCAATACGTCGAAATTCTTGTTGGTGGTAACGGTGGCCTTTGAATGGTGCTAAGTACCCTATCCGGTTTAGATAACCAAAATCGACAAGATAATATTTGCCTGCAGATATGACAACAATGTATGACACCTAAAATTTGTACAGAGAACCCCCTAAATCCACAAACATCGGCATGTGTTACCTTTGTCAGGATGTGAGAATAGGACATTGTCATTAGTTAGTATCTCGTTGAATATGCGACTATCATGCATACTTCCTTCCCATCCGCACGAAATGAATATGAAACACATGTCAAAATCGACTGCGGCCATGATATTTTGCGTGTGACAGTATTTCCTACCGAAATATGTTGCTGCATCTGGCCCCGTAACCCATGCACTTACATATGTTCCGTCTATTGCGACAATGCAGTCCTGCAAACAACCCAATTCTTTTGTTGCTTAAAAAAATATACGATGTTTTGTTTTTTCCATACGTCACGTCCAGTTAGTAATAAAAACAAAATAACAGACACTCTTTATGTATATGTGAATAATGTATTTCGGTAGTACCTTGAACGGTAGGTATTTCCGTCTAGACCACATGTATGGATGTATACGACGCTGATTGTACGTGGGCCGGCAATGAACAACAGTGAACTGCTTCATGGAAGTTAATACGTTATGCACGTGCCGAGACACAGTCTCCCCCGAATGTTGGAACCGTTCTTGGATTTCCCGATTTTGCTTCCCTTTCAACATATGGATAAACATTGCAACGCTTTCTTCAACAGCTAAACCATGTGGACGTTGCGGGACTTGTAACCCAAAATCATTTACTAATGTTTCACACAGGGCGAGAAAAACTTCCTTCGGCATGGACACGTTTTCCTCAAATCGGCCCATATGGCCAGTATATAGTTCGGATATCCATGCATTTCCGGTCAGTATAGAAGTGCGACATGGCGTTTTAGCCATGTGTTTTTGGTACCACTCTGTCGCATACTGGCATGTTTGTAGAAATGTGCAGTTGTGTTCTTGTTGCACCTGGACTGCCATTTGATTAAGCATTTCCGTTATTCCGTCGTTGTAGCTTCCATCCCAGGGATTCATTACGTCTTCGTTGATGCGAAACCTACAAGAGTGGCACTGTTTCAATCAGTTTGCTTCCCCTTCATCGAGTCAATTAATTTCAAAATTTGCAATTACAAAATTCGAAATGTTGACAACCCAATTTAAGGACTACAGTCACCAATGTATTTTTTAACGCATAATGATATGCAAAATGGGAAAAACTTGAACCTGCTAAACTATTGTCATACAGGGGGACCATTGTGGTGACAACCACAAAAGTTGACGTCTAATATGAAACTAACATCGCACTTTGGAAAATATAAACATACACAAAGCTAGCAAGCAAATCCGTTATATCCAATTCTACAAAATATGCATACATTTAATTTGAACAGAAGCATCCCATTCATGTCTCAGAAAGTGTGCACAACAATGCTTCCATTGTGTCAACCCATGCACTGAACTAAAAGTTTTGGAAACCATAGGTAGCAAGAAAACACAAAAACGAAGGAAAAAAAAAACATGCACAGACAACCATCCTGTTTTAATACAGTGCCAACAAAAAACATAAGTAAAAGTTTTTAGAATGCAAGAGAAGGAAAGGCATATTCAACACTCGTAACACCGCTACATCACATCCGGTGAGCCCCGAACAGATTTGCAAAAGGCGCCGACGCAGTACACTAGAGCTGCTTCTGGGTAAGCCACCCTATGATCGAGTCGTCATCAGGCTGGCACATCATCACCTCCCGCAAATCGGCGTTATCCATAAGTGATGTGGCGAAGTGGAATAACGGCGTACCAACCAGCGATGTAATACCTGTCAGGCGATGCATGCACTCCGAAATAGTAAACAGCGATTCGTTGCCTGTGAGGTGCCTCACCGTGACCTGCTGATTCTTCGTATGCACCACATCTGCCAGAGTGTTCATGCTTTCCGCAATAACTGACGCTCCACTTGTTGCCTTCTTGGACTTTGAAACACTGCTTGATGGCGTCTTTCTCTTTTTCCCCTTTTCAATCGGAACATGCTCCAGTGAAGAATCTAAATCCACGTCCTGTACTCCTGCGGGTATCGGATCAGCAAATGGCTGGGCCCCCAAACTGTGCATTGAATCAAATGAGTCATTAGCAGCTTCAGGAAGTTCCTCGCCCGGGGTCCAATGGTGCTTCCCAGTAGCTGATGCCCCCATGAAGACGGTCTCCATCAACTCACGATGTTCCAAGGTTTTTTTTTCTAAACTTGGCACACACCTTGTTTATCTGTTCAAATAGAGATATATGAAAGAGAATGATGTTACATTCCATATAATTAATTAAAATTTAACTACAAAAGTTAAAAATATACTGGTAAATGACACATATGAAATATAAGAGTACATGTACTTACCGATTCCATTTTGTCCCACCACTCCTCAGGTGCCTGAAACATACCGGTGTCACAGTCAAACCCTATCCCTGACACTCCTTTGCTTGAATCCATCAACTTTGTCCACGCTTGCCACTTTTTTTTCAAACGCATGTACTTATTCTTCAACTGTTTGAGTCCATGTTTTCTTTCTGTTTTTCTCTCAAATTTTCTTGCCAAGGACTTGTACCCTGCTTGGCTGAGGACTAGGAATGGGCGATTGCCTTTAGTTATCTCATTCGCAATCAACTGCAGGAAAACTCGGATTGAGGCACTGTCCTATGTGGCCTTGTGGCTTAAATGATTGTGTGTATTTTCAAGACTGCTTGACTTGTCAGTGACAACGCCTTCGCTTTTGGATTGGGTACGCGGAGAAGTACGTATGGAAGCCATTACTAATGTTCGGTTACAAAAGATTACCATCACATAAACGGCTGTTATATACAAACTCATAAGCCATTACACATTAATAACAAAGAAACAGAGAGATAGGATGCTAAATTACCTAGCATATAACCATTGCACATTAATTTTATACTACCACAGGTTCCATAGAAGTTAGTATTGCACATAGTTATGATAGTAATTAATACGTCTACCGTTTCGAAACTACCAACATAGTAACGTGTTTGTACAGACTATTGTACATACTACCAATAAACGACCAACATAGTAACGTGTTTGTACATACTGAAACATCGTAACGTTGCTTACATACGGAACAACAAAACGACAACGACAATGCATAGCACATACACGATGGTCTTAAGGACACGCAAGGATTGTTGAATGTCTATGACATCAGCCCGCAATTGCATGACAAATTCATCCCTGGGTGACGCATAGTCTTGGTTATCTCGCCTGGGTTCATCGCACCAACCAATTCAACTGACACAGGACTGATGAGTGCAAATTATGGAACTATTAGTTTCATGGGTTGTTAAAGAAGGACAGTTATGACCTAAAAGAATGGGTCACTCACCAAAGGGCGGGGACATGCAAAGTAGGGACGCCCTGAATTTTTGGTGGACCTGGAAATCTTAACAACACAGGGGCCATGTCCACAGGCACACATTCGTGGCCATGTACTGGAAGTTGCAGTAGAGGTAAACGAAGCCATGCTACACTTTACAAACAATAGGCATTTTTTTTTAAATGTACATGAATGAACAACAAAACGTACAAAGAGAAACAAAATAAAAGTTTTTCATTCCGATCATGGACACTTAATTATGATAAGGGTATTGTGCATCTTCAATCAGTAGTACATTGGTAAAAGTAGTTACCGACCCATGTGCACTTGCACAGAGTTATGTTGTAACCACATACATATTTTATTGTAATTATGCACATTATTATTACTAGACTAGTAAAATATGTAAAATTATTTTCACTTGTTTGACTCATGTGTTTGACAATACTAAAAAAATATATATAACATGCAAGATTGTACTTATTTTTAACATTGGAGATGAAAGTATAACACAATTGACATGCACATGAAAAATGGACATACTTGTTTGGTAAAAATATTTTGTAACCTGAACTCGTGATTTCATTACAAGTCAATAGGTATTTCACAGAATCAGACATGCATTCGCAGTGGTCATTCACAATACCAATAGCAACTGGGTAGAGACTAGCTGCTGAATTTATGTATACATTAATTTGATAACTCAGAATTCATTCAGGTATTGAATTCGTAACATTCGAAATGCATTGACAAGAATCAGAGTGTTTCATCACAGTGTTTTACCATAATCAGAAATGCATTGACAAGAATCAGAGTGTTTCATCAGAGTGTTTTACCATAATCAGAAATGCATTGACAATACCGTAAGTGCATTCACAGTGCTCATTCAGAATTAATAATAAAATGAGAAACATATTTACTTGGGGAGTAAACTTGAATAACTGAAGTACTAATTTTATTGTGTAATTTTGTCTGAACATTGTTGGTAAACATTATCTTCGTATACAAATTTATGAATGAGTATATTTAATATTTTTTAAAAATATTAACAAATTTATTATTGTATCTGAATATAATTAAAAAAATGTAAATTACAATGTGAATATTTATTCATTAAGAACAGAAATTAACAAAAAATATATATATTTACTTACAGAAAAATGTTAATTAATAAAGAACAAATATTTATTTATACGAAGATAATATGTAACAAAAAAATGTAAATTTTTTTGTTAATATTTATTCATTAAATTTTTTTGTTAATTTACAGAAAAATGTATATTAATTTTAATTTTTTTTTGTTCGTTAATTAATTTTTGTACTTATCAGAAAAGTATTAAATTGTAAGTATTTATTTACTTGGTGAAAATGTAAACATAATTTTATAATATTTATAAATGAAGAACAGATTTTGGGGGAGGAAAAAAATGGAAGAATCAACCATGTTTGAGGGATATTCTATATATGGGTTTGTTTTGCCCAAATTTGGAGTCTCATAACAACTTAAACGACAAATTTCGAACTGTGGCTTAAAAATTAACAAGAAAAAAATGTGAATATAGCCAGATCGGCAATTCTACAACGAAATACCATCAATACAGCCCAAAATACAGTGCGACCTGAAGTGGCGGAAGGAAAAAAGTAGAAAAAAATAAAATCATTCCATTGATGAAGCATTGGGCATTAAGATCTACGAAATGAGAATGGGTTTGGAAGAGTTACCACTTAATCGGTGGTGTATCGGACAGGGTTTGGTCTTGTTCTCCGCCGCCAGAAGCCTACTCCGGTGTCGATCGCCTCTGCGAAGCCGTATTTTGATGTTGTCGCCGCTGGTTGAGAGAGATCGCCTCGTTCTCTTCTTCCGTGCCCTAGGACCGTTGGGTTGTGTTGTGTGTGTGTGGTGAGGCGTTGGACGAAATGAACAAATGAAAGGAGATGTGAGGGTAATTTGGTCAATTTACCTGTAGAAGGGTTCTTCTCCAACCCTAGCAACCGTTTTTGGCCTCATGTGGCTAAATGAGGCTGTTTTGTCGCATGTGGCTCATATAGCCTGATGAGCCCTTCCCAAACACACGCTAAATGATTTTTTTTCCTCAATCTACTAGTTAGGGTTTGATTTATAATTTTATCCGAACAATCACACCCTACTTGTTAGTGAAATATATATATATATATATGTATAATCAAAAAATAATTACACAAAATCATATCAAAAATAATACTAAAAAATATATTTTTTTATTTGAAATGACAATGAGGCACACCATTTTCAATCTTACAAAAATTTTGTTTGTAAAATAATTATGATGTAAATATAAGAAAAATTGTGCTAATAAATTGCTAACAAAATATAACTTTTGCACACAAAAATTGTAAAAAAGTATACATTTTAAAAATGATAAATCACATTGATCTTCTCTCTCATATTTAAATAATAATAAAAATAAGAATAAACTACCAATAGATCTTAATACTTAGACTATAAAGTACTATTAAAAATAAGTCATAATAAAATCGTCGCTAAAATTAATTTTTTGTGACGATTTTTTTTTTGCATATGTTGCAAAAAATTGATAATTTGTGATTTTTTTTGTCACGATTTTTATAAATTGTAGTTAAAACTTACAATTAGTGACGCTTGTTGAAAGTTGAAAATTAATGATATTTTTTGTGACGATTTTTTTAAACTATCGTTAAAACTTATAATTAATGACAATTTGTGTGACAATTTTCAAATTGTTACTGAAAATTAACAATTAGTAACATTTTTAATAGTGTTTGATAAAAAATGTCATTAATTATCATAGGATCTGTTAAAAAATAAGTTCATTTATTAAGACCTACGCTAAGGCTCCCAAAAAATAATGCAAGATTAACATGAATTTGAGAGGGAATGAGAATGCAATTCTAAATCCATTCTCTTATTTGGAATATATTATTTATTTTTGGAGATGTGGTGAGCGTTTTTATCTCACATTGATTAATTGAGAAATTAATGAAAAAATGAATCGCACAATTCCATAAATATAAAAGAATAAACAATTAATGCCCCTCGACAACCAGTTGTCGGCCGGATGACACTCTGAAGAAGTTAAATAAGGAATATAAATATACATATAAAAAAAATGGCGTGACTGTTGTGCTGCCAATAAGATTGATTTTGATAATTTAAATTATTTATTTTTTAAAGTATATTAAGTAAAATATACTTACAAAAAATTACATTAATTGAATATCAATAACTCTTTATCGAATTGCATTTGTGTTCAGTTTTATATTTTAAGTTTCATTACAAATTATTAATTTAATCTTTTAATTCTTATTCTATCTAGATATTGGGTGGTCCACTTCACATGGGTGGTTTTTGTCCACCACAGCAGGAAATAATTTGATTCTCCCACTTTCCTAAAAATTTATTCATGAAGAAATGTTAGTCATTTTAAAGTGAAAATAATAATAATAGAACCCCTAATATCTAATTTTATTTTTTTTTCATAAAAAAATTCTTAACAAAAACCAAACATATGAATTACATTGACACATAAATTTTATTACTACTAGTCTCATTATACCAACATCTTTTTATAGTAAGAGTAACTAATATAGATAATATATTAATACATTCATAATTAAAAATTAAAGATAAAATATATTTCAACTGCAAAAGATGAATGGTATAAGAAAAATATTGTGAGAATTATAATATTAAAAGTAAAGCATATGAAGAATTCTAAAATTTTAAAGGAAGTTAGTCATCTTTTTGAAAATTATTAATGGAGTTTTAATTTTCAAGTAAATTTATCAAAATAAACCACATCACTCAATTCCCAAGTTTCAAGTTGCTTCTCTCCACCACCGACACTTCAGGCGTATTTTGGGAAGTGTCTTTTTTTATTGGGTAAATTACACTGACTTCCTTGATATTTGGTTCAATTACATTTTACCTCTTGACATTCTGGAAATTACATTTCCACCATTGTGGTTAATAGTCTCATTTCACAAACCTTCCTTCTTATATAAAAGATAACAACTCTTAGTAGAAAAAAGAGAAAATTACATTGAAAAAAAAAGTAAAGCAAAAAAAAAAAAAAAAAAAAAAAAAAAAAAAAAAAAAAAAAAACAAACAGATGAAGGAAAGTAAAGCATGAAAAAAGGGAGTGTATGAGTTCAATATTTTCATTCTGTCTAAATAATTACAATAACAAGGGAGGTTAGTGTAATTTTTCAAACGTCAGGGGATGATATGTATTAAACCCAAATCTCAGGAGGTATAAGTGTAATTTACTCTTTTTTATTTATTTATTGGCTTATTATAATAAAAAAAACATACAAAAAAAATAGAGAAATAATATAACCCAAATAAGCTAATAAATCAATAAATTGTACTTTTTTTGCCTTTCCAAAAGAGGTCTTATTAAATTGCCTCACTATTAATTATTTGCTTTGGTGTCCACATCCTATTTTTATTTTTTTTTAATTTTTTTAAAAAAACTGCATTTAACAAAAAGATGAAAAGTAATTTAAAATAATTATATTTTTATAAAGGTGTAAATAGATGCGAATGAGAGTTATATCTCACATCATAAATTTCACTTACACTAGATACAAACTTATTGGAATAGTCACGAGTCGGGTTTGGGATAGGTTTATAATAATTCGCTCCCACCCTATATTATATCGGGGGCACGACAAATCAGAAGTGGCAAGGAAGGTGTAGGAGTAGAGCGGGAGATGGGTTAATTTAGTAAGTTGAAGAATAAAATATTAATAAAAATTATAAATTATATGATATATTACACATAATAATTTATACTAAATGAGAATTATAAGATATAAAATGAGAAATAAATAAGTAAAAGTATTTGAGACAACCTAAAATAAGTGTACTTTTGACTTTTTACAAAAATGTGTGCAGAAAAGTAGAGAGATAATGCGACCAAAATAAGTGCACTAATCTAAATAAACGTACTTATATAGGTTATGTCAAATAAAAGTAGAGAGATAATGCGACCCATAGAATTAGATGTCAACGTGTACAAAATTCTGGCACCTACAGTAGTCTCAACCCCACGAGATAAATCATCTCCAGCACTTCTGAATCTCTCTGTTAAGAAGCCGAGTCATTAGGTTTTGATCTGCAGTGGACATGTTATCACTTACAATGCTGTGCAGTGCATGTAGTTCTTCTGGATTTGCCTTCTCGAATAAGCCGCTAAGTATTGCATCAACTCCTTGGCTGTTGCTGGCTTCTTGAACATTTGCCACATTGGTTCTCAGAAAGAGTTTTTGGCCATTCTCTTGAAATTGAAAATGTTGTGGAATCTGCATTTGGGGATGGGATTTCCAGTACTCTGTACAAACTCGATTTTGGTCCATTGCCTGGATAACCTATGCAAAATTCCCATGAAAAAAAAAATTAAGAAATAAAAGGATTGAAGATCAAATCTGTTGACATGAAAGAATGAGTCATCATTTATTAAGAATTCGCGTTTTGTGGCTAATTCTCAATCAGATGGTCGCTAACAAGTTCCAATAAAATATATATATATATCATTTAGTTAAAATTTCGAACAAATGTCAGACTCAAAAGGGAGATTTGGCTTATAATAATTATGAGGTTTCAACTCATGATATTTCTTATTAACATAATTCAGACTTGCATAAACTTACCAAGGCATTTTTTTCGTAACATAATTTTAAGGTCGACAGGGTTTTGAGTGTATCAAAAAGTACCCGGCAGATGGATAAACCAAATACTACAGCACCCAAAACTGGGAAAAAATATATTTAAGTAAATTGCAAAGTATTACAAAGCGTCGGAGCACAGAACTCATACAAGAGGTGGTGTTCACACCATTGTTGTAACCAGGAAACAAATTCTAGCATCGAATTGAGTTTACCTGCATAATTGCTGGAGAAAAAAAGCCAAACATTTCAAAGCCATCAAGACTCCCACAAGGCTGCAGAGGAGGAAGCCTCATTCTTCCCAGTTTATGTTGCTTCATGATCTCTTGATTCACTCTCTCTCTAACCATTTCCCAGCATTTAGCAGCTGAAACATGAATGAATACCTCACTTGGACAATGCTCTACAGAAACCTGAAAAAATTAGAATGCAAAGCTTAAAACAGTGCCATTATATCAGCTCTTCTTTGACCGCACCAAATATTATTGAAGCATCAACAATTCACATAATCTTTGTGTAAAAAGACCACTAACAAATTCAAGTCAGAACCTTTTTTTTCTTTTTCCTTTTTTTTCAAGTGTGCATGTCATTTTATTAAATCGAACTACATAAATTGACCATAAGTAAACAAAACGTCTGGACAACTCTGGCATTTGAAAGTTCCAATTACCATAAAAAGAGGTCCATCCCATGCAGCATCCAGAATTTCTGAAACGTAGTAACATGCTTTTGTTGGATCTAAAACACTAATATACCTAACCCGGCTTTTGAATCCTGCATAAACCAAAGAACATGCTTAAGTTAAATCTTTTTGCCCAAGAAAAGTAAATCTAATTGAACTATAGACGTGCAACATACGTGCAACAAGTACCTTTAGGAAAAATGGCCCGACTATCACACCATAACTTTCCTGAATGCACAATTCCGTATTCCAAAGGCTCAACATTGCAATTGATTCTTCTCACCACCTTTGCAATACGAGGACCCTTCTGGTGAAAATATCTATCCATATTATTACAATCACCAGCCTCTTTGGTATTTGAGAAGTCTTCGACATTTTTATTAAAATCTGCGCTAGACGGAAATTTATTCTTTTCCCTATCAGGTAACAAATTCCGATCCCCTTCACCCATCACTTTCACCTTAGTTACGGGGCTGGTCAAATTTGAACCTTTAACACAATTACTGGCACTCATTGTATTAACAAAACCTGAAAGTCTCTCAAAATGTTTTGTATGCTTTTCCGAAGTCTGTTTTTCTCTTTCTGAAAGTGGCATATTTGACTTCTCACCCTCATCATCACTAAGAAGTATAACATTATCGTTCCCTGAAAATGAAGACTTCTTCTTCTTCACTTCAAGTTTCACTCTAGCCAAGTTGTCAGTGTCATCTTCTTGAGAAAGCTGACAAACTGAAGTTCTTAAATTATGACCCAAATGAAACGCTTCTTTCTTGATCTTCTGAGAGCTACAATTTGCCACCTTGAATTCATATGAGGACTTCGGTATTGTAGATGATGCCTTCACATCTTTCAAACCACGTGATTTTGGTATTTCATACAACATTTCTTTCTCTTCTGTCCCTTTTAAGGAAGTTGCGGATGGTTGTGAAGAACAAGATAAATTCGCAATAAGCCCGGGGAATTGCTGATTGTCTTTTGAGACATAAGGACTCAAAGCCAGCCTAAGATCTTGCTTTCCCCATCTGTATACTGCACTCAGTTTCCCTTCCAAAGCTTTGACCAGAACATCTAATTCATTGATGTCGTACCGAAAGAGAAAAAATTTGGCACTCCAAGAACATGAACACAACTGCCCTGCATGATTCAGGCACGCATATCTCTCTGGTGAACAGTGACATCCAGTGGCAGACAAGTGCAAATCAAAAAGACATACACTGCAGTCCCTCTCAGTGGTGGCATCAAAACTGCTCTCCATCTTCACTGCCTGCAAATGATTGCAAAAAAATTCCCTCCTCAACCGCTCCATCTCGACACGACTCTGGGAACAAGACAATATAGCAACAAATTCAACACCATTACAATAAAAGAAAAGACATCAAGTATGCAAAGCTGGTGTCAGCGCAAATTTTGATGCATCAATGCTAGCATTATTAGTCCATGGCAATAAATTCACATACTTTTTTTATTAATCGTGAAATTGACCACATATATTTCAATACTTTGTAGCACGACATTGACACGACAACAAGTTGATTTTGACAAAATGCAAAACACGACACATTTAGGACACATTAAAATTTTACATATTTATAAATTCATTATATATCATATAAGAATAATTTATTCAAAAATAATATTTAAAAAAAAAATGTGTAACATTACACTAAATATATTTAAAAAGTTACATATTTTTCATAATTTAAACCTAAATATATCATTCACATAAGAATTACATTCTAAAGGATACAAATTATCTATATTATCAAAAAGACGTCAAGACAAGTAACGAGCAGTATTTGACCTTACCTTGAGTACTTTTGTTAAAATCCCATCCTTTCCACATACTTCCTTCCATCTTAAGTTATCTGAAGTATTTTTTCCCAGTAAATCAAGTTCCCAGTGTGCTTTGACAGCTTCTCTTGCTGCCCCAAACAACAGTTTATCATGGGAAATTGTAGTTTTTCTGCCTTGCTCAAGATAGAGCTCAATAGCATCCTGCCCATGAGGCAACCAGTCAACAGGAGCTACATTTACTGCTTCTGCACAGTTGAAGCCACAGTTGAACCCAGAATGATATGCTCGAGGGAAAGTTAGAATAAACTCTCCTGAGTTCTGAACACACCGATAGACAGGTACTGCGTCAGATTTTACTACGGAGGGGGAAAGTTGCGTGACCTGTTAAAAGAAAAACAAGTTCAGGGAGATTAAGCACTGTAATATATGAGAATAAAGCAAGCATGCTATTTTCTAAATGTAACTAGGAATTCACAGAAGATTTTACGGTTTGGCTGGTTATAAAATCTGGCATGCCCAAACAATGGATGGGATAGAAATCCCAGACACAATTTTCAAAACAGAAAATAACATAATCGCAAATAGAAGGAATGACACTCACACTTACCAGTTTATGAAGCAAGTCTGGCTGTTCCTCAAAAAGATCAGGCAAATGCTTTCGCATAGCTGCTTCCAATTTAAGAGCATCCTTTCCTGGGACACCGTACCATGTTTTTGGAGCACCCCAATGCATGTAATTCAATGAGTACAAGTGGTGATAACATGCTGTTCACAAAAATTAGGAAAGAAAGATGAAACAAAACAATCAGAAAATATAAAAAACAATGATACCCTAGCTAACATTTTATGTGATTCAAAGCATCCTACAAATATCACCCTATATGTCTTCTTTTATTATTGTTCACTCTTTTTTTCTTTTTTTATTGGCAACAAAAGGAATATTATTAAAGATTTAAAAAAAAAAATGAAGTACAAAATGAGGACAAGGAGTCCTCTCGAAATGAAAAACAAACCAAGCCTAACAAAAGAAACAAACTATAAGTCACAAATAGCTCTCCAATCTCTAGGTTCTACTTTTTTTTTTACTTTTTCTTTTTAATTTCCCTTTCCTTTTCCTGAGGAAACACTTATAAAATGCATTATGAGAAAGAGAGAGATAGAGGTAGGGAGAAAAAGAGGGCCAATGCACAAATTACAACGTCTCTCACAAGTTTTCTATGTTATCTGGTACAGCGGTGCATATACAGTGCTTGCCCATGCAATTTAAGTGGCTAAATCCATTCAACATATCGAGGGGGCAACTTAAATTTTGTCTTCTGCTCTTATTCGAGTAAGACCAAATAGTTCCTTTTAAGTTTCAACCTAAGTTTTGAGTTTTCAAATTCCATGAAGAAATTATGTCATGATAGTCATGACACAAGAAGCCAATGTCAAGTCACCACTAGTTCCAAACACTTATGTTGTAAAAAGATAGGCCCAACAATGTATATCAAGCTATTTAACACCCTCCCTTACATGCAATCCCGTCTTGAACAGGCAGATGCAAACATCCATATATAGAGAAGAAATAATGCAAACAAGAGAATAAAGAATGAAAATGGGGATCAAATGCAAATGTATATCAAACCACCATTCCCAAAAGCTTAAGTTGTTATGAAATGGACCCCAACTATGTATATCAAAGCATTCATCACCCAAAACTATGAATATCGACAATAGATTAAACAATTACAATTCCTTCAAAAATGTCTCTCCTAGCTGATTGAATTTATGAAATTGGAAGGGATTGCTCACATAAAAAATGTGTATTTTTAATTGATCAGCAGGGTTTTCCTTATTAATCATAACACTATATTATTGAATTATCAATTATTATATTTTTCACTATCAATAAAGGAATGCCCAAGAGGTTATTCTTCAAGTGTTAGCCAAATGACCACATATGAACATGCACACAAGCCCCTGATTACATATGCATTCATGTATTAAATTGCAAAGCACACATAATAATGTCAAGTGAATAGAGATACAATGATCTATTCCATGAAACTGATAAAGAGCCGTTTGGTCATACCCAACAGAATGAGGAAAAGCACATTCCGATATACAACCGCGGCACCAAAACCCCTGATATATCACTGCTTTCACATGAAAGGACAGACCCGAAAGCCGAGGGAAATTGTTCAAGTTCCAGCCTGATTTTGTATACTTCTCTGAAAGAGAGCCACCTTGATTAGAGATTTTTGGAAAACCACTGCCAAAAACCCCAGTTTCCAAATCAGCTCCAGACAGCACCTAGAATAGAAGACAACAAAACAATTAAAGTAGGAGAGAGACAGAAAGAGTGCAGCAGCAGCATTGAGGCACATAAAAACAGAATGAATTATTTAATATGTAAATGAATAAAATATTTACAAGCCATGAACCTATTGCATCATACCTCAATTTCTTCAGTAGGTTTCTCTACCATCCGCCAATATTCGCCTTCGATATTCTCCACTGAGGGCTCCCACTGCTCTTGGAATGTGGTCATGTTACCTCCTGGATCAGCAATACTTTCATTCTCCCTAAAGTATTGCACCTTAAAAGTGTCGGCATATTGCTGAAAAGTATCCAGAGTGAACTCAGGACCACGTTCAAACCCAAAACACTCTGCCTCACAAATTCCAGCTTCACCAGAACTCAAATTAATTTTGGTACCAGTACCATAATCCACCCTATTTTTCATGCATCTTCTCCTTTTCCTCTTATTATTATGTGTCTTCAACATCTTTTTCATTGAATCTCGATTCTGAAGTTTGTCAACTCTTTGGATGGGAGTATGAAATTTAGATCTCTCCCATATTTTTTTTTCCTTAAAAGGCAAGGAGGTTTCCATGAAGGAGGAGGTACAATGCGACAAATTCCATATTTTTCTGCTCTAGGGCGCATGCTTGCAATATAGTATAGAGTATCTTTGAACTCCTGGAAATAGTACATATTACAAAAAAACTATATTTAATTTAATTTAATTTTTAAAACTCACTCCAGATATGACAAGTAACAGGAATAAGGGCAATGAAAAAGTTATGAAACTGGAAGGGGAAAAAATAAAGTATTACAAGTGAAAATATAGACCTCTTCATTTGGGTAAAATACAGGAACCTCCTCAAGATCAGGCCTGCAAGCCTCTTCTGGACGCCATCTTGCAGTGACCTGTTCCAAGAATTCATATTCAAGTACAAAGTGTTAGAAGAAGGGGGGGAAAACAAAAAAGGAAGTCATGAAACATTAAATCTGAAATCAAACTATCTTTTTAGGACTGCATTTGGTTAAACTCCCATAAAATTTTTGCAATCACCAGCCTGTCAGCCAACCAAAATGGACAACAGGCCTTCAGTTTACTTTGTTGAGAAGAGAGAGTTGGTTCAGTACTCACTGAGCTCAGTGATGTGGTGCACCGTGCACCTGAAATTTTTTTTTAAACAGAATTGCAATTGATTTAGTTACTGCAATTAATTTAGCTATAAATTTGGTGAAAGATTTGTATTTTAAAGTTTACCTCTTGGCAGGCTATATTCCATGGACTCGGGTATGGGTGTGGGGTGTTGGTATGTATCTAGATGCCGGACTCATCAAACCATAAATTTAAGGGTATGCAGACTTGGCAAAAAAATGTCATATTTTTATATTTTAATCAAGTATATGAGATAAAATAGTGTTATATGTAATTTATAGTGTCAAAAAAACATTTATGGCAATTATACAACAATATGTACATATAATAATAGTGTTATACACAATATAAGAAGTATCTGACACATATCCCATACCCTTGTCCGAGTATCGAATGTCCGACACATGTATTTAATTTATTTTGAAGAGTCCATGTAACATAGTTGGCAGGTACTGTTAGAATATTTCTTTATTTCCTTATTTAGATTAAATTGTGATTGA
This sequence comes from Camellia granthamiana, assembly GCA_036172215.1. Lineage (NCBI taxonomy): Eukaryota > Viridiplantae > Streptophyta > Magnoliopsida > Ericales > Theaceae > Camellia > Camellia granthamiana. The sequence continues at coordinate 61,354,843 of CM069911.1, read as the reverse complement.
TTGATTGATTGTGATTCCTACATAATCAGTGCCTTATGACTTCCTTTTGTAACAGTTGATTGATTAATATAAAAGGTGATGATATCATAATCATCACCCAAGCTTTGTATTCTTTTAAATTATATGGTATCAAAGCCAAAACCCTAAAAACCGTCACCCACACAGTTGCTGCCACCAAGCAGCCATCACCTATCACCACCCATCCTCCATCGTTGGTCCCTGAGTCTCTGTCGGAACCAACCAAGGTCCCACAGAGCTATTTCGGCTTTAGCCGAAGGCCTCTCTAGCCTAGTCGACCCTTGTAAGGGCTGTCCTAGCCTCTCTTTATATATTTCGGCTCCGGTTGATGAGTGTTTGAGGGCTGCCCATCTTTTGTTTCCCCAAGTTTCTTTCCCTCTACTTTCTGGAACACAATTCAACACTTGTTTTGATTGGAGGTTTGTTTTCCCATATTTGATTTATTTTTTAGGTCCATAAATGACCAATTAATCTGATTGTTATGCTCTCATAGTGGTCTATATGTGATTTTGCTTGTTCCAACCGATTCCATTCCTCTTTCCATTCTTGTGATTCGTGCAAGGTTTTTTGGGTTGAAATTGTAGAGTTCTTAGGCTAACCTAACTAGTGAATCCACCACTACTTCTCACCCATCTAAAGGGGAGAACTCCAGTCCAGTTTTGACTACTACATCTGAGAACCTGAACCCTAGCCTCAAAATCACCACCGCTCTGTTTAATGGTCAGAATTACCTTTCATGGTCTCAATGTCTGACATTTTTTCTGAAGAGTAGGGGGAAGATGAGATATGTTAATGGGAGAGTTCAAGCACCAGGTATTATAGATCGTGGCTATGACCAATGGGAGATTACCAACTCTTTAATCATGGGGTAGCTCATTCATTTCATGGTTCCTGAGATTGATGAATGCTACTTATCCATAGATATTGCCTAGCATATTTGGGAAGCAGTCGCTGCTACGTATTCTCAAAAAGGGAAAAGGGAATTTTTCTCAGTCTTTTAAGCTACGTCGGTCTATTGAGCACTGAGTACAAGGGGAGCAAACAATTCTTTAGTATTACACCTTTCTGACTAATGGTTGGAAAAACCTAGATCATCTCCTGGATTACAAGCCTGTCTATACAGTTGACTCAATTGGTTATCAGAAATTACTTGCACAAGAGAGGGTCTTCAAGTTTCTGGAAGGCCTTAATGTGGAGTTTGATCCGGTCCGGAGTCGTGTTTTTGGCATTGATGTCCTTCCATCTCTTCAAGAGGCCTTTGCGTATGTACAGAATGAAGAGAGCTATCGTTCTGCTATGTTACCACCGGCTACTAGAGACCGTCCAACATTACTTTCTGCTCCTTCTCAAGATGGCAATGGTTTGTCACTGCCTCTTTCCCATCCTCCAAGGAAGGATATTGTGTTCTGTGATTACTGTCACAAGTCGCGGCATACTCGTGAGACATGTTAGAAGCTTCATAGGGCTCTATCAAGAAGTCGTGGTGATCGGTCTGGTACTAGAGGCGATCGGTCAGGCCAATCTAGAGGACGTGGCTCTAATCCATGGGCCCATCAGTCTAGTGTTGTTGACACCCTGATTCTACTTCCGCTTCAATTGGTCCGATTTCTGATAGTTTATCTAGCATGGCTTCTCCTGAACTTGAGGATGTTCTGCATCATTTGCTGGCCCGCCGGTCTTCTATTGCTCCCATCGCATCTTCCTCGTCGTTTGTCCGCTCAGGTAACTTAGCCTCTTCTCGTAGTGTTTTTCTTTCTCACAAGTCTTTGCCATGGATTACTGATTTTGGTGCCTCAGATCATATGTCTGGGTCTTCTGACATTTTCTCAGCATATAAGCCCTCTTCAGGTCAAGACAAAGTTTGGATTGCAGATGGTACTGTTTCTTCTATCTTTGGGAAAGGTTTAATTCATGTCACTCCTACCTTACCTCTGTCTTCAGTGCTCCACGTTCCCAAGTTTTCTGTTAATCTTCTATCCTTGAGTTGTATTACTAAGGATTTGAACTGTAGTGTAGCATTTTTTTTCTTGATCATTGTCTTTTTCAAGACCTTGTCACGAGGAGGACGATTGGCAGTGGTAGTGCAAAAAATAGTCTCTATTTCTTGGATCAGCCGAACAAGCCTGCTCATCATTCCATCCAGTTCCCAACCACCAAGGAGGATTTATGGCTATGGCATTGCCGTCTTGGGCATCCTTCTTTTCATTTACTTAGGCATTTATTTCCGTCTATTTTTACAAACAATAGAGTGTCTGAGTTTCTTTGTGAGTCTTGTCAACTTGGCAAACAATACCGAGCTTCTTTTGCTCCAAGTCTTAATAAAAGTTTAGCTCATTTTTCTTTAACACATTCTGATGTATGGGGTCCATCTCGTGTTATGTCCTTAAAATGCCATAGATGGTTTGTTACCTTTATCAATGTTTTTTCTCATACTACTTGAGTGTATCTCATGAAAGAAAAAAGTGAAATTTTCTCTGTGTTTCAAAATTTTCATAAAATAATTTGTACTCAGTTTGGGGCAATTGTCAAAATCTTGCATTCTAATAATGCGGGTGAATACATCAATTCAGGGTTAGAGAGCTATTTTCCCACTCATGGCATTATACATCAGACATCTTGCACTAATACCCCTCAACAAAATGGGGTTGCAGAGCGCAAGAATCATCACCTTCTTGATATGGCTCGCTACATGTGTTTTTCTATAAATGTGCCTCAGTCCTACTGGGGCAAGGCCGTTCTCACCGCAGCCTATCTCATTAATCGTCTTCCTACCCAAGTTTTGCAAAAAAAAGCTCCACTTCAAGTCCTTCTCGGTTTAGAGTTTGTTTTTCATTCCCCCTAAAATATTTGGTTGTGTGTGTTTTGTCCACAATCATTCTCCTACTTGTGATAAGTTGGACCCTCGCTCTCTCATGTGTGTTTTTCTCGGATACTAGCCTACTCAAAAGGGGGTATAAATGTTATCATCCTCTTTCTCGTAAATGGTTTGTGTCCATGGATGTCACCTTCTTTGAGTCCCAGTCCTATTTCTTGTCTTCTCCGGTGTCACAGTCATCCCTTCAGAGCGAGCCTTGGTGTGAAGAGATTCATATTGTCCCTACTGCTCCTATGGTGGAACTAGTTGTTCCTACACCACCTATTATTGGGATTATAGAATCCAATGCCACCAAAGACAAGGAAGGGCCAGTTTATGTCAGGGACAAAGACAGACAGAAAGTTATTTGGATACAAGAGACCACTTCTGCTCACGCACTGCTATCTCCAGCTTCTGATAAGAGTCCAGGTAACTTTGAACCTCTTGTTTCTCTTGAGTCTACTGATATTGCTATTCCTGACACTACTGATCTTGATAGTCCTATTGTCAAGAGAAAGGGTGTGAGATCTTGTACTCAACATCCTATCTCAAACTTTGTATCCTACTCTCATCTGTTTTCCTCGTATAGTCTTTGTGTCAAACATTTCCTCTGTTAGTATTCCTAACCATTTTCAGGATGCTCTCGCTACCTCTGAATGGAAACTTACCATGATTGACGAAATGAAAGCATTTCATAAGAATAGCGCTTGGGAATTAACTGAGTTATCTAAGGGCAAACGACCGGTGGGATGCAAATGGGTGTATATTGTGAAGCATAAAGCAGATGATTCCATTGAGTGTTACAAGGCTCGACTTGTGGCAAAAGGCTTTACTCAGACTTATGGAGTAGATTATCAGGAGATTTTTGCACCAGTGACTAAGATGAATTCAGTCAGAATACTTCTTTTTCTAGCAGCTAATTTAGATTGGCCACTTCATTAGTTCGATGTAAAAAATGCTTTTTTACATGGTGATCTAGAAGAAGAGGTATATATGGACATTCTTCCTGGTTTTGAGGATCATCAGACAAAAGGTAAAGTATGCAGGCTTTGGAAGTCGTTATATGATCTCAAACAGTCTCTAAGGGCTTGGTTTGACAGATTCACTCAGGCTATGCTTAAATATGATTTCAAACATAGTCAAGCAGATCACACTTTGTTTGTAAAACATTCCTCAAGTGGTAAGACTATAGCTCTTATTGTTTATGTGGATGACATAGTGCTTACAGGCAATGATAGTGAGGAAATACCCCTATTGAAGAAATATTTAGCTAGTGAATTTGAAATCAAAGACTTGGAGAACTTGAAGTATTTTTTGGGAATCGAAGTTGCTCGCTCCAAGGATGGAATTTTCATCTCACAAAGGTCTTGACCTTTTGAAGAAAACAGGGATGCTTAGATGTAAGACTTGTGATACCCCACTAGAACCTAATCAGAAACTTGGTGATGATGAAAGAGGAGCAGCTGTTGATAGTGTGAGAATATATTGTATATATATATGGCATGTTGTGTATATATGGCATGATTATGTAAATAGGAATTAGCTTGTATTTCCTTTTTCAGTCATAGATTTAGGGCTATATAAACTGATGAACTCTTTGTAAATTGCAACAATTGAATATACAATATTCTTTAGAAACTTACATGGTATCAGAGTCGTGTTCGTAACCCTAGCGGCGTCATCTTCCTCAGTTGTCTCTGATTTGCTTTTTGTATCGCGCTTAAACCGTCGCGATTAGTCTGTATGCTCGCGAGCCCTAGCACTGTCGTCTCCCTCAGCCATCTCTGCTTCGTCTCGTCTCGCGTCGTCGTTTCTCTCCTTCGCGACCACTATATATCTCTCTCTCTCAGTTGCTTCGTGATCGATTCGCATTAGCGTCAGTGTCGTCTTTGTTACTGGTTGTTTATATTGATAAGGATATTGTTCTGGTTATTATTCTTTGACCCCAAGGTTCTCTAGAAATTATACTCTAACCCCAAAGTTTCTTAGTCTCATCATGTCTGAGGATAAAATTCAGGCTATCAACTGCAGGCTCACTAGTGCCAACTATGGCTATTGGTCCACTGTTATGAAGAATTTTCTTCTTGGTCGAAAAAAATGGGGTTATGTGTCTGGTTCTATACCGCGTCCTTCAGATCCAAAACAGGACAATTATCTGGTTGCTTGCGACACTTGGGATTGTGACAATACCCAAATTCTGACTTGGTTTCATAATTCTGTGGAAGATCGCATTGGAATGATGTTCTCCAAATATATTACTGCCAAAGAGGTGTGGACCTACTTATTTGCCATTTATTAGCAATCCAACTTTGCCAAACGGTATGAGTTGAAGTCCACTATTCAGAGTGCTCGTCAGCAGGACAAATCTATTCAGGACTTCTTCATTGAGATGACCGGTCTCTGGGATCAGTTGGCTCTCATGGAACCATCTAGCCTCAAGGCACTAGATGCTTATGTTGAGTTTCGGGGGCAAGGTCATTTAGTGAAGTTCTTAACAGCTCTCTCTCCTCAGTATGAGACTATCCATGGTGGCATCCTTCATCGTCTCCTCTCTCCACTGTGGATGCTATTGTTCGTGAGCTCCTCTCCGAGGAAACCCAGTCAGACTCTGTCTCCATCTGTCTTCTTGGCTCCTACTCAACTTCCTCTGCTGTCAAACCCCCCTCATCAGCTTCAGGCCACTGCAAAGCCCAAGAAGGGGCCACTAGCCTCTAATGAGTGTGCTTTTTGCCATCAAAAGAATCATTTGAAGTACAATTGTTCCAAGAAAGGCGCCTGCTCAGTTTTCTCAACCGTCTCAGCCATAGTTCCGAGGTCCTACTCCAAGTACTTTTCGCCCTCCTGCTGCTTATACTGCATCTGCTCTGGCTTTTGATCCTGACTTGGTTTCCTTGAGTGCCCAAATTGCCCAGCTTCAGCATCTCTGGTCCACCTCTCAATCATCTTCATCTGCCTTTGCTCTCACCTCTCTTCATTCAGGTTTGCTTAGGTCCTCTTCAGGTATTCTTTCCTCTGTCTAGCTTTTTTATTTTGGTGCCTCTCATCATATGACTCCTCACATTTCCTTACTCCTAAACTGTATTCCCCCTCCCTTTCCTATTACTATTAATATTGCTAATAGGTCTGGTATGTCTGTCCTATCTATTGGGTCTGTCTTATCCTCTGCCATATCTGCTGTTACTATTCCCTCCGTTCTTTATGTTCATCAACTGTCTGTTAGCTTGCTTTCTATTAGGTAGTTTGATGCTTCTAATTTTGATGTTATTTTTTCTTCTTCTGTCTGCTGTGTGCAGGATCGGGTGTCCAAAAAGCAAATTGGGACCAGCCGTAGAGTTGGAGATCGCTATGTGGTGGAAATCCTACATCTTCCTCTGTCTACCTCCCCCGTTGCACTTTCATCTTTTCAGTTAGATTCTCAGTCAAGTCAGTTTTATTTATGGCATTCTCGCTTAGGTCATTTTTTTGTTGACCGCTTGCGGTCGTTAGCTCAGTTAAGATTGTTTGGTAAAGTTTCTCCTAGTCAAATTAACAAGTGTCAAGGATGTAAACTTGCTAAAATGACAGCTTTACCTTTTAATAATAGTACTTATATTTCTGCTTCCCCTTTTTCTCTTGTACATACTGATGTCTGGGAACCTTCTCCTATTTTCACTAAAGGGGGTTCTGCGTACTATGTGTCCTTTGTTGATGATTGTACCCGCTATACCTGGATTTATCTTATGGCTCATAAATCTGACTTCTACCAGATATATCGTACCTTTCAGTCTATAATCACTACAGAGTTTGGGGCCACAATTAAAATACTCCGGTCTGACTTGGGTAGGAAATACTTTAAAACTGAATTCTGTGAGTATTTAGCTACATTGGGCACCAATCACCAAACCTCCTGTACTGATACCCCTGTCCAAAATGGTCGTGTTGAACGTAAACACTGTCATCTTCTTAAGACAGCTCGATCTCTCCTTCTCTTTGCCTCTGTTCCGGTACCATTCTGGGGTGAGGCAGTTCTTACCACTGCTTTCCTCCTTAATCGCATGCCGACTTCCCTACTCTTCGGTCAATCCCTTTATAAGGCTCTATATTCCCAACCTCCTAATTATTCCCTCTTGCATGTCTTTGGGTCTGCTTGTTTTGTCCTCACTCCCCCGTAAAGATAGGACCAAACTCAGTGCCCGGTCCGTCTTGTGTGTCTTCTTGGGTTACAGTCTTACTCAGAAAGGCTACCGCTGTTACGACCCTGTCTCTCGTCGCCTTTATGTCTCCCGTCATGTTGCCTTTCTCAAACGTCTGTCTTACTTTCAGCTTTCCCCTCTCACTGCTCCCGTTTCCAAAGAGGATTTGGTTCACTTTGACCTATTTCCTTCTGAGGTCCCATCTGATGAGTACATCTCTACTCTTCCTCCTAAGGTCATTCCTCCTTCTCCGTCTGCATCACCCATGGCTCCTTCTCCTCCTTCGGCTTCTTCCCCTCCGTTGTTGGTCTATTCTCGTTGCAAGGCTTCCCCCACCACCAGTTCTTTCTACTCCTGCTGCGGCTCTTTTTTGCTTCTGATGACTTTAATCCCGCCGCACATTGATATCCTCCTCGTGCGCGTCGTCCTCCAAACAGGTTGGGTTGGTCTAATATATGTTTTTGTACTTCCTATCGTACTTTTTTGTTTGTTATTCATTCTTTTTCAGAACCTCAGTCTTACACGGAGGCCTGTCAGGATTCTTATTGGGTTTAAGCTATGGAGGATGAGTTGTTGGCTTGCAAAAGACTAATACTTGGGAGTTGGCTCCTTTGCATGCTAACAAGAATCTGGTTAGTTGCAAATGGATCTATAAAGTTAAGACTCATTCTGATGGGTCTCTCGAGCACTACAAAGCTCGCTTGGTTGCCAAGGTTTCTTGCAGAAGTATGATATTGATTATGAGGAGACATTTGCCTTTGCTGGAAAAATGACTACTGTTTGTACCTTGATTTCTATTGCTGCTGTTCAACATTGGCCTCTCTATCAGAGACGTTAAGAATGCGTTTCTTAACGGTCATCTCACTGAGGAGGTTTACATGCGTCCTCCCCCTGGTCTTCTCCACTCCTCTGGGCAGGTTTGTCATCTTCAACGTGCTCTATATGGTTTGAAGTAGTCTCCTCATGCTTGGTATTTCAGACTGCTGTTACCGAACTTGGGTTTCATCCTTCTACTTCTGACTCTACTTTGTTTCTAAGACATACCTCAGCTGATTTTATTGCTCTCCTACTCTATGTGGATGATATGATCATCACTGGCTCTAACTCTTCTGCTATCTCTGAGGTCAAGCAACATCTCTTCTGCACCTTTGAAATGAAGGATTTGGGTACATTGTGGTATTTTCTTGGTATTGAGGTTGCCTCTTCTTCAAAGGGTTATTTTCTGTCTCAGGCCAAGTATGCTAATGAGGTTATTCACCGTGCCGGTCTTACTGATACTAAGGTTTCTGATACTCCTATTGAGCTTAATGTGAAGCTCAACTCTACTGATGGTGTCCCTCTAGATGATCCCACTTTCTATCGCGAGCTTATGGGTTGTTTAGTTTATTTGCTAGTCACTCGCCCTGATCTTGCTTATGCTATTCTTGTGATTAGTCAGTTCATTTCTACTCTTCGCTCTACCCATCGGGCTGCTTTGGTTTGCATTCTTCGCTATCTCCGGGGTAACCATCTTTCAAGACTTACTGTTGTCCTCTACTTCCTCTTTAGACTTGGTAGCCTATGCTGATTCTGATTAGGCTGGTAATGTTAATGATCGCAAGTCCACTTCTGGTTTCTGTATATTTCTTGGCGATTCCTTGATCTCTGGAAAAAGCAAGAAACAAACTGTTGTTGCTCGCTCTACTGCCGAAACTGAATACCGTGCTATGGCTCATGGTATTGCTGAGATTGTTTGGCTTCGTTGTCTTCTCTCTGATGGTGTCCCTCAGTTTTCTCTTACCTCTCTCTATTGTGACAACCGCAGTGCTATTCAAATTGCCCACAATACTGTCTTCTATGAACGGACGAAACACATTGAGATTGATTGTCACTTTGTCTGCCAACATCTGCAGTCTAACTCTATCTCGCTTCCTTTCATCTCCTCAGCTTTGCAACTTGCGGACTTCTTCACCAAGACTCACACTACCGCTCTCGGTTTCAGTTTCTTGTTAGCAAACTCTCAGTGTTTTCTGCTAAAACACCTTGAGTTTGAGCGGGGGTGTGAGAATATATTGTATATATATATGGCATGTTGTGTATATATAGCATGATTGTGTAAATAGGAATTAGCTTGTATTTCCTTTTTCAGTCATAGATTTAGGGCTATATAAACTGATGAACTCTTTGTAAATTGCAACAATTGAATATATAATTCTTCAGAAACTTACAGATAGGGGGAGTTATCAGCGACTAGTGGGTAAGCTCATTTACTTATCTCACTCTCGTCCTAATATTCCTATTGTTGTCAGTATAGTTAGCCAGTTTATGCATGCTCCTCATCAAATTCACTTAGAGGCTGTTATGAGAATTCTGAGATACTTGAAATCTTCTCCTAGAAAGGGTCTTTACTTTTCCAAACATGATCACCTCAGAGTGGAAGCCTATACAGATGCTGATTGGTCAGGGTCAATAACTGATAGAAAATTTACATTAGGATATTGTACCTTTGTGGGTAGCAATCTTGTTATTTGGAGGAGTAAGAAACAGAATGTGATGGCTAGATCGAGTACAGAAGCTGAGTTTAGAGCTATGGCACAAGGTGTATGTGAACTCTTGTGGATCAGATTATTGTTCAGTGATCTGGGGGTGGGCCAGGCAGACTCTATGTGGCTATATTGTGATAATAAGGCTGTCATCAACATAGCTCACAATCCTGTTCAACATGACAGGACAAAGCATGTTGAAATTGATTGTCACTTCATCTGGGAGAAACTCACCAGCAGCATGATATGTACTCATTTTGTGAAGTCAGGCGAACAACTTGCAAACATCCTCAGCAAAGGAGTTAGGAGTAAACCATTTCATGACATTCTAGGCAAGCTGAGCATACGAGATATCTTCGCACCAACTTGAGGAATGTTAGAATATTTCCCTGTTTCCTTATTTAGATTAGATTGTGATTGATTGATTGATTGATTGATTGATTGTGATTCCTTAATCAGTGCCTTAGGGGGTGATGATATCATAATCATCACCCAAGCTTTGTATTCTCTTAAATTACAGGTACCACACTCTATACACCCATGAACAACCCTTTTGGAAGGAAGGGTCTAAGAGAAAGATTCTACAAATGCAAATTAATGCTCCATTTGTTTTGGTGGAAAACTTTTTTCAATGGAAAACATTTTCTACAAAAAACTTTTACCCGAAAATATTTTCTATAAAAAATGATTTCCTATGTTTGGTTACATTCTTGAAACTAATGGACTAATAGTTGCATTAGTAGTGGTAGTAGTGGCAACAGTGGGGTGGAGGTGGAGATGGAGGCAGCAGCAGCGGTAGTGGTGGTGGTAGTGATGGGGTGGAGGTGATAGTGGTGGTGGTGTGGTGGAGGCAACAACGGTGATGGTGGTTGTGGCCGTGGTGGTATGGTGGAGGATATGGTAGTGCTGCCAGTAATGTGGTGGCATGGGTGAAACTTTGGTTCAGAAAACGTTTTCAGCCTTTTAAAAGTGAAAAATATTTTCCGCCCAAATAGTTTGTTTTCCATTGACCATGGAAAATGTTTTCCATTGGCTTTTGTTTTCCATCGTACCAAACACCAGAAAATGCAAAAAACAATTTCTGAAAAACGTTTTCCACCCAAACAAACAGAGTCTAAGGATACAATGTAAGACAATACAGGATATAACTAATTAGAGATCTTTTTAAAATAATAAGCATAAAAAAGAACCAAAAGAAAGAGGGGGCAAAAGGGTAAGCAAATCAACCTGTTCAGAGTCGGACTCATGGCCATAATTGCTGTCATATCGACTGGAATTTTTCCGTAGTCTAGGCCTAAGAGACCTTGTAATCTTTGCATCTTCTCTAGAGTTGTACTCAGTTTCCATCTGGACTGTCCGTGGTTCAGAAGCACTTCGAGAGGTCGAGCAAGTAGCCATTTTTTTATTTTCTACCCTCTTTCGAGTGAAGGATGTAAATGACTCAAAACCAGGTGGAACTGATGAAATTTCCATATTCTCTTCTTTGATGCGAGGTCTAACAAGTTCTTTCGCCATTATAACTGTGAAATGGAGGGGAAATAGTCAATTGTAGTTCATGGATTGGTAAAGATTATATTCTATACACTAATGCCTTACCTCAGGCCATGTTATCCTAAGAAGAAGAGTAAATTGAACAATGGATGCACCCTCACAAGGGTTATAAAACTTCACACAGAAGCTAAAATTATCATTACTCAACTCTCCTTGAAAAGAAAGATAATAATCTACATCCTTAGTAACATAGTCCAACAGCAACAAATGCCATGGTGGGGAATTAATCACATAATTTCCATTTGTCCATTTATTGTTATTACTTTATTTGTTCTTGTTACAAGTATGAACTATCACAATGTTTAAAACCCTCAGTGAAATTAAAAGCTAGGGCTAAAAAATTTTCTTCAGTGCAAGACCTTAATGTGCTGATAAAGAAGAAAAATGACCAAATAAGAGGGAGAAGATAACACTATTTTGTGATGCACAATGCAAAATAAATAACTTTTAAAAATCCTACATTTAGACTATAAGAAACTTCATAAATGCAACAACCCCTTTCTAGAAAAGGTTCGAAAAAATCAGAGGTGCATTAATCTTTCCCCCCTTTCCTGGTATGAAAGCATTACAATGCCAGCAAAAAATTAGCCCCACTTTTTTTAAGATGGAAATGTGTAATCTACTTCTAAGCCCTCTAGCCAAACACGTGAAGGGCCAACTCTGTCAACTCAATTCAAAGAACAAAGAACATGCTACTCAACCACCAAAAATTTGTTTCCACGTTTTTATACCAACAAACTACATGTGGCAGAGATTTACCTGAAACCAAACTGAAGGCAAAAATTCACCATCCAGTTTAACTGTAAATTTTTATAATTAAAATGTAAATTTTAACTGGGGCTAGCTCAGTTCCCAGAATCCCTACACCTCAGTAGGAGGTCGAGGGTTCAAGGGTTCAAGTTTTGCCATAGGCAAACTCCCCCCTCTCCAAACTACGGCCTCCGATGAACCAAAAAAAATGTAAATTCCAACTTAAGTGATCACATGACATTGCAGTGGATGTAAAACCCAACACAAGATGTGAACAAATAGTAATTAGATTCTTTAAGACAAAAACTGCACAGAAGGATTTATTAACACTAATGCCCAATGATTTATACCATGTGGTCCATTTAATCAAGAATTTCTCGAGCCAAGCCAAACCAATCTATTACTTCACATGATACCATTAGAGACCTATACTACTGTAATTGATGTTTAGAACAAGAAAAATCATGCTACAAGTATAGATGATACGAAATGCCTCATTTGGCACACTGCTTGGTCCGATAATATTTCTGGCAATATAAGATTATTTTTCTTCTTTTTCTTTTTTCACTTTTTGGTTCCCCCTTTGTCTAAGCAAGAAGATAGAGGTTGATTTTCCTCGAGTAGGACCCAGCTTTAACTCAGTAAGACCCAAAAGAAGCCATGAAATAATTGATGAAATGACCTTCTGCCAAATATCTCTCAGCTCCTACTATATTGTGAATTTCAAGCCATGACAAAATACTACAAAATCAGTAATAAGTAAAAATATTAGACCCTGAAAAGCCTTGAAAAGAATATAGACTAGACTAAGTAGAGTCTGCAATGAAATTACAAACCTTCTGGACCCTGGGTTCTTGTTGGACCAACTAAGTTGGATATAACATTTCAATCAAAAGATTTTTTTATAAGGATTTATATATCCAACTGAATAATGAAGCTAGAGCAGCATATAGCTTTCACTGTGGATAATGAAGCAAAAATACCCTCAAAATACTGGTTTAAGCCTAAAGATGTACTTTTCTATTATTTGTTCCCAGCAAGTATTAGTGCAATCTTTATTCAAACAAAAGATTCATTGCAAAATAAGCCAAATGAAACTAACTTTTCCTCCGAAGTTGCATTGTCTGACTGATGAAAAATTCCTTTCTTATTATGTGTTGGATTGATACACGGCCTAGAAGGCATCAAAAACGTTCTGCTACAAGAAAGAGTTGTGGAATCAGAACCCGTATCACTAAGATCATGATAATTACTCGGAGTCTCAGACCAATACCAATGCTGTCCTAGTCTTTCAGAATTTTACATGCTTCTTATTGCTAAGAACATGAAATCAGACTACTTGCTTTAAACAAGCTTTGGAAATGCAAATAAACTCAATTGATATGCCTTAATTTTATAAAAATCTAAAGATGAACTTTTTGGTCCACTCCAGATCTTATTTGATCTATACTGTGAACTGTCATATAAATGGGACAAAGTTTCAAAACCTCAAAAAGTCCATACATTGTTTCCAAATTCTATGTCACTGATGTAAAAAATAAAAAAAGAACTAGGCTCAATAAAATATTCTAGAGTTTCATAACCCATTGCCTAAAAGGATTGAAAAAGGTACTTTGAGGAATGACATCCCAAGCCATTTGAACATAGTCTACTAACAGGATATAAGGAAATAACAGTTTGTATAGTTATGCGATGGTGTCATTAGAAATTATTCTAGCTGTAGTAGCGGAAGCCTCATGCAATGGCCTGTCCTTTTCAGGAATCTTCAGCATTTAATCAGATTCAACATCAGCCTGGGACCATTGAAAATGTCTAGAGTGACAAATTCCATAGAATCTGAATTGCCACGTGAAAAGTATATCTCTTTGCTCCCATCATGAAGTAACAAATCAAAGGCAACAATCTCCATACATGTTAGTACAACACGTATTTAATATATTCCCAAATTGGAGAGGTGCAAGATTGGAAGGAAGAATAAAACTTGAAGTTAACCATAAGCGTTGTGTTAACTTCTAAATAAGCATCTAATCATTTTCAGTAGCTAACTCGTACATTAATATAATATTTTCAAGTAGTTTTAAAGAAAAAATCTCCATCACTAAACGGTATAGCCAAATTAAGATGGCAAACCCCTTAGCAAATCTAAGTTTCATCCAAAACACCTAAAAGGAACACCTCCAGATTGGCAAGATGCCAACAAAACACCCGAAGCATTACACCACCAATAACACCCATACACAAAAACAAAAACAAAAACAACAAAGCCACAAAGCCCCCACCAGCAAAACTAAAAGACAACCCAATCAAATAAAAAGAACCTACAAAACAGAAATACACTTAAAACTAGAAGCAGATCAATCAGCCACAAAATGGAGTTAACCTCGTGGATTCAAAATGGCAGCAGCAGATTAATCAATTTCAGCAAAACCCCTTTGCCTAATTTCCATTCATTCATAACCTATATAGTGGTTTTTCTAGTGGTGAAACTCATCAAGTTCCATTCATCTTTCTGTTTCTGAAATGAAATTCTGTGAAGCGACAGTTATTGAGAATCCTTATTTAATACCAAATGCTCTAAAACATAGTGTTTTCAATTATTGTACTATTTCTAACTTGGAAACAAAAAACAAAGAACAAAATATTAGCATTCTATGCTTCCTAAGATTTTGTTTTTTTAATTTAAACTCAGCATTTAAAAAAATGATAACCATATGTGCACTTATTGCATCCAATAGAAAAAATTACTAGATGATAACCAGGGCAGAGAATGTAAAAATGTTATCAATTTTTGACGAGTTCATTGCATAGTTCAAAACCTGAAAATTTTATGAAGCTTTCTGCTGAATGATAGGTTGGGGCTTTTAGATTAGGGACATCAAACCTTGGATTAAGAAATCTGAGTTTACACTGGATAGTAAAAGGAACAATTTTCAAACTTCACCTCAAGCAATTTTCAACTTCAACTCATTTACATGTAACCAACATATATATATATATATATTTATATATAGATCAATATAAGAGAAAGGCCACAAAAATTGATGAATCAAAACAGATCGACGAACAGATTTGAGGGGGGGGAAAAAAAGTGAACAGAAATCTATATCTATCAAACAGATCTAAAAAACTAGCAAGAAGCAGCAGATTGACAAACAATGATATCTAATATAAAACCAGAAAATCATAAACGATAGATTGAGGAACAACTAGATCTAATAAAAGTAGAAAATCAAAAGAGAGAAGCACGATCTGAGTTATAATGTTTATAATCTAAAAAAAATGGTGAACAAATTGAAACACTCACAAAATCAGGAGAGAGAAGAACAGATCTGATAGAATACCTTCAAATCTATACTTGAGAGCCACAACAGCCTTCAAAATAAATCTGATGGAGAGAGTGTAGCGAGAGAGAATTCAAGTGAGAAATGGAACGGACATTCAAAAGAGAGACAGAGTTCGAATTCAAGTTAGGGTTAGGGTTAGGGTGAGGGTGAGGGTGAGGGTGCGGGTGAGGGTTCAACAGAGAGACAGAGACATTTGGAAAGGGATGAGACCTGACAAGTGTAGAGAGCAACGGAGGTCTGAGGACCGTAAGAGAGACAGAGTTTTGGACAACTACCAGCTTCAGCAATCTATACTAAACCAACATCGTTTAAATTCACTCGAAGACAATGTTTCAAGAATGTGGTGATTGGTTGACCAATAAAGGCGTTTCCATTAACGCCATAATAAAAACTCTGCAATATCTATAATTTCTTGTAGTGAGTCGTCTCCTTCTAATCTAGCTTAAAAAGATTCCTAAAAGAAGGGATATTGGTTTGTCGCACAAATTTAAGTACACCAAAAACCTACAAAATAATGAGAATCCTCTGTCAGTTCTCTCTTAAGTCCACCATAAACACTTTCTAAGAGAATCACCAAAAAAAACAGTTCACTTATTTCAAGGTTTCTATTTTAGACATGTTGCGTCCATATTGAATGCTGACATCTGTATCAATGTAGTTATGCAGCCACCATGCTATATAAGGTCAGAGTCTCAGAGAATGCAGCCACCACACTGCACAAGGTCAGAATCTCAGAGACAATAAGAGAGAGAGAGAGAGAGAGAGAGAGAGAGAGAAGAGAAGAGAAGAAGAAGAAGAAGAAGAAGAAGAAGAAGACAGGTTAATATGTGACCATTTACCTCTGTACTGTATATTTAAAATATAATTATGTTCTCTCCTTACCTATAAAATAAAAACATATATTCTCCTCCTCCAATTGATACAATATTAGTATTCCACAAATTGACCCAAGGATTTAAAAATTCTTATGCTAACAACTACAATGATGACAACAAAGGCTTTGATCCTAATTTCTGGGATGGCTGCATCAGTAGTTTTCATGAGGCTCTATCTATAGCCATATCCATCTCCAAATTATAAGCCGAAGCCACCATCATTTTAAAATTCCCAACTCATAATCTTTCTTGCCTTCCTCTGATCTGCATTGATCATCATCACATGGCTACACCATTTCAGATAACTTTCACTAATATTATCCTGAGTTGGATCCATCAATAGACTTTTCTAGGCACAAACATCTTATTTACATGTCCTTTTGTAGCGACTAATCCATCCAATATCCTCATTTTGGCTAAACTCGTTTTTCATGCATGAAATTTCCTTAGAACTCAGCATTTTGTACTGCACAGCATAGCGAGTTCTCGGCATAGTGCCAAGGTGCACCCCTCCAAGGGTCAACACCTTAATGCCACACACATTTGTGCCCTTTGGGAAGTCCAAAATATGCCTGAGGAGTTGTTGGTGCAAGTGCAAGCAAAGGCCCCAAGGCAGCCAGCCCCAGCACCTGTGCAGCAGCAGCTTTTAGCCAATATTTGAGGGACCAAATTATCTTTTTTTGCCTTTGTGATTTTTTATGTAAATACCTTAGTATGAAAGGTGTTTTGGACCAAGTCTTGTAATTTTTCTCATTGTGTAGACCTTTTGGAAATTCATTATGATTCCTCGAATATAGAGGATGTTTCCTCTTGCCACTTTGTAAATGGCCTAAAATGCTATATGAAGGTGGGGGTACCTCAAGTGTTGAACCAAACCACTTGTGCCTTTAAAGTACCCTAAGCTAGACCATTGGTAAGGCATCTCTTGTAACACTTTTATGCATTGTTCAACTTATGTAATGCCATCTTTTGATTAATTAAAGAGCTCATTTTGTTGAAGTCTTGTGCATAGTTGTGCCTATTGTTGCCTATTTTAAATTTAGCTTATTGCTTGCTATATTGTAGTTTGTCTCCAACTTTTGTGGCTCATCCACTAACTTAATGTGTTTGCTTGCCTTCGCAAACACCATTGTGCTATCTTGGCGAGCTAGTAAGGAGAGCAAACTAGCGCCACACACACCTTCAACCCTTTGCCAAGGCTTCCGCTTAGCCGGTGTGTGACACATAGTCAGTTCTCTTAATTTATTTACTTTTTGCAAACAAGGATAGCCTTGCTATGACTTTCCTACAAGATACACCTTTTAATTTGATTGTTTTTCTATGATCAGACAAACTCGAAAAGCACTACTTTACTTAATTCAACCCGCCGTAATTCTAAGAGCAACAACTTCTTTAATCTCTTTCGGAAAACATTTTTGAATCAGAGTAATTAAATTCTGAAAGTACACAATAAAAAGAAATTACATATTCAGGATAAATATAAGAAATACAAACCAGGTGGGTTGTTTTGCAATGCAGACCACTAGAAGTTTATGGATACATAAGACCATGGAAAAATTTAACAGTATCATCAGACAATTATTTCTCTGCCTGAAATTATTCAAACAAACTGTGATTGGTTTCTCACTAAGTAAGTTTGCATTAAGCAAAGTTGATGATGGTTCCCCGTTTCACAACTCCAATGATGGGATTGGTTTGTGGTGGATTTCAACTTGAAAAACTTCAGAAAACTCTTTGACCAAAGATTTGCAAGTGATATCAATCATTTTGCAATCATCAGCATGCTGTATTCCCGATTGATTGGACAACAAATATTCTATCAGCAGTTCTTTTATGCTTCCAACCCGACGATCCCGTATCCCACATGGAACTATCCGTTGAAAGGGAGTGAGGTCAGTGGTGACATTCAGTGCTAAGCCATGATATGCTATCCACTGCGATACTCGTATCCCAATTGCTGCTAATTTCTGATTGCCAACCCAAACACCCGTCAGACCCTCAATCCGGGAAGCATTGATAGAAAACATTGAGGAAAGAACACGAATTACCACCTCTTCAAGTCGACTGAGGTACCAATGTAGATCCATCTTGTGATAGCGTAGATTGATGATAGGGTACATTACTAGCTGACCAGGACCATGGTATGTAACTTCACCACCGCGTTCAGTTCGATAAATATCAAAAGGGGCATCATTTATGTCAAAATTCAAGTACTCTTTTGAACTACCAGTGCCCAAGGTATAAACAGGGTGGTGTTGTAAAACAATCAATGTGTCTGAAAAATCTTGATTCAATTCAATCAATGCCTTCCTCTCCTTAACAATTGACTTTTGCCAAGACCATGCCTCACGGTATGGTACTAGCTCTTTGGAGAGATCAAAACACTTGCACCTTCTTTTGTGTTCACAGGTTATCAATATGGCCTCCGTTGTGTTGAAGTTTGAGACTCGACTCGACTTGGACAAGATATGGTAAGAGCGAAATCGGTACACTCTTTTTGACCGGTTGTCAATTGGGCATGCTTGGACCAAGCAGAAACTGAGAGTTTCCACCACAATCATGGTCTTCTGATTGCCACTTACAATATCAAGGATCACTGGTGAAAAGGATCAAATCTTTAGAAGCAGAATAGATGTGAATATGAAAAGAGAAGAAGATGCTGTCAAACTCTTCTGGTAACAAACTCAAATAATGAAATAAAAGGCTTTAGGGTAATATTTGATGACTCTAGACCAAAGACATATACAACAATTTCTGCATGCAAGTTTTAGAATAATCCTCTTGCATCTTAAAATGTACCAGTTATGTTCACGAGATAATCTCCCACAAAAATTCAATCTTGATACCTCTATACTACTTTACATCCTTAATAAGCTTCGAAACTCACCCCAACATTCACAAAAAGGTTTTGAGATTAACTTTTTTACATAGAGCCCTAAATCTCAACTATTCTGTCAAGACCTCAAATAAATATAAGAAGAAACAGCATCAAATGAATTCACAAAATGTAACATCATAAAACTAAGGCACTTGGGCACCCTTGAAAACCGTAACAGTTTTTCATTACAGACTCCAAATTTTTTTCCAAAACAATTCATGTTTTTTGCAGATTCTATATATCAATTTTTAATTGAAAGTTTTCATAGCTCTGCAACAGATGAAATCAGTATAAGTGAAAAAATAAATAAAAATTTATCAAAACAGTTAGTGATCCAAAAAAGCCATTAAAATTGTTAATTTCACTGCCAAGCTCATAACTATGAGAAATAAAAAATAACAACCAACCAGATTTGGTGAAAAAAAAAATTATGGACTAACATTTTCTCCATCCAAGAATCTAAAATGTCTATTAACCTAAAGCGGCTCAAAACTCCATTTGAAATCCACCCTGATGTTGAAAAAAAAACAAAAAAAACAAAAGAAAAAAAAAAAATCAATAAACCAGGAAAATAAGTTTAGAATTCTAAAGTTGAAAATCAGATTCAGAACATCAAACCCTAACCGAGATATCTGATTACAGTAAAACTGGCTTTGCGGCTGCCCCTGAAATCACCTATTACAGACCAAACCTACCAGTCTTTGGACCCCAAAAACACTTTCCCCTATGAGTAAAACAATCTATCAACAACCTCAACAGACAAAGTGGCCAAGAAACCCTAAAATTGGAATGAAATTTGGGAAAAGTAAAAACCCAGAAATCCTATTCACATGAACTTTGGAAAAGGATACATCTGTGACAAAATTTCAGGGATTTCAAAGAAAATAAATTGACCAAATTTTTTTTTTTTTTAAATCTAAAAATAGTTCTTGAAAACCCTAACCCACCTTTCTGTCAAAGATTATGTAACTAATTTGTTATGTTCTATGTTTCTTCACTACAATCAAAGTGGTTTTGGTCTGGTTAGGCTTCTATTGATTGAAACAACAATCTTTTTTGGAATATTACTCATCATTCATCATTGTTGCCAATAGGAAAATAGGATTAGCCTGACAAGCCCTTTCGGCAAAGAGCGTTCGGATCCTCTAGAGTGGCCATGGAGTGGTCCAAAACGGCGTCATTTTGATCCAAATGACGTCGTTTTGAACAAGACCGCAAAAAAATAGAGAAAGATAAAAGATAAAAGATAAAAGACACGCGTCCCATCACCGACTCGCTGCTGGATCCATCTCCGGCAGGCGCCCCTCTCCACCACTCTTCCTCTTCCTCCTTCTCCTTCCCTTCTTGCGCCATCCGCCGCCCCTCTTCTCCTCTACCTCTTCTTCTTCTTCTTTTTCTTTTTCTTCTTCTTCCTCCCCCAAAACCCTAACCCTAGATCTACAATCAAAGTAAAGATCAATACTATCGATATACATACATAAATCATAAATTTTCTGTGTGTGTTCTTCATTTTACTAGAAATCAAAGGTAATAACACACACACACACACATATATATATTCTGCAAAGTATGAAGGCACAATGCTTGATAGGTATACACAGACTATAGATAGATGCAAGTGTATCTATATGTACTGCATGTGAAGTGAGAGATTTGGTTAAAGAAATTTTTAATGGTGAAAGCAATGTAATGAGTAATCAAAATAGGTTCCTACTTCCTACAGAATGCACAAACCATAATACAAGCAGAGAAAGTGATTTTTTAGAGAGAGAGACAGATAACCTGCAATCTGGAGAGAGAGAGAGAGAGAGAGAGAGAGAGAGAGAGAGAGAGAGAGAGGAGAGGAGAGGAGAGGAGAGGACGGGGGCGGCGGATGGCTTGGCTGGAGTGGCGCAGGCCGGCGATGGGGAAAGAAGAGGAAGGGGCGGCTGCTGATCTGTTCGTTCTTTTTTTTGTGTTTATTTTTTCATTTAACCGAAACGACGTAGTTTTGTTTAACTCTAATATCGGTCTTTCTAAAAATTAATTTTTTAAAATTTTACTCATTTTTTTAATAGTTTATATAATTTGTTTTTATTAAGATATACATAACCTAAATACACTTAAAAAATATAATATTTATAAATAAAAAATAAAAAAAAATTATTAAATACAAAAATTCAATACATTTTTATATTTTGTTATATTCAATAATTTTTTAAAAAATTTTTGTACAAATTTTATACTTTCTAAATATATCAAGATGTAGTGAATCTAAAAAGTTTTTAAAAAATTGATTAAAATAGCTAAAAAATACTAAAAATTTAAAAATACAAATTAAAAAACTAATAAAACTATTTTTTTAAATTTCGATTTTTATTTCTTGGGACAACAATAATCTTTTTGGAATGCATATTTTATAAATGAACCAAGAGGAAAATAATGCTATATTGGTAATTCACTAAAATTTAATGGTGTAATAAGATTTAGAGCTTATTTGGCATACGCTATATATACTATTTTAGCATATTATCTTATCAATATTGATACATTTCCCTATTTTTGGACCCTCAAAATCAATTCCTAATGACATGGCAAACTTTTATTGGATATATTTTATATTTTTGTGGGGTTTTCAAGTGATGTGTCATAAGACAGGCACATCATTAGGAGTTAGTTTAGGGATCCAAAACTGGGGGCTCAAAACATTTTTCTTATCTTATTTGAGTTACAATCATCTTATTTAAGTCAAATCATTTTTTATTTAGATCATATCATCTCTCTACCACATCACTTCAATTTCAATTCACATTTCACATTTTTTCGTAAAAAATCAAAAAGTATGCTAATCTATCACTTCTCAAACAACTCCTTAGAAAGATAAATTCAAAAAAAAGAAAAAGAAATTGAACGAGTCTTCTTGGGTGATTATTCGGTAGTCCGATAGTACAATCACGTTGTGTTTCATGATAGTATGATTGGTAGAGAAAGTGGGGCATTAATTATTTGTATTGGATGATTGAGAAATATAAGAAGGATTAAGAAGAGTCGGAGAAAGATGGCTAGAGTGGAGAAAGAGGGATGGTGACTGTAGACACTTAAATTTTATGTGTCTTGATTATCATCTGATTAATCAAGACAAATAAATTTTCTTGATTAATCAAAAATTAAGATGGTCAAAATTTTCAAACGGATGTGGGTCCTACTAAAATTATGGATCTTTATCCATTTTAAATTATGGTTCGCACCAAAAGAAAAGTGAACCTATTTTGACAATTGGGTCAACCCAAAAGTGTGGGGTTCATGAAGATATTTTGTCAAAAATTGGTGGAATAATTTAAATTCAAATTCAAATTTCAAAGCAAATCATTTCCGTAAAGTAATAAATAAATTGTTATTTTTCTTAGAAATTAGAGTTAATTTTGGAGTTTCCAAAATTAACTCTTCCCTCCTAAGCCTATAAATAGAGGCTCATTATGGGGAAAAGAAGACACATTTTTTTAGGCTAATAGTCTTGCAAACTCCTAAGCAATCTCAAGACTCTGTCAAATTCTCTTCTTAGAATTTTCTCTAAAGTTCCTCAAACTTAAAAGAGAGGATTATCAAGCACTCCGAATTTGTGTCAATCCTTTCAAGTTACAAATACAAATTTGGTCTCTCATTTCAAAGAGATCATTTCAAGACTTGATTGAGATCAAACAGATCACACCCTCGATCAAGCCTCTTTTCTCCAAGTTTCTCCTTTAGAAGACTTGAAGAAATTCATCAACTTGCCTAATTCAACAACAAGGTTCTACAGCCGTTGGATTGCAACCTACTTTGAAGATCGAATCAGAGGATCCACTCTTTTGTAATAGAGCAAACTACAGAGGATTGTACCCATTTATTATAATCAAATAAAATTAATTATTTGTGCATTTATTTTGTGTCTTAATTGCAGGATACGAAATTTGTGTTTACAAATTTTGGCATGCCTAATGGGACCTCTCTGCCTCTCGTCTCTTTCTCCTAAAGCATCTTTCAAAAGCCTTGTTTGATGAAGCATAATGGCTTTAAAGAAAGTTTAAACTGCTCCAATCAGTAAAAACGCCTGCAAGAATGCCGCTATCACAACCAACAACAACAACACTTCTACCGGACCGATCACCCGTAGCAAGACCAAGACTACTATTGCTCTTGCCACTTACGAGGTCATGTTGACCGCCAATGCAACAAAGCAAGCGCAAGGCAATTCTCACAAATTTATCACGGTATCTACGTCTGGGGCTAAGCAAAAGGAAGTAATGGAATGGAAGAAGCCCACTTCTGTCTCAAAGGATTCTTTGCTAAAATGTTTCTCCCCACATCCAACGCCTGTAGCTTCTGATGCAAACTCAAGTACAGGCTTACACTCATGATCATCTCTTAGTAGTCCTCAACGTTCAATTTCATCGAATCACTCAGATTTGTCTCACTCGGTGGCTATGCAAGTCATGACCACTACCACCACTTTAGTGGAAAAACAATTGTCAACCATAACTCGTGCCATTGACAAGCTCACCAAAACCGTGGAAGAGAAAGATCTTCAGATTGCCACCTTGATGAACAAGTTAGAAGCACGAAATGCTAATGAAACAAGTCTAGACAATTCTTATCCACCTGGCTTTACATCACAAGCCATGTTTGTTGAGAAGGTGAACCCTACATCTAAATCCAAGCAAGTCGTTAGTGAGGAAACTTGCCATACATCTGTTGTGAGACAAGCAATTGGCACAAGTACTCAACCAATATCTATTGTTTTCTTGTCTGTTTATCAACTCCAACACATTATTGCAAATGCCATTCAAGCACAATACGGTAGGCCCCCGCAAAGCGCTTTCATGTACTCAAAGCCTTACACAAAGAGGATAGACATTCTTAGAATGCCTAATGGATACCAACCCCCCAAGTTCCAGCAATTCGAAGGAAAAGGTAATCCTAAACAACATGTTGCTCACTTTGCTAAAACTTGCAACAATGCCGGGACAGACAGAGATCTACATGTCAAACAATTTGTTTGGTCACTCAAAGGAAATGCTTTTGATTGGTACACTGATTTGGAGGCAGAGTCAATTGACAATTGGGAGCAAATAGAACATGAATTCCTTAATCGTTTCTATAGCACCTGTCGTATGGTAAGCATGATGGAATTAACCAGTACCAAGCAATGGAATGACCAGCCTGTGGTAAACTATATCAACGGTTGGCGTGCTCTAAGTCTAGATTGCAAGGACCGACTCTTTGAGATCTCAACTATGGAGATGTGCAAGCAAGGCATGCACTGGGGACTCCTTTACATCCTTCAAGGGATAAAACAACGAACATTTGAGAAGTTAGCTACGTGTTCACATGACATGGAATTAGCATAGCCAACCACAGTGGGAAAGACCTTCCCATTCCTGAACAAATGAAAGATAATAAAGAAGTGAAAATGAGGCAAGCCTTCCAAAGGTACCACCAAAGAAGTAATGGTAGTAACCACAACTCCAATCAAGATTTCAACGAAAAACAAGAAGAAAGAAGAAAGGAAGGAAACACACCCATCTCTGAAAGAACTATAAGAAAAAAAAGTATCCCTTTCCTGACTCTGACGTACCAAGGATGTTAGAAGATTTACTTGAAAAGAAAGTCATTCAACTCCCTGAGTGCAAACACCTTGAAGAAATAGGCCGTGTGAAGGATCCGAAGTACTGCCACTATCATCGGATAGTTAGTCATTCTACTGAAAATGTTTCGTGTTAAAAGAAGTGCTCGTGGAAGAACAAAATCCTCTTGGACCTTGACGAATTGACAGAATCCAACCATGCCATGATTATTGTAAGATCTCCAAATTCTCTATCCTCAAAATCCAAGACATAAATGTCACAATTTGCAATCCCAACAGTGAAAGCAATTCCTAAAGTCATCCAGTTGGTTCACTTGAACATAGCATTATTCAAGTTCCAGATCAAGACAGACATGTCCATGATGGTTTTGAAGAAGTCTTAACTGTTGGGGAAAATGAAAATTGGACTCTTGTGACACGATGGAAGTCACGAAGAAGTAAGTCCAAGACTCAACATTTTTCACTCAAGAAAGTAGAAGGAAAGAAAAACTCCCAACGACATTCCAAGAAGGAAGTGATGGACAAAATGAAGAATGAAAAGAAGATGCAACAAGTAGACAAATTTCCTGAAGAAAACTTGCATACCCTAATCATCCTGCGAGACTTTTTCCCCATCGGGTATTTTGGAGATGACTTGGTCAAGGCGGTCGGCATGGTTTCAACCATTAAAGCAAATGTGGAACAAGTTAATGTCGTTAAGGCAATGCCACATAAGGAGAAAATTGATGTCTTGACAACCTTGAAAGAACTACCTCCACGCTTCAGCTTGTGTGAAGTGCCTCAACTCCCTCAATCTGTACAACTTGTACTTGTTTGAGTATTAGAAGATCCTGAAAAATATGAGTTTGTCGTTAATGAACTAGACTATCCCAAGGTGAACTCCATCACTTATGTTCCTTATTGCACAACAATCACCTTTACTGATGATGGCCTTCAACTAGGTTCAAAGCCACGCAATTGCCCATTATTTGTCTCTGGCTTTATTAGTGAACAAAGAGTTAACCATATCCTTATTGATGAAGGCTCAGCGGTAAATATCATGCCAAAGTTCACCATGAAAAAACTTGGAATCCCAATTGACAATTTAGCTTAAAGTCATCTAGTTATTCAAGGTTTCAAGCAAGGGGGGCAACGTGCGATTGGTATGATTCGTTTGAACCTTACCATTTGAGAACTCACGTCCAGTACTTTGTTTCACGTCATCGATGCAAGAACGTCCTACAATTTGTTGCTTGGGCGACCTTGGGGGGTGTAGTTGCGTTAACTCTCCATCAATGTTTTAAATTTGACCAAGGTGAAATAAAGACGTTGCTAGTAGATGGCAAGCCATTTACAGAAACTAAGGCTCACTTTGCTAATGCAAAAATTTATTTGGATTCTAATGGGATACCTGAAGTTATCCGGCTGAAATTCTATCTGCAAGAAAAGAGAAAATGAATGAAGAAAAGAAAGTTGTGTTTGACTTCTCAAATGAAGACGCATCAAGTGGCAAAAAAGCACCTAAGTTTGCGTCACCACAAAAATAGTCTTCATCCTCAAAAGGCCATGAATGACAAAAGTCTTCAGGTATGTGCCGAAGTCTCAACGAAAAGAAGGACAATCGCCATTTGAAGAAGTCACGGCGTAAGAAAAAGTTAAAAGAAGATCTACAGATACTAAAAGCAGATGCAACAATACCAATTCCACAGGTGGGATTGTCAAGCCTAATTAAACCTTCACTAAAGGGATTTGTTAGGCCTGCACAAAATTCTATTGAACACGGCTCCTTACCTAAAAGACGAATGGAAGGGTTTGATCTACAAGCTTACAAGTTTCTAGCCAAGTCAGGTTATGACTTTGCTGATCCCTCATCACTGGGAGAGTTAAGTCCTGAACTTACAGGTGAGAAAGTTCATGGTCTTAATGAAACTCAGAAAAATTTAAGGTAACAGGGGTACAAGGTGAGCCCTTCAAAGACTGGAGTCAGATTCATGCCTACTGAACCCATTCATATCTATGCCAAGAGAAAAGGAAAAAAAGAAAACGTACAACATATCACTGTGGAAGAAATGAAGGAAGACAAAAGTCTGAGCCCAACTCTTCGAGTCTCAATGTTTGACCGCATTCGAACCTCGATTTTTAATAGGTTGAGCACTGTTGATAAGGCAAAGAAAGGTACAACTTTTCAACCTTCAATTTTTAGCAGATTGGGCACCACTAAGGAAGGGGATGAAAAATAGACTTCCTGGTCACGAAAGTCCTTTTTTCTCGACTTAGCAATGTGAATACATCACCTAGAAAATGCAAGAATAAGAGAAACATAACAACAATTGAGTTGAATTCTACGAAGGAGGATGATAAGACTCGAAGTTTGATTCCTTCTCTCATGAAACGTATGACGTCATTTGAAGTTAGTATTAAAGGTCCGTTTAAGGTCAAAAGGCACACTATCATATTAACTGGAGAAATTAAAACTCAAGTAGAAAGTAAAAGAGAAGAAGAAATTGAACATGTTGCTTCTCACCATGTAACAGTTGAAGAAGATTCTAGCTCAGATTCGAAGGATGATGATCTCCAAGAAGGTCCTCTAAAACTTGAAGATGTGGGGCAATCAACTGTTGACAATTTAAAAGAACTCAACTTAAGAACTCCTGATGAACCTCGACCAATATTTGTGGAAACACTCTTAAAGCCTGATAAAGAAAAAAACATTTTTCGAACTACTCCTCGAATATAAAGATGGCTTCATATGGATATACAAGGAGATTCCCGGTTTAAGTCCAAAAGTTATTGTCCATCACCTTGGGATCAAACATGGTATGAGACCAATAAAGCAGACTCATCGATACATCAAACTTGAGCACATCCTCAAAGTGGAAGAAGAAGTCAACAAGTTGATCGAAACTGGGTTCATTCATGAAGCAAAATATCCGTCATGGATATCAAGCATGGTCCCGGTAATTAAGAAGAATAGACAAATTAGAATATGTGTCGACTTTCGAAATTTGAACGAAACATGTCCCAAGGATGACTTTCCATTTCCCATTATGGAATTAATAATAAGAGGCACTACTGGACACGAGATGTTATCCTTCATAGATGGGTGTTCAGGATACAACCAAATACGGATGACACCTGAAGATGAAGAGTTAACTGCATTTCGAACCACAAAAGGCATATATTGTTATAAAGTGATGCCTTTCAAACTCAAGAATGCCGGTGCTACCCATCAACATGCCATGCAAAAGATTTTCGATGACATCTCTATAAATTTGTTGAGTGTTATGTTGATGTTTTGGTGGTCAAAACTAAGAAAAGGGAAGATCATCTAGAGGACCTTCATGCAGTCTTCAACCGGCTGAGAAAGTATGACTTGAAGATGAATCCACTCAAATGCGTATTTGGAATCACGTATGGAAAGTTCCTTGGGTTTATTGTTCGACATAGAGACATTAAGGTTGATCAGTCTAAAATCGATGCCATACAAAAGATGCCATACAAAAGATGCCACCACCAAAAAACCTAAAGGAACTTAGAAGCCTCCAGGGTCACTTGGCATATATCTGCAAATTCATTTCAAACTTGGCAGGTCATTGTTAACCTTTCAGTCGACTGATGAAAAAGGAGGCTCCATTTGTTTGGGATCAAGCATGTCAAAATGCTTTCAATAGTATTAAGAGATACTTGCTTCATCCACCAGTATTAGGAGCTCTTATTCTAGGAAAACCATTGATACTTTACATTGCTGCTCAAGAAGAGTCTCTTGGAGCGATGCTGGACCAAAATAACAAAGAAAATAAAGAGCAAGCACTCAATTACTTGAGTCGCAGATTAACTGAAAATGAACTCAAGTACTCACCCATTGAGAAGATGTGTTTGGCACTTGTTTTTGCTTCTAAAAAATTAAGACATTATTTCCAAACTCATACAGTGCATCTTATTGCAAAAGTCGACCTAATAAAGTATGTCATGTCTAAGCCCATCCTCTCAGGACGCTTAGTGAGATGGTCCCTTATCTTTAATGAATTTGAGATAATTTACATGCCAAGAAAAGCGGTGAAAGGCAAGCCCTTACAGACTTCTTGGCTAATCATCACATCCTTGCTTATTGGGAAATTTCTAAAGATGTATTGTTCATAGAAGTCCTACAACCTTGGATGATGTTCTTTGATGGGGCTGCAAGAAAGGAAGGGGCAGAAGCATGTGTCATTTTTGTTTCACCAGAGAGGCACATTTTGCCTTATTCATTTATTCTTAGCGAAAAGTGCTCAAACAATGTTGCTGAATACCAGGACTTAGTCATTGGTTTACAAATGGCAGCAGAGCTAAAAATTGTTGACCTAGATGTCTATAGAGATTCTAAGTTAATAACTAATTAGCTCCGGGGGGATTATGAAGTCAAGAAAGACAACTTAGTCCCATATTTTCCAATACGTAACTCATCTCATAGAAAAATTTGAGTGGGTGGTACTCAAACATGTTCCAAGGAAAGAGAATCGTATGGCTGATGCACTTACCAATCTAGCAACTATACTGGCATTGTTAAAAGGTGAACAAGTTAGCATCCCTATATGCCAACGATGAGTATTGTCACAATTGTTGGAATGTTGCCTTGTAGAAACAAACGCAATTTCAATACTAGCCATTAAAGTAGATGATTGGAGAATGCCAGTTATAGACTACCTTGAACACGGGAAACTTCCTGATAATCCTCGCCATAGAACTGAAATAAGACGTTAAGCTCCTCGATTTATCTGGTACAAGGGACTTTATTCCGACGATCATTTGAAAGAATTTTTCTTTGTTGCCTAGGGGATGATGAAGCTCAACAAGCCATGAAAAAAGCCCATTCTAGGATATGTGGAGCGTATTAGTCTGGTCCTAAACTTCACTTTCGAGTAAAAATGATGGGTTACTATTAGCCTATGATGGTTAAAGATTGCTTGGACTACTCAAGAAAGTGTCCACCTTGCCAGTTTTATGCAAATTTTATCCATCAAGCACTAGAACCTTACACCTGACAATTATTTCTTGGCCATTCGATGTATGGGGTCTAGATGTAGTTGGCCCATTGACCAAGTGTTCTGCAGGCCACTTATACATCTTGGCCGCCATAGACTACTTCTCCAAGTGGGCTGAAGTTGTCCCACTTAAAGAAGTCAAAAAAGAAAGTGTTGTTGACTTCATCAAATCCCACATTATTTATCGGTATGGTGTGCCTCGTTATATCATCACCGATGACAGAAAGCCTTTCTACAACTGTCTAATGGACAAACTTTGTGAAAGGTTTGGATTTAAACAACGCAATTCTTCAATGTACAATGTACCTGCCAATGGACTGGCAGAGGTATTTAACAAAACTTTGGGCAACCTATTGAAAAAGGTAGTTGCTAAATCATAGCAGGATTGGCATGAAAGAATTTAAGAAGCTCTTTGGACATATCGTACAACACATCGTACCCTGACACAAGCCACCCTATACTCCTTTGTATATGTTGTTGAAGCAGTTCTTCCTTTGGAACAACAGATTCCTTCATTAAGGATAGCTATACAAAAAGGTCTCGCTAATGATAAGAACGCAAAACTACGCTTTGTTGAGTTAGAAGCATTGGATGAGAAGAGATTAGAAGCACAACAAAAACTTGAGTGATACCAAGCTCGACTCTGTAGAGCTTTCAATAAGAAGGTTAGACCCCAATCTTTTCAAGTTGGAGAATTGGTGTTGGCTGTTCGAATCACTACCCACTGAACAGGTAACAAGTTCTTATCCAAATGGGATGGTCCATACGTAGTGACTGAAGTCTACACTAACGGAGCATACAAGATTGTCGATGAAGAAGGTATAAGAGTTGGCCCAATCAATGGCAAGCTCCTAAAACACTACCATTCATGAGAATGTAACGTTCTTAATCGCATGAGCATAAACTACATGATACTCTTGGCCCATATGAAATAAAGTTATTATGTATATATATATATGGTGATTGACACGAGTGCTAGTACACGGTTACAAATATCAAATATGTATACAGGCCATCAAGTCATGGTGCATGGATTGATGGTGCAGTGCAGACAATAAAACAAGTAAAGAAAAGTATTCAAGACATGTGGAATTTATGGTGACATCACACCAAGGTGACATCATGCACATTTAAAAATAAATAAATAAAAATTGTGTTGTTAAAGCATGCTTACATCAATGAGTGGTGTACATAATGAATTTTATATACATAGATATATAAAAGTCTTACCTTGTTGTCAGGCACAAGGCAACAGTTCATAATCTGTAGCTTATCAACGTGGCTTGAGGGTCAATGGACAGAATAGAAACATAGATTTAGCGAGGTGTAAAGCAACCCTTCATCAATCATTTATAAGGAGAAATAATGCACATTGGGCGGCAGAAGGAAAAGCTAAAACCCTAGCTGTGCTTCCTAAACATTACATTCCATATGAAGGAGAAGGTAATCACGTTGTGTGAATTTTTTTTTTTTTTTTTTGCATTGCAGACCTTTGCAATTAAATCCTTACATCGTGAACATGACTAAGCTACTTCAAACCTCACCTTTGATGCTAGCAAGCAAGCATCAAACCAAGATCTTGAAGTGGGGGCAATTTGTAGACACTTAAATTTTATGTGTCTTGATCATTAGGGACGAAACCAGGAATTCATTTGTCGAGGGGCAGCAAGACATAAATAAATTTTTTTTACATGAATTGATATAAATTACTATTTTTTTGAATTCAAAAGATAAACTAAAATTTAATATTAAATTAGTACGTAAAAAATAAAAAAACCATATATTTAGTGAATTTAATATATGAATAAAAGCAAAGTCATGTATTAAATAATTATTTATACAAATCAACTCAACCATCCATCAAAGTGGAATTCGATGTTCTTTCATATCTCGAAAGTCTTCAATGATTGACTCTATGGTAAAATTTTCAGCAATTTCCTTTTCTATGTACACAAGCAGAGAGTCTGTAAGAAATTCATCTTTCATTTTGTTGCAAAGTCTAGTTTTGACAATTTCCATGGTTGAAAATGATTGCTCCGTAGTTGTAGTAGAAACTGGAAGAGTAAGAACAAGTGTAATCACTCTATAAACAAGTTGATAGACCGTAGATTTATTTGTCCTTACCAACCACTGACACAATTCAAAAATAGTAGACAACTTTTTGTAGTTCACATGTTGAACTACATTATGCTTGTAATGGTGAAGTTGCATTCTCAACTATATTTTCTCTTGATCTGTGAAGTCTTGCAGATAAAAACTTTTCTAGTAACTGACAAATATCATCGATTTTAAAAGTTTCAAACACATCTCGAGGATCTAAAGCTGAGCTAAGATTAAGTAACTCTATTACATGTTCATTGAACCACCCATTTAATTCTTGTAGTTGAGAATCTATTGCAGCATAAAAAATATCTACTCGATAGTAATGCTCAACTGTAAAGTCATCTTGATGATCACGAGCTCGACCTCTTCTCCCAATATAACGAGCATTTACATTCAGGACATCTGTGTTATGTATCTCACAAAATGATATCACATTGACTAGTATAGCATCCCATTTGTCATCTCTAAACTTTTACAGAAGTGCCTTGGTAGATGAAACTAGATTCATAGCATTTAAGATGTCTTGAGATCGGCATTGCAAAGCTTGACAAAATAAATAAGTAATTTCCAACATTTCTTTCATGAGATGCAAAATAAAGACAAATTCAAATGAAGTCAATGTTTCATAAGCTGAGTCTACATCTCATCGTTGGACAGAAGTCGTTCATTCATTAATGATGTTAAGAAAAACTTCACATGTTGGATTGAACATTTTTATTAAGTTTGAAACTGACTTGAAGTGAGAACTCCAACGAGTATCTTCAGCTCGTTGTAAAGTGCCAATTTGATTAAGTCCTTTTCCAGTCTCAAGCTCATCAATGTTAATCATATGTTCAATTTTAGCAACTTGCGCAACTATCATTCATCATTGCGCTTGCATGAAGCATCGACAATATTGACAACAAAAGTCCATTTAGGAAAAAAATTATGAATTAGGATAACATCTTTCGATGCTGCCACTAAAGCCAATTGCAAGCGATGTGCAAAACAATGAACATAATAAGCATATGGACAATCATTCAAACCCAATGCTTGTAATCCTTTCCACTCACCTCGCATATTGCTTGTACCATCGTATCCTTGCCCTCAAATATTCTAATATCTAAATTGTAATGAGACAACATAGAATATATTCCATCTTTTAGGGTTGATGCAGCAGTGTTAGAGACATAAATAAGCGCAAAAAAAAGCTCTCTCACAAAACCATCTTTGTCAACGAATCTCAAAACTATAGCCATTTGCTCCTTCTTTGACTCATCACGAGTTTCATCAACAATTATGCAATACTTTGCATCACCAATTTCTTTACGAATTGCATTCTTCACTTTGATTAAAAAAATATGTATTTTTTTTTTTTTTTGAATACTTGGTGATGTGTAAGAGGCATTTTTTGGAGCTTTATCCAATACTTTAGCAACATTGTCATTATATGACCTCAACAAATTCACTATTTGAAGAAAATTTCCGCGATTGATTGAATTTGGCCTTTCATCACAACCTCTAAAAGCACAACCTTGGAATGCAAGCAATCAGATTGTATCAATTGAGACCTTCAATTTTAGTCGATTATCTACAATTTGTTTAGAATTGAAATTGTCCAATACCTTTTGTATATGTTGAAATTGATTCATCAAGTCTTCACATGATCTCTCGGCAACATTGTGAAAAGAGTTAGAATCTTTCCCTATATGATTTTAAAAAACACATTTTGCTCCATCCTTAACTTTCTTCGAATTCTTAAATCCATCAACAGAGAATGCTTGCTGCCCATAATATCCAGATCCACATGGTTTATAAAAAAGAAATCATGGTAAGAAAAAAGCTACATCTTTTACAGGTGAATATTCCAACCATGACAAAAATAGTTTAAACCATGACAGTAAAAAGCTACAAAGATGAGTTGTTAATCCAGATTTCGGATACTTTAAAAGTATATACGTTGGTATAAACTAGCCTTAATATAAGCTCGACGGATTTCATCACGTTGATTAACATGATAGTCCCAAATCTGTATACGTAATCTAGGATCTCTCTCCAATGAACCAATATCAATTTCTTGAACATCAATTTTTTGAGATTTTGTTGGAGGATTTTCAAGGATATCGACATTGAACGTTGGCAATGATGCATTGTAAGCATTGACTTCTGAGGAACTTGCATTTTTTCTTTTAAAAAATCTATC
Source organism: Camellia granthamiana (assembly GCA_036172215.1). Classification (NCBI taxonomy): domain Eukaryota; kingdom Viridiplantae; phylum Streptophyta; class Magnoliopsida; order Ericales; family Theaceae; genus Camellia; species Camellia granthamiana. The sequence continues at coordinate 61,320,992 of CM069911.1, read as the reverse complement.
AATTGTACATGGCTTTCACATAATAATCTACAAATCAAAATAGAATTCATTATATACATGGTTAATATTCTACTTAGAAGTTAGAACCAATTGCTAATGTAAAATATATGTCTATATAACAAAATAAGGGTGTTTTTGAATTGGGATGGGACATTTGTCTATGTGTTAAAAAATGGACCATCAGATTGATTCAATTTAAGGGTTAGAAATATAAATTGAATCAAATGCTACTATTATTTTTTACACCAGATCCAATGGCCCTTCTTACCATCCACCCTCATGTAGATATTATGTTTCAAATTTTGAAATAGTATCGTCCTCTCAAACTTCTTTTACGAAATAAGATCTTCATCTCCAATCGTACCTTCTCTCGATTAGTTGTCTGCTCCTTTTCCACCTCGGCACCAATTTTTGAACCCTAATATGAGCCTTAATTCTCCACAACCCTCTCTCATTGCGGAGGCTCAAGTTCCGACTTCGTCTTCTTCTTGTTACGCCCCACTTTTATATCAACGAATACCATTACCAAATCCTTCATTGTAACACAATTTTAGAGATCATACGTAGAAATTTAATACATTAACGAATACTATTATTAGAGGTTCTCTCATTCGAATATCAATGAATGCAACATGAGATAAAAAAATAAATAAGTTGCTCAAAGGCTTACATCTTTTAAATTAAAAGAAAGGGTTTAACCCTTTTACATCAATGGCATTTCGCCTACAAATAAAAGGCCCCATGGCCAACACATAAAGAAGATCCTCGATCTTGAAACCCTTATCGACGTTCACCTGAAAAAGGATTAGCAACGTGGGATGAACATAAAGTCCAATAGGGAACCCAATGTGATCATAAACAATAACAACATACAGATAGCTATGATCATGAATGCTTTAAATCATATCATATACGTATTGTGACGGTTTATACAAAAATATACTTATATAGGAATTTTTCTTAAAATCATTCATTTCGTTCAACAACATAAGCAATTTACTTTTCTTTCTTCTTGTTACCTTTTTCCCAAAATTCATATGACAATAACAAGTTCCTGAAAACAATTTCGCAAAGCCCATTATGTTTTCTCCCACCTTCCAGATATACACCCGATTTACCTTCTTGAAACATGTTCACAAGTATTCGATGTTCTTCATATTATTCACAATCCCAATACAATACTTACATCTGTTTCCAACACATTCATGTCTTTACATATATACATTCAATACAAAGGGGAAAACAACAAGCAACCAACGACTATTTACTCAACAAATGAGGCAACTCGGCCTTCCAGAACCATACTCATTATAACCCATAATATACACGGATATACTGAGACAATAATGATAAACACGTTCCGCTCTACCTGCCTTAAGCACGGTAAGCCAAGGATACACATTTAGTTATTTTAGTCTTACTTCATTTCATGACAATTCATTTCAAGTTAATTTATTTCATCTCCATTCATGAGCCAATTCATTACATTTTAGACACCCAACTGAGGCTACAACTCAGTGATTCTCAATAAACACAAATAGTACACAAACACTTCAAACTTCCATTTCACAGATATTTCGTCAGCGGATAGCCTTTAAACGGGACCCATGTATTCTTTCACGGATATTTCATCCGCGGGCAGCCATCAAACGGGACTAATGTAAACGTAGGCTATACAAGCATTACAATTGCCATTTTGTGGATATTTTGTTCACGGGCTAGGCACCCGTGTATAATTTCAAGACTTTCACTCAAGACACTCCGGCCAACTTAATTATAATGAAGTCCATCCCTTTTCTCCTCCCAATTAATCATACATATACAATGTAAATTAACATAGTCATATTCAATGACAACCAACGAAGGATTAATTTCAATTCACCTAGTCCACATGCAATTTCTACAACAGTCATTGCTATCCTCCACCGATAGCCCAAAACATATATTTTTGAACATATATACAATCTCCAAAATAGATAAACTATCCATATTTTCATAGGTGAGAGATTACAAATATCCAACTCCACCATTTACATTCATATCTATCCATTTCTACATCTCATACGAAAGGAAAACAAAAATCCAATTCTCGCAAGACTTTCAGTCCAATAACAATGATAATATGTAAAGGTTCCAAAATCCAACCTCAAGTTCATTATCAATTTACAAAGCGAATGATTTCATTTTCTTTCAAAAAGACCACTTTTCTTTATTTTCCAATCCACACAACTCTAACCATTTTCTAAGAATTCATTCTCGTCATTTTACAAAACCAAAACCAAATCCATCCTCTTTATTTTACAAAACCAATCCCATAGGTATCAAAACCATAACTCAACTCAACTTCACGTGATTAGTCTAAAAGAAAACCAACACCGTGGTTACTTCTCCTTTTATTTTCTTTTGATATAAATACAATTATACAACCCATATTAGCAAAATATAAAAATTATTCAACTTCCTCCCTTTTAAATCCATTATATCAATAATATTAAATTGGGGCTTTCCTCCCTCTCCTCACAAACATAATAAATCATTTTCTAAATAACCCAATAACAAACAATTTAACAACTCTAATCACAAATATCAAACCCTAGATTCCCTTTCATGACTTTCAAGAGCATTCATAATGAATATGGTTTTTATGCAATGAAATCTACCACATATCTATCTATAGATGAGGTATTGGAAAGGAGCAAAGAAATCCCTACCTCTTGAAGTGAAGACATGACAACCCAAAATTCATCGGCAACGAAATCACGAACTATTCGGACCAAAAGGAAGCCCTTGACGAGATCTACAATCTTTCTCAAAGGAGCAAGGTGAAAAGATCACTCTTGGTGAGTAGATCTAGAGATTTGAGTGAAAATGTTTGAGTTTTAGAGAAAGAGAAGAGAACTTATGATTTGAAAGGAAGAAGGGGAGGAAAAATAATGAGAGAAAAGTGGTTTGGGCCTATTTATAGTAGTAGCAAATAGTCCTAAGGTCAAATAAAATAATAGGTCCAAAACCCCCCCAAAGGTAGGGCCCAATCGAACCCCAAAATTCTGGAAAAAAAACATAGGGGTTGACCCTTCGGGCAAAGGTGTCGACCCTTTAGGTAGAAAAGACAATCTGGCACAAGCAAGGGGGGTCGACCCTTAGATAGGAGGGGGTTGACCCTAATTTACAACAACTAACACACAGATTCTACAATATAAGAGGGTTGACCCTTCCCATACTGGTGTCGACCCTATATTCCAGCAACACTTTCAAAAACTTCACCACCAGGTAAGAGTCGACCCTTAGGATGGCTGGTGTCGACCCTAGAATAGAATTTTTAAGTGTCTAAGGAACTTTTGACAAGAACAAGCGTGAACAACCAAAACCAATAAGTTTAAATCGAATTATATTCCTCCAAAACCAACATACAACAACCAAAGATTTGCAAAATAAAATAAGAGATTCAAATACACTTCTCAAAAGTTTTAAAAGGGTACAAGTGCTACACTTCTGGTATAGCAAACAATCCCCAAATGTCTCTTTTTTCTATGCTTATATATATGTTTAATCTTGTTAGTTATTGTTTTAATCAAATTTGGTTAAGAGCTCGACATGACATAAAACACTAGCATCATTGTTTGTTAGTTCTTTGTTATAGCCAATGGTTATTCATGGGTTGTGTGTGTGAATTTTTATCCAGATTTTGAGCTTAGTTTATATTTTATTATTTTTTTTCCCTGACATTGATTGGCGTTAGGATTCAAAGTGGTTATTCAAAGTTTTTTTTTTCTTCTCTCTTGGTGTTGCTTATTATGATGGTAAATTACTTTAGTGTTTGTTATTTTGGTGGTCAAAGGTTATTAAGGCTTGAGTAAATCTTATAGACACTTGATTCTCTCTTGGATTATGGTATTATTGATGCTCTTTCACTATGTTCCATATCAAATAATGTGTGGTTTATTAGGTTACTTCACAGTTATATTCGCTTGATTCTCTCCTAGATTGTGGTATTATTGATGCAAATTTAATTGGAATCATATGGTTCTTTCATTATAGTTGCTTATGTATACAATTTACTCTATGTTCAATATCAAATAATGTGTGGTTTGTTAGGTTATTTGACAACGTTATTCTTTATTCCCTGGTTTGTAAATTATCTTTTGGATACTGTTCTTATGGAGAATGCAGACTAAGAGAATGGCACATAATGGCTGCATCATACAAATCCAAGTCACAATGATTAATAAAATTTGATTTGTTTTCCATCTTCAACCTCATATTCAGATATTAATCTGTCCATTGGAGGGATAACACAACCAACCATGATAAAGGTTACACAAACTCCGCTGCTGAATGAAACTTCCTTGAGAGTCAAAGATGGTAAGACATAGGTCAGAAAATTTTGATTTTTTACAACCATTTTCTTCTAATCAAGTAATTTGCATCACAATTTTTACATGGCAATGCTTCATCATTCTTAAGTTTGGATTCCACTTTATATGAGCCTTTGTTGTCTTAGCCTTTCCATTTATAGATTACCCAACAACTGAGAAAAAATATTTGTGGGTGAGCTGTTTACATTTTTGTTACATAGATTCTTTAGAATAAATCAAATACCCACGTTGGACACCTGACAGTTGGACAAGGGTGTGTGGGATATGTATTGGACACTTCCCATCAAACATTCCATATATATTTATATTTAACACTATTGTTATATGTATATTAAGTTGTATAATTACTATCATTATATATATTTGTTGTATAATTACTATGAAATAAGTGAAAATACATTTTTGATACTATATGTCACAGCTTATATGTAATATCATTTTATCTCTCATAATAGATTAAAAATATAAAAATTAATTTAAAAATATTACACCTTTTTGATGAGTCTGCATACTTTTAAATTTGAGGTTTGATGGGTCCAACCTCTAGATACACACATGTACCAGGCAAAATTTACCTGAGTATATGTATCATAGGTTTGATGGGTCTGACCTCTAGCCTCCTCAATTTCATTGAGCGACAATGACTCCCAAGCAACTTTCGTAGCTGCATGTTCAACTTCTTTAATAGTGAGGAAAAATTCTATACTCTCATAGATTTTCCCATCAATTATAACCTTAGACCTGAAGTGACTGAGATGAGAAGGGCTTTCACGTTCAGATGAATACTCAGGCAGAGGGAGATTTCTTTTTTGAGCATAATTTTTTTGCCTACTTTTGTACACATGTTTCGCATATGAAAGTAGAAAATTATTGAACATTACACGTAGCCATGAAAAGCAGTGATGTCCAGTTCAGTGTTATATATATGAGATTTGACCACCCTTTAGTTTCTTACAATAATAGGGATCTCACCTATGGATTCTTAAATAATGTTTTGATTTCTTATCCAAGTTGCCAGTGTGGGCAATGTTACCACTAATTTGCCCATCCCACCCTTTATACGATGAATTTGGGAGGTAGTTAATCTGGCTAAGGATTGTTTAGAGAAAATTTTGGTCAAGTATGGGTTATGGGTGCCCTATGTGAATTTTCCCTAATACATGCCTTTTACCATTATTGTCTTTTTAATACTCCATCCATCCCAAAATATTAGTCCCTTATTCCATTTTTTATTGTTTTAAAATATTAGTCTCTTTTCAAAAATCAAGGACTAAAATAACATGAATTTCCTATTTTGCCATTGTTTTAAGTTCATACATAAAAAGTATAATTATGACAATTGATGTTCCCCAAAAAAAGTCAAAGGGTAGTTTTGAAAAGTTAATATTTTTTAAGTGTAATAATTGTACTACTAAAAAAAATTGAATTCTCCAAAAGGGACTAATATTTTGGGACGGAGGGAGTATTTATTTTTATTTTTTTTTCAGGTACAATGAGGCCTTTAGAAATCTGAGCACACACTAATTTGTATTATTCCTTCATCTAGCACTCTTTTATATACAATTAAACCTAAAAAATCTAAACATTAAAGCATTGTTTTTAATACGTCCCTTACATAATTTTTCTTCTTTATTATGCATGACAGTCTTATATTCTATAATTTTCCGCCATTCTCTCTCTCTCCCGATCCCCCCATTTTTCTCTCTGGTTAACCTATCTCACCCCACTTCTCTAAGAGTATGTATAAGCCATTGCAAACCAAATCTAGCTCAAGTAATGGTGGTTGCATCGAAGCGAGCAACCAAAATATCACCAATGCATTTTTAGACAACCATTATTCATGTGCATGCCCATTTGTGATCCATTCCTTGGTTGTTCCCACTAATATAACCAGTCAACCCACGTGCAGCAATTGCCAAAGCACAAGAACATAACCAAATCACATAATTGTTTCTATCCAACTAACATGACTAATTTGGAGAGACAAATTAAGAGTGCTTACAGATGCACCCACCAGTAATTATATCAAAGAAAACCATTGAAAAAGGCTGAAACAAGGGAAAATATAACTTCCTAGCACTCAAAAATGCATAAATCTGAACAAGTACTACCCCAAATTACTTCGTAATTCTATAAGACTGATAACCACTCACCATTACAAAACCTGACCGAAACACATCAGAACCAAATGTGACACTGTTGAAACCAAAATCTCCACACACACACACACACACACACAAAAAAACTGCGTAAAATATACATATGTGGGGTTAATATTCTACTTAGAAGTTTGAACTAATTGCTAATGTAAAATACATATATATATATCATAGGACAGAGAAATTTTTTTGTGCCTAGAATAACAAATGTAATTAAAACAAATTTCATATAAATTTAAAAATTCAAAATTTACATTCAACACATAAATTTTATACAAGTCTCAATTCATTTTAATTTTGAATTTATAACACTTAATCTTAATCAAATTAAAATTTTCCAAATATGATAAATAAATAATAATAAAAAATTAGTAATTGAAATCATACGTCCTAATTTATGATTTTTTCTTAATATGTAAAATTAAAAAAATTGCAATTGTATCAACATGACATTGAAAAAAAAAAGGTAATAAAAGTATTACAAATTGAAAACAATAATAAAAGAGAATACGAATCACATACTTGTAATAATGAGAAGATTAATAGTCGAACCAACACTTTTTTTTTTTTTTTTCTATATTCCCAAGTTGATTTGACTCCACGCTTTCAATCAATAAGGCGACGTGCACGTGCAGCAAGTTAAACCCTTCTTAAGGCTTTTTTCTTTGTGCTTTCTGGCTTTTTCTCATCAAGAAAAAGAAGTGTACTTTTAATTATATTTATTTTTTTTATTCCATATTCTTTTATTTTCTTTTTGAAAAAAAGAGACCAGGGCCATCTAGTGACTAGGTGGGATCCATTTGACAATGACAAAACCAGAAGCACAGGGGCCATCTTTGCTTAAACAATTATATATTATTGATATTTTGTTCAAAGTAATATATATTAATAACTTTTTTTTATTTGAGCAGGGGGCCGTGTCCCCTGGTGGTCTACACGTCAGTCCGTCCCTGTTGATCACTGTCTGATTAATTAAGACAAATAAATTTTCTTGATTAATCAAAAATTAAGATGGTCGAAATTTTCAAATGGATGTGGGTCCTACTAAAATTATGAATCTTAATCCATTTTAAATTATGGGTCACACCAAAAGAAAAACGAATCTATTTTGACAATTGGGTTAACCCAAAAGTGTGGGATCCATGAAGATATTTTGTCAAAACTTGGTGGAATAATTCAAATTGAAATTCAAATTTCAATGCAAATCATTTCCATAAAGTAATAAATAAATCGCTATTTTTCTTGGAAATTAGAGTCAATTTTGGAGTTTTCAAAATTAACCCTTCCCTCCTAAGCCTATAAATAGAGGCTCTCATTATGGGGAAAGAGAGACGCATTTTTTTGGCTAATAGTCTTGCAAGTTCCTAAGCAATCTCAAGGCTCTGTCAAATTATCTTCTTAAAATTTTCTCTAAAGTTCTTCAAACTTAAAAGGGAGAATTATCAAGCACTCCAAACTTGTGTTAATTCTTTCAAATTACAAATACAAATTTGGTCTCTCATTCAAAGAGATTGTTTCAAGACTTGTTCGAGATCAAGCCGTTCAAGCCCTCAATCAAGTCATTCAAGCCCTCGATCAAGCCTCTTGTCTCCAAGTTTCTTCTTTAGAAAACTTGAAAAAATTCAACTTGCCTAGTTCAATAACAAGCTTTACAACCGTTGGATTGCAAACTCATTTCGGAGATTAAATAAGAGGATCCACTCTTTTGTAATAGAGCAGACTACCGAGAATTGTACCCATTTATTGTAATCAAATAAAATTAATTATTTGTGCATTTATTTCGTGTCTTAATTGTAGGATACAAAATTTGTGTTTACAGTGACGACCAGAGATAATGGTGGCCGTTGGAAGTGATGGGAATGCCTAGTGGGATGGGGTGGGATAGGGTAGGAATTAGGGTTATGGTTTGGGAAATTAAGGTTAGAATGTTAGGGATGGGGAGGGTATAGTTGGGATTAAGGTGTGGGTTCAAAGAGAAAATGAGATGGACTCAATTAAGTAGGTAGGGGTTCAAACAAATAAGGTAGGGGTAAATAGCAGCCCTCTAACTAAAAAAGATTTGTTATTTTAAGAACATTCAACTTTTTTTTTTTTGGTTGACAAATATCATTAGTGAAATTTTAATACCTCTATTGCATCAATTATTACCACCTTCGATTGCCACCAAAAATCTTTGGTTGTGAGAGACAATTTTCTGGTGATCCCCACCAATCCCCAATGGTTTTTCCATCAACTCTTTCGCAAGATTTCCTGACAACTTACTAACAACTTTTGTCTAATGAATTCAAACTTTCAATTTTTAAAGTTTATTAGTAGAAATATGTAGCCATAAATTTGGAAGTAGGTATATGATATTTGCATTTGATTTTCATTTTTTGCAAAAACTTTAACCTTCAATTGGAAATTTCCATATCCTCGCATAATATAGATTTTACTATGCGTGTAAAGGTAGTGAAATTTCACTATATGAGGGCAGTGAAATTTCAATGTGCAACATTGTGAAATTTATTATACGAGGACAATGGAATTTTATTGTTACATAAAAAAATTCACCATGATACAACTATAAACGTATGTTTTTAATCTATGAAGGGTAAGAGAAATTAATGTAAAATTATAGATAGAGAGAAAAATAGAGGTAGATGATAGAGAATAGACAAAGATAGATTGGGAAAACAAATGGGACAGATTTGAACTGACAGTAACATAATGGTAGATGCTATACAAGGACAATGTTGTAAAACAATTGTCATAGTATGAGGTTATCGTAATTAAGCAAAGGTAATGATGTGTGAATGATCTTGATGAATAAAGTTAAAGCAAGTAATGAAAGTTAAGAAATCAGCCACAGTGATTATGATCTCTCGTAAAAGACAACATAATGATGTAAAAACGATGGTTGTGACTTGATGGTGGTGTCACCGTTATCGTAGATCTAATGCTCCTTACATAGAGGAAAGAGAGTATTGAGCGAGAGTGTATAGAAAAATGCGAAATGCGCCATACACCCAGCTGGGGGTCACTCCCAGTGAGGTGGCAGTCCATTATTGGATAAAAAAAAAACTTTTTTTTTTTTTTTTTTTTTTTAAAGTTTGAACCAGTGGCGGCACGACACCTCACTGGGGGTGCGACCCCCACTGGGTGTATGCATCACTGTTGTAGAAAAATAAATGATAGATAGAGACAGAATTTTAGAAAAAATGACTTTATAAGGTTATTTTTGTTCATTTATAGCAAAGTATTTAATTGATTTTTCTTTTCTTTTTAAAAAAAAAAATCATAGATATTTCAACTAGTAAAAAAACTTTCAGTGGACTTCAACTCTAAAAAATAATTTTTACAAATTTTATCCCTAATTTCTCCAACCAAAAAAAAAAAAAAAAAAAAACATAAAAAATGAAGTTGGATTTAAAAATTTATAAAATTTTGAATTCAAATTGAAAATAAAAAATATATATTAGTCAATGTTTAAGGTTTTGTTTGGTTAAATTTTCAAAATATACTTTATGATTTTTTTAGGATAAAATTGCACTGACATTCTTTGAGATTTGTCTTTAATACAGGTACCTTTTAACGTTCTAAAAATTACATCTCCCTTCCTAAGGTTTAAACTTTCATTATAATTTAATCATTTCATTAGTCAACCATTAAGTCAACTAACAGAAAAAATTAATATATAAAATTAATTTTTAAATGCATATTTTACCTCTATTAAAAAAGATTATTAAATGAGTAAAGAAAAGGGAATTATAAAAATTCACTCAATATATATTATTATATTATTAAACATTTAGGCAATGCTATATAGTACACAAATTTTTGTTGCGTTAATTATCACAAATATTATAATTAGATCATTTTCAATTATAACTTAAATTGTTTTATTATCACAATCTAAATTAGAAAATTGTTTTATTTGTCCCTACCAACCATGTTCATCCACATGGTCATCACTTGGAAATAAAGCAATCATTTGACACTAGCTGGAGAAGATGAGCATCTCACTTAAGATCCCTCTATTTTTCATTTAACTTACTCCATCCACAAGGGCAACAATCAGAAAATAAATTGCAAAACATGCAGCATTTGCCAAAGCCTCAAATCTGCAGTTTTCAAAGCACAACAAAATAAGGGCTGGAACAGCCGTGAGGTTAGTGCTAGGTTTACCAAACATATAAAGAAGGAAGCAGTTCTCAGAAGGCACCTAATTAGGTATCAGACCACACCTACTTCTTCAAGTAGGTCAATCCACATCATACCATACTAATTTACCACCATAATCAAGCTCTTTTACACCAGTAACCATTGACCAAATCTCCATCTTCTTACAGATAATGCCTCACTCGGTTCAACTAACATGAATCTGCCTATCTTAGTAATTTTCACAAACAAAATTGCTCATTTTCTGGTTATGCGATGAACAAACTCATTGCAAAGTAGGAGGCATCCAGAAATTGAGCATTATGCATATAAACTTGAATGGGAACTGGGAAAGGAACTACTACTGGAGGATCTTTTGGTGAGTAGCCTGCTTTCATTTCTCTACTATAATAACTTCAACTCAAAGAGTTGATGAGCTCGACAATTCCTCTACAACACCAAGGACACAGCAACATGTGTGTACACAAACATAATGTAAACATGCATTATGTATGTAAAAGCTTTAAAAAAAATAAATAAATAAATAAAAACAGTTTCTTCTTATGAAAGAAAATAATATTTGACAGCTGGTTACATATTTTCTAAAATTTATAAATCAGAAACTGAGAGTCGCGCTGCATGAACACAGATTTGCAAACTAAATTTGACACATTTTAGCCCTTTGATTTATCAAATTTTCTTCATTAGGAAGCCAAACCAAACTGAGGCCTTGTGTCCAAATCAAGTGGGGTCAGCTACATGAATCTTTTTTTGTCATTCTGCTAAGTAAAATTAAATAAATTCATATATTTTGTTTACTATTTCATCCCATGTCAATTTAAGTCTTCCCCCTCCCCCTAACATTTCCATTTATAGTGATCATATCATTCTTGCTTACCATTGCATCTATACATCTTCATTGTACATGACCAAAACCATTTTAGCCTATTCTCTATCAACTTATCTTCCATTGGTGTTGCTCATACCATTTCATGAATAAATTCATCTCTAGCTCTATCTTTTCTAGTCTTATGGCACATCTAAGCATTCTCATCTCAACTACACTCATTTTACGAAAGTGTTGTTTTTTAGTTATCCAACATTATGTCCCACAAAGCATCGTTGGCCTCATAGATGTTCTATAAAATTTTCATTTTACATTTTAATTTGGTTGGTATTTGTCAATCACATAATATGCCAAATGCACTCCTCCATTTAAGCCAACCTACTATGATTCTATGAATCAAATCATCTCCAATCTCTCCTTTTTTAATAATCAAACCTAGGTAACGAAAATGTTCACTATTTGTCCTCTCTTGGCCTTCAATCTTTACTTATCCATTATTTCTACTTCTACTGTCAGTAAAGTTACATTTCATATTTTCAATTTTATGTCTACTAGACTTTTGCAGAGCCCTATTGCAACTAGCAACACTTTCTTTCAACATTTTTGTGCTTTTCATATTGCAAACTATACACATTGTAGACTGCAGAGAATCCTACCTTAAAATATATGAGAAATTTGAGAACTCCATGCACTTCACATAAACATCTGAAGAGGGCATACAAAAGGCTCAAATACACCAAGTAAATAACAAATCATAAAGTTGATAGAAAAGCAAAAGTGGAGCAATTCCAATACGAACTTACCCTAGCCATGTTGAATGAAGGAAATCGTGAAAATGCTTTAGAAAGAACATCATCATTCACCTCATTTCCAAGATCACCACAAAATAGACGATAATCATCTGCAAAAATACAAACAGAATCAAAACAATGAGGGATGCACATAGTGAACTAGGCATAATAGCAACATTGGAAACGCAAAGCAGGAACATTGTGATGGAACAATGTACAAAAAATAAAATGCAAAATCATCATAGAGAACTATACACCTTGACTCTTGCAATGACTTCAAATTTGAAGCTGGGCACATCAACAAAGAAAAAAGTAAATTGGGATTATTTCGACTTTCTGCTTGAATGAATATCACAATTGAGAGTTGTAATGTTAGCATATCACTAACAACTCATAACAGTACTAAAACAGGTTAGTACGTCGTTTCCTCGCAATTGTGCCAAATACTTTTCCCATTAGCATTGCAAGTTCTGAAAGGCAGCAATAAAGGAATTTGCATCATTTCAGGGTTTTTTCCAATTAAAAGTATCTCCACTGGTTATTGTCAAAATGGTAATTCCGAAGTCATAATTTGACATGCTAAAGTGCTAAAATGCCAAATTTTAACAATGTTACTCCACTAGTGCAGATGCCATTTTGATGAGTAAACAAACATATCTAATTGATACCCAACAGAATACATATGAGAGTTAATCTCTCATCTCTCTTGGCACTTTTCCCATCTCTCTCTCTCTCTCTCTCTCTCTCTCTCTCACCCTGGATCCCAAAACACAATGATGGTCCCTCATGTCTCTCACCCCTCACCCATTCAATTCCTCTCCCTCAGCATTCAATCATATCCCTCATCTCTCTCTCAACGCTCAATCCCATCCCTCATCTCTATCTCAATATTCGATCCCTCATCCTTCACACCAATTACAGTAAAGATCTCTCTTCATCTTTCATTGTCAATGAAGACCTCTGCAGTGACTCCATTCCTTGGTAACTCTCCACCATCACTGTAACTCCACTCTCTCAGGAAATTGGTTCGCAGGTCTTGATTTATTGATTCATTGATATTTGCTTTACTTTTGTGCAAAATTTTTGTGATATTTTGTGATTTACTAATTTCTATGAACTTTTTTTTTTTTTTTTTTGGATTGATTGGCACTAGGGTGTCCGAATCAAAGCCCGACTAATCCCAGGGATGCACAGGCCCTCAGCAAGGAGCTTCCTACAAGTGTACCACGGTTAATTCAAGAGTTTTTTCCCAGTCTGATAACCCCAAGGAATTGTTAACACCTAAGAGGTTTCGATCCCTGAATCTTGAAGGGAACACACCCCCAAGACCCAAGATCTTGCCACCAAGCCAACCCCTTGGGGTTAAAAAATTGGACCATTTCTCGATTTGTGCATATCATCGTTGTGCAGGGGCGAAGATCATCAGGTTGTCCTCGTTCCCCGGAAGCCTTTCCATCACTAGAACGTTAAGATTCTTCCTTTCTTTTGTGACCGTTGTCTGTGGTTCCACCACCACATCCTAGTAATAGTTGGTGTACCCCAGGAGGAGGTAAGTCACTGAGCATGGGCTTATCCCTAAACAAAATACCGATTCAAGCCCCTTTACTAGGTTGGGCGAGTCTCAGATTCTCAATTTCGAAATATTTTAAGAGATGAAAGAACACCGACTGAACTTCTAGAGCTCTTTTTCGAATAATCAAGCTTGTTTGTCTCTAATGCGAATGTGGAATGCAAGATAACAAAGTAGTTTCCACCCAAAAGGTCCTCTCCTGGACTGGTCCCCTGAGATGAAGTCGACTTGCTATTGATTGAGCATGAAGACAATCTGCTTTGAACATGAATTCATACGTTAAAAAACGTCAATTCTCTCTGGCTCGAGCACTCTGGCAGAAGGTAGTCTTCCCTCCTAACTGTGCTAAGTGCTTCCCTTTCTAGTAGCTCTCGTAGCTATATGTCTCTCGTAGCTATATGTGCCTCTACCCTAGCTACTAGTAGCTCTCTTCTTGGTTGGCTCTCTTCTTTCCTTTGGGAGTAGGATGTAACTCCTTTCCTTTACACTGTGTTTAGTTGGGGAATTTGAAAAGGGAAAAAAAAAATATAGGTGAAATGTGAATAAAATACACTTACATTTCACCTAGTTTTACACACCTTTTTCCTTTTTGTTTCCAAATCCCTTCCCAAATCCTCCAACCAAATACAGTGTTAGGTTTATAACACGCTAGGGATCAAATCAACCAACGACCTGTTTACGGAACAAAGTTAAGCAAGGGCCAAGAGATTGATAGAAGAACCTGGCCGAAGTCAGTGTTGTGTTCAACTCCACGGGTTGGCTAGTTGGAAGGATTGCTTTCTGCCGTGTGTCTTTTCCTTCTCTCTCTTCTCTTAGCAAAGTAGGCTCAAGTCACACTTTTGGCTTCTTGTGGTAAATTTGTTTCTTGGTTGCGAAATAAGTTAAACAAGATTTTAAGTGATAATTATTGTGTTAAATTAACATCATTTTCTTCATATTTGTATTCTTGGAGGTGAAATCCAGTTGGGGAATACAGTGGTTGATTAGTTTTTATGAGGAATCCTGAATCACCATCACCCACTAGACTCAACTTCAAACAATCAGCCACCAAGACTCTTCTATCCTCAACAATCCTATATGAGGTGATTCTCAACATGGAACACCAACACAAAACATCATTCCAAAAGCCAACCATTCACCTTCTCTAGCAAGAAGATAAACTTCATTTAAAAAACCCTTCCAACATTTCCTCTGCCCTTGCCATAAGCATAGACCATAGGACATGGGAATCTCTTTCCTAGTCCCTAGCCACAAGTTCAAACCATAGGACAAGGTAACCTCGTCTATAAACAAACACCCCAAGCACCCATACTTCCATCAATCCCACAATTCATCACATTTCAAGTCTAAATGACTAAAAACAATACAAAAGTTATTTAAAAGGAATAGCTTGTCATAAACATGACGTCATAATTTTGAAATAGAGTGGCTGCAAAGAGATCATTTGTGTTACTAGTAAACAAAATTGCAAGAAAGATATATTCCCTCAAGATCCTAAGACAGCAAGCATCCCATAGGAAGCCTTCTTGTTTGATCTCTCAACACCTGTTCTCATTACCATGTCTCCACAAAACCCTCCAAACCACATAGCAACATCCCCAGCCAAAAATCCTTCCAACACCTCCAACCTTTAAAGGAAAAAGCACAGGTTAACAGCATCCATCACTCTATGCACAAGCTGGAAACAACAGCAGGCAGTTCACTACCCAAATCTTCCTTATTGCATTTAATGCCAACAAATCCCACATGATACTGACACTAGTCACCAAGCTCCACACACTACAAATTGTACAAACACCCACACCCACACCCACAACCCAAAAAAAACTAAAATGAGCCAAGTTCTACTTAGACTAAAGTTTCATGAGGAGCACGATTGTGATCCAGAACAAAGAAAGCTCGAAACATGGTTGTTTCAACCAAAGACATTGGCCATGTTTGGTTTGTATTTGTGAAACAATTTTGAAAAAAAAATTTCTGCAAGGAGTTTACAAGATTTGAAAAGTTGTTTGGTTGTATGTTTTAAAAATAGTTTTGGAGTTTGAGATGATCTAAATTTTTTTTATTTTTTATTTTTTGTAGAAAAAATAGACGGGTGTGAGAGAAAAAATAATTGATTGATGTGTAGAATGTGAGAGGAGAAAGGAGAGAAGAGAGAGAGAAAAAGTAATTGATTGATGTGTAGTAAAAAGAAAAGTGATTTAGGATTTTTTTTCAAAAATTTTCAACCAAACAAATTTTTGAAATTTTTTCTCAAAAATTGTCTCTCGAGAAACCAAACAAGGCCATTATTTCTCGTTGTTCAACCAAAAAAATAACAGTCTGTAAAAATAAAATAAGAAAAAATCATAGCACATGGCCATGGTAACACATTTTGCACAAACCTGTCATGCTCATTGATCAAAATAAAAATGTACTAGAGATAAAAGCAAGGAATAATACTTTCCGGCCATTCTGTGAGAGTAGGGTCCTCCCAATTTTGCCCAGCAGCTTTACGAGGTATTGCTTTCTTTTTTGTTTCTGCTTTGTGCTCAATTTCACTGCTTGCAAGAGCAGCCTTTACACTTTCAAGAGCTTCCGGTGTGATAGTTTGTGCATCTCTTTGAAATAACTGCTGTGCCTGGACACAGATACTACAAACATTATACTCATGATGCCTGCACACAAAAGCATTATAGTATTCTCTTCCCACAACAGTAAACTAAAGTAACAAATCCAATTGTTTTGAAAGAAAAAGCTTTTACTTTTTGGAAAGACGTATTATTGCACTTACTCATTGGTAGGGCTGTAAAGAAAACCAGTCAAACTGTTTAGACTGACCGTTTTAACCATTTTGACTGACTGAATCAGTCAAAAACGGTCAGCTTTGGTTGGTTTCTTAGAAGCAAGCAAGTTTGTTGGGTTCTGAATCAGTAAAAAAGTTCAACACCAAATTGGCTATGATTATAGTACTTTGCAAACCAAATAAAATCGAAATTGACCAAACCATTTTAATAGACTACAGTGCACGGTGCACACCCACACACATGACACACCTAATCAAACCTCATTTTTAATTAACCCTAATTGCAATTGCATTCCACTCTATCTGTATCTTTCTCACCACCTCATCATGTCCACAATAATGGTCACTGTTACCAGAAAACATTAATACCCTAACAATTATGTTATGAAACGCATGTTCTCAACTGTGGTACACTTTCATTCTAAAACGCTCAATTTACAATCCAAAACAATCCCAAAAATATTTTCCAATATAAGCCTTAAAAGTTATTTTAAGAGGAAAAAATAAATCAAATATAATAAACTAAAATCTAAATAAAGTAAATTTTGATATAAGTATTATTAACATGATTAATTTGAAAAAGCAAAAAATATTTTATTAGATGTCTAATTGTTAAACAAAAATCAATCTAGAAGTATGTTAATTATAATAGTTAATCACATTTTAGAGGTGATGCAAACAACATTTTAAGACAAGTTTTCTCAAGTAGGGGAGAATGATGCAGACGAGATTTTGGGAGATTTAGGTAGCGTTTGGTAGAGTTTTAGAATTATGATTTGAGAATATAGTTGTATTTTGAGTTTGTGAGTTTTGGAATTATGATTTGAGTGAAAATTTTGTTTGGTTATAAGTTTTAAAAAGAGTTTTGAATTGAGTTTGAAATGAATGATGTGACCTATGATATTTGATTCAAAAACTTACAACTCATAACCAAACACACAATCCAAAATTCTATTCAAAACTCATAAAAAAAAATTTAAAAATTCCGAAAATATTTTTATATAAAATATAAAAATAATAGGTGCTAAAAAATAAAAATAAAAAACCGAACACTGTTTCAGTCAACCGGCCGGACGTCCCTGGGGGGATGACCGGGTAGTGTTTTGAAAAGTGGGTGTGGAATCAATTTTTAAACACGCTAACCAAACATGACACTCAAAGTAAGGGGTGGAATTAGGATTCCAGAACTCTACCAAACAAGAGCCTTATATTTTTATTCTATTATTTTAAAATTAATATTTGATTATGAATATTCCAATTTAATGTAGAATAGAACTATTAAGTTTTTGGATTTGAGATGATCTCGTTTTCCTATTTTATTTACTTTGATATAATTTATTGTTTTTGTCAATTTCTTGTTACTGCCTAGTTGCCACCCCCATGGCTAAACCTATTGCCTCCAGTGCTATACCCACTACTTGTGTGTGTCTGAGACCAAGGATATGAGGATGAGTGACCAAATAAAAAAGACAAAGGAGGTAGTTGACTTGGATGGGTTTTAGTGATGTGTAGTGATTTGGATTAGTTTTGATGGTGTGGTGACTACGGTGGGTACAGTGGGGAATGGCCCGAGTGGTGGTAGTTTGGTGCAATAGCGGTTGTGGTGTGCCCTTCGAAGTAAGTGGTGGTGATGGTGGTTCGCTACAATAGTAGCAGTGCAATACCCCCTCAAAGCCACAAGATTCACATGCCCAACACTGAAAATAGCATCCAACTCTCTTTGTGCAAACCTTATCGCTAAATTCAGATATACTGGAGATCTTGATCTTTTGCCCTCCACATTCTCCCTCTATCTTCAATCCATTCAAAATAATCCGTCTTTGAATTACAAATTCCTGAATCTGCAAGTCATGTAACTAATTTATTTTTTGCGTATGTTCTCCCGCTTTCTCTCACTTGTTCTACTGAACAAGACCCATCTCCCTCTCTCCATACATAGTGTTCTGTTTGTGTTTGTGTTTGTGTACATATACATAAGAATGGCAAACAGCTGCCATACATAAGAATGGCAAACAGCTGCCCAATCCTTATAAATCAAGAAAAATGAAACTCCTTTAAAAGGACGAGACACAAAAGCCCAAAGCAAAGCCAAATATCCCGCCTTATCTCATAGAGATTCTACATCTAAGTCATTGCCATCAAAGATCCACGCATTACTCTCCAGCAAAATAGACCAAAAGATAGCTAAAACAATACAAGAGCACAAAGATTTTGCTCTCTTGTAGCCACCAAACCCTTCAAACCTAACAAGAAGTATTTCTGCGCACTCCCTCAGAGCAACCAACTGATCATCACACAAATCGAAAAGACACTACCATAATAAAAGAGCCATCGAACAAGGGAGAAATAAATGATCCACCGATTCCGAATTCCTCTTCCACATCACGCACCATTGAGAATAAAGAAAGTGATTAGGCATCTCCTTTGGAAGAGATCATTGGTCATGACACCTCCATGAGCTAAGAACCACATGAAAATTTTCACTTTATGAGGAACAACTACTTTCTAAATTTTCTCATGAAGAGGAAACGAATGAATAGAAAGTTTATCAATGAGTTTGTCAAACAAAGACTTACATGAGAAAATCCTTGAAGAGATGATATTCCAAACCCTTTTATTGCTATATGAAGATAAAGAAATTCCATCAATTCATGACAACAAAGATGCCAACTCAAGAGACTCCCTCTCGCTTAAATTCCCAAAGAAAATGAAATTCCAAGAGATTGGTGTCACATTAGAACATGCCACTAACACAATTGAAACATTCCGAAAACGAACCAACCTGTATAGCAGTGGAAAAGCTCTATCGAAAAAAGTATCTCCTATCCAAACATCCTCCCAAAACAGGATACTAACCCCCATTACCCACTTTGGAAGACAAGAAACTAGACACTAGTGAGCAGTGCACAAGGTGCAGTGAGGCACAGCTTCTGCGACTGAAGTGACCTAAGGCGACGCGAGGTAGATGAGTTGCGCACCTTGGCCGAGCCTTAGGTCAGGCGTGAACTGGGGCAAGGCGACGCTTAAGCGTGCCCTTTTGTATTTTGTTTTTCCCTTGATGCTTATCTAATGGCTTTGATCTAAGTTTGAATGGGTCCAACACATACGATTGCAACTCATACAACTCAATACCCAACAATCGAGACTCAAAGCCCTAAAATCTATCGAAGAAAGCTGTCGTCTTCTCTTCGCGCAGTCTGCAGCTCATCGCGACTTTGTCTTTGATTGAGGACTTCAACTTCAGCTTCAAGTGAGTCTTCTTCTTCTTCGTCATTTTTTTTTTTTTTTTTTTTTTGGCTCCTTGTTCGCTATGCTACTAGGTTTTTTTTTTTTCCTTCTTCTTATTCCCCTTCTCTTCTTCTTTGCTAGATGCTGTCGTCTCGTCTCTCTTTTTTTTTTCTTTTTTTTTTTTTTCTTTTTTGTTGCTGCTACTGCGTGGTCATCTTCAACTAATGGAGACGAAAATGATGGTTTGCTTGCCATTGATGTTAAGAATGATGATTGACTGACCTGACCTGACCTAACCTAACCTCACCTTACCTTTCTTATGATATTGATGTTTTGAAATATTAAGACTTATATTAATATTTGTTGGACATTTATGTTTTAGATGTTTAATGTTTATTTTATTTTTATTTTTTTTTAATGTGGATTATTTTACCTTTGAAAATTGGAATGATCTGTAATATGCACTTTCATGACTTTGAAAATTATTCTATAATTTGTTTTGATTAATTTTTGTTTTAAAAAATTGTCTAAGTACTATGAAGGATTAGTCTATGTTAATTTATCTATTTTTTACTAAGACTATGCATCTTGCTTTAATAAAGCCTGCGCCTCGCCTAGCACTTAGGTCCCAAAAGACTTTCAGCGCCTTCGTGCGCCTTAAGCCTTTAAAAACACTGCTAGTGAGTATAAACAAGAAATAGACTTCCAAGGAAACTGACAATTGCCTCTACAAACCACATTAGAATCTCTACCATTGGCGTGAATTCCATACTTGCTTTTAATAATGGAATACCGTAACGACTTGCTTTCGACTCCATAACCATTTGCTCAAGAGTGAAATGTCCCTAGCAACAATATTCGTAATAGCAAGAACCCCCCTTATCCCTAGGGAGAGAAACAACCTTCCACTTAACTAAGTGATCCCTTCTACCTTCGTAACACCCTTCCCAAAAAAAGTCTCGCATCCATTTGTCAATTCTTCGCTTCCATCCTTCCAATCTTTTTCCAATTTTTTGTTTGTCAAAAACATGAGGAGAGGTCTTTGTAATTACCCTCATTATTATGACAACATCAACGCACGAAAAATTTAAAGAGAATGAATATTGCAAAATAAATAATAAATATACAGGAGATAAAGAAAATCGTTAACAACACAATTCATATAGAAAGCCACCAATCAATGCAGTACAAGTTCAAGAAAAAAGAACCAATGTAAAATCCCAACCACAAGCACAAAGATATATGCATAAAATAGACATAGATTGGCCTATAAAATCATTAAAATAAAAACTAAACAATAAGAGAATCAAATCAAATTGAAAAACATGCACTCACCTGCTGGTACTGCGGGAGCGAGTACACCCCTGGAAGGGGAGCCGCAGCCTGGTAGACAGAAGGAACCTTCACCACCGGCGTGTGCACTTGCATCACCGGAGGCGGAGGAGGAGCGGCAACATAAGGTTGTTGAAGATGAAAAGGCACCGGAAAGTAAGAACCATTCGAGTACGTGAATTGTGCAGAAACCGAGGGGTTCGAGCTACTTGGCAGTGACACGGAGCTCGCCGATGTAGATGCAGTCGACATCCCAACTCAATTGATCGATAATTGGGTTAGGTTCCGAGCCAAGACCAAGGCCGGCCAATTAAAATTTATTTGCTAGTACCCACAAAAAAATATTAATTTTTAGGAAACATGTTTATACAATCAATCAAATTCCAATCCACAATTTCACATAAATTCAACACACTGACATATAAATGAATTTACTTGAGAAAATTCTTTACCGATTAAATCCCACAAGAATATGTTTCAAAGACACATTGAAATAGAGTTAAGCTAGGTTTAGATTCTTCGAAGAATAACTAAAACGATTGAAACTAGTATGAAAAACAAAATTAGGATTTAATAGACTTAATTGTAACCAGTTAGGGCACAGAAATTAGGGCTAAAGAAGTTAGGGCACAGAAATTAGGGCTAGAGCGAGAGAAAGAGAGAGAGAGACCTTGCAGTCGATGCTTGTTTGTTGTTCGCTGCCGTGTGCGATTGGAGAAGAGCAAGAACTGAAGAAAAATAATTTTAGAAAAAAAGGTTAAAATGCTCAAATGCTCTCAGATCTTTCTGGATTCTTGGTTTCTAAAAAAAAATACAACAATGACGGACGTCATTAATTTTAGAGTTCTGAAAAACAGATCACTAATAACGTCGCATTCAATAAAAAATATAAAAAATACAACATCGAGAACAAAATATCAAATCATTTATGGTGAGATTCACTGTCACATCATTAATGATAATACTAATTAATGCTCTCACTCATTTTCTAAAAAAATATTACTAAAAAAAGGCTAAAATGCTTAAAATGCTCTCAGATCAGATCTTTCTGGATCCTTGGTTTCTAAAAAAAAATATTACTAAAATTGTATATATTAAAAAAGTTTAAAATTGTTGTCGCTAAAAAATTAAAATATTCTCTCGTTAATTTTTTCAGTTTACAAAAAAAATAAAACTGCTTTAGTGTATACAAATATTTTAAAAATAAATAAATAAATATATTTGATGAGTTGTCCAAATTGACAACAAATAAATAGAGGTGTGTTTGTTAAAGTTAAGGTCCCGTTTGTTTGGGGTTATAGGAAGGGGATTGGGATTGATAGTGAGGTGAAACTATTATATGGGGTGTTTGTTTCGAGAGATAGGGAGGGACTACTAATACCTTGAAGGGGGATTCATAGTGAGGAGGTAGAGATGGTATTAGAAAAATAGTGAGGGGATTATAATTTTTTTATTTTTTATATATTAGGAATTTTTTTTAAAATATTAATGTTTAATTTTTTTAAATTTTTTTATTTCTTTTATTATTTTATATAAAAATAATTTAACAATTCCTCACTATCAATCCCCTCCATTCTATCTCTGAAAATAAACGGGGCCTAAGGGTTAGACATCATCAAATATTATGATGTAGTCGAAAGGACGACAAAAGGTGGCCAAAAATCACAACAGTGACGGTCTTTCCTCCTGAGATTGGTCGGAACTCACCATCTACCGATAGTATGTGGTAATAGTGGTGGTAGCGATGGGTGATCGCAAAAGACGATATATGAGAGAAGAAAGTGAAAACTTGTTTTAAGAACAAGTGAAAACATTAGTTGTATTTTCAAAAAATTTAAAATCAATTTCATTTTTTTTTAACAAAAATAATATATCAAACAAGTTTTCGTTTTTTTTTTTTTTTTTTTTTTTTTTTTTTTTTGCCATACATTCTATCTGCTAAGTCATCAAATCTGCGTCTGAGAGTTGGTCGTAAAAGTCTTCCCCATTTCCCATCGGTGGCTCCCATTCTTGGTCATCTTCTTCCATTACCGGAGATATATGTGAAACGCCATGCTGATAATTAGGGTACTGACTTTCATTGACGAATGTCTCTTGGCTGAACGGATATCCTGGGATGGCTAGATTGCAGTATATCTTCTGATGTCTATCTTCACAAACTAAATGTCCATAATTTCCATTATAAGCTAGTAGAGTGTCTTTGGTAAATTTTCTCCATTTATTGAGCTGGTCTTTGAGTGGAAATCTTTTGCAAGGCCAGGGTCTCCTGTTGAGAAGTCCTGGGTATCCTGGGAATGTAGAGGTTCCTCTGAGGTACATTTTGTGTTTAGCTGGAATGCACCATATTCCTTTCCACTCCGGTAGTTTGCTATCTATCAAAGCTTCCACATACGGATGATGTTCTTCCATTACGCACTGCACTGTATGAGCGAGCTTGTGTCCAAAACTATCTGTTTGATCTGGCTCTGAAAAAATTAATCTGGAGACAAAGCCGTAATCTAACAATTTTGGAGCTGTTAGAGAACAAGTTTTGCCTCGAATTTCTATCTCCAATGGCTCAAATGTGACTAGATTTATCTGGCAAAGGCATATGCTGAAGTCTAGGTTACACTGACATCTACCAAAATGTTCGGACCTCTTTTTGCATTTTTCTTCTTCTAAGCAGGGCTGCTCTTTATCTTCGTAATTATAGATCCAATGATAAGCTAAGCCAGGGCAATCGACTCTTGCTATGGAGAGATCCTGAAGAAATTGCTGAATAATAACTAGCTCGTTATTTCTGCTATCTTCGGCTAAGGAGTAAATAGAGGGTTTTAGGTGTTCTATTATTTGGCTTTTCTCAGAAAGGGATCGAATGATAGAATGTCTGAAGAAATACATTCTAGCACTCAATTGGTCAAATTCCTCACTGGTGAGTTGTTTGATTTCTGGGCTAGGTAAAGAGGTTGGTGTTCTTTCTGGAGCTAATTTTTTAAGCTGGCTGGTTAGGGTTCGAACGGTTGCTCTCAATTGTTTTTCTTCGTCTCGGAGCTGGTCTAGCTCTTCACTGACTCTTTTGCCTTTATCCATAATTTTCTTGAAATTTCTGGTAAGGCCTTCACAATGTCTGCATAATTGGAGAGGATTTTGAGGATCTGTCTGAGGGTTAGAACTGCTACTACTGTCTGAACTACTGCTTCCAATTATCTGGCTAGCTGGAGCTCCACTGGTAGCAAAGATGGTTGATCTCATCTTGCTCAATGTGTCCAGGTAATCTTTAGCTATCTGACTGACAAAGTAATTAGTTCCTATTTGTCTTCGAGCATAAGTACTGGCTGACTCAAAATCATAAAATCCCTTATACTGAGGTAATGTAAAATTTTTAACTAAGGGTTCTACTTCTGTCCAGTCATGGTAAATACCGGGCTCGGTTCCTTTAGCTACTACATAGAAAGAAAAACTTTTTGACAAAGGTTTATTTTGGATTTTTGAAAAATATATACTGAGAGAGTTTAGGGCGGAAAGGCGTTTAGCTGGGTGATTCTGGCTGTTCCAAAGGTTATCTAAGAGACACTGCTGAACTGAATCTACCTCTATTCCTGTTAAAGGTCTAAACTTTTTGCTTTCATGAATGGGAAGAGAGAATCCCCCAAAGTTCATGGTCTTGTTGCTTTTGCTGTTCTCCATTATCTGCACAAAAATTAAACTGGTTATCTTCTTTTTCTAAATAAATTTTCCTACTTAGCCAATCTGTTAACCTATTATCACTACCCTTAATATGTTCAAACTCTACTTTATATCCTTGCCCTACTATACAATCTAAAAATTTTGCCCATCTTCTAGTACTTAATTTACGCTCATTGAGTTTGTTATGGAATCTAACTATTGCTTCACAATCTGTTCTAATTGTAAAAGGTTTGTGCAAAAATAATCTAAATTTATTTATTGCATAAACTACTCCTAGTATTTCAAAATCTAAGCTGGTCATGGTTGTATCTTTTTCTTTAAATTTTCCAGAACTGTATCTACAAATGCGTTCTTTATTCTTACTATCATATTTACTAGGTTTAGCTAATAAGATTGTTCCCCATCCTAGTTGGCTTGCATCTGTTTCTACAATTATGTACTCTGATTCAAAGGGAAGCTGCAGGTCTGGTAAATTTTTACAAATATCTTTAATTTTTCTAACTAAGGCTATATCTTGTTGATTAAAATATTTTTGTCCTGTGGGTGTGGTTTTACTGTATAGTGGTCCTATTATTTTACTAAGATTGGGAATGTACATTCGTGCATAATTTAGAATTCCTAAAAATGATTGAAGCTGTTTAGTGTCTTCTAATCTATCTGGATAATCTAAAATTTTCTTTACTATATGGGGTTGTAGTCTAATTTTCCCATCTCCTAACTCCATTCCTAAAAATTCTATGTGAGGTGTATTTAATACCATCTTTTTCTTACTAATTATTATTCCATTATTTATAAATTCTTCTAATGTTATATACAAATGATCTATGTGACTATTTTTATCTGGGCTAAAAACTAAAATGTCATCAATATATACCAATATAAAACTATATTTATTAAATATACTATCCATTTTACGCTGGAATATGGAAGGTGCATTTTTTAATCCAAAAGGCATGACTAGCCATTCATAATGTCCTTGTGGGCAACAGAAGGCTGTCCATGGTATACTTTCCTCCTCCATTTTTATCTGCCAAAATCCTGATTTACAATCAAATTTGCTAAATATCTTTGCTGTCTGTATCCTATTTATAAGCTGATCTTTATCTGGTATATTGTATTTATCATCTTCTGTATTATTATTTAATCTTTTATAATTTATTACCATTCTAGCTTTTCCTCTTTTTATCTCTGCATGATTTCTAACCATAAATGCTGCATTTCTATGTGGACTATTACTAGGTTTAATTACTCCTAGGTCTAACAATTCTTTAATCTGAGTTCTAAATTCTTCTACATCTGCTGGTGTATGATCTATTTGTGCTGAAGTAATCCTATAATCTCTGTTTTTTATGTCTAGGCTGGCTAAAATTTTATTTCTCTCCCAATATTTCATGGGCTGTTCCCCTAAAATTTCTGTTGTTTCTGCTAATCTTATTATCTCATCTAAATCATTTTCTGTTCTTTTGTATGTTGGCTTTTTCTTTATTTTTCCTATTTTTGCAAAAATTAATTCTAAGTTAGCTATTTCTTGAAAATCCTCTAAGTTCCAATAATCTCCTTTATCTTCAAAATGAAATTCTTCGAAATCTTCTATCTCATAATTTTCTAATTTTTCTAAAGAAGGGTTTGCTATCTCTTTAGGTATGTATGTTTGGGCTAGCTCGGGAAAAATCTTTCTACTAGGAAATAAAAAACTAACGGGCACTTGATCTATGGTACCACCACGCTTCGCACGCAACTCTGATGAATGGGCGATGGTGCTAAGGTTATATGCTGTTGGTGTATGGACAGTTCGTTTGAAGAAGCTGATGTTATGTTGGCTGATGAACATGCCTCCTTGTAAGCTAAGTATGAAATTAAGTCCTAAAATGAAAGGATGATTTTGTCTAGAATTCCCAATCCAAACTTGAGGTAAAGGGAACCATTCTATATGCTGATCTTGAGAACCTAGATGGTGAAAACTAATCTGTGCGCCATTAATGCAATGTGTATATGTCTGTTTGGTGCCATCTGCTATGCTGACTAAAGCTGGGGTTGCTAAGGCTGTACTCCATCCTGGTGGAACTACGTGTTGTTCTATGTATGATTTACTGGCTCCTGTATCTATCATGGCATCTATGCTAAGGGTTTTTTCTACAAATTTAAGTACACAAGAAATCTCGACTAAATTTGACTTGGGTACAATAGGGTAATTAAATGGTAAATGGGCATTATCTGGTTGGGCTTGAGAATATCGACTAAAGGGTTGAGAATTAACTAAATTAACTAATTCTAAAGAGTTCATATGATCTTCAACTATTTTATCTTTTAAGGGGTATTTACTGTGAAATTGTTCTAACTGTTGTTTGAGCTGCCTATTTTCTAATTCTAAACATTCTATGTCAAAACTAGTCTTGCTTTCTATCTCTCGTATTTGTATTTTGAGTTCTCGTACTTGTACTTCTAATTCTCTATTTGCTAGTCGTAATTCTCTACTCTCTATGCTATTATCTTCTCTGGTATTTTCTAATTGTATCTTATGTGTCATATTTAATTTTTCTAAACAAATAATACAGTAAGTTATGCTACATAATAAACACTGAGCTCTCTTATCTTTAGCTGGAAACCATTTACAATAACTACATCTGGTTGTATCAAATCCTATTCCTATTTGAAAATTATGTTGACATTCTGTATCTGCATTACACTCCATCATATAAAAACTATCTTGAGAGGTATTTATTCCTATTTCTTGGTTAAGCTGTCCTAAAAGATTATCTACATCTGTATCACTTTCTGAGTCACTGTCTGAACTTATAGCTTCTAATTGATATTCACAATTACTAACTATGCTATAGACTTCTGAATCATCACTATTTATGCTGACTATGTCTTCTTCTAAATTTTCTATGATATGTAATCTTTCTATCTGTTTATTAGTATTAGGCTGGTATCTTTTTGGACAATTTTTTGCAAAATGATTGGGTTCTCCACATATAAAACAATTACATTTTTTACTATTGGGCTTTCTAACATATCTTTGTTTTCTTTTATCTCTTTCATCTTTGGGTAATTTCTTATAATTTGTCCTATTAAAAGTTTTACTTTTCCTAATGAATTTCTGTTTTTTTCCAGGGTTTTCTATAATTTTTCTTCCAATATTTATCTTTTCTATATTTTCCATATCTTTTGTATTTTTTCTTATTATAGTTATCTTCGTACTGCTGAGGGGTATATATTACACTGCTACAAAAACCATAATTTTGTTTTTTCAAATCTTTCTGTATTTTAACTTCTATACATTTTTCTCTAAGCTGATGAAATGTGAAAATTATTCTAGGTCCTATTCCTAAAGTTCCTCTTACTGTTATTTCTCCTGTGGCTATTTTTTCTGCTAATCCTGCATAATAAACTGACCATCTATTTTCTATTTCTCTACCTAGTTCTCCTGGTAATTTTCTAAAATACTTACTTCCTATTTCTTCATCAAAACTTTTTCCTGTTCTAGCTGCTAAGGCTAAATATTCATTACTAAAAGGTACAATATATTTCCAACTTCCTAATGTTATCTGATCTAATTCAGTTAATGCTAAACTTTGAGCTGAAACATTTCTTCTAGAAGGGTCGTATCCTATAAGTATCTCTTTAATAAAACTGGTAAAATTCCATGGGTTATTTCCTAATTCTTTAAGCTGTTTAATTGTCTCTTCATATTTTCCTTTAAAGGTTAAATAAATATTTGAAGCTGATTCTCCTAAAAGTGTTTCCATGTATTCCCACATATCTGTTGATTCATAGGGATTGGTCATCCATGCTTTTACTGCATCTTTTTCCCATCTTTCTATTACTACTTGCCATATCTAAGGGTCGAATCTAGCTAAGTCTAAAAGGGTTCCTTGATTATTTACAGGCTGTAATTGTATGCTCATATCTAATGGTCTACGCTTTCCATGAAACTTATAACTTTTATTTGGATCTGCATGACTTTTTCCTGAACTGCCTAATGGTCTTCTTCCTCCTACTTCATAATGCATCGATTCTACTGGGTCTTGTACAGTTGAATGGGGGTTACTAGTTCCTGTGCTTTCTGTGTTCATATAAAAAGTATCTTCTAACTTAAAGTGTTCTAATATTTTAGTATCTTCTACCTTAGGTTTTTCTGGTATTTTAAATATTTTACTGGGATGTATAATATCTTCTATAATATCGTCTACATATTCTGTATGGAATTCTTGATCTAAAAATGACACTGCTTCATCATGGGTATCTCCTCTGGCTAAGTATTCGAAATATCTGGCATCTAATATCTTATTCATGTCTTCTAAGGTGAAATTTTCTAAATCTATCTCATCAATATTATATATCTTGTTTTGTGATACTGTTTTTTCTTCTGTCATTACATAAAGCTGATTTATTTCACTATGATTATCTTGATTTTCTTCTCTGTCTATACTACTAAATTCATCATCTTCGGATTTTTCTGGTGCTACATAAGTATACTGAGTAAATCTTACTGCATAATTTCCATCTGCTGCCTGATATAATAAATTATCTTGAGGGGCTAATCTCTTTTGTCCTAAAAAATCTCCTAATTTCCAATCTAATGCTGCATTATCTTCCGAATTAAATTTTTTAGCTGGTAACGCTTTTATACCTTTTGCGCCTAATAACTTAACTATCTGATCAT
Source organism: Camellia granthamiana (assembly GCA_036172215.1). Taxonomy (NCBI): domain Eukaryota; kingdom Viridiplantae; phylum Streptophyta; class Magnoliopsida; order Ericales; family Theaceae; genus Camellia; species Camellia granthamiana. The sequence continues at coordinate 61,291,432 of CM069911.1, read as the reverse complement.
TTGTAAGTCTATAGTGAGTATTACTTTCTGAAACTGCTAATCCTAAAAATCCTGTGCATACTAATAAATTCTTTTCTCCTTTTTTCATTTTGTATCATCTACTCTTTATTCCTATTTTTATCTTTTTGTGAAAGGTTGAGGTTGGTAATAAGAAATCTGGTGTAAAATAAACTATTCCTCCCTTTGAGTTCATATCTAATTCATAACTACCTAAGATACTCTGTCCTACATCATTAAATCTATCATCATAAAGACATACAAAAACTTTAGCTCCTAAATTCTCTCTGGTTAATGCTTTAACTCCTACCACTACTAATCCTAAGTGAGTCATTTTAAGGTGTTCATTTACTGCATATTTATAGCTTTCTCTCTCTATTAAATTTAGCTCTATTTTTTCATCTTCTTGAGTTACACTAATCATTTGTTCACCATAGTGTTTAAATAAATATTGTTTTTTAGGTATTTTACCTAGTTTGTACACATATTTAGCTGGGATTAATTCTAACCTTTCTTTTTAAAATTTTTCTATTTGTTGTTCTTGTTCTACATCTATAAACTCTTCTACTTTAATATCTTCATCATCATTACGCTTTTTACTACTGCTACCTTTCATTAGCTGTTTAAACATATTTATTTTCTATAAATTCTACAGGCTGATTTCTTTGGTGGTAATTTAAGCTTTTCAAAATATTTAGCTATATCTTCCTCGTTTATCTGAGTTTTGGGTCTATTTGATCCTTCTATACCTTTTCCTTTTTGAAGTATTATTTGTTCTAAAGTGGCTAAACGATTTTCTAAGCTGTGTATCTGTTCTAATAAATATTCAAATTTTTCACACAACCTAATTAAAAATAAAATTTCTATATTATTCTGTCTGACTGTTATTTTATCTGGTTGACTTACACCCTGATAACTACTGATTCCTTCTGGGTTATTATGAAAATCTTCTGCTTGTTTTAAAATATTTAGATAATCTCTATTAGCTTTTTTATCACTACTCATATACTAAGACCTTACTAGTTGTTCTAAAATTTCTAATTTCTGCTTTAAGTTATCTTGAATCTGATTAATCTGTTCTATTTGTTTAGCTATTTGATTTGTGGCTGAAATTAAAGTTTCCATTTCTAGCTTTGTAGGAAATTTTTCTAAATTTAAATCTATTCTCTTTTGTAGGATAGAGCTACACTGATCTTGGATATAATCTAATTTTTTATCTTGATCCTTAATTAAACTGCGATTATTACGGAGATGATCTATGGATGAAATAAAAAGATTACTAATTTTATCTATGTCCTTTTTAATATTTTATGCAAAATTTATCTGATAATCTATGATACTATTTAGCTGAGGATTATTTTCACTATGAAGCTGATGGGTATAACTATTTTCAAAATTACAACGGAAATTATTTTTATTTATGCTAAGACGATGGTTATGGCTGCTGAGTTCTAAATCTAGATACTCTACTCTTTTCATACACTAAACTAACTCCTATTTTAAAATTATTAAAAGCTACTATAGCATGAAATTTATAACTAAAATCTCCAAAAATAAAAACTACTCTATTACCATAAGCAAAATGCATAAACTAACTTACACTGTCCTAAAACCGAACACTGCTCTGATACCAATTTTCTGGGTTGGGGGTTAGTGGTTTACCACTATTTTGAAATTGGGCTGAGAATTATCTGACTAATTCTACAGTTATGCGAAATTGGGCTGAGAATTATCTGACTAATTCTACAGTTATGCTAAAAGAACTTCTAGCTGTTGTATGGCTAATTTTAAGGCTCCTTGTTGTATAATTAGCTGTCTATTTATCTGAGAAATTTTTAAACTGTAATTTTCTAGAGATTTACCAGAAGCTAATGATAAAAGAAACTGATATCTAAATTTTTGATCTTCTAATTCTTGTATTAACTCAATACTAATTTTAATTTTATTCCTAAGGTCTTCGTCTAAGGGCATATATTTTTTGGATTTTTTGAAACTTAATTTTTATTCCTAAGGTCTAAGTCTATTTCTAAAGTCTATGTCTAATGGATTTTTTGAAAGTTAATGTCTACGTCTAAATGCTAACAAACTTTGATTCTATTTTTTGATTTTTTGAAGTTCTTATATAGACAATATTTCCTTAATATTTCTACTCGGGTTGTTCTCCTTTTATTCTAAAATTCTTTTCTATGGTAAAAACTCTTTTTAGGGAATGTTTATTTTCACTACATGTACTCCCACCTTGAGACTAAGCCTCATTCAACATAGTATATTTTTATTCTCTAATTTTTACTTTTCCCTTTCTGCCTACAATTTGCCCTCCAACGCCTATCCACGGCTCAAACGGGCTCTTCAGCTAAGGTCACTCAGTAACAAATTAGAAAACTGAAGATACTACGAAGGTTCAAAGCATGTAATATTAATGAGCAAACAAGCATTCCATAAACTTAGTTTTTTCCAAAAAGAAAATAAATTTTTAGAATAGAAGAGTTACCCTTTCGAAATATTTAAGGAAAAAGAGAAACTACTCACACTTCATATTAATAAGGAATATACTTACAAAGATTATATTACAGACTCTGAAATTCTGAAATTACACTTAGAGGTTTTTTGAGAGGGGTTGGAAATTACAAAGCAGAGTGAAGTGGTGTTTTTTCTTTCTCTTTATTTTTCATTCTGCTCAATCCGTTGGCAAGCATGCCAATTTATACATAAACTTGATGCATACAAATCCAAAAATTCCTTACGTCAAAACAAAGATCTAAAAGCCTAAAGAAACAAAAGTCTAAAAGGCTAGACTATAGACTTTGAAAACAACTCTTGATAAAGACAAAATTTTATGTATGCAATTATATGCATACTTTGACTCGTATCACTATTATGGATAAATTTTATCAATAAAGGATTAGGATAACGATATCGGGTACTGCTTGTGGGCCCCATCGCATATCATTCAATCCTCCCTTTTTGACAAAATTTTGACACTATAATTTATTACAAGACACATATAAAGATTTTCACAGCTTTTCTTTAATAAAGTAAGATAAGAGATATCTGCTTTATTAAAGTAGTGAGTGAAGGAAAATCCTTATTACTGACAGACTCAAATAATTACAGACACTAAATATCTACAAAAATCTTTTTTGTCTTTTCTTGGCGTGCATTTTTCTGATATCTGAGGAGAATCTTTATCTTCTATGGATTCTGTCTTCTTTTGGTGAAGCGCCAATTATTGATGCTGACCCGTGGAGAGATGCTTCTTGCAAAATTTGAAAGAGTTAAATTGAGAGAGTTACGTAGAGCTTTTCTTTTGAAATTTTGATGGAGTCTTCTAGTGGGACCCGATGTTTTTTTTTTTTTTTTTTGCCATACATTCTATCTGCTAAGTCATCAAATCTGCGTCTGAGAGTTGGTCGTAAAAGTCTTCCCCATTTCCCATCAGTGGCTCCCATTCTTGGTCATCTTCTTCCATTATCGGAGATATATGTGAAACGCCATGCTGATAATTAGGGTACTGACTTTCATTGACGAATGTCTCTTGGCTGAACGGATATCTCTTGGCTGATAATTAGGGTACTGACTTTCATTGACGAATCTAGCCATCTCAGGATATCCATTCAGCCAAGAGACATTTGTCAATGAAAGTCAATACCCTAACTATAAGCATAGCGTCTCTCATGAATCACCGGTAATGGGAGAAGATGACCAAGAATGGGAGCCACCGATGGGAGATGGGGAAGACTTTTATGACCAACTCTCAGACGCAGATTTGGATGACTTAGCAGATAGAATGTATGGCTGAAAAAAAAAAAAAAAAAAAAAAAAAAAAAAAAAAAAACATCGGGTCCCACTAGAAGACTCCATCAAAATTTCAAAAGAAAAGCTCTACGTAACTCTCTCAATTTAACTCTTTCAAATTTTGCAAGAAGCATCTCTCGACGGGTCAGCATCAATAATTGGCGCTTCACCAAAAGAAGACAGAATCCATAGAAGATAAAGATTCTCCTCAGATATCAGAAAAATGCACGCCAAGAAAAGACAAAAAAGATTTTTGTAAATATTTAGTGTCTGTAATTATTTGAGTCTGTCAGTAATAAGGATTTTCCTTCACTCACTACTTTAATAAAGCGGATATCTCTTATCTTACTTTATTAAAGAAAAGCTGTGAAAATCTTTATATGTGTCTTGTAATAAATTATAGTGTCAAAATTTTGTCAAAAAGGGAGGATTGAATGATATGCGATGGGGCCCACAAGCAGTACCCGATATCGTTATCCTAATCCTTTATTGATAAAATTTATCCATAATAGTGATACGAGTCAAAGTATGCATATAATTGCATACATAAAATTTTGTCTTTATCAAGAGTTGTTTTCAAAGTCTATAGTCTAGCCTTTTAGACTTTTGTTTCTTTAGGCCTTTAGATCTTTGTTTTGACGTAAGGAATTTTTGGATTTGTATGCATCAAGTTTATGTATAAATTGGCATGCTTGCCAACGGATTGAGCAGAATGAAAAATACAGAGAAAGAAAAAACACCACTTCACTCTGCTTTGTAATTTCCAACCCCTCTCAAAAAACCTCTAAGTGTAATTTCAGAATTTCAGAGTCTGTAATATAATCTTTGTAAGTATATTCCTTATTAATATGAAGTGTGAGTAGTTTCTCTTTTTCCTTAAATATTTCGAAAGGGTAACTCTTCTATTCTAAAAATTTATTTTCTTTTTGGAAAAAACTAAGTTTATGGAATGCTTGTTTGCTCATTAATATTACATGCTTTGAACCTTCGTAGTATCTTCAGTTTTCTAATTTGTTACTGAGTGACCTTAGCTGAAGAGCCCGTTTGAGCCGTGGATAGGCGTTGGAGGGCAAATTGTAGGCAGAAAGGGAAAAGTAAAAATTAGAGAATAAAAATATACTATGTTGAATGAGGCTTAGTCTCAAGGTGGGAGTACATGTAGTGAAAATAAACATTCCCTAAAAAGAGTTTTTACCATAGAAAAGAATTTTAGAATAAAAGGAGAACAACCCGAGTAGAAATATTAAGGAAATATTGTCTATATAAGAACTTCAAAAAATCAAAAAATAGAATCAAAGTTTGTTAGCATTTAGACGTAGACATTAACTTTCAAAAAATCCATTAGACATAGACTTTAGAAATAGACTTAGACCTTAAGAATAAAAATTAAGTTTCAAAAAATCCAAAAAATATATGCCCTTAGACGAAGACCTTAGGAATAAAATTAAAATTAGTATTGAGTTAATACAAGAATTAGAAGATCAAAAATTTAGATATCAGTTTCTTTTATCATTAGCTTCTAGTAAATCTCTAGAAAATTACAGTTTAAAAATTTCTCAGATAAATAGACAGCTAATTATACAACAAGGAGCCTTAAAATTAGCCATACAACAGCTAGAAGTTCTTTTAGCATAACTGTAGAATTAGTCAGATAATTCTCAGCCCAATTTCGCATAACTGTAGAATTAGTCAGATAATTCTCAGCCCAATTTCAAAATAGTGGCAAACCACTAACCCTCAACCCAGAAAATTGGTATCAGAGCAGTGTTCGGTTTTAGGACAGTGTAAGTTAGTTTATGCATTTTGCTTATGGTAATAGAGTAGTTTTTATTTTTGGAGATTTTAGTTATAAATTTCATGCTATAGTAGCTTTTAATAATTTTAAAATAGGAGTTAGTTTAGTGTATGAAAAGAGTAGAGTATCTAGATTTAGAACTCAGCAGCCATAATCATCGTCTTAGCATAAATAAAAATAATTTCCGTTGTAATTTTGAAAATAGTTATACCCATCAGCTTCATAGTGAAAATAATCCTCAGCTAAATAGTATCATAGATTATCAGATAAATTTTGCAAAAAATATTAAAAAGGACATAGATAAAATTAGTAATCTTTTTATTTCATCCATAGATCATCTCCGTAATAATCGCAGTTTAATTAAGGATCAAGATAAAAAATTAGATTATATCCAAGATCAGTGTAGCTCTATCCTACAAAAGAGAATAGATTTAAATTTAGAAAAATTTCCTACAAAGCTAGAAATAGAAACTTTAATTTCAGCCACAAATCAAATAGCTAAACAAATAGAACAGATTAATCAGATTCAAGATAACTTAAAGCAGAAATTAGAAATCTTAGAACAACTAGTAAGGTCTTAGTTTATGAGTAGTGATAAAAAGGCTAATAGAGATTATCTAAATATTTTAAAACAAGCAGAAGATTTTCATAATAACCCAGAAGGAATCAGTAGTTATCAGGGTGTAAGTCAATCAGATAAAATAACAGTCAGACAGAATAATATAGAAATTTTATTTTTAATTAGGTTGTGTGAAAAATTTGAATATTTATTAGAACAGATACACAGCTTAGAAAATCGTTTAGCCACTTTAGAACAAATAATACTTCAAAAAGGAAAAGGTATAGAAGGATCAAATAGACCCAAAACTCAGACCCAAAACTCAGATAAACGAGGAAGATATAGCTAAATATTTTGAAAAGCTTAAATTACCACCAAAGAAATCAGCCTGTAGAATTTATAGAAAATAAATATGTTTAAACAGCTAATAAAAGGTAGCAGTAGTAAAAAGCGTAATGATGATGAAGATATTAAAGTAGAAGAGTTTATAGATGTAGAACAACAAATAGAAAAATTTTAAAAAGAAAGGTTAGAATTAATCCCAGCTAAATATGTGTACAAACTAGGTAAAATACCTAAAAAACAATATTTATTTAAACACTATGGTGAACAAATGATTAGTGTAACTCAAGAAGATGAAAAAATAGAGCTAAATTTAATAGAGAGAGAAAGCTATAAATATGCAGTAAATGAACACCTTAAAATGACTCACTTAGGATTAGTAGTGGTAGGAGTTAAAGCATTAACCAGAGAGAATTTAGGAGCTAAAGTTTTTGTATGTCTTTATGATGATAGATTTAATGATGTAGGACAGAGTATCTTAGGTAGTTATGAATTAGATATGAACTCAAAGGGAGGAATAGTTTATTTTACACCAGATTTCTTATTACCAACCTCAACCTTTCACAAAAAGATAAAAATAGGAATAAAGAGTAGAGGATACAAAATGAAAAAAGGAGAAAAGAATTTATTAGTATGCACAGGATTTTTAGGATTAGCAGTTTCAGAAAGTAATACTCACTATAGACTTACAAATGATCAGATAGTTAAGTTATTAGGCGCAAAAGGTATAAAAGCGTTACCAGCTAAAAAATTTAATTCGGAAGATAATGCAGCATTAGATTGGAAATTATGAGATTTTTTAGGACAAAAGAGATTAGCCCCTCAAGATAATTTATTATATCAGGCAGCAGATGGAAATTATGCAGTAAGATTTACTCAGTATACTTATGTAGCACCAGAAAAATCCGAAGATGATGAATTTAGTAGTATGGATAGAGAAGAAAATCAAGATAATCATAGTGAAATAAATCAGCTTTATGTAATGACAGAAGAAAAAACAGTATCACAAAACAAGATATATAATATTGATGAGATAGATTTAGAAAATTTCACCTTAGAAGACATGAATAAGATATTAGATGCCAGATATTTCGAATACTTAGCCAGAGGAGATACCCATGATGAAGCAGTGTCATTTTTAGATCAAGAATTCCATACAGAATATGTAGACGATATTATAGAAGATATTATACATCCCAGTAAAATATTTAAAATACCAGAAAAACCTAAGGTAGAAGATACTAAAATATTAGAACACTTTAAGTTAGAAGATACTTTTTATATGAACACAGAAAGCACAGGAACTAGTAACCCCCATTCAACTGTACAAGACCCAGTAGAATCGATGCATTATGAAGTAGGAGGAAGAAGACCATTAGGCAGTTCAGGAAAAAGTCATGCAGATCCAAATAAAAGTTATAAGTTTCATGGAAAGCGTAGACCATTAGATATGAGCATACAATTACAACCTGTAAATAATCAAGGAACCCTTTTAGACTTAGCTAGATTCGACCCTCAGATATGGCAAGTAGTAATAGAAAGATGGGAAAAAGATGCAGTAAAAGCATGGATGACCAATCCCTATGAATCAACAGATATGTGGGAATACATGGAAACACTTTTAGGAGAATCAGCTTCAAATATTTATTTAACCTTTAAAGGAAAATATGAAGAGACAATTAAACAGCTTAAAGAATTAGGAAATAACCCATGGAATTTTACCAGTTTTATTAAAGAGATACTTATAGGATACGACCCTTCTAGAAGAAATGTTTCAGCTCAAAGTTTAGCATTAACTGAATTAGATCAGATAACATTAGGAAGTTGGAAATATATTGTACCTTTTAGTAATGAATATTTAGCCTTAGCAGCTAGAACAGGAAAAAGTTTTGATGAAGAAATAGGAAGTAAGTATTTTAGAAAATTACCAGGAGAACTAGGTAGAGAAATAGAAAATAGATGGTCAGTTTATTATGCAGGATTAGCAGAAAAAATAGCCACAGGAGAAATAACAGTAAGAGGAACTTTAGGAATAGGACCTAGAATAATTTTCACATTTCATCAGCTTAGAGAAAAATGTATAGAAGTTAAAATACAGAAAGATTTGAAAAAACAAAATTATGGTTTTTGTAGCAGTGTAATATATACCCCTCAGCAGTATGAAGATAACTATAATAAGAAAAAATACAAAAGATATGGAAAATATAGAAAAGATAAATATTGGAAGAAAAATTATAGAAAACCCTGGAAAAAAACAGAAATTCATTAGGAAAAGTAAAACTTTTAATAGGACAAATTATAAGAAATTACCCAAAGATGAAAGAGATAAAAGAAAACAAAGATATGTTAGAAAGCCCAATAGTAAAAAATGTAATTGTTTTATATGTGGAGAACCCAATCATTTTGCAAAAAATTGTCCAAAAAGATACCAGCCTAATACTAATAAACAGATAGAAAGATTACATATCATAGAAAATTTAGAAGAAGACATAGTCAGCATAAATAGTGATGATTCAGAAGTCTATAGCATAGTTAGTAATTGTGAATATCAATTAGAAGCTATAAGTTCAGACAGTGACTCAGAAAGTGATACAGATGTAGATAATCTTTTAGGACAGCTTAACCAAGAAATAGGAATAAATACCTCTCAAGATAGTTTTTATATGATGGAGTGTAATGCAGATACAGAATGTCAACATAATTTTCAAATAGGAATAGGATTTGATACAACTAGATGTAGTTATTGTAAATGGTTTCCAGCTAAAGATAAGAGAGCTCAGTGTTTATTATGTAGCATAACTTACTGTATTATTTGTTTAGAAAAATTAAATATGACACATAAGATACAATTAGAAAATACCAGAGAAGATAATAGCATAGAGAGTAGAGAATTACGACTAGCAAATAGAGAATTAGAAGTACAAGTACGAGAACTCAAAATACAAATACGAGAGATAGAAAGCAAGACTAGTTTTGACATAGAATGTTTAGAATTAGAAAATAGGCAGCTCAAACAACAGTTAGAACAATTTCACAGTAAATACCCCTTAAAAGATAAAATAGTTGAAGATCATATGAACTCTTTAGAATTAGTTAATTTAGTTGATTCTCAACCCTTTAGTCGATATTCTCAAGCCCAACCAGATAATGCCCATTTACCATTTAATTACCCTATTGTACCCAAGTCAAATTTAGTCGAGATTTCTTGTGTACTTAAATTTGTAGAAAAAACCCTTAGCATAGATGCCATGATAGATACAGGAGCCAGTAAATCATACATAGAACAACACGTAGTTCCACCAGGATGGAGTACAGCCTTAGCAACCCCAGCTTTAGTCAGCATAGCAGATGGCACCAAACAGACATATACACATTGCATTAATGGCGCACAGATTAGTTTTCACCATCTAGGTTCTCAAGATCAGCATATAGAATGGTTCCCTTTACCTCAAGTTTGGATTGGGAATTCTAGACAAAATCATCCTTTCATTTTAGGACTTAATTTCATACTTAGCTTACAAGGAGGCATGTTCATCAGCCAACATAACATCAGCTTCTTCAAACGAACTGTCCATACACCAACAGCATATAACCTTAGCACCATCGCCCATTCATCAGAGTTGCGTGCGAAGCGTGGTGGTACCATAGATCAAGTGCCCGTTAGTTTTTTATTTCCTAGTAGAAAGATTTTTCCCGAGCTAGCCCAAACATACATACCTAAAGAGATAGCAAACCCTTCTTTAGAAAAATTAGAAAATTATGAGATAGAAGATTTCGAAGAATTTCATTTTGAAGATAAAGGAGATTATTGGAACTTAGAGGATTTTCAAGAAATAGCTAACTTAGAATTAATTTTTGCAAAAATAGGAAAAACAAAGAAAAAGCCAACATACAAAAGAACAGAAAATGATTTAGATGAGATAATAAGATTAGCAGAAACAACAGAAATTTTAGGGGAACAGCCCATGAAATATTGGGAGAGAAATAAAATTTTAGCCAGCCTAGACATAAAAAACAGAGATTATAGGATTACTTCAGCACAAATAGATCATACACCAGCAGATGTAGAAGAATTTAGAACTCAGATTAAAGAATTGTTAGACCTAGGAGTAATTAAACCTAGTAATAGTCCACATAGAAGTGCAGCATTTATGGTTAGAAATCATGCAGAGATAAAAAGAGGAAAAGCTAGAATGGTAATAAATTATAAAAGATTAAATGATAATACAGAAGATGATAAATACAATATACCAGATAAAGATCAGCTTATAAATAGGATACAGACAGCAAAGATATTTAGCAAATTTGATTGTAAATCAGGATTTTGGCAGATAAAAATGGAGGAGGAAAGTATACCATGGACAGCCTTCTGTTGCCCACAAGGACATTATGAATGGCTAGTCATGCCTTTTGGATTAAAAAATGCACCTTCCATATTTCAGCGTAAAATGGATAGTATATTTAGTAAATATAGTTTTATATTGGTATATATTGATGACATTTTAGTTTTTAGCCCAGATAAAAATAGTCACATAGATCATTTGTATATAACATTAGAAGAATTTATAAATAATGGAATAATAATTAGTAAGAAAAAGATGGTATTAAATACACCTCACATAGAATTTTTAGGAATGGAGTTAGGAGATGGGAAAATTAGGCTACAACCTCATATAGTAAAGAAAATTTTAGATTATCCAGATAGATTAGAAGACACTAAACAGCTTCAATCATTTTTAGGAATTTTAAATTATGCACGAATGTACATTCCCAACCTTAGTAAAATAATAGGACCACTATACAGTAAAACCACACCCACAGGACAAAAATATTTTAATCAACAAGATATAGCCTTAGTTAGAAAAATTAAAGATATTTGTAAAAATTTACCAGACCTGCAGCTTCCCTTAGAATCAGAGTACATAATTGTAGAAACAGATGCAAGCCAACTAGGATGGGGAACAATCTTATTAGCTAAACCTAGTAAATATGATAGTAAGAATAAAGAACGCATTTGTAGATACAGTTCTGGAAAATTTAAAGAAAAAGATACAACCATGACCAGCTTAGATTTTGAAATACTAGGAGTAGTTTATGCAATAAATAAATTTAGATTATTTTTGCACAAACCTTTTACAATTAGAACAGATTGTGAAGCAATAGTTAGATTCCATAACAAACTCAATGAGCGTAAATTAAGTACTAGAAGATGGGCAAAATTTTTAGATTGTATAGTAGGGCAAGGATATAAAGTAGAGTTTGAACATATTAAGGGTAGTGATAATAGGTTAACAGATTGGCTAAGTAGGAAAATTTATTTAGAAAAAGAAGATAACCAGTTTAATTTTTGTGCAGATAATGGAGAACAGCAAAAGCAACAAGACCATGAACTTTGGGGGATTCTCTCTTCCCATTCATGAAAGCAAAAAGTTTAGACCTTTAACAGGAATAGAGGTAGATTCAGTTCAGCAGTGTCTCTTAGATAACCTTTGGAACAGCCAGAATCACCTAGCTAAACGCCTTTCCGCCCTAAACTCTCTCAGTATATATTTTTCAAAAATCCAAAATAAACCTTTGTCAAAAAGTTTTTCTTTCTATGTAGTAGCTAAAGGAACCGAGCCCGGTATTTACCATGACTGGACAGAAGTAGAACCCTTAGTTAAAAATTTTACATTACCTCAGTATAAGGGATTTTATGATTTTGAGTCAGCCAGTACTTATGCTCGAAGACAAATAGGAACTAGTTACTTTGTCAGTCAGATAGCTAAAGATTACCTGGACACATTGAGCAAGATGAGATCAACCATCTTTGCTACCAGTGGAGCTCCAGCTAGCCAGATAATTGGAAGCAGTAGTTCAGACAGTAGTAGCAGTTCTAACCCTCAGACAGATCCTCAAAATCCTCTCCAATTATGCAGACATTGTGAAGGCCTTACCAGAAATTTCAAGAAAATTATGGATAAAGGCAAAAGAGTCAGTGAAGAGCTAGACCAGCTCCGAGACGAAGAAAAACAATTGAGAGCAACCGTTCGAACCCTAACCAGCCAGCTTAAAAAATTAGCTCCAGAAAGAACACCAACCTCTTTACTTAGCCCAGAAATCAAACAACTCACCAGTGAGGAATTTGACCAATTGAGTGCTAGAATGTATTTCTTCAGACATTCTATCATTCGATCCCTTTGTGAGAAAAGCCAAATAATAGAACACCTAAAACCCTCTATTTACTCCTTAGCCGAAGATAGCAGAAATAACGAGCTAGTTATTATTCAGCAATTTCTTCAGGATCTCTCCATAGCAAGAGTCGATTGCCCTGGCTTAGCTTATCATTGGATCTATAATTACGAAGATAAAGAGCAGCCCTGCTTAGAAGAAGAAAAATGCAAAAAGAGGTCCGAACATTTTGGTAGATGTCAGTGTAACCTAGACTTCAGCATATGCCTTTGCCAGATAAATCTAGTCACATTTGAGCCATTGGAGATAGAAATTCGAGGCAAAACTTGTTCTCTAACAGCTCCAAAATTGTTAGATTACGGCTTTGTCTCCAGATTAATTTTTTCAGAGCCAGATCAAACAGATAGTTTTGGACACAAGCTCGCTCATACAGTGCAGTGCGTAATGGAAGAACATCATCCGTATGTGGAAGCTTTGATAGATAGCAAACTACCGGAGTGGAAAGGAATATGGTGCATTCCAGCTAAACACAAAATGTACCTCAGAGGAACCTCTACATTCCCAGGATACCCAGGACTTCTCAACAGGAGACCCTGGCCTTGCAAAAGATTTCCACTCAAAGACCAGCTCAATAAATGGAGAAAATTTACCAAAGACACTCTACTAGCTTATAATGGAAATTATGGACATTTAGTTTGTGAAGATAGACATCAGAAGATATACTGCAATCTAGCCATCCCAGGATATCCGTTCAGCCAAGAGACATTCGTCAATGAAAGTCAGTACCCTAATTATCAGCATGGCGTTTCACATATATCTCCGGTAATGGAAGAAGATGACCAAGAATGGGAGCCACCGATGGGAAATGGGGAAGACTTTTACGACCAACTCTCAGACGCAGATTTGATGACTTAGCAGATAGAATGTATGGCAAAAAAAAAAAAAAAAAAAAAAAAAAAAAAAAAAACGAAAACTTGTTTGATATATTATTTTTGTTAAAAAAAAATGAAATTGATTTTAAATTTTTTGAAAATACAACTAATGTTTTCACTTGTTCTTAAAACAAGTTTTCACTTTCTTCTCTCATATATCGTCTTTTGCGATCACCCATCGCTACCACCACTATTACCACATACTATCGGTAGATGGTGAGTTCCGACCAATCTCAGGAGGAAAGACCGTCACTGTTGTGATTTTTGGCCACCTTTTGTCGTCCTTTCGACTACATCATAATATTTGATGATGTCTAACCCTTAGGCCCCGTTTATTTTCAGAGATAGAATGGAGGTGATTGATAGTGAGGAATTGTTAAATTATTTTTATATAAAATAATAAAAGAAATAAAAAAAATTAAAAAAATTAAACATTAATATTTAAAAAAAAATTCCTAATATATAAAAAATAAAAAAATTATAATCCCCTCACTATTTTTCTAATACCATCTCTACCTCCTCACTATGAATCCCCCTTCAAGGTATTAGTAGTCCCTCCCTATCTCTCGAAACAAACACCCCATATAATAGTTTCACCTCACTATCAATCCCAATTCCCTTCCTATAACCCCAAACAAACGGGACCTTAACTTTAACAAACACACCTCTATTTATTTGTTGTCAATTTGGACAACTCATCAAATATATTTATTTATTTATTTTTAAAATATTTGTATACACTAAAGCAGTTTTATTTTTTTTGTAAACTGAAAAAATTAACGAGAGAATATTTTAATTTTTTAGCGACAACAATTTTAAACTTTTTTAATATATACAATTTTAGTAATATTTTTTTTTAGAAACCAAGGATCCAGAAAGATCTGATCTGAGAGCATTTTAAGCATTTTAGCCTTTTTTTAGTAATATTTTTTTAGAAAATGAGTGAGAGCATTAATTAGTATTATCATTAATGATGTGACAGTGAATCTCACCATAAATGATTTGATATTTTGTTCTCGATGTTGTATTTTTTATATTTTTTATTGAATGCGACGTTATTAGTGATCTGTTTTTCAGAACTCTAAAATTAATGACGTCCGTCATTGTTGTATTTTTTTTTAGAAACCAAGAATCCAGAAAGATCTGAGAGCATTTGAGCATTTTAACCTTTTTTTCTAAAATTATTTTTCTTCAGTTCTTGCTCTTCTCCAATCGCACACGGCAGCGAACAACAAACAAGCATCGACTGCAAGGTCTCTCTCTCTCTTTCTCTCGCTCTAGCCCTAATTTCTGTGCCCTAACTTCTTTAGCCCTAATTTCTGTGCCCTAACTGGTTACAATTAAGTCTATTAAATCCTAATTTTGTTTTTCATACTAGTTTCAATCGTTTTAGTTATTCTTCGAAGAATCTAAACCTAGCTTAACTCTATTTCAATGTGTCTTTGAAACATATTCTTGTGGGATTTAATCGGTAAAGAATTTTCTCAAGTAAATTCATTTATATGTCAGTGTGTTGAATTTATGTGAAATTGTGGATTGGAATTTGATTGATTGTATAAACATGTTTCCTAAAAATTAATATTTTTTTGTGGGTACTAGCAAATAAATTTTAATTGGCCGGCCTTGGTCTTGGCTCGGAACCTAACCCAATTATCGATCAATTGAGTTGGGATGTCGACTGCATCTACATCGGCGAGCTCCGTGTCACTGCCAAGTAGCTCGAACCCCTCGGTTTCTGCACAATTCACGTACTCGAATGGTTCTTACTTTCCGGTGCCTTTTCATCTTCAACAACCTTATGTTGCCGCTCCTCCTCCGCCTCCGGTGATGCAAGTGCACACGCCGGTGGTGAAGGTTCCTTCTGTCTACCAGGCTGCGGCTCCCCTTCCAGGGGTGTACTCGCTCCCGCAGTACCAGCAGGTGAGTGCATGTTTTTCAATTTGATTTGATTCTCTTATTGTTTAGTTTTTATTTTAATGATTTTATAGGCCAATCTATGTCTATTTTATGCATATATCTTTGTGCTTGTGGTTGGGATTTTACATTGGTTCTTTTTTCTTGAACTTGTACTGCATTGATTGGTGGCTTTCTATATGAATTGTGTTGTTAACGATTTTCTTTATCTCCTGTATATTTATTATTTATTTTGCAATATTCATTCTCTTTAAATTTTTCGTGCGTTGATGTTGTCATAATAATGAGGGTAATTACAAAGACCTCTCCTCATGTTTTTGACAAACAAAAAATTGGAAAAAGATTGGAAGGATGGAAGCGAAGAATTGACAAATGGATGCGAGACTTTTTTTGGGAAGGGTGTTACGAAGGTAGAAGGGATCACTTAGTTAAGTGGAAGGTTGTTTCTCTCCCTAGGGATAAGGGGGGTTCTTGCTATTACGAATATTGTTGCTAGGGACATTTCACTCTTGAGCAAATGGTTATGGAGTCGAAAGCAAGTCGTTACGGTATTCCATTATTAAAAGCAAGTATGGAATTCACGCCAATGGTAGAGATTCTAATGTGGTTTGTAGAGGCAATTGTCAGTTTCCTTGGAAGTCTATTTCTTGTTTATACTCACTAGCAGTGTTTTTAAAGGCTTAAGGCGCACGAAGGCGCTGAAAGTCTTTTGGGACCTAAGTGCTAGGCGAGGCGCAGGCTTTATTAAAGCAAGATGCATAGTCTTAGTAAAAAATAGATAAATTAACATAGACTAATCCTTCATAGTACTTAGACAATTTTTTAAAACAAAAATTAATCAAAACAAATTATAGAATAATTTTCAAAGTCATGAAAGTGCATATTACAGATCATTCCAATTTTCAAAGGTAAAATAATCCACATTAAAAAAAAATAAAAATAAAATAAACATTAAACATCTAAAACATAAATGTCCAACAAATATTAATATAAGTCTTAATATTTCAAAACATCAATATCATAAGAAAGGTAAGGTGAGGTTAGGTTAGGTCAGGTCAGGTCAGTCAATCATCATTCTTAACATCAATGGCAAGCAAACCATCATTTTCGTCTCCATTAGTTGAAGATGACCACGCAGTAGCAGCAACAAAAAAGAAAAAAAAAAAAAAGAAAAAAAAAAGAGAGACGAGACGACAGCATCTAGCAAAGAAGAAGAGAAGGGGAATAAGAAGAAGGAAAAAAAAAAAACCTAGTAGCATAGCGAACAAGGAGCCAAAAAAAAAAAAAAAAAAAAAATGACGAAGAAGAAGAAGACTCACTTGAAGCTGAAGTTGAAGTCCTCAATCAAAGACAAAGTCGCGATGAGCTGCAGACTGCGCGAAGAGAAGACGACAGCTTTCTTCGATAGATTTTAGGGCTTTGAGTCTCGATTGTTGGGTATTGAGTTGTATGAGTTGCAATCGTATGTGTTGGACCCATTCAAACTTAGATCAAAGCCATTAGATAAGCATCAAGGGAAAAACAAAATACAAAAGGGCACGCTTAAGCGTCGCCTTGCCCCAGTTCACGCCTGACCTAAGGCTCGGCCAAGGTGCGCAACTCATCTACCTCGCGTCGCCTTAGGTCACTTCAGTCGCAGAAGCTGTGCCTCACTGCACCTTGTGCACTGCTCACTAGTGTCTAGTTTCTTGTCTTCCAAAGTGGGTAATGGGGGTTAGTATCCTGTTTTGGGAGGATGTTTGGATAGGAGATACTTTTTTCGATAGAGCTTTTCCACTGCTATACAGGTTGGTTCGTTTTCGGAATGTTTCAATTGTGTTAGTGGCATGTTCTAATGTGACACCAATCTCTTGGAATTTCATTTTCTTTGGGAATTTAAGCGAGAGGGAGTCTCTTGAGTTGGCATCTTTGTTGTCATGAATTGATGGAATTTCTTTATCTTCATATAGCAATAAAAGGGTTTGGAATATCATCTCTTCAAGGATTTTCTCATGTAAGTCTTTGTTTGACAAACTCATTGATAAACTTTCTATTCATTCGTTTCCTCTTCATGAGAAAATTTAGAAAGTAGTTGTTCCTCATAAAGTGAAAATTTTCATGTGGTTCTTAGCTCATGGAGGTGTCATGACCAATGATCTCTTCCAAAGGAGATGCCTAATCACTTTCTTTATTCTCAATGGTGCGTGATGTGGAAGAGGAATTCGGAATCGGTGGATCATTTATTTCTCCCTTGTTCGATGGCTCTTTTATTATGGTAGTGTCTTTTCGATTTGTGTGATGATCAGTTGGTTGCTCTGAGGGAGTGCGCAGAAATACTTCTTGTTAGGTTTGAAGGGTTTGGTGGCTACAAGAGAGCAAAATCTTTGTGCTCTTGTATTGTTTTAGCTATCTTTTGGTCTATTTTGCTGGAGAGTAATGCATGGATCTTTGATGGCAATGACTTAGATGTAGAATCTCTATGAGATAAGGCGGGATATTTGGCTTTGCTTTGGGCTTTTGTGTCTCGTCCTTTTAAAGGAGTTTCATTTTTCTTGATTTATAAGGATTGGGCAGCTGTTTGCCATTCTTATGTATGGCAGCTGTTTGCCATTCTTATGTATATGTACACAAACACAAACACAAACAGAACACTATGTATGGAGAGAGGGAGATGGGTCTTGTTCAGTAGAACAAGTGAGAGAAAGCGGGAGAACATACGCAAAAAATAAATTAGTTACATGACTTGCAGATTCAGGAATTTGTAATTCAAAGACGGATTATTTTGAATGGATTGAAGATAGAGGGAGAATGTGGAGGGCAAAAGATCAAGATCTCCAGTATATCTGAATTTAGCGATAAGGTTTGCACAAAGAGAGTTGGATGCTATTTTCAGTGTTGGGCATGTGAATCTTGTGGCTTTGAGGGGGTATTGCACTGCTACTATTGTAGCGAACCACCATCACCACCACTTACTTCGAAGGGCACACCACAACCGCTATTGCACCAAACTACCACCACTCGGGCCATTCCCCACTGTACCCACCGTAGTCACCACACCATCAAAACTAATCCAAATCACCACACATCACTAAAACCCATCCAAGTCAACTACCTCCTTTGTCTTTTTTATTTGGTCACTCATCCTCATATCCTTGGTCTCAGACACACACAAGTAGTGGGTATAGCACTGGAGGCAATAGGTTTAGCCATGGGGGTGGCAACTAGGCAGTAACAAGAAATTGACAAAAACAATAAATTATATCAAAGTAAATAAAATAGGAAAACGAGATCATCTCAAATCCAAAAACTTAATAGTTCTATTCTACATTAAATTGGAATATTCATAATCAAATATTAATTTTAAAATAATAGAATAAAAATATAAGGCTCTTGTTTGGTAGAGTTCTGGAATCCTAATTCCACCCCTTACTTTGAGTGTCATGTTTGGTTAGCGTGTTTAAAAATTGATTCCACACCCACTTTTCAAAACACTACCCGGTCATCCCCCCAGGGACGTCCGGCCGGTTGACTGAAACAGTGTTCGGTTTTTTATTTTTATTTTTTAGCACCTATTATTTTTATATTTTATATAAAAATATTTTCGGAATTTTTAAATTTTTTTTTATGAGTTTTGAATAGAATTTTGGATTGTGTGTTTGGTTATGAGTTGTAAGTTTTTGAATCAAATATCATAGGTCACATCATTCATTTCAAACTCAATTCAAAACTCTTTTTAAAACTTATAACCAAACAAAATTTTCACTCAAATCATAATTCCAAAACTCACAAACTCAAAATACAACTATATTCTCAAATCATAATTCTAAAACTCTACCAAACGCTACCTAAATCTCCCAAAATCTCGTCTGCATCATTCTCCCCTACTTGAGAAAACTTGTCTTAAAATGTTGTTTGCATCACCTCTAAAATGTGATTAACTATTATAATTAACATACTTCTAGATTGATTTTTGTTTAACAATTAGACATCTAATAAAATATTTTTTGCTTTTTCAAATTAATCATGTTAATAATACTTATATCAAAATTTACTTTATTTAGATTTTAGTTTATTATATTTGATTTATTTTTTCCTCTTAAAATAACTTTTAAGGCTTATATTGGAAAATATTTTTGGGATTGTTTTGGATTGTAAATTGAGCGTTTTAGAATGAAAGTGTACCACAGTTGAGAACATGCGTTTCATAACATAATTGTTAGGGTATTAATGTTTTCTGGTAACAGTGACCATTATTGTGGACATGATGAGGTGGTGAGAAAGATACAGATAGAGTGGAATGCAATTGCAATTAGGGTTAATTAAAAATGAGGTTTGATTAGGTGTGTCATGTGTGTGGGTGTGCACCGTGCACTGTAGTCTATTAAAATGGTTTGGTCAATTTCGATTTTATTTGGTTTGCAAAGTACTATAATCATAGCCAATTTGGTGTTGAACTTTTTTACTGATTCAGAACCCAACAAACTTGCTTGCTTCTAAGAAACCAACCAAAGCTGACCGTTTTTGACTGATTCAGTCAGTCAAAATGGTTAAAACGGTCAGTCTAAACAGTTTGACTGGTTTTCTTTACAGCCCTACCAATGAGTAAGTGCAATAATACGTCTTTCCAAAAAGTAAAAGCTTTTTCTTTCAAAACAATTGGATTTGTTACTTTAGTTTACTGTTGTGGGAAGAGAATACTATAATGCTTTTGTGTGCAGGCATCATGAGTATAATGTTTGTAGTATCTGTGTCCAGGCACAGCAGTTATTTCAAAGAGATGCACAAACTATCACACCGGAAGCTCTTGAAAGTGTAAAGGCTGCTCTTGCAAGCAGTGAAATTGAGCACAAAGCAGAAACAAAAAAGAAAGCAATACCTCGTAAAGCTGCTGGGCAAAATTGGGAGGACCCTACTCTCACAGAATGGCCGGAAAGTATTATTCCTTGCTTTTATCTCTAGTACATTTTTATTTTGATCAATGAGCATGACAGGTTTGTGCAAAATGTGTTACCATGGCCATGTGCTATGATTTTTTCTTATTTTATTTTTACAGACTGTTATTTTTTTGGTTGAACAACGAGAAATAATGGCCTTGTTTGGTTTCTCGAGAGACAATTTTTGAGAAAAAATTTCAAAAATTTGTTTGGTTGAAAATTTTTGAAAAAAAATCCTAAATCACTTTTCTTTTTACTACACATCAATCAATTACTTTTTCTCTCTCTCTTCTCTCCTTTCTCCTCTCACATTCTACACATCAATCAATTATTTTTTCTCTCACACCCGTCTATTTTTTCTACAAAAAATAAAAAATAAAAAAAATTTAGATCATCTCAAACTCCAAAACTATTTTTAAAACATACAACCAAACAACTTTTCAAATCTTGTAAACTCCTTGCAGAAATTTTTTTTTCAAAATTGTTTCACAAATACAAACCAAACATGGCCAATGTCTTTGGTTGAAACAACCATGTTTCGAGCTTTCTTTGTTCTGGATCACAATCGTGCTCCTCATGAAACTTTAGTCTAAGTAGAACTTGGCTCATTTTAGTTTTTTTTGGGTTGTGGGTGTGGGTGTGGGTGTTTGTACAATTTGTAGTGTGTGGAGCTTGGTGACTAGTGTCAGTATCATGTGGGATTTGTTGGCATTAAATGCAATAAGGAAGATTTGGGTAGTGAACTGCCTGCTGTTGTTTCCAGCTTGTGCATAGAGTGATGGATGCTGTTAACCTGTGCTTTTTCCTTTAAAGGTTGGAGGTGTTGGAAGGATTTTTGGCTGGGGATGTTGCTATGTGGTTTGGAGGGTTTTGTGGAGACATGGTAATGAGAACAGGTGTTGAGAGATCAAACAAGAAGGCTTCCTATGGGATGCTTGCTGTCTTAGGATCTTGAGGGAATATATCTTTCTTGCAATTTTGTTTACTAGTAACACAAATGATCTCTTTGCGGCCACTCTATTTCAAAATTATGACGTCATGTTTATGACAAGCTATTCCTTTTAAATAACTTTTGTATTGTTTTTAGTCATTTAGACTTGAAATGTGATGAATTGTGGGATTGATGGAAGTATGGGTGCTTGGGGTGTTTGTTTATAGACGAGGTTACCTTGTCCTATGGTTTGAACTTGTGGCTAGGGACTAGGAAAGAGATTCCCATGTCCTATGGTCTATGCTTATGGCAAGGGCAGAGGAAATGTTGGAAGGGTTTTTTAAATGAAGTTTATCTTCTTGCTAGAGAAGGTGAATGGTTGGCTTTTGGAATGATGTTTTGTGTTGGTGTTCCATGTTGAGAATCACCTCATATAGGATTGTTGAGGATAGAAGAGTCTTGGTGGCTGATTGTTTGAAGTTGAGTCTAGTGGGTGATGGTGATTCAGGATTCCTCATAAAAACTAATCAACCACTGTATTCCCCAACTGGATTTCACCTCCAAGAATACAAATATGAAGAAAATGATGTTAATTTAACACAATAATTATCACTTAAAATCTTGTTTAACTTATTTCGCAACCAAGAAACAAATTTACCACAAGAAGCCAAAAGTGTGACTTGAGCCTACTTTGCTAAGAGAAGAGAGAGAAGGAAAAGACACACGGCAGAAAGCAATCCTTCCAACTAGCCAACCCGTGGAGTTGAACACAACACTGACTTCGGCCAGGTTCTTCTATCAATCTCTTGGCCCTTGCTTAACTTTGTTCCGTAAACAGGTCGTTGGTTGATTTGATCCCTAGCGTGTTATAAACCTAACACTGTATTTGGTTGGAGGATTTGGGAAGGGATTTGGAAACAAAAAGGAAAAAGGTGTGCAAAACTAGGTGAAATGTAAGTGTATTTTATTCACATTTCACCTATATTTTTTTTTTCCCTTTTCAAATTCCCCAACTAAACACAGTGTAAAGGAAAGGAGTTACATCCTACTCCCAAAGGAAAGAAGAGAGCCAACCAAGAAGAGAGCTACTAGTAGCTAGGGTAGAGGCACATATAGCTACGAGAGACATATAGCTACGAGAGCTACTAGAAAGGGAAGCACTTAGCACAGTTAGGAGGGAAGACTACCTTCTGCCAGAGTGCTCGAGCCAGAGAGAATTGACGTTTTTTAACGTATGAATTCATGTTCAAAGCAGATTGTCTTCATGCTCAATCAATAGCAAGTCGACTTCATCTCAGGGGACCAGTCCAGGAGAGGACCTTTTGGGTGGAAACTACTTTGTTATCTTGCATTCCACATTCGCATTAGAGACAAACAAGCTTGATTATTCGAAAAAGAGCTCTAGAAGTTCAGTCGGTGTTCTTTCATCTCTTAAAATATTTCGAAATTGAGAATCTGAGACTCGCCCAACCTAGTAAAGGGGCTTGAATCGGTATTTTGTTTAGGGATAAGCCCATGCTCAGTGACTTACCTCCTCCTGGGGTACACCAACTATTACTAGGATGTGGTGGTGGAACCACAGACAACGGTCACAAAAGAAAGGAAGAATCTTAACGTTCTAGTGATGGAAAGGCTTCCGGGGAACGAGGACAACCTGATGATCTTCGCCCCTGCACAACGATGATATGCACAAATCGAGAAATGGTCCAATTTTTTAACCCCAAGGGGTTGGCTTGGTGGCAAGATCTTGGGTCTTGGGGGTGTGTTCCCTTCAAGATTCAGGGATCGAAACCTCTTAGGTGTTAACAATTCCTTGGGGTTATCAGACTGGGAAAAAACTCTTGAATTAACCGTGGTACACTTGTAGGAAGCTCCTTGCTGAGGGCCTGTGCATCCCTGGGATTAGTCGGGCTTTGATTCGGACACCCTAGTGCCAATCAATCCAAAAAAAAAAAAAAAAAAGTTCATAGAAATTAGTAAATCACAAAATATCACAAAAATTTTGCACAAAAGTAAAGCAAATATCAATGAATCAATAAATCAAGACCTGCGAACCAATTTCCTGAGAGAGTGGAGTTACAGTGATGGTGGAGAGTTACCAAGGAATGGAGTCACTGCAGAGGTCTTCATTGACAATGAAAGATGAAGAGAGATCTTTACTGTAATTGGTGTGAAGGATGAGGGATCGAATATTGAGATAGAGATGAGGGATGGGATTGAGCGTTGAGAGAGAGATGAGGGATATGATTGAATGCTGAGGGAGAGGAATTGAATGGGTGAGGGGTGAGAGACATGAGGGACCATCATTGTGTTTTGGGATCCAGGGTGAGAGAGAGAGAGAGAGAGAGAGAGAGAGAGATGGGAAAAGTGCCAAGAGAGATGAGAGATTAACTCTCATATGTATTCTGTTGGGTATCAATTAGATATGTTTGTTTACTCATCAAAATGGCATCTGCACTAGTGGAGTAACATTGTTAAAATTTGGCATTTTAGCACTTTAGCATGTCAAATTATGACTTCGGAATTACCATTTTGACAATAACCAGTGGAGATACTTTTAATTGGAAAAAACCCTGAAATGATGCAAATTCCTTTATTGCTGCCTTTCAGAACTTGCAATGCTAATGGGAAAAGTATTTGGCACAATTGCGAGGAAACGACGTACTAACCTGTTTTAGTACTGTTATGAGTTGTTAGTGATATGCTAACATTACAACTCTCAATTGTGATATTCATTCAAGCAGAAAGTCGAAATAATCCCAATTTACTTTTTTCTTTGTTGATGTGCCCAGCTTCAAATTTGAAGTCATTGCAAGAGTCAAGGTGTATAGTTCTCTATGATGATTTTGCATTTTATTTTTTGTACATTGTTCCATCACAATGTTCCTGCTTTGCGTTTCCAATGTTGCTATTATGCCTAGTTCACTATGTGCATCCCTCATTGTTTTGATTCTGTTTGTATTTTTGCAGATGATTATCGTCTATTTTGTGGTGATCTTGGAAATGAGGTGAATGATGATGTTCTTTCTAAAGCATTTTCACGATTTCCTTCATTCAACATGGCTAGGGTAAGTTCGTATTGGAATTGCTCCACTTTTGCTTTTCTATCAACTTTATGATTTGTTATTTACTTGGTGTATTTGAGCCTTTTGTATGCCCTCTTCAGATGTTTATGTGAAGTGCATGGAGTTCTCAAATTTCTCATATATTTTAAGGTAGGATTCTCTGCAGTCTACAATGTGTATAGTTTGCAATATGAAAAGCACAAAAATGTTGAAAGAAAGTGTTGCTAGTTGCAATAGGGCTCTGCAAAAGTCTAGTAGACATAAAATTGAAAATATGAAATGTAACTTTACTGACAGTAGAAGTAGAAATAATGGATAAGTAAAGATTGAAGGCCAAGAGAGGACAAATAGTGAACATTTTCGTTACCTAGGTTTGATTATTAAAAAAGGAGAGATTGGAGATGATTTGATTCATAGAATCATAGTAGGTTGGCTTAAATGGAGGAGTGCATTTGGCATATTATGTGATTGACAAATACCAACCAAATTAAAATGTAAAATGAAAATTTTATAGAACATCTATGAGGCCAACGATGCTTTGTGGGACATAATGTTGGATAACTAAAAAACAACACTTTCGTAAAATGAGTGTAGTTGAGATGAGAATGCTTAGATGTGCCATAAGACTAGAAAAGATAGAGCTAGAGATGAATTTATTCATGAAATGGTATGAGCAACACCAATGGAAGATAAGTTGATAGAGAATAGGCTAAAATGGTTTTGGTCATGTACAATGAAGATGTATAGATGCAATGGTAAGCAAGAATGATATGATCACTATAAATGGAAATGTTAGGGGGAGGGGGAAGACTTAAATTGACATGGGATGAAATAGTAAACAAAATATATGAATTTATTTAATTTTACTTAGCAGAATGACAAAAAAAGATTCATGTAGCTGACCCCACTTGATTTGGACACAAGGCCTCAGTTTGGTTTGGCTTCCTAATGAAGAAAATTTGATAAATCAAAGGGCTAAAATGTGTCAAATTTAGTTTGCAAATCTGTGTTCATGCAGCGCGACTCTCAGTTTCTGATTTATAAATTTTAGAAAATATGTAACCAGCTGTCAAATATTATTTTCTTTCATAAGAAGAAACTGTTTTTATTTATTTATTTATTTTTTTTAAAGCTTTTACATACATAATGCATGTTTACATTATGTTTGTGTACACACATGTTGCTGTGTCCTTGGTGTTGTAGAGGAATTGTCGAGCTCATCAACTCTTTGAGTTGAAGTTATTATAGTAGAGAAATGAAAGCAGGCTACTCACCAAAAGATCCTCCAGTAGTAGTTCCTTTCCCAGTTCCCATTCAAGTTTATATGCATAATGCTCAATTTCTGGATGCCTCCTACTTTGCAATGAGTTTGTTCATCGCATAACCAGAAAATGAGCAATTTTGTTTGTGAAAATTACTAAGATAGGCAGATTCATGTTAGTTGAACCGAGTGAGGCATTATCTGTAAGAAGATGGAGATTTGGTCAATGGTTACTGGTGTAAAAGAGCTTGATTATGGTGGTAAATTAGTATGGTATGATGTGGATTGACCTACTTGAAGAAGTAGGTGTGGTCTGATACCTAATTAGGTGCCTTCTGAGAACTGCTTCCTTCTTTATATGTTTGGTAAACCTAGCACTAACCTCACGGCTGTTCCAGCCCTTATTTTGTTGTGCTTTGAAAACTGCAGATTTGAGGCTTTGGCAAATGCTGCATGTTTTGCAATTTATTTTCTGATTGTTGCCCTTGTGGATGGAGTAAGTTAAATGAAAAATAGAGGGATCTTAAGTGAGATGCTCATCTTCTCCAGCTAGTGTCAAATGATTGCTTTATTTCCAAGTGATGACCATGTGGATGAACATGGTTGGTAGGGACAAATAAAACAATTTTCTAATTTAGATTGTCTCGGAAAGTTCTTCTGCTTTTTGTGAAGTGCTTTGTTAAAGTCATGATGATAAGCGATTCCATTTACCATCAAATGATAACATAGAACTGAAAATTTTGTTTTACTACTTGCTATATAACGAAAATCATTGTATGAGCAATTAACCTGAGTTGGTCCACGCATGGTTTTCTATGAGAATTACACACTTTGGTAGGCAATTTCTCATACTGCTTTCTTCTCTTAATAGAAAAAGAGAGACCATACATTTGCGATATCATGGTTGTTGTTCCTGTCTTGCAATTCCCCATTTTATTTTGTATCTGGTTTGCATGTATCCATTTACCTTTGTTTCTTGCTTGGTGTTTGTATTTATGAGCAGATCATTTGATCAGCCGTCAGCCAATGCATTGGTGGGCCATAGTTGTGCTTGTATCATTTTATGCATTTCTTTATCCTTTTATTCCTTTGTGCTATTATTGCCTTCATGTATCTTTTCTTCTTCTCTAATATTTTGAGGAAGGTTTGTATTTCTTACACGTTTGGACATTAATCAAAATATGAACCTGCATTTTTCTATTGTCATAGGTTGTCAGAGATAAGCGTACTGGCAAAACCAAGGGCTATGGATTTGTTAGTTTTGCCAACCCTTTAGATCTTGCAGCAGCACTAAAAGAAATGAATGGTAAGTTTGTCATGGACACCCTATTTTTATTAGCATGATTTGTTGTTACCATTCATAACTTTGATGTTGAAGAATATAGCTGTAGCAGAATGAATTAATCATACCTGGGTGATTAAATTTGGGCTTCTGCAATTTCTTCACAGCAGATAATTTAGGATCATCATCTTTCCTTCCAGAATGATTTATGTGATTTTGAGCTGCTGATCTGATGGTGAATGAGCTATAATATTATTCACAAGTGTAACTGAGTCAGTGAGGTGATTAGTGGTGGTGGTTATGGAGACAAGATGTACTTGTAAAGTCTGATATCTGAAATGTTTACCAAAGAATGATTAGAAAAGGAATGTTCTCACTTAATTGATTATTTGGACTGCATAGGAGGCTGTACTAGTTTCGTGGTGTTCCATTTAAATTGATACTGTAGTTTAGTTTTCTAACAATGTTATTATTTACTGGGGGATGGAAATGGGATGAGGGATCTAGCGGGATGTCTAAAGTTCTGTCAGAAGATGGGGAGTAACATATTATTTTACCTTGATTGCAGGTAAATATGTTGGAAATCGTCCAATCAAACTACGTAAGAGCAACTGGAGAGAGAGGACAGATCACGAAGCCTTGGAAAGACAAAAGGTGCATTTTCACTTTTCCATTGCTGGCTTTTTAATGCATTCACTGACAGTGGCCTTTTTGCTGTGAATTATAATTAATATTTTTAAAATTTGGGCAGAACCACTCTCAAAGGAAACCAAAGCTTTCAAAGAAGAGTGTGTTGCACAAGTGACCACCAAAGCCTACTGATGGTAACCAAGGTAATTAAATAGAATTAGACCTTAAATGCTTTTCCTACTTTTGGTTTTTTCTGTGTTTATGAGTTGGGTTAAAGCACGCCAACCTTATTATTATTGTAAAAAATGTGTACAGAATTTTGTGAACTCCATGCTGATATATCTTGTGTCTTTTAAGTGGGCATTTTCAACATTTCTTTGTGACATCTTTCTCATTCCCTTGCCAGTCGACACATGTTCTCCCTCTGAATAGCAGTGTTTAAAGAAAATAGTAACCAATCATGCATGTCACCATAGGTGATAGCAATGATGGTTTAAAGTTTTTTAAGGATTTTTAAGGGGCTAAGATTCTACACAATTCAATATTCCTTATAATTGCAAAATGGGTAGGTGGGATAAAAATTCGAGACTCTAGGGACTTGTCATATGTGCTACAAAAAGATAAAATATGAGTAGTATTGTCATGCTCAATTATTGCATTCTCTCTTACAGGTTCAGAAAGAAACTAGTAGCTACACACTACCATGTATGCTTACTCTGATCCAGACAAAGAACCCTTGAATTTAATTTTTTGAGCTTTACTAATAAAATTTATAATAGTCAAGAAATCTTATCCTCGCGTAATTTGCAACCTTCAACCAGGGCAGTTAGGGTTTCAGTAAGGGGAAGTAACCACCTTTGTGTGAGAGAGGGAGGGGGAGGGGGTTCAAGGCTGCTGTTCTGGATATTTAGAACTAAAAAGATTTTGCTTTCAGGTAAACTTCTGTAATTGAGGCTTCTAAATACCTTTCATGGAATTCGGTGCCAGTATTGAGAATTCTCTTACTGTTAAATACCTTTAAGGAAATTCAGTGCAAGTTTTGATAATTCTCACCATTAAATACCTTTCAGAAAGTTGGTGCCAGTTTTGAGAATTCTTGAACTGTTTAAAAAATTAGGTCTTAAAAATAGAAACTCTTGAATCTATTGCCACTGAAACCTACACCTGAATGCAGTCCTAATGGTTTTATTTGCTTGAAAACAACGTAAGTGTTATGTACTTAGCAGTAAAATTTTCCCCCTCCGAACATTTTCCCTTTATTTTGATTAAAACATTATGTGCAACATTATTGATTAATTTTTTCCTGGTCACAACTATGAGTGTCTCTCACTGAATGCGTTGTGTCTATTTTATTATCCTGTGCTTTCAATTTGGTTTAACCTCTTATTGGAGTAAAAGTGAAAAACTACGAATTCTTGTTGATGAATTCTCCCTCTTTATTATCCTTTTCTCTTTTTATTTATTTATTATTGTTATTATTTTTTTTGCTTTGACATCGTTGTCTGCATTTTTTTTCCCTTTTCTTATTGTTCATTTTTTTCCCTTCAGGTTGAGAAAAGAGTAGTGAATCCTCTAAAGCTCAAGGAGAATCAAGAACTCTAGTTATTATACTTTGGTAGACATCTCATGACAACTTGTAGACATTTGTGTACTAGACGGGTTATATTTTTGTGTCAAGGCTTCCGTATTTATAGATTTTAAATTTTTAAATGATATTGTTTGACTGAGAAATTTCACTGTATTTATAGATTTTTGATTTTGAAGTGATATTGTTTGACTGAGAAATTTCACTGTATTTATAGATTTTAGTAGGGGCACAAGGTGATGTAGATTTTTGCATCACCTTGTGCGTCTTACTCCATGATTCTGCCACGTGTCCCTGCTGAGTAACTCGTAGATTTGTGCTAATTTTTAGCTCCCAATGGAGGACGTACATTTCTCTTACGCTGTGTTTGGTTGGAGGATTTGGGGAGGGATTTGGAAAGAGAAAGGGAAAAGGTGTGTGAAACTAGGTGAAATATAGGTATGTTTTATTCATATTTCACCTATCATTTCCATTTCCATTTCCAAATCCGTCCTCAAATCCTCTAACCAAACACAGCATTAGTCAAATTATAAGGGGGTAAAAGTTCTCCTTGATTGGTAACCTGCAAAATCTGCAATGGCAGGTCTAAAAGATTACCTACATGGATCTCATACCAATCCAATGCACAGATGCCTGATTCTTGTTCATTAATTTTTAGGTCATCGTTTAAACACTACCATCGGTTTTTTTTGGGTTTAAGCTCACCTTGAGAAAGTAGTCGCAGATTTTGTGTGGGTTTTTTTTTTGTCCTAACCTCTACATTCACAGGTTTACATTAATTGTTAGGTTTCTAGATGGAAAAATTAGTCTAAGGTCCTTCTCTCATTTTTAGTAATGAAAGAGATTCGCAATATTATTTTATTTCTAAGGTTCTTCAATCTCACACTCATATATCACAGAGAAATTTGATTTTCTCACATCAAATCTCATTTTTCTCTCTCTATCTTCTCTATTTCATCTCTCTCTACCTAATTTAAACATTTCAAATAAATAATCTGTATACAAAAATTTAAACATATATACCTATGTGTATGTATATAAGTACAATAGTTGTCTCTTACGTAGACGAAATTTGCGAAAATTTCGACGGAAAGTTGGAGCATAACATTGAAAATCGAATCAATTTCACAAAAATGGTCTTTGAGATTGATGAATTATAGAAATAATATATATATATATATATAATTGTGTATATGATGAATATGTGAAGATGAGGCGGTGATTGATGAGCTGGATTAGGCTCATCGAAGCGTAAAGGGTTTTGCTTTTCTCCACAGCCAGCAGTGCCTTCCAGTGGACGCAATGCAAATCCTCTTGATCTTCTTCCACAGGACCTTCCAACTGTGGGTTCAAATGCAAGTGTTGGCAATCTGGAAAGATTTGTCTGGGAATTTCTCTGGATTGTGAAGTCCAGAGAAATTCTCTGGAAAGGTTTGTTTGGAAATTTCTCTGGGTTGGGGAGTTTAGAGAAATTTTGAATTTTCTCTGTGACGTGTTTAGAGAAATTTGGAATTTTCTCTGTGATGTGTCTAGAGAAATTCTCGGGATCGAATTTTTTCTGGATCGAGGTTGAAGGACCTTAGACATTATAAAAATATTGAGGGCCATTTATACTATAAAATCTTAATACTAGGTACCTTAAAAAAAAATCTCCTTAGATTGTAGTATTTAGAATATTTAAATCATGAATTTAGAAGGAAAAAAGGTGAGGACAATATTGATGAAATATAAACTATAAATTTTATTTTTTTTAAAAAAATTTAATTTATATTTTATTTTTTAAAATTTATAATTCAAACAAAACAATAACTGATGACATTATAACCAAAACAAAACATAGAAACACTTTTTACCCTTGTTTTTTTAAATTCATAATTCAAACAAAACAAAATGATAACGCCATTATTATAACCAAAACAAAACATAGAAACACGACTCACAAATTCAAGCCAACGGATTGGGTGGCTTGGCGGGTTTCACATATATATAATCAAACAAATCAATTTGCAAATGTTCCTTAAATTAATATTTTTATATATAAAATCAATATTTTAGAGGGGGTTGATACAGAAATTATCAATATTAAAAATCAATTTTTTTAATTATACAGAAATTATCAAATCCGACTTTATATCCATAATAGAATCTCTTCTATTTTAAACAAAATCGAGAAAATTATTACCAACTTATCAAATTACATGTAAAAGAAAAAACCCAGAGGGCATTGAATTTCAGCTTAAATTCATAAAATCCAACAACTTAAATTACACTGAATTTCAATTTATTTTACCAAACAATTGACAATTCCAGCAGATTCATCGACTAACCCCTACAATTTTAACATAATTTTTCACTCAACTTTGCCGAATTACCCAGCAATTTTTGCTTAATTCCATAATAATAATAATAATAATAAATAATTAATTTACACATTCATATTCGCCGGACAATCCAACAATTTCACTCAATTACAGTAAAATTCCAGTTCAATTTCATCATATAACAAACAAAAACAGCTGCCTACTTCCCTCTGAAGCAGCAAGAACCTGCTGCTTTAAAAAACAGCACCGCAGTCACATACATCAGCCAGCAAAGAGACATCAATAACAGGATCTGAGGTCCAAACATATCAGCGGAAATAGCCTTCATGTCATCAGCCAACAGCACCGACACGAGCACCGATCAAACAACCTTGCTATGAAGACAAAGGACCCAAAAAAAAGAAGAAAAAAAAAAAACACGCAAACACCCTCTAAGCATCGAGCTTCAAACAAGAATCACCATCATCCACACGGATTCAACATCAGCTGATACTGCATCCACCGTCAGAAAAGCAGAAATAGCAGAGGCAAAACCACCAAAGCTCTGCAGCACAGCATCTGCTGCAAAATATACCACGACGACCTTAACTAGAACATAGCTCCAATCCAGAAGAAAGCAACCACAAATTAACACAGTGGCATGGCAAGAAATAGGCAAATTTAAAAATAAAAAAAAACAAACAAACAAAAACATGACACTTCTAGATTCAACCTAGCAACCAAACCTGCCTCCCCCTATAACCTGTTTTTACACCAGCAACAAACTGAATCAAGAAGGTCCCTGTCAGCAACCTTTCGAGATAATTAACAGTTCTCTAACCATGAATAAAAATAAGAAATTTTTTTTAGAAAAATCATAGCATCTGTTAATTATGATGCAATTAAAAAGGGGGCAAAAAGAAATGAACAATTCAAAATGACAAGAAGCATAATGCAACAACTAAGGATACAAAGGAGGATACATGTGTGGAAAACTGCTGAAGCCGGAATGACTTCTTACTGCAAAGTTTTGCAAACACATGAAGTCAAGAACAAGCTTCACATAAAAGGGAATCTTTTTCCTAATTAGATCCAGATAAACTACTATTTATGCAAGACTAAGATGACTTACCGCACATGTAGAGAACTGCTCAAAAACACGAGTGCGGAGAAAGAAACCATGCCATTATTGGAATACTAAATATCACTTTTGAGTGGTACTAATCTTCATACATGTTGCGGGATTCAGAGGGATCATATCTGTCCTCAAACTCTTGGGATGTAACAGAGCCTGATCTGCGATCCCTGTATGCATGCCTTTGTCGTCTATCTTTTGTTTCTGAATTCCGATCACTTTGCTCCGTTCGACGATTAGTCTGCCGCTCATGTGACCGGCTGTGGCCGGAATCTGAGCTCCGGGAAAAATTCTTCATGCACCATTCCACATTATTTCGATGCTCACGATTACTACAGTGGTCACGTGAGCGGCACCTATCTGGGCTTTTGGAATAATAATCTCTATCACGCCTGTCTCTCTCTACACTTCTCCGAGTGTCTAAATGCTCATGGTGCCGACTAGAATCCTGTCTATGTCGCTTACGATCTTCAGAAGACACATGCTCAAATCTTGTAGATCTGATATTGTTATGAGAATCTAACCGTTTCTTGTAACCATGAGACCATTCTCTGCTTATTTCGGATGAGTCACGAACATTTTTCTTTAGCTTATCCACATCTGAAGAGATGTCATGCAAAGAAGGTTCAGGTGTGAACTTCCCAGCTTCCTCAGTACCCTTTATTAGGCAACCAATACCTCCTGCTTGTGTGATGTCGTCCATGTATTCCTCTATTATATCCCTCATCACCTTTTAGAAATAAAAAATTAGGAGAGAGAGAGAGGGGAACAAAGCGAAACAAGGATAACTGAGAATACAGAGAATGTCTCAAATACTCAAATTAAAGTGTAGAAAGTCAAAGCGAAAGCCATTATATAATAGAACGCAAGAAATATGGAAGAAGGTAAACTGTAAATGAAAATAACATATAACATGTAAAAATGAAGATTCAAACTCTCATGTATATGACAGTTCATTCCTAAAGGCAGGCTCTCTCATTTTCATGGAAAAAACTTCCTTCCAAAATTAAATTTTTGGACTGATCCTTTTTCATAATAAATATTTAGGGTTGGTTTGGGATATCCTAAAAAAGTGCACTTTTTGACTTATTGGTGGGTTTGGATTGGGTTTGGGTTGGGTTTGATGTGATGTGTTAGAGAGGTGATGTGATTTAAATAAGATGATGTGACTTAAATAAGATAGTGACTTTTTGACTTTTTAACTTATTTAGTACATGCCAAACTAGCCCTTAGACTGATCTAATTGTCAACAACTTCCAACGGAATTTAACATTATATCAAGACAAAATATTGACAGAGAACACACATGCACTATAAGAATTGAAGCTGCTTCTTACCTGTGTTGTAGATCGCTTCGATTTCTTGCCACGATATGACATTCTTCGACGTTTGTAATCCCTTTCTTCAGCTAATAACTCCTCTCTTGTCTTTGCTTTATTTGTGGACTGACAATACCACAAGGATTTTGAGACAAAGGAGATAAAGAATTGAAAAGTACGGTTTATACCACCAAAAGTGCCAGCAAGAGAGAATAGAACGTAACTTGTTAATGAAAGATCATCATGTATTGCTTAAGAGCCACTTTAAAGGTAATTAAAAGCTATTTTTAAGGAAATTAGCAACTCTTCTATACAATTGTTTACAATCACAATTGCATATGACAGGAAAAGATGAGTATCAACCATGACAATAAAAATGGACAGAATTCCCACGTTAACTGTAGGATTCATGCATAGGGCTGTAAATTAATCAAGTTATTCGAGCTTGACTCACGTTTGGTTTGCCAAAAGTGAGTTCGAGATCAGCTTGTGATATAACCAAGCCAAGTTCGAATGCATTTTTTAGGCTAATTAATTTTCTAAGCTTGGCTCAATAAGATTATAAGCACTTTATATATATAAACAAGTTACATGAGCTCGAACTTCGATTCTGCTCTTCTAAAAGGAACATTGGCTCTAACAATATTGTCGCCATCTACCAAACCAACACTCGTGATCGGCTCAGTCAAAGAGTAACCCAGCAGAGTTCAATAGAGGATAGAGGTCTGGTAAACGACAGCAAAGCAAAAGAGAGCAGACTAGAGCAGAACTGTTTCAGGTTCCAAAGAGGCCGAGGGGAAATGAAAAGTGACCAGAGATTTGTATGATTAAAGTTGATCAAGTGTGATACATCTTGGAAAGTTATTGAAGTATGGTACATCTAATGCCTGGAATGAATTACACTCACTCGACTCACTCATATACTGTCTTTGTTTTTTGTTTTTGATAATTGTCTCATTCGATCAGAATCAGTTGAACATCTATTATTATCTTTCTTTTCTTTTTTTTATTGGGTGTGTTCTCCAATGTGGAGTAAACCACTACTTGCCTGGTTCTGAATAATGATCGGTTGAACAGATGGGCCATGCCTCCCCTCTTGCCGCATTAATAAGTCAGTCCTCTCTCTTTTGCAGCCTGGCCTTCAAGGTAATTCATAGCGGACTTCAGCATGGAGCTTGCCAGTTAGCTTCTTTTTTATTTAGTTTTTAATTTATCAAGAGTAAAAATAGCCCATATGTGAAGAAATGCTTTTAATCTTTCAGATATGAATGTTGATTGGATCTAAATCCTTCAATTCTGTTCCGGCAAATTATTGTGTCTCATACATAAGGCTAAGGACACAACCAACATCCTTTCTTCTCCTGGTATTCATACACCTACTAGTACTACTCCTTAATCTTATATTTGCTACTGTGAAGGTGATATCAAAGGCTCTAGAATTGAAATTTTTTCATAGAAAGTGACGGTTCTTTGGTCCATTTGGTAGCGCTTGGAATACAAAAGTAATGAAATAGGGCAGGTTATGTCAGTCTGAAACAAAGTTCTGGAAGCAGATAGCAACCATTTTTTGTTTTTTTTGAAGAGGTTTCTCGTGACTCGACTCAAACTAGCAACCACAAGACTGGAGGCAGATTGCACTTGCCATCACACCTGGTCGTGAGACCTCTATTTCTGTTACCACTCTCAACATTTATTAATCACTCCTCCATACGGGTGCATCAGTTGATCTACGTTGCACATAATCGTAACATCTCAAACAACTTTCCCTCGTTTTATCTTCAATTAGTACCATTTTATAGCAGTCCTATAAAACTTTTCCTCAAATTAATAAGAAACCTACTAACATGCAACACTCCAGTTCATCCATCCAGCTCTAATTCTATGGTCACATCCAATTCAACCTCTTCTCAGAATGACTGACCCAAGATATCAAAAATGGTCACTCTTTGGTATCTTTTGCCCATTAAATTTTACTTCCATCTTCATTCTTATTTCTAATTTTGCTAAAACTAGGCTTCATATATTTGTAATTCTCTTTACTTAACATAAAACCCTAAGATTCTGATGTATGTCTCCACAACTCTAGCTTAGAGCTTACTACTCATGTTTTGTCAACTAAACTACATAATCTGCAAACAACATATATTAGGGATATCCTCTTGAATGCCTGTAGTAAGTTCATTAATATCTAGTGCAAAAAAAGTAAGGACTTAACGTTGATCATTGATGTATTGAAAATTACTTTCACTTGTTTATCGCTATCATAGTTGTCAAATCGAGATTCGTATCGTGAATCGAAATGACCTTGTACCGAATCGCAAATCGAATCGAATCGTGAATCGTAAAGATTCGGTCACTTTTTAAAAATTACTTAAAAATATATATTTACACATTTATATGTTAAATATATCTTATGAATATGAAATATTTAGACTTAAATCAATAAAAATATTATTTTGAGAGATAATCACGTAATTTAATAGATAAGAAGCTAAAAAAGATTCTTATGTAAGATCAGTATTTTACTTTTTTTCTTTTTAGATATTTCTTATCAACCATTCTTAATAAAGATAATAACTAAATAGACAAATTATCAATTTCCCAAATAACAATAATTAACAACGATATTAATATTTGGACAATAAGCATACATACTTTTTAAGTAAGAGTGAGCAAATAATAAGAAAGAATTATTTAGAATGTTTCATTTTAAAGCCTAAAATATTTTTAAATGTATAACTGACTTCACATATGTAATATTCAATTTAATAAAATAGTAATAGATAATTTATAGTGTAACTTTAATCTTAAACATTTTTAGAAGATATATTGTGATTTTTTAAAGGGGGAAAAAATGAGAAGAAATGTTAAAAATATGTTAGGTCTGACTGAATCTGATTGGATTCTATTAAAAACTTCATGATCACTAAAATAACAACAAATTATGTATCTATGTTGGTTATTTTGATATTAAACGCTTTTTGAAGTTGTATTATGTCATTTTCACTAAAAACATGGAGAAAAAAAAGTCGAAAATATGTCGGACATAATAATTTAAAAAATTGCATGAATCGTAAAAAGTGAATTGAATTGTGAATCGATTGTGAATCGTGCGATTCACTAGAGATTTACTTCCAAAATAGATTCACCCATAGATTCGTATCGATTTTGCAAAAAATTCGAATTGAATCGCAAATCGTAAAATTCTGATAACGGAGAGATTCACCCATAGATTCGTATTGATTTTGCAAAAATTGTGAATCGAATCGCAAATCGTAAGCTTCTGATAACACTAATCGCCATAATATTCTCACAAAAACCAACCTTTTTAAAAGCATACAAAAAATTGGTGTGGTGCCTAAATTATCAAGGTTCTTTAAGAAAGGAAAAACAACGTGAAATGACAAATGTATAAAAAAAAAAATTTAGTAAAATTTATTAAGGAAATGCATCAAATTTTTTTTTTGTTCTCAATTTTCTTAATTTCGAAACTGCCTGCTCAAAAACAAAAATGTTTTCCATAAGCTTAACGTAAACAACCCCGTTATTCTACGTTTTTTCCTTATCCTATCATTTTCATTTGACAATCCTCCTCATTTCACATTGTATAACCACAGGACTTTAAAAAGAAAAACACTGAAGGCAATATCTAGTAATTAGTAAGGCCATGTATTTGAAATGTACCTGATTATGTGGCCGCTGCCAAAGAAAACCATCATGTTCAAGTACAGGTCTATAATTAAGACGTTTTTGCCGCTCCTCATCAGCTCTATTTGAGAAATATGCGTGCTCAGCCGTCCTACAAGGGAATTAGCATCATGATATGTGTCAACGTAAAATGCAATGAGAAGAACTCATTAAACAAAAGATAAAGCCATCCTACAAGGGAATTAGCATTTTGATGTGTCGACGTAAAATGCAATGAGAAAAACTCATTAAACGAAAGATAAAAAATGAAACAATGCAGGGTAAAGACACATTCTTACTGCAAATATAATGCACTTGATGCAGAAACACACATCACATGGCAATTACTCACCATCTAGTTTAGGGAATCATGATTCATAATGGTAAAATCTTAAACTGCCATACGAATTACTCGAACTCACAAAAAATTCAATTTCTCATCTAGATGGTTAAAAAAACAGGAGAGGAAAAAAAAAAAAAAAAAACAAATGAATTCCAACCATAGCATACCATATGAAATGTATTGTTTATAAAGTAAATAAAGTAGACTATACCTTCCTGCTCATTTTCTTAGATTAAAAGATACATTTCATTGTTGTTCTCCCTATAAAAACTAAGTATTACACATATGCAGGTCTAGTTGCCCTTACTTAACTTGATATAGTGTTGCCCAACTATTTGAAGCCAGCTGCACAAATCTTGTTTAGCTGTTTAGCTATCATGTTTACATGCCTACACGGGTCTTAATTTCGAAAAGTCCACAAGCAAGCTTTTCTCTACCCCACAGACAGAACCATTTCTACTCCTACATATGTTCACACTATTAAGAGATGGTATCAAAATTGTTTCTACCTAGAAAAATACTTGAGACTAATAATGCTCATGAATATCATTTTCTTAAGATTTTTAAGTAATTGTTTCAAAATGAAGCGCTTAACAAAAGGTTTCAAGGTGTTTTGGCAACAAATAGCAAAATAGAAAAAATTGTTGTTCACATCCAAAAGAAATTAAATTAGAAATCAAAATTAACATCATTCCATACAAATACTTAAACCTCATTCAATACTTATGATGACACATTTAACTA
The DNA here is from genome assembly GCA_036172215.1 of Camellia granthamiana. NCBI lineage: Eukaryota > Viridiplantae > Streptophyta > Magnoliopsida > Ericales > Theaceae > Camellia > Camellia granthamiana. Next base: position 61,252,732 of record CM069911.1, on the reverse strand, counting down.
AGAAATGGTAGCATTGTTTTGCCAAGCCATGTTTGATACTAAATAACTTTCTTAATTGGCACAATAAAATATTATAAAGCAAAAGAATTCCTAATAGTCTTTAGGGTTCATTTGGGAAGTGGGTTGGCTTTTTGGTTTTTTTGGCTATTTTAACCTGGGGCTAAAAAGCTTGATTTGGAAAGGGCTTTTGGCTTTTTTTGGCTTTTTTGTGAAAGAAATAATGTAATGATTATGGATTGGATGTGATGTTATCTTATTGGGCTAAAAAGCCTATTTTGTTTTTTGTGACTAAAATAGCCAAAAAAGCCTCAATCTTGCCTTCCCAAACGAAGGCTTAGACTGTTTTCGGTAAAACCAACATGCCAGTTGCATTGCATGACAGGTTTCCCAAAGATCCTCTAGCAGTGACAAATGAATTGACCAAAAATCTAGAGCCACTCTGAATATGTTTACCATCAATGTCCAAGTAAGTCAACCCTAGACAATGAAAATTTACAGGAAAACTTCTTAAGGAAAGTGTTCTTGAAAGTTTATTGAACTTAAAAATAAAACATTTTAAGAAGAAAAGTGTTCTTATGGAAATCACAGGTGAATATTTGAAATAAAAAGTTTGGTAAAATAAAAAAGAGTGTTGAGAAACTTGGAGGTTGACTTTAGAGGAGTTGAGATGAATTGGATAATACAACTCTTGCTTTTAATTTACTCATCAAATATTTTAAATGATTATTTGGTGAGTGGTTGTCTTTGCTCACCTCTTACACTTTCACGTACTCCACATCAGACGACATAGAGTTGGGCAATCATGCCTTATATTTAATTCTTTTGCAAACTTATATGTGTATACCCATGATTTTTTTCTTTTTTCTTTTTCCCGTCATGTAAAACTAACTAGTTTATTTTTGGACATGTAAAATTAGTTAGTTCACACGCTTATATTAATTGATGATATGTATTTCATACTTGGCTTTGTAAGCTCATTTTTGGCTTTTTAAGGCTAATTGTGGGAGTTGTAACTTTATAATCAAACTCTAATTACTTCTAACGTATTGGCATTGTATTCAAGTAATTGTTACGCAATTTCATTTTATTTAACATTTTCTTTTAGATCAGTGATTTTATTTAACATTGAAAATTGGAAGAAAAAAAAAAAAAACTTTTATTTAAATCTGTACCAAATTCATTTGTGTCATCAATCAATATTTTTGGAGTTGTTTAACTCCCAAAAATCACATTCTTCTTAAACTAAAGTCCTACCTAAAGTCCCTTAGGTTTAAGGGTTGACTGAGACTTCTTTACAAGCTTATTCAGATCATTTTCCACCAATGCATAAAATCAGCCTGATTTGTAATAGAATTGGAAATTATTATATTTAATTCATGTTTTGAATCCAAATAAATGTGATTTCCAAGTTATCATAATTTGATTAATTAAATAGTGACCTACCAATTGGCATTACGATCAACAGGAATGTGGACTTAAAATTGGGTTAAGCAACCCTAATAATCATACTTGACGAAATAATCCACCAGCTTTAGAAACTGGAGTGTGACACTCCACAATCTATGGCATGTCTAAATAAAAGCGCCATGTTTCTTTATTTACTATCCTAAATTGTCACATGTTTGTGTACGATTGATTATTCAATTGATTGCTAATGGCCTGATTTACGTATCTTTATTTCTCAGAAGATAATAGATTTGCTATCCTAAATTGTCACTTGTTTGCAGATGATTGATTATTCAATTGATTACTAATGACCTAGCTTACACATTTTATTTCTATAGAACTCTAGAAAAACCCTAGATTGCGTCAGCAATTGGGGGTGTTTAAATAGCCGATGACCCGATCCAAACTGACTGACCCAAACAAATCACGGATGGTTTTGACACTACGGACACCGTCTGCAGTTTGGATATATCACTTTCACTTTTTTTTTTTTTTTTTTTGAGTTTCGGTCGAGTGATGGTTTGTTTTAAGAAAAGAAAATCCATTTAACTAGAACCGACCGACTCATATATATACATATATTATGACGTCTTGTTACCATTTGTTTGAGTGAAAAGAGTAGTTTTTCTCTTTATCTTCCCAAGACAAGACAATACCTCGCCTTATCACTCCATGTTACTTCATCACCGATCCACCCTCTCTCTCTCTCTCTCTCTGAGAAACCCTAAAGCATCTAACCTGTCACCACAATCTGTAGACTTCAAAACTCTAAAAATCCTCTCAAATTTCTGGTTCTCTCATATCTTCAAGCCTTTCACTCTCACAATTCCATTCACTGCTATCTCTCTCTCTTCACAAAATTCCCAAATAACAAAACCCCAGCCTCATTATCTTCACAGATCAAAGTTCCTACTCCGGCAAATATGGCTTTGCTATTTCCACGTCCGGCGAATATGGTTATGCCACTCCATCTCTAAATTTTTTTTCCAATCTCTATTTGACAACCTACACTGATGGTCCACTATATGAACTTTACAATTTGTACTTTTTTTCAGATATTTATCATTGGTGAGATGATTTTTTTTTAGTTTTATTTTTCCAGATCTGTTGATGAAATGGTTTTTTGGGATTATACAATACATAGTGACCAAAATCAGATCTGCAAGGCTGAACATGGTTTTTCCTTTTTTCTTTTGGTTGTCAGATGTAGTTCAGTTTGTCCAATCTGACCACCAAACTGATTAACCCAATTTCTGCAGTTTCAAACCATACATCGGTCAGAAAAGGGGTGAGTTTTTCCCAATCCGATTTGGTCAGGTAGGATGATGGATCAATTGTAAAACCGATCCGACTCTACCCGTGAATAGCCCCATCAGTAATCAACTTCTTTTTGTCTGCACATAAAATGCACACTAATCATCTACATCATAGGTGGAACGCGGAAGTCTTGAATATTTTTGTCCAACAGCATTCTCCAAACAATAGAAAGCGACAAAAGATCAGTTTGAAATAGCTAAAAATCCGTCTTCTAGAAAGCAACAATAGATCTATTTGGTTGGTATGGTAGTTGAAAACATTTTTACCAGAATGAATCTGGATGCGTCCACATCAAATTTGCAAGGTATAAAGCCAATTCCTAAACCTCTCAATGATTTTGAAAAAAAAAAAAAAAGGTTCCAAAATTTATGAGTGGTCAAATTTTACTATTCTTAATTTTCCTAATCCTCAACCCAGCAACACATCTTGTGTATTATTTCCCCCACTCTAAACTTACACCTAAAATAAGGTGACCAAGCCCTACCATGCAACTAACAAAAATATTCCCAGACTGAATGCATCTTAATTTTGGACAAAGAGGTGCTGGGTTACAAAAAAGGAAACCAGCAACAGTTCATTTCATCTTCTGCTTTGGTGCAAATTAAGAGCCATGCATTCTCATAGAAACAGATACATCATGGCCTTCATGAAGGGATTCACAACAAAAAAATCCTCTTTTTCTCTTATTTTTTTGTGAGAGTTTAAACGTCATGCAATGTCAATTCAATATCAAATTATCACACTTTGTCTACAGATAAATCTCGAAACCTTTTTTTTTTTTTTTTTTCTTTTAAATATTTGTGAATGTAGATTCTCAATATGCAACAATCAAGTATAAAGATAACCTCATAGGTTGACGAAACCATGTAAGATTCACCAAGGTTGCCGCACACAAAATATAATAACAACAATAATTTTTTTTTTAAAAAAGCTTCTCGTTTAGGAAAAAACTTTTATGCAAGCCTCTTTTGTTCAAACAACACCATATACCATTCTTGTAAGATGGCAAAAAAAAGCTAATATGAGGTGAAGTGCTACTCATAGGCACATCAGAAAGTCCCATCAGGATCACTTATTTAGTCAAAACAGTCCACAGTTGTTTCTCTCATATTTATTTTCTACAAAGGGAAATATATGTTTTAATGAATTTATAATCAGAGGGGAAAAAAAATGGACAAGGGAAGAGATTTTAGAAACTACCTTTATCACATTGTAATTGATTCATCCAAGGAAGCCAAACACCATCATCCCACATTCTAGTGTAAGTGTCATACAACAAACTCATTCTCACTTTGCATAAGACGCTACTATTCTAGGTAAAGTTTACTTCGCCTTATGTGGTTTAATAATTCTTCTTAATCTCCCCTTGTTTCTCACCCTCCACATATTCAAAAATAATAATTAGAAATTGATTAACTAGGGACAAAGCCTAAAGTTACTTCATCCTATGCTAATCTGCTAACCTACATACTTAGGAGTCCATGCCATTTATGGATCCATGTCATTTATGTTTCTAGGTAAGACAAATTTTGCTCCATGGAACACAACCCCTTGCAGCTTCTAACTCCATGAAAATGAAAATAGAAAGTTCAAAATTGCTTCAAAGATGTTAAATGTTCCAAGGAAATAAGTAAATAATGGTTCTTCACTGTCCAATAACATCTAATCGGTATCCTAACAACCGATTCCAAAAATTTTATAAAATCCTACTAATAATTAAATTTGTAACAGTGTTTTCAAAGCTAGACACATTCCATTTTATACCCTTGTATTACTAAACATATGTCTCATTAGATGCATATTGCCGTATAAAAGTTTCACCAACCAAACCAGATAGACAAAATACATTGGTAAATTTTGCATTGCAATAGGATAGAGGATTAGAAATCATTCAAAACACTTTAAAATATTGGGCAAGCTTGTTATAGTTTTTGTCTTTTGTAATCCCAAACAAAAAAATCATAAACTGACAAACTGGAAATTTTGTTTCACTGACTAAATTTTTCTGAAAACACCCCATATTTAATATGCATTTTAAGTTGAATTCTAAATTTTTGAAGAAAAAAAATATATTCACAAAAAATAAATATGATACGAAAACATCAAAAAGAAATGAACAGCCCCTTAATGTTCTAAGCAGATTGGATTAGAAGAAAACAGAAAGAACAACAGAAATTGAAAACACGAATAGAAACATACCGCTGGTAACTAGTAAGTGATTGAGTCCTGCGTAATGCCTTAATTTTTTCTTCGAGCAAGGCCCGTTCATGCAATGCAGCCACAGCTGCTGCTACTTGGGAAACTAAAATCACTCTGCTATTAATGGATTCACCCAGTACACTATTTCCATCATCCTCCACACCCTTTTCAAATGGCTCTACAGATTTACCACCCACATCATCCTCCAAACCCTTTTCAAATGGCTCAACAGAATCACCATCCACATCATCCTCCGCACCCTTTTCAAATGGCTCTACAGAATTACCATCCACATGATCCTCCACACCCTTTTCAAATGGCTCCACAGATTTACCATCAACATCTCTCGAAGCAGGTGATTCGGGGGCTTTTTGCTCCAGCAGGAACAATGAAGAATTCAATGAAATATTTAACATCCGTTGTTTAAGCGTGTCAATGGCAAAAAGCTTCCCATTCACCTCACCATACAACACAGAAAACTGAAAAGACAACCACTTCAATACCTCAACCAAAATGGGACACTTTAAACTCATAGCAGCTGGATTCAACTCCCTCGCATCTCTGTTCAATACTGAATCCACCGAACCAGCAGCTTCCCTCACAATTGCTTTCAAACAAAGCTGAAAAAGCAAAACTATATGGTCCCTCATAGGCACATCAATCACAACACCATAACGAGGCGAATTCACAATTACCCATCTAAGGAAATCACAATCTTCAGCCATAACAGAACACAAAATGATCCGAAGAACTCTATACGAATAGGCAATAGGATAATCCCTCCACGACTCGATTTCGCTCCTAACAAGCCACAACTCCGAAGGAAGAAGCGTAACACAATCCCTAGAGAAACCCTTAATTTCACCATTATCACTGCCTACAAAATTTGCACACTGAATCGATAGAATACCTGGGAGAGAGAAGGTTCGGCTCGAACTATCTCGATCGGCAGAGCTAACTACGCCGGGGCAATTACGGTAGAAGAAATTGGGGCCGAACTCGCAGTAATCGTCGAGGGAGAAGCAGAGGTCGGAGTTGGGATCGTGTAGGGTTTGAAGGAAGCGGTTCTGGTTGAGCAGTTGTTGGGAGGGTTTGAGAGTGTTGGGGTAGCGCAGTGATTGGAGTAGGAGTGGGTCGAGGTTGAGGAGAGGGGAAGGGGAAGAAGGGCATTGGAGGGAGTGGCGGAAAAGGGATTCCGGCGGAAGGCGGTGGTGGAAATTGAAAGGGCAGGGGCAGAGGGTGGCGGCGGCGGCGGCGGTGGTGGTGGGGAGGAGAGTGGAGATGGAGTGGAGGGTGGTTTCGGAGAGGTGGATGAGTGTTGAGAGAGCGGTTGGGAGATCGGGAGGCTGCGGCAGAGGCGGAGGTGGCGGTTGTGAAGTGATTGAGTTGGTGGTGGTGGAAGAGGGATGGTGGTTGAGATGAGAATAGAAGAAGTTAGGGTTAGGGTTAGGGTTAGGGTTATGGGGTGACGGAAGAAAGGTGAGGTATGGTAATGGAGATGGAGGATTCATCGCAGTCTCTTCTTCTTCGTCGTCGTCCTCCTCACTGCACAGAAAAAGCTTTTACCTTACCAGAGTATTTGATTCGACGGACTGGATAAGGGAATTAAAATTGATCTGAGTTGAATTTTGGAATTATAAATTAGAAAAATGATTGGTAGCTCGGGAAGATTGGCTCGAACTTTGGCTCGACAGCCCAAAACGACGTCGTTTTGGGCTGCCTTTTTTTTTTTTTTTTTCTTTTTCTTCTTTATTTCTTTCCTTTTCATTCTTTCCCCTCATTCTTCTTTATTTCGAACACACAGACGGAGAGGGAGAGGAGTTTGTTTGGGTCTGCAGTAATTGATGAAGATGATGTTGAAGATGATGAAGATGATGGGTCTGCAGAAATTGATGAAGATATCTGAAACAGGGGCGATTTTGAAGATGTCTGAAGATGATGAAGATGATGATGTTGAAGCAAAAATCGCCCCTGATGAAGAAGATGGGTCTGCAGAAATCACCCCTGTTGAAGCAAAAATTTTCTTTTAACAAAATTTTTTTTTTCAAGCTTCAGATCTTCAAAAATCTTTAAATTTTTTTTTTCTTCAAGCTTCAGATTTTTAAAGATTTTTGAAGCTTCTGAACAAAAGCTTCAAAAATTAAGCTTCTGAAGCTTTAAAAATCCTTTTGCAAAATTTTGATTTTTGCAAGCTTCTGAAAATTTTTTGTTCAGGGAGTCATGTTCGGAAGCTTTTTGATTATCAAAATCTTTGTTCTGAAAATTAATATTTTGTTCAGGGAGTCATGTTTAGAAGCTTTTTGTTCTGAAAATTAATATTTTGATTATCAAAATCTTTTTTCAAAATTTTAAAAATCTTTTTGCAAAATTTTCAGGGAGTCATGTTCAGAAGCTTCGGAAGCTTTAAAAATTTTCTAAAGCTTCAGATTTTTAAAAATTTTTGCACATCTTTAAAGATTTTTGAAGCTTCTAAACAAAAGCCTCAGATCTCCAAAAAATTTTCTTCTGAACAAAAAATTTTTGATAATTTTTTTTTCTTCAAGCTTCAGATTTTCAAGCTTCAGATCTTCAGATTTTCTTCAGATTTTGATAAAAAAAAATTTGATGTTGATGAAAATGGATCTGGATCTGCATCAGATTTTGAACAAAAAATTAATGTTCAAATTCGGAGGTTGATCTCTCTCTCTCTCTCTCCCCTCCTCTTTCTTCTTTCTTCTTAGTTTCAGACCAGACCAGACCAGACCAGACCAGACCAGAGAGAAGGAAAAAAAAAAAAAAAAAAAAAAACATCAAAACGACGTCGTTTTGACGTCGAGCCATTCGAGCCGCTCCGATTTCGAGCTACGAATCGGAACTGTATAAATTATTTTTGGGAATTATTTGATTGGATTGGATGTGTATTTTATATTTATTTTTTTATGAGATTAAATATCTGTAAATGATTTTTTTTTTAAGTGAATTTAATGTTTAGTTGGATGGATAGAATAAAGATAAATATTCAAAAAAGATTATTTTACGCTTATAATTTATAATTTATATTTTTTATTTAACATATAATTTATAATTTAACAACATTAAAAAAAAATTAATTTATAAGGTCATAATTTTTAATTAAATTAAATTTATATTTTTTATTTTTTATTTAATATATAATTTTAAATTAACAATACTAAAAAAATAATTTATAAATGTTCAAAGATTATTTTACCATTTTCTAATTGTTTACTAAGTAATAGCATGAGGGTAAAATGGACATTTCACACATTAGTACAAATCCCATGAAAATAATTCCACCCCCCGGATTGTCTCCGTTTGGCAAGCGCTTTTTTGGCTTTTTTAGCCACAAAAGACAAAATAGGCTATTTTAGTCACAACAAACAAAACATCACATTTAACCCATAATCATTACACTCTTCTCTCACAAAAAAAGTTAAAAAAGTCAAAAAGCTAAAAAGTTCTTTCCAAATCAAGCTTTTTAGCCCAGGCTAAAATAGTCAAAAAAAGCCAAAAAGTCAACCCACTTCCTAAACGGAGACTTAGGCCTTGTTTGGCATAACCTATATAATCCATCTTTTTATCTTTTTATCTTTTTTCCATCACATCACCTCTCTACTTTTCTGCACATCTTTTCGTAAAAAGACAAAAAGTGCACTTTTTTAGGACACCCCAAACCAACCCTTAGTCCGTCATATGAGGGATATGAAGTACGGCCGGACTCCATGCCCGGCGAACTAAAATTGCACCAAACGATGGACATCCTCCCCCATTGAATAAGCAATCCGAACAGTAAATAATTCCCCTCTAATCCCTTGAATCAAACACACCTTATGTTTGGAAACCTAGGAGAGAAAATAAAACAAATGATTACTTAAGTTATAGGGGAAAAGAAAAGAAATGAAAGGAAATAATTGTAATTTCTCTCATTCTTATTTGATAAGTAATAAATAAAAGAAAATAAATTATCATGATTTCTCTCTTTTTTGTTTGGTTAGATTTCATTAGAGAAAAGAAAAGAAACTGTATTATGTTATATTACTAAAATAACATTTTTTTATATTTTGTCACTATATATGAGCATCTCCAATCCTCACTTTTTCTTTTCTTTTCTTTTTTTTCATTCAATTTTGAGAAAAATTTTAGTTAAAAGTTTAATCTAATATGAAATAGTTTAATCATTGCTATTTATTTTTCACCAAATATATTTCAGAAATTTTAAAGTTCACCAGTCATGACTAATATTTTTTCATAGGTGCATGGTCCTAATGATTCAAAACTTCTGATATCATGACAAAAAAATCCAACAAATGCATAACCAATATTTTTGTTATTGCAGGTTGGCTTTGTGAAGACCTCGAGCGCAAAGTGACTCAATACATTTGTGGGGGAACAAAAAGTCCCCAATATCCTGAGATCAATCAAGAAAATAACACGAAATTGAGTAAAAAAAATGGATATTAAAGCAAGGAATTCATCATCCACAAAAGATCTAAAAAGAGTTAAAATCATCCACAAAATATCCAAAATAAGTTCAAAGTCATCCACAAAAGACACCACATCCTAAACGGAGTCAAGTACAAAATACAATAGACATCTCTGATGTCCCCTTCAAAGAAATACGATCCTATCTATAGAAGAGTTACTGACGATTCTCAGGGTCATACATCATGCTCTCTAAAGTTTCCTTGCGATATTCCACTAGGCAACCAAAGAATTGCATCATCCTCTCAGATTTCTTGGTAAGAAAAAGGTATGCCTCAGTAAATAAGTGTGGCGCAATTCCAATTTCCTCTAATGCTTTATGTAACTCTCCTCTAGGAAAACATCCTTGGGATTTCTTCATAGAAGCATTTCCCTCTCTTGTAGCTGATGCGATATCCTGCAATGATGTCTTCAGTATGTCAGCGTCCTTCTTACCATCATTTGAGAGTCTTTTTTTCTTTGCCTTCGGAGATGTTCTACTGTCAACAATATCTTCATCCACAAGATTAAAACTTTCCAAGTTTGCTTCATTTTGGTGCACCAATTCATCAATGACTTCAATTCTATCTACATGATCATTATTTGATGAGTTGGCCCATCGTCGTACTTTTTCCTTAGCAGTTTCAGCACCTACACCAATTGCGCTATGCTTTTCATAGATCTCAGCCAGCTTTTCATAGTTGCCAATGGGTGTACATTTCCATTTCTCAGCATGTGGTTTCACTTTTTACCAAAAAAAAAAAAAAAGAAAAGTTATAGTTAAATATAAGTTATGTTTTTCTATTCTTTTTTTTTTTAAAAAAAAATCAACATAAACTGAAATTAATTGAAGTACCTCAATCAATGCCTCCCAAACTTTAGGTTCAGTAGTGAATATCCTTGTAACTGGGCTCCAAGCAAAATCACTGGTATGCTTGAATAAATCATAGCACTCAGCAAAATGCTCTTTGATAGTTTTCAACCTATTCTTGACTTTGGCCTTATCTAAGTCCAAGTTGTATGTCTCACGTAATTCCTTTATTATTTTATCATATGCTGAAGTAGTGAAAGTTCTATTGACCCTATTTCCTTTAACATGTTGGTAATACAATGCATTAATCAATGCATCATCCATTTGATTTGTCTATGAAAGTTTTTCTCTCTTACAATCTTCGGACTTCTGTGTTTTTTTACCAATTTATAAAATCTACATCAAAATAAATTCAAAGTAACATCATAAACCACAATAATGTCATCACAATAGCAAAATTATGAATACATCCGAATCTACAACAAAATAAATTCAAAATAACATTATAAACCACAATATTGTCATCACAATAGCAAAGTTATAGATACATCTGATCTGATGTTCAAGTACTTATCACATAAAATCAAGATGGCTAGCAAACATGTAAAAACTAAAATATCACTCTTGATTAGCAACATAATCAGACCGCATTGTAGCTGCTATCACATTTCTAATGAGTTCCCCTTACTTTGCATCCTCATCGGTATCACTTGGTGCACGAGTCGTTTCTTGAGTTTGACATTGATTTTCAAGCTCTTCGTCTACTTCAGAAATAAGCTTTTCATCTGGATCCACACCCATTAGAAAGTTATGTAAGATGCAACATGCTATTACGATATCTGATTGTGTGTTAACCGAGTAAGTAGGCTCAGCTGTGTTTACTATGATCGAAAATTGCATAGCGATCCTGGTTGTGACCCGTCACTCATTGTATTTCGGACTCGGGTTTAATGTTTCTATGTTGTTGTTTATCTCTTTCCTCCCTTGTATCTCTTGAAAGTGGCATTTGGATTGTGGTGATTGAATTTGGAACAAGTTGGTTGCATGTTTTTCCCAAACCTTGTTGCCCAGATTTTTGGTCCTCTGCTCGAGCGGCCTTTATTGCGCTCGAGCGGGTTTTGTATATTTTGGTCATCCGCTCGAGCGTCCTTTCCTGCGCTCGAGCAGGATGTGCAAGCTCTCAGTACTTTGCACGTTTGCAAAAGTACTAGAGATGTGTTTTCCACGCTCGAGCGACGTTTTCTACGCTCGAGCGGCCTTCTTTGAGCTCGAACGGGTTGTCTGTTGTCTGCAAAAAAATACTAGATGTGTGTATTCCACGCTTGAGCGGGCCACTTTTGCGCTTGAGCGAAACAAAACTTTGTGTCTGACGCTCGAGCGTAGACTCTTTCGCTCGAGCGGACTGTGCGTATATCAGATTGCGAAAGTAATGTTTTGTATCACTTTTTCGGTTCTTTCTCTCTCTAAAACTTTCCAAAAACCTATATGTGAACATTTTCTCTCTAAAATACACTCTCTCTCTACATTTTGGCTTTGATCCCTTGATCTATACATCCTTGTACCTTTGAGAGAAAGTTAGAGTATCTCAAGATCTACATTTCTACCCGATTGGAGTTGGGTTTTGTCATCTTTGAGGCTTCTCTCTTGCTTAGCTCGTCTTCTTTCCTTAAGGTAAGGATCTTTCTACACCTTGTTATGATTTTTAACTGGGTCATTTGTGGTTATGTAACAATGATGGGTTTGGGGGTATTTTGAACACAAACCTAGGGTTTGGGCGAGATGTAAAAGAGGGGTTTTTGATATAAATGAATATGGGGTTTGAAAATGAAGTATTGTGGTGCCAAAATAGTTGATTTTGGTATTTGGTTGAGATTTGGGAAAAATGGGAGGTTTGCCCTAGAATGAGTATTATGTTTATTTTGTACAAATAAAAATGAAATTGATGTTGTAAATATGGAATTGGAAAAATATGGAGATAGATGGTGAATTGAATAGATGATATGTCTCATCTCTTGAAAGTTTTGAATAAATTATATGTCATAAGATTGTATATCTGTTTAGAAATATCTATGTTGGGCTATCGGTGGAGGATAGCTTTGATTGTTGTAGAAATTGCATGTGAATTAGGTGAATTAAAACTAATCATTTGATGGTTGCCATTGAACATGGCGATATGTAAATACATTGTGTATGTATATTTATTTGGGAGAAGAAATGGAAGGTACTCTGTGTGAGTGATTTTCTGATCACACTGCCCTCCTTAGTAATTCAGCTGTAGAGCATAGGCAGAATAGATGGCACCCTGCTGTCCTGCACAGAAAAAAAAGGCTCCGGCGGTGGTTCTTCCACCCAGGGGTACTCCGACGATCAAGTCAGTATATCTCTAAAAGATAATCAAGTATTCAACTCACAAGCTTGAGTATAAAAAACATACCTTAGACCCATGGGGGTGCCTCTCTTTTATAGCCAATACAATCCTAGTCCCAATAGGAGCCTAACTCCAATGGACTCAGGATTACTGTTAATCTGGAACTCCCAGTGGGATTAGGTTAAACCCTCTAAGAGTTTCATCTTTACCCAAACTGGAGTCTTCCCTCAATCTAGGACTCTTGTCCTTTATCCGCTTATCTCGGATTCCGATATCTTCGGAGATAACCTCGGCAACTCCGAGATCACCTTGGCGTAACTACCACGACACATGGCATCTCGGCTGACACGTCGGCGTCACCTTGCCACGTGTTGGTACTCAAAAAATATATCCCCACAACTGCCCCTTAGGTTCTATTACCTCGGCATTCTGAGATGATAGAACCTATATTGTTCCTCTTTCCAGTACTTCCACACAAGAACTCTTCAGTCGAGGTCGTTCATATCAGGCCGACATGTCTTCTTTCAAGAACAAGAATTCAAATGAACTCTCCTACGCGCATGAGCTGTCATGCATCACTTCTCAACCGTTCCACTTACGCGTTATATCTTCATTGGCCCGTGTCTGCGACGCGCCTGAAAACTGTTTTCCCTGCGTGCGCTGTCTGACGTGTGCGTTGCTCCAGGCATAATAAATGCCCTGTTTTGCCGCCGTTTCAAGTTTTTGATAAAACTTTTCTTTATTTCTTCCTTCCTTTCTTTACTTTTGCACTCGATTTACTTACTCTTTCTCTCTCTAAACTTTCTCAAATCCGCCATTGCTCTAGCTCCAAGCTCTGCAACCGTCTTCATTCTTCCATTTCAGCGAAGCTTTCACCGTTCCGTCATGTCTACATCCGTTGTCTGACCTCGGCAATCTTCATACCGGCTCCAGTTGTCTTGGTAAGCCCCTGTTCCTTTCATTCTTAATTCCTCTATGCTCGTTTGCTTTCGTGCTGCCATTATTGCTTTGTTCAAACCTTTGATTTGCTGGACTATTCATCTGGATGCGTCTATTCCATGATTTCGCTTATGTTTAGAACACTTGCACTGTTTCACTACTTTTTTGCCACTGTTCTTGAGCCTGTATTTCTTGTATTCTTTATGCTTTCAAGAACCCCACCTCTGTTCTTGATTCTGAAACTTCGTTCTTTGTTTATTGTTTTCTGTGTTTCCTTTCAGATTTGTGCCCCCAATCTGTACTTTCGTAGATTTTAGGTTTGGGATTTGTCTATAGAACCTACCAATTCTTAGGAAAAAGGTGAAACAATCCTTTCCAGCATTCACCTAGGTCAGATCCGAGGTCCCAAAAACCCTTTAAGAACATCCTCTTTCTGAATATCTCTACGCCGGGATCATGGGTATGTGGAGACATAGGGTAGATACCCCAACCAAACTTGAACACTTTAGGGAAGAGTTCAAAATTCCTGCCGACGTCCATCTGAGACTGGCTGGGGACGACGACTCTATCATGCCCATAGATAATACGATGCCCTTTCCCATTGTCGCCTTTACTGAATGTGGACTTCGGCTTCCACTCAATCCCCTCTTTCGTGAAGTTCTTCATTACTATAAGTTGAACCCCATGCAACTTACCATTAACTCTTATCGAGTGATTAACGGTATTATAGCCTTAGCTAGGCAGGAGAACGTTAGGGTCACCCTTGCCGACATCCAATATTGTTATACCATGTGTGCCCTTAACTTGAAAGAAAAAGGTTTCGTCTATTACCTCAAGCCGAGGTCCACCGAATTTAAAATCGTAGCCGACCTCCCAGACTCCAACAAGGGGGCTGGAGATGATTATGTTATTGCTTCGGGAAATTGGGAGTTTGGCGCAGACGAGGACGCTCATCTGTACCCTCTTTCTCGATCAGTTAAGGAGGGCAAGGGTAAGAGCCCAATGTCAATACTTAGTTGTTTTTTTCCAAGTGTTTCAATATTTTATCTGTTTCTAATGTCTGTTTTCTTCTTGCAGATGTTCGCAAGCCACTGAAAAACTTTCGCCAATCTTATGTTCCTGGCAAGGATTTAAGAAACTCCTGGACTTGCCAGTGCACAAAAGAAAAGCGCCTCTTCTTCTCAACTTTGTCCCAACATACAAATCCATTCTGCCCGACGTCTCCAAAAGAAAGAAGAAAAGCCTCTCTCCACCTTCTGTCACAACTCTAACCGCTTCTACATCCAGAACAGATCAAGGATCAACATCGGATCCAGCCGATCAACCATCAACCTCAGCTCCATACTTGATCCCCATACCTGAACAAAAACGTCAGCGAAGACTTGTCAAAACTGGCGAGATAGGTCGTCCAAAGCCTGTTGCTGAAGATCTCCTGGCCGACCTCCTTACTGACGTCGATGCTCAGCCGACGCAAACCATGCCTCTACCAAAGCCGAAGAGAGCCAAGAAAGCCCAGCCAAAGGTTAAAGTGACTCAGGTTGAATCTGAGGACACTTTACCTATTTCCAAACTTGCTGAGAGTAAGAAGACTTCTTCCATTTCTGCCAAAAGGTCTGCTGAGGCCCAACCTTCTGAATCCCCCAAATCGAAGAAGCCAAAGTCGTCGTTTGCGACGACTTCGGGTTCTAAGAAACCAGATGTCCCTTGGGCGCCTGCAATTACTCTTGAAGACAGGCCAATCATGACCAGTGAGAGCGCTGATGACATTAATGTCGGCGTTGCTCTTAGTACGGCGTTGCTCCTTCCTGGTGATCTGGAGCGAAATGCCGGGTATAGTGAGTATGAGAACTATGCCCTAATGCTCCAGCACTCCGTTCAAGTAAGTGTTCCTACTCGGTACCCTTTTTTTTCTTTTCTGTTTTCATATTAAAGAGTTTTTCCTAATACTTCTGTTTTCTTTCAGGCCATCCAGCATGCCCATTCGTTTTCAATGCAATCTTTCAAGAATCGAGAGAAGTTAACCGATCTGAAAAGGGAGTTTACTGCCCTCCAGAAAACCAATAAAAGTCTTCAATTAAAAATGAAGAAGCTGGAAGACCAGGCCGAAGTTGTCACTAAGGCCCAACAGATAACAGAAGAAAAAGCTGAATCTGCTGAGGCTATCAGGAAGGTCGCCGAAGCCGAGAAAAAAGAGGCCGAGGATAAAAAGGCCCATGCCGAAAAGGAGCTTGAGGAGGCCTTGGCTACGAAAGAAGCCGAAATCAAAGAAGCTGATGAAAAAGCTTACGCCCAAGGTATAGCCGACGTTACTGAGGACTACAAACTCCAAGTCAGGCAGGCATGCAACAGGGGCTTGGCCCTTGGTTGGATGTCCCTAGCCAAAAAGCTCAACGTCTCTGATGATTCACCATTCCGCAATGCCGACGCTATCCCACTTCCATTTCCTCTACCCCCACCTCCAACTCAAGCCGAAGACGAATCGGAGTCTGAATCCGAGGATGAGGATAAGGATGATGATGAGGCTCTAGTAAGGAAGCCTAAAGATGCCACTGAGACCAAGTCCCCTCCTCAGGATAATCAAGTCCTAGACTTGACTCATGAGGACGAAGATGAGGAGGTTGTCAAGGAGGCTACTCCTGAACAAGCATCATCTGACGTTCCTCCAACCGATAAAAGTCTTGACCAAACACTTGCCGAAATCGATGCCGAGATCGTGGCAGAAAAGGCTGCCGAAGTAGTTCTTCAGGAATCTGCCGAGGTAGTTCTCCAAGAATCTTCCGAGGTCCAGACTCAAATTGCGCCTGAAGTGTGAAGAATCACAACCTTGATATCTTCTGTACTTTTTTGTTTTCTGGATAATATAAGTTTCTTGTATGGCCAATGTGCCTCCAGTTTATGTTGAATGTTTTAATATAACTTTCTCTGAATGTCTGCACTCTTTTTCTTTGGCTGCCTCTATATGATTCTATACTTAGAATATTTTGCATGCCTTACATACTCATCCTTCTTTGTATAATCTTCTTGGGGTTACATACCTCGGGTGTAATAACTGCAAGCTTTACTTCGGCAAGATACTGACCTGTAAACTTTTTATAAATTTCAACAAGTGTTTAAACAGTGATCTTGGTCTAACCTACTTGTAAATTGCTACAAATTTCAACAAGGATTAACATATACTGTAAACTTTTCTCAAGTTTATAACAAGTGCTAAACAATGATCTACTTGTAAATTGCTACAAATTTCAACAAGTGTTTAAACAATATACTTAGCTTTTACCTTAACCTATAAATTGCTGCAAATTTCAATAGATGATCATATGTCGGCTTAACATCATCTTGTAAATTGTTACAAATTTCAACAAGTGAAGATAAGGAATCAGCTTAACTTCAACTTGTAAATTGCTACAAATTTCAACAAGTGAAAATAAGGAACAATCTCGGCTTAACTTCAACTTGTAAATTGCTACGAATTTCAACAAGTGAAGATAAGGAACCAGCTTAACTTCAACTTGTAAATTGCTGCAAATTTCAACAAGTGAAGATAAGGAATCAGCTTAACTTCAACTTGTAAATTGCTGCAAATTTCAACAAGTGAAGATAAGGAACCACCTTAACTTCAACTTGTAAATTGCTGCAAATTTCAACAAGTAAAGATAAGGAATCAGCTTAATTTCAACTTGTAAATTGCTGCAAATTTCAACAAATGAAGATAAGGAATAATCTCGGCTTAACTTCAATCTGTAAATTGCTACAAATTTCAACAGGTGAAGATAAGGAACAATCTCGGCTTAACTTCAACTTGTAAATTGCTACAAATTTCAACAAGTGAAGATAAGGAATCAGCTTAACTTCAGTCTGTAAATTGCTACAAATTTCAACAGGTGAAGATAAGGAACAATCTCGGCTTAACTTCAACTTGTAAATTGCTACAAATTTCAACAAGTGAAGATAAGGAATCAGTTTAAAGCATATTCTTCTTCTCTTTGCCCCCAATGGGAACCTAAATTGTGTGAGTGATTTTCTGATCACACTACCCTCCTTAGTAATTCAGCTATAGAGCACAGGCAGAATAGATGGCACCCTGCTGTCCTGCACAGAAAGAAAAGGCTCCGGCGGTGGTTCTTCCACCCGGGGGTACTCCGACGATCAAGTCAATATATCTCTCAAAGGTAATCAAGTATTCAACTCACAAGCTTGAGTATAAAAAACATACCTTGGACCCATAGGGGTGCCTATCTTTTATAGCCAATACAATCCTAGTCCCAATAGGAGCCTAACTCCAATGGATTCAGGATTACTGCTAATCTGGAACTCCCAGTGGGATTAGGTTAAACCCTCTAAGAGTTTCATCTTTACCCAAACTGGAGTCTTCCCTCAATCTAGGACTCTTGTCCTTTATCCGCTTATCTCGGATTCCGATATCTTCGGAGATAACCTCGGCAACTCCGAGATCACCTTGGCGTAACTACCACGACACATGGCATCTCGGCTGACACGTCGGCGTCACCTTGCCACGTGTTGGTACTCAAAAAATATATCCCCACATACTCTATATGTGATTATGGGTTTAAATGCATTGCATATGTATAATCGTTTGGGAGGAGAAAGGGGATGGACTCCATTATAATTAAGTTGGTAGAAGTGTCCTGGGTGAAAGTCCCGAAACTATACATGGGTGTCGATCTCGCGGACGAAATATCTGTAAAATGGCGAATCGAAAACTATACATGGGTGCCGATCCCGCAGACGAAATATCCGTAAAATGGCATTGGAAGTATTGTATGTCATTTGTGAGATTGCTAACCAATGAGATGTAGTCTCATTTGGGTTGGAAAATAAGTAAAATTGGCTCATGTGTTGAAATAAATGAAAAGAAAATGAAATGGGATATGGACTTGGTTCATGTATGATTTTATAAGATGTAAATGTTTGACCCCTGGCCTTGTATATGTATGCTACACTTATAGCTTCGTTAAATCTCATATATTGTGATAGATTGTTTCTACTGGGCTTTGGCTCATCCTACTTGGGAAACCATTTTCAGGTACCGGTGACATGCCTCCTCCAAGGTCGTAACTTGGAAGGACTCAGAAGCCGGAAGCTATATTTTGTTATTTTGTGATTATATTTAAATGTTAAATTCAAGCCGAGGGCTTTACATGTATGGAGCTTATAACTCCTTTTTGTTGTAACCAAGGAGTGTCTTGGAAAGATGTAAACCTGTAGGGCATTTATTTTGTTGATTATTTATAGACATTACATGCTATAGATTCATGATAAACATTTATGAATGTATAACGCACGTAATAACTTTTGTAAGTTGAATTTTGATTAATGGAAGTATGTCTAATCTTTGGATTCATTCCTCTTATGAGTTGGATTATTTGTAATGTATTTTTGGGGGCGTTACAAATCGTTTCTTTAGCACACCAAAAGCTCTCTCCATGGCATTGCGTAAAGAAGCATGTCGGTGGTTAAACAACTCTCGAGCATTTTTTGGTGGATGGTTGGAATACTCTTTTCAAGTGATAACGCACACCTTTGTAAGGAGGGATAAGGGCACTCCTTAACATATACCCCACATCAACAAGATAAAATTTGCCTATTTAAAACAAAACACATCACTATTTTAAACCCTAAATCTATATAATTTAACAAAAGTTTCATATTATCTAAGCATGAATTATCGTTGGGTATTTTAAGTTTATCTTCTCTAGTGAGTGCATTTTTTATGATCCTTGGGTCAGATGCAGTCCCCTTCCACCCAGGTAAGACATAAGTGAATTTTAAGTCAAATGAATATGCAGCCAATACATTTTGTATAAGGTAACCTTTTCTACCACGATATCTCGAGGCATCCTTGCTAGATACTTTAACACGAACATGTGTTCATCAAGTGCTCCAATACAATCCTAACATAAATGTATCATGCGACAGTTTTATATAGAAATAAAACTAAAAATTTAAAGCGAAATGTAATATGAAATTTTTACCTTAAAATATGGATGGAACCTATTATTATTGAGTATTTCTGGAAGGACTTTTGATCCATTAGGTTGGCAAAGAAATCGATCTTCCAATGATATAAGAGCTCTCAAAAAGATTATGAAAATGCCGATTTACAGTCTCACTGGAGCGACGAAAGAAAAATGAAACATTTCTATTCGTCATGCTGTGTGAAAAAATGTAAAGACACTTTGCAACTTGATCCTTAACTGTTGCATGTTTTGTAGGTTTCAGACCACCATCTCTTTCAAGTACATGACACAAATCTTGAAATGCTTGCGGCTCCATATGGGTGATATTACAACAATTCTTAATACATTTAAGTTGTGTCATTAGTTCAATCCTCACTTTTTCTCTCTTCAAGTAATTAATATGATGGTCCACATACTTCTTAAGGTGATATTTTCTCTACATATACCAATATATCACATGACAAACAACTTGAACAACAGCTAACTTTTGCCTTCTATCCCACATAATCAAGTCCTTTCTTAGCTCTTTGTCTTGCTGATCCATTTATCCTATATTTTTTATTAAAACAAATCAGTATACTACACATCTAAACATTAATCAATATAAATAAACAATTAACCATTTTATCAAGTGCTCAGTGAGTTACAATTGTATTGTTTTTAATTTTAATTAAAATAAATTAGTATACTAAACATCAAAACATCAATCAATTTTATTTTTTTTATTATTTCACACTAGATTCACATGATAAACAAACCAATCAACCCATATATCTATTCTATTATTAAAGCCAACACAATAGTTGTTGTGGCTTTGTCACTACGTTCTTGATTTCCTACAGAATTTATGCAAGTGCATGATAGAAGATTTATAGATTGAATAGGGGCCACGACATGCAAAATGCAAAGAGATAGAGGAAATTTGTGAAAGGTACAAGAAAAAAGCAACCAGCAATTTGAGAGCACAAAAAAAGAATACATATATAATTTTGTATGGTAAATAGTATATATATACATAACAAAATACATATATAACAGAATATATGTATATACATATTCTCAAATTTCTTAAATGATAAATAATATATATACATAACAGAATACATATATAATTTTGGAGTTTTCAATAATATATATACATATACACATATAGATTCTGAACAACAAAATTAGGGCTAGCTTTTCTTTCTTATACATAACAGAATACATATATTTTGTTCTTATGTGGAATAGTATATATATTATGCGTAATAGTATATATTATTAAGAATAGCTTTTTTTATGCATAATAGTATATATATATATTACATATATACATAACATAATCAAAGAATGAAAATAGAAAGGATGATTATCTGCACGACAAAGAAGAGCCAGAAGAAAGTAGAGAGAGAGTTGGAGAAGTGGAGAGTCAAAAACGTTATGTTGGATATGAAAAACCCTTGAGGACATGGGTGTCAATCATTTTATTTCTTTTAGTTTTACAGGGACAAAATTAATATTATGAAAATATAAGAATCTATTGGTTTCTTTTCTCTCCCAATCTCTCCACTTTTGGGAATATTGAAAATGAGGGTTATAAGAGAAATGAGTTTCTTTCCGTTTCTCTCAATTTCTTCCTATTTCTCTCCACTTAAGTTATCCAAACAAGTAAGAGAAATACATATCTCTCCATTTTTTTTTTTCTCTCCAAATCACTTAATCCAAACATAATGTTAGTTATGGCCTTACCAAATCACAAAATTAATTCACTGTGTTTCATTTGGGCCATGTACGATTTAACTTTCGAAATGATCTCTTTTAATTTTGTTCATTGAAGTGCATCGTTAGATTCATTAGCTATACAATATAAGAGATTAAAATATTCTTATATTTTCGTCATTTATTCAAAAGGTAAAATTTATTTTAATCTTATGTGTTTTATTTTATGATCAATTTAACTCTTGTATTTTATTCATTATGCGATTTATTCCTTTAAAATTTGAAAATAAGCATATAACCTCTTTATGCCTATCATTTATTTTATACTTATTGTTAAATTAGACGAAATGTTTAACAATGCACTTTAGTCCACAAATCGCGTAAAGATTATGTAGTCATTTTTAAATATTAAGAAAGTAAACCCACATAATCCAAACTATAAGGATAAAGTAAAGTTTATTCTTAATTGTAATTAAAAGGATCCCATGATGTAAACTTACACGAGACAAGTATATTGTGTTAGGGTTAATTAGTTTTTAGTCCCATAGTACTGAATTTGTATTATTTTTATTTTTAATGTTTAAATTATATTAATTTAAAAAGTTTCTATGAAATTTCTCATAGTGAAATGTGTCTTCTAGGCTTGGGCTTGAACGACTACTAACTCCAGTTGAAGCTTTTTAGTCAATTCGGGGGAAGGCTGTATCTTTAATTAGAGTGGGGTGTAATAGTGGCTTAGGGTTGTAGCTTAATAGATTAGCATCTATAGTTAAGGCAGTTGTTGTTCTTATTCTTACAGTTGTTGGAGCTCTATCGAGTAAGGCAACTCTGTGGTTAGGGAGGCAGGAGAATCGAAGAATTGAATCCCTAGTTGTTAACAAGTGAGGAAATCGTAGATGGACTTGTAAGCTGACCTCCATCCATTATTCTAATCCACCTTATCCCAGTGAGCTAACAGCAACCAATGAACCTCCAATCCCAATGAGCTAATAACAACCAATGAACCTCCAGACTTGAGTTCATTGGCAACATCTTTATTTTTGGCATTCGAAAGGGAAGTGGTTGACCCAATAGCATCTATACACAATAAAAGTTCACAATGACAATGAAATTCATACTACAGTTGCAATTTATACATATTTTAAGATAATTTACAAATGTATCCTTTAAGATGTAAAAAATAAGATAAATTGTAAATACACTCCTTGAGGTTTGTCTAAAATACAAATTGTTTCATGTGATTTTAGAAATTACATCTTACCCATTCAAATTTCTAATCGCATTACAAATAACCATTTTCATTAAAAAACTTATCAAGTCAATTAACAATTTTAATGATATCATAAATATATTTTAATTAACAATTCAGATAATTTTATTCCTCTATAGGAGAGTAGTTAGGAATTTTATTTTTTTGTTAATTCTATTAAATAAATTTTTTTTTACAAATGATATTTGTAATTTTTAAAACTATAAGGGACAACTTGTATTTTAAGCAAACTTTAGTGGTATATTTTTAATTTATCCTAAAAATATGAATTTTCCCTTGTGTTTTAGAAATTACAAATACCTCAGTTGTATAAAATAAATAAATAAAAAAAATCCTTACATCCAACCTAACAGGAAAAAAAAATTACTCAAAACCCTCTAATACCAAAGTGAAATTGACATGTTTTTCATCCACCCTATGACACCCCAAAATATATTTACTTAATCTTTGGGAAAAAAAAATGTAATTATAACATTTGTTTAGACCATAGTAGAATATAGGGAACTTGTGCATAGTTGAAACAAGAGACCTCGTGGATGGCATTGCAAGCCATGTGGTGAAACCACATGATTGCACAGTGCTGCATAATAAGGGTCTTCTCACCTATAAATAGGTGAGTTGCATGCTAATCAAGTTACAAGAATAACAAACGAGGGGTATATTCGAAAGGAAGACAAAATTAGAAGTAAGAGTAAAAGATCAATTTTGATGCGAGTTTTATTATATTTTGAGCTACCATAAATTATTTTTAGTAAATTATGTTTTGCAACTTGTATTAGTTTAAGGTGAGTTGTATTATATTTTGAGCTACGATAAACTGTTTTATGTAAATTATGTTTTGGAAATCATATTAGTTTTTAAAAGTATATTATTTGTTAAATGAACTCTATTTGCTTAAAAGAGAAACCCATGGATATAACTATTTATTAAATGTGTTTTGCACAATTATTTTGTAAGTACTAGAGGTCCTATGCCTTCGAGAACTTAAATAACCATTGACCCTCTGAATTGTCACTTTTATGTAACCCCTTGTTATGTTCTGTTGTCATTTGAAGTGACCCTTTGTTGTCATGGATCTACTTACTCTTTGATTTTTAGTGTGGAGCAAAGTACTGTACGGAGCTAAGTGTTGCACTATTGTGGGAGTCACCTTTAGAATTCATACGAGCCACCTCTTAAGTTCATACATCTGTTATGTTCTGTATTGTGGTTATGATGATTTGCTTATATGATTTCTGCGTTATGCTTCTGTTATTTAAAATGATTTATGTATTTCTGTTATCGAACAAATCTCTGTTTATCCCAAATAATTATCCATGGTGATTTTTAAACGCTTATGCTCTCAGTATAATATTTTCTCACTCTACCATATGCTTATAGTTGTTAACCACTTTCAGGTGATGTGTCAGGACTAGTGCATGAGGTAGGCATAAGGCACTTTATAATTATAGTTCAGCTCTGGCAATTGAAATGAATAGAAGCTCCAATGTATATGTTATAATTAAGATTTGGGTACCCTTTTATTTTACTCCGCTACACTATTAATTTGTTATGACTTCAGTTATTGTCTTGTTGCGACGCCGAACCTTTGGGTACCAATTTTGGGTCGTGACAAAGGAGGGTCACTTATAGTGATAATATAGAGTAGAACAGAGGGTCACAATAAGTGACAACATAACAGAACCATTGGAACCGATCCAATAGAAATAAATGTATCAATGTGCGCAGCAAAAACGAAAAAGACAATTCTATAAATTAATTTTGAAGACACAATTTTAACAGGAGAGAAGAATGTGACACCCCAAAATATATTTACTTAATCTTTTAAAAAAAAAATGTAATTACAACATTTGTTTGGGCCATAGTAGAATATAGGGAACTTGTGCATAGTTGAATCAAGAAACCTCATGGTTGGCACGGTGAGCCATGTGGTTTCACCATGTTGTGTGTTGTATAGTACAACATAGTGCTACATAGTAAGGGTCTTCTCACCTATAAATAGGTAAGTTGTACGGTAATGAAATCACAAGAATAACAAACGAGGGGTATATGAAAGAGTGAGCCAAAGTCAAAAGTGAGAGCAAATGATCAAGTTTGAGGTGAGTTGTATTATATTTTGAGATACCATAAGCTATTTTATGTAAATTATGTTTTGCAAATGATATTAGTTTTTAAAAGCATATTATTTGTTATATTTGCTTAAAAAATAAACCCATGGATAATGTGTTTTGCACAATTATTTTGTAAGTATCACTGCGGAGGTCCCATGCCTTGGGAGACTTAAATAACCATTGGTCCTCTGAATTGTCACTTTATGTGACCCTCTGTTGTCATGGATTCACTGACCTTCTAATTTCTGGTATGGAGTAAAGTGTTGTGCAAAGCTAAGTGATGTGCAGAGCTAAGTACTACACTTTTGTGGGAGCCACCTCTAGAATTCGTACGAGCCACCTCTTGAATATATACATCTGTTCTGTTCTGTATCGTGATTATGATTACTTGGCTTATATGATTTATGTATTATATGTCTGTTATTCAAAATGATTTTCGTATTATATATTTTGTATTTTAATATCAAACTAAGCTTTGTTTAGCCAAATAATTATCCATGGTGATTTTATATCTTTATACTCTCAGTATAATATTTCTTACTCTGTCATGTACTTATAGTTGTTAACCATTTTCAGGTGACGTGTCAGGACCAGTGCGTGGAATAGGCACAAGGCACTTTATAGTCATAGTTTAGCTCTGGCAATGTAAATGAATAGAAGTTCCAATGTATATGTTTTTGTTATAATTAAATTAAGATTTGGGTATCCTTTTATTTTACTTCGCTGCACTATTAATTTGTTGTGATTTCAATTATTGTCTTGTTGCAACACCGAATCTTTGGATATCGAATTTGGGGCGTGACAAAGTGCCCACTACCAAATCCTTCTCTTTACACCATCACAATATTGTTTAATATTCCAAATGTTTGTAGACAATAGCGACGATTGTGTTGATCAATAGTGGGAGAAGGTGGTGTCATGGTTGGGTAAAGTGGTGTTACTAATTGAGATAAAGTAGGAAATAAAGATGTTGTTATGGAAAAAAAAAAGAAAATAAAATGTTTAACTTCATAATATGTATTTCTAAAAAAAAAAATTATAACTTACAACATACACTTCTTCGTTAATTTGCCATAATGGTTGATTAACAAAAGGGAGTTATTTGTTATGTGATTGGAACCTCAAAGGGTGAGATGTAATTTCTCAAGCGTGAAATAAAAATTTACATTTTTCATAAATCTTGAGGGATGTATTTATAATTGTCTTATTTTTAAAAGATATATGAAGAAGAGAATATATATATATATGAATGAAAAATAACGAAAAGAATAAAAGAGACAAATCTAGACCACGAAGAGAAATAGTTGAGCAACAAAGTAGTATTGGTGGTGGTGGCGCGGCGGTAGAGATGAGGTGGCTGAGGTTGTACATTAATAATGTCATGTAGTTGCTATTCTCGTTGTGCAATGTCGTTGAAGCTGAGCAAAGATGACAATGTGTAAATAATCTTGATGAAGAAATCAGTGATCATGATGACAATGCTTTGATTTGCCACTAGTTACACCGTTGCTCCATATATGAGATACCTTGCGATAGGGAGAAAGAAAGCGCCGAAAGAAAAATAACATAGACAAAGAGACACAAATATGTCATAATTTTTTTCTTATTCATCTATAATAATTTAAATCTCAAGGACTAACAAACAATTTTTTGTAGGTCAAAACTCTCATAGAAATATATAAAAAGATATATCCCTAATTTTTTCATTTTTTTTTTTTAAGGTGAAATTATAACTAAAATCAAATTGATTCATAATAAAGTAACATTATAAATGCTTTATAATCAATGTCACTATAGCTTATACCCAAACACAAAATTTTATAACTAAGACCAATTTCATTTAGGTTATGTTTTGATCATGATTAGGGTAGGGATTTAAAAAGAGAAAGAAAAAAAGTGTATAAAATATACTTATAGTTTATTTATATTTTACTTACTTTTTATATTTTTCCTTTTAAATCTCTAATCAAATTTTCTCTTTTATTTGTTATTATTATTATTATTTAGGTTATTGTTTTGTACCTTAAAGACACTTTAGACATTTGTTAGCTTTCGGGTTTGAGCTTATTAAAAATTGTCAAATGCACAAGTTGTGCTAACCTTATCTATTAACTAAATAATATTATTTTAACTGCAAAAACATAAACAAATAAATAAATTTGTGTCATTGTTTCATAACCACACCCCAAAAAAAAAAAAAAGTTATATTTAACCACTACAAAAATCTCATAACTAAAAATCACATCATTCATATCCAAAATTATAATAATATACTTTTCATATTTTTTTTATGGCATATTATATTTATTATTTTACTTATCAACTAGTGTAATAATTCGTATAATTTGTGTGTAACTCATATCTAATACAATACTGACAATTAGGCTAACACATTAAGACTTATTTTGAGAAGTATGTTAAAAACTATTTTTTAAAATTTTTTTTTGCCTTTTTTAAAAAAAAAAACATGCAAAAACATAGAGAGGTTATAACTCAAAAAATTCAAAAAATTTAAAAACTGATTTTTAACCCAATTATCAAAATAGGCCTAAATACATAAGATGGTAAAATTATTATTATTATTATTATTATTTTAAGAGAACTCTTTGAGTTTTAGGAGTAAAATGTAAAATGAATAAGAATTACCTTATTTGGTTCCAATTTTCTGAAAATTGAGTTTTTTATTTTTTGTTTTTTGTATTTTTGTATTTGCAATTTTTTTTTTTTTTAAATGCACCTAACCTAGATATACCTAAAAAATAAAAAAATTAATAAATATACAAGAATATGAAAATATACTAAATTCTTATATTTTTAATATTTAGTAAAAAAAATTTTAAAAAAATCCACAAATATTATACTTTTTAATTATATTTATATTAAGTATATTTAAAAACATTAAAAAATATTAAAAATATAAAAAAATTAATAAAAATAAAAAAAATACTAAAAATAAAAAACTTAAATTTAAAAAATTGGAACCATTGATAGACTAGGGAGCTCCTTGTAATTTTCCTAATTGCATTTGCAGCCCTAGTTATCAATTAGTTGAACAAACCAAGAAAACCCTTCAAAACCCCCAACTCAACAAGGTTACTACACACTGTTCATCTGCCACAGAGAGATATACAGAAAGAAGCTGAGACGGTACATGTATTCATCTTTTCCATTGTTGTGAATAATTGGAAGGTAATTCACTTTTTTAATTTGTGTGTGTGTCATGTACAGTATTAGCCGACTACAGATTGTTCTCGGTTGGAAATTTTTATTTCGTGAAATGAGTTCTTTCTTTCTTTCAATCAATTTAATTTTTTTTATTATCGATAAGCAAGTGAACTGGGTCTTTGAATTTGTTGGGTTTCAGAAGTTGAGTCTCGAGCTCTCCTTGAATTTGGTGAATTGTTGATGTTCTTGAAATATTAGCCTATTAATAATCTAACAGCTTGTTTGGGTTAATGGGTTTGGTGAGAAAACAAAATAAATGGGGAGAAAAAGAACTATCATAACTTGTTTGAATGATTGTGGAGGTAAGAAATACTTAGAATTGGAGAGAAATGGTGAGAAAAGAAGTATCTTAGCCCGTACTCAATTCTTTACTCAAATTTGAGCTAAAGCTAAAGCTTTATTTGATATGAAACATCCAATGGACAAACTCATATTTAAGCATAAATTTTGGTAAAAGTTTCGGTAACGTACTAATGGCGGAGTTTGTAAATTTGAAAGCTATGAAATGGTCGTGAAAATTTTGAGTAAACATTTGAGTCTTCCTTGATTTGGGTAAAAAAAAGAAGAAAGGTGAAACTCAAATTTGATATAAGTTTGAGTCAAGGGGTGGAGAGTTTTTTGAGTGATTTTTACCCAAATTGAATTTTGATATAGATTTAAGCCAAGTGTTAGAGATGCCCTTAAAACTTATATTTTTTTCACACTAAAATTGATGGGACTTGTGAGAAACAAAAATTATTGTATAACATTTTTTCAAAGTACCTAAATTATCCATTTAAATACAAAAGAAAATGACTCGTGCTATCTTTTATTTACTGTTCATCCAGACACAAGGGTGTGAAATCACAATCATTTATTTTCTCACCTTGTTTACCAAACGGACTGTAAATGTGTGGTGAAACAGAGTTTTATTTAATTGATGTGATCTGGGTTCAGTTTGTTGCAGTTATAAAAGCTGTTTGACGTTCTCATGCCCTAGTCCAAGAAATCCAATTTGTTGTAATCCGGAATATCTTTCCAAGGTAGAGTGGTTCTAGCTGTTTTTTTTTTTTTTTTTTTTTCCTTTGTTCTTATTTATTTATTTTTGTCCTTTTGGTTCTGACTCTATTGAATTGTCTTTTCTCAGCTTGTGACAACAATCTTGTTCATGAATTGAGAGGAGGAAGCTGAACAGATGATATACGCCTCTTTGTAATCCCTTTTGGTATTCATTGAGAAGTGACAAATGGGTCACACAGTTATACTTCAGAAATTACTTGTTGAGGTTCCTTATATGCATAATCTGAATTTGATCTCCAACCAAACGGACCTTAGTTATGGTACCGGCCATGGGTTGTCAACAAAAACATCAGCAATTCACTTCAGATCTTCTATCAGGAGTAACTGCAAAATTCAACCATCTCTACAGTGGAGGGGAGATGTTGGTTTTAGAAAAAATGCACTTCCGTTGCGGTGTAGAGCCCAACAAATAGGTATTTGCCTTGATAGAGTTAACAAGGATGACCAGGATGACTGGAGCTCGGATAGATATGCGATGGGTGTAGAGAACAAACTTAGAGAACAAATGCATTTAAAGAAGCATCTTCATTCCTCTGCAGTGCCTTCAGATGGGTCCTTTGTTGGGAATGATGAAGAGACTAATAATGAAATCCTTCAACGTTTTTGTAGTTATGGGAAGTTAGTCGAGGCATCAAAGTTGATAGAAGTGATGGCTCGTCGAAACCAAATTCCACATTTCCCATCTTGCAAAAACTTAATCAGGGGCCTTATCAAGGTTGCCCAGACAGACAAAGCTTCTAGAATCTTGAAAATCATGGTCATGTCCGGTGGCGTTCCTGATATTATCACATACAACATGTTAATTGGTGGTCTATGTAAGAAGGGACAGTTAATATATGCCACTGACATCTTAGAGGACATGAGCTTAAGTGGTTGCCCCCCTGATGTGATTACTTATAACACGATATTGCGCTCCATGTTTGATCATGGTAGGTTTGATCAAGCCATTGGATTTTGGAAGGATCAACTTAGAAAGGGATGCCCTCCTTATGTGATCACCTATACAATTCTCATCGAGTTAGTTTGCGAGCACTGTGGGATTGTACGGGCTTTAGAAGTATTGGAAGATTTGGCAATTGAAGGGTGTTATCCTGATATTGTGACCTACAATTCACTGGTTAATTTTACTTGTAAACGAGGGAACTTTGATGATACAACTTTGGTTATTTATAATCTTCTATCACGTGGGATGGAACCCAATGCTATAACCTACAACACGTTCCTCCACTCTCTCTGTAGCCGTGGCTATTGGGATGAGGTAGATGAGATCTTCTCATTCATGAATAAGACTTCCCATTCTCCTTCTGTCGTAACTTACAATATCTTGATCAATGGATTCTGCAAGTATGGGCTAGTAGATCGTGCGATTGACTTCTTTGCCCAGATGGTTTGCCGAAGCTGCTCTCCTGACATCATCACCTATAACATCCTCCTGCGTGCTCTTTGTAAAGAGGAAATGACAGATGAAGTTCTCCAAATTCTTCATATTTTAGGTGATACTGGTTGTTCTCCTAGTTTGATCACATATAATATTGTGATTGATGGATTGGCAAAAAATGGTTGTATGGAGAAAGCAATGGAAGTGTATGGGCGCATGATAGAGAATGGGATTATTCCTGATGATATCACTCATCGATGTTTATTATGGGGGTTTTGTCAGGTGGGCCTAGTTGAGGAAGCTGTGGAAATATTGAAGAAGATGGTTAAGAGGAACCACAGAGTCCAAAATAGTTCTTACAGATGCATGATCGTGGGATTATGTAAGAACAAGAAAGTGGATATTGCAATACAGGTCTTAGAAATAATGATTTCGAATCGATGTCAACCTGATGAGGATGTTTATTCCGCTATAATCAAAGGGGTATCTGCGGCTGGTATGACAGAAGAGGCTACCGAATTGCGACAGAAGTTGATTGAATTGAAGGTTTTCAGAGAAGAAACCATGTGGGATTGAACAGATAAATTCAAAATTTTGATTCTGCTGCTACAAGGCTTATCGCCTGCTTGAGGCATATGACAATCTTGAAAGGTGATTCTTATTTACAAAGTTAATCTGTCATCTGCATCTTGGTGAATATTCCATCTTTTAGAAATTGACTGTTCCATCAATTCCTTTTTGGATAAGTTTAGGGACACTTACAAACTCATAACTATTTATACCACTAATTCCCTTGTGTTGGTGAAAGTTTGCAATTGTCCTTCTCCCTATCATTATTGTTCTTCTTTTTTTTTTATCTGTTCTTATGCAACTGTTATTATATAAGGAAAATGATGTACCTACAGAACTTAGTACAAAATTTATGACAAGAATGATGTGGTAGTGAGATTGTTGAAAATATAAGTCAATCTTGATGGGTCTTTTGCTTTAAAGTAATAAAATCAAAACTTGCCACATCATTCTGAATTATTTTTTTGTTTAGATTTTCTGTTTGCCACATACGTTGTGATTATCTGTTTAATGTACATTGTGAGCATGTTTTTTTCTCATCATTGTCTGTTTAAGTACAATGTGAACGTGTCTTTCTCTTTCTATTTTTGTGCTTTTGTAGTTTTTCTTGTTCATATAAAGATGATACAACAGCAGATTCTGGCATTACTTCTGCTATGCCATTCTAACATAAATTGTTTATATGCACTTTTATAACATCTCTAATTGATAATTTCTTTTCTACCTTTGAATGTTTACGATGATGCTCACAGAATCTTGCCTGTCATTGCTGATCATTTTCCAATCTTAATCATTACCATCATTTAGTTTTATTTATTTATTTATTTATAATGCGAGGGAAGCTTTTGGGATGCATTGACGAATTTGACCCACAAGATCGACAAGGGCTGCTGCCTCCTAACAGCAAATTCTTGGATACGAGCTTCACGGTTTTCCTCGTATTCCAGAATCTATGAATCTGAGTGATCTGGTTGGAAGATTGTTCCTTCTTCAAACTGGATATACTGTTTTTTGGTAGATGTAGCAACTTTGAAAAGAGTTTTAATGTTTTTTCAATTCCGGAAAGTTTAACTGGTTGCGTAAGCTTTCTGTAAGAGTAGACGTTATAGTGTGGTAACAACGATTTTATATATCACAGCAGCTGCAGGTCTTTTGTACCTAACAATTCACTTTGAGAATGTTTAACTTTCTTGTCTTCAGAGATGTTATGCATTGTATATCAAATCATTTTGGGTTTGGTTTTACTTTGGGCTTTTGTGTGTCTTTGTGTTAGGTGATGGGATGCAAAAATGACGTAGGTTTGATGCTTTAATTAATTAGAATTTTTTTAAGTGTTCTCAGGAGGCAATCTAATTTCTTGAATGAATGTTTTGTACGACATTCCTTTTTGTTTTTTTTTTAAAATATAATTTCTTCTAAACTAATTACAAGCATGAAATTAGACAATGACAAAACAATAACAAAAATTTGCTAGCATATGCCATTTTTTTTTTTGCGTCGTTGCACAAGAACATTGTAGCCTCCAAAGAACTAAAGATATGTAGTAACAAGCCCAGGCCATCCTCTCAGCTGTGTCTGAATTTGACACACCTCAATTCAAACTGTGAAGGGTCTTGGGGAAGTTTTTGGTTTTATTGTTTTTTGAATTGGGGAGCAAACAATTTGTTTTAAGAGTAATGCTTCACAGGCCGACAGAATAGATCAAGTATAAAACCGAATACACATGGATGCTTTATACAGCAACATTCAAATCGAGTCATGGCTTTTGTGGTTGCAAGCAATCTGCACTCTTTTTACCATAGCAATGTGGGATCGAGTGTTTGTTTTTATGGACACAACATGCATGGCTACACTCTTCAAATCATTTCGATATGGGATCATCGAGTCATGGCTTGTATAGATTACACGTGTCTATGATCTTGCATGGAGTGTGAAACACAATTCTAAAATGACACTAATACAACAGATATTCTTAACATAACTCAAAAATAAGATGAAAATGTAAGGGGGGAAAATCTCATTAATTAGGGGAATTATTCTATATTTCAATGGGAAAAAAAAATGCCAACTTTGCGTGTACAAATCTTCTCAAAACTTACATATTGCAGATTTTATTGTACCTAGCTTCAGTGTAGCATGACGGTACATCCTGCCCCTATCACCACCCCCACCTTGTTTTAGTGGTCAGCTCACATATCATTTTCCGTCCTTTAAAAATCCATGCAAATTACATTAGCTACAGACGCAGAAATTTTAGCAGAGATGTTAGGTCAAAAACTTCTGTAAGTATGCAGTTATCAAGAACACAATATGGTTACGAAATCTCCCCTCTCATGCCTTGTCTGGAGCCAGCAACATTATTCCCTCTCAATGTTGATCCATCATGAAATGGAACTTCCTCTCAGACCATAATATGTCCAAAGCATAACCCCGGTGTACACTTTTCTCAATCAGTGAATATAAGTTCAAAGATTATAAACCCAAAAGATAGATTGATGACAAGCTACTTCTTGTTTCCTGTATGAGTGACTTCTTTATAAACATCAAGCATAGGAAATGTTTTGTTCAAACGTTTGAACGAATTTTTTGAAATGACATCCATTGTAAAAAGGGAATTTGCCAACTCCATTGCCTCGGGTCGCCACCCTGCAAAACCAATCCCTTCAACCAACAAAATGCATGTGGTTTCATTTGGTAGGCATCCCTTTTCGACCATTTCTGCTAGTGTGTCGATGGCATTGTCAATTCTATGAGCTTTGCACAATCCAAGGAGCACAATATTGTATGTGATGACCGTTGGTTGGAATCCACTACCCTCCTCCATGTCCCCCAACAACCCAATAGCTTCATCCACCATTCCATCTCTACACAAACAAGATATGAGTGAATTGTATGTAATCTCATCGGGTTCAATCCTTTTGTTTACCATCTCCGAAATCATTCTCAAAGCCCTAGTTCTATCTCCATTATTCCACAAGGCACTAAACATTGTATTGTAAGAACTGACATCTGGAGGACAACCTATTTCACCAAGCATGTCAAAAATCTCCATAGCATGATCGGCATTGCCATTCTTGCACAAGGCTGACAAGATTGTGTTGTAGTTCACAATATCCGGGGAACAACCTGTAGAGATCATATAATCCAACAACTCTATAGCCAAAACCAATTTCCCCTCTCTGCAAAGCGCGGAAATCAACGGATCATAACTGTAAGTGCCCGGACTCAAACCCTTTTCCATCATAAGCTTCAAGACACTAACTGCCTCATCAATCTTGCCTTTGCGACAGAGCGAGCTTATCAAGATGCTATAAGTCACCACATTTGGCTTGCACCCTATAGAGCACATCTTGGTTACTAACTTCTCACCATCATTCCATTTCCCCTGATTCAGTACTTCCCTCAACAACATATTATAAGAAATCACATCCGGGTTGCATCCCTTTCCTGGTAAGCTCCTAACAAACTCAAAAGCGCGATCCAACATCCCTTCTCTGCACAAACCCCTAATGATTGCATTATAAGTGTATATATCAGGTTGAAGCCCTCTCTGTAACATTTCATCTAACAGCTTCATCGCATCGTTTACGCCACCTTCAAGGATGGTTGCTTCGATCAGAATTGTGTAGGTGATCACAGTAGGTTTACAATTATCCTTCAATAATTGATTCAAAACCTTCAAAGCTGATTCCAATTTACCCCTACTACAAAGACTCCCAATTATGATGTTATACGTGACAATATCAGGTAAAAAACCCCGATTTCTCATCCGATTCAACACTTGGTTGGCTGATTCAATCTGATTTACCTTGCAAAGCCCACTGATTAGGACATTATAGGCAAACACATCAGGTTCACCATGTGACTCCAAAATCTCCATAACCCTAATTGCTCTTTCAACAATTTTTGAATTGAAGAACCCTTTCATGAGCTTTGTGCAGAGAATCACACCAGGTTTGAAACCCTTGTTCACCATACACTCAAGAAAATACAGAGACTCATTGTATTTCCCTGATTTGTAGGACCTGTTGAGCAGTTTGATCAAATGGGTATGTTTGTATTCATGAGATTGCAAATGGGTTGGTCTTGGTTCAGCAGAAACCCTAGCTTTTGGTGGATTTCTGGGGCTACTGACACTGTCATTAGTTCTACAGCTCACAACAGAGTTGTGATGATGATAATGTGAAGTGGGCTTAATCAGCTGAGTACCATAGGGAAGGCAATGAGGAGAGAACTCAACAGAATATATTGTCATTGGATTACCTGTTTTGTGGAGCTCAATCATGGTTTTAAATCGGGATCGGTATCAGTATCGGTATCGGTGATACAGTCATATATACTGATATTAGACAGTATCAACTGATATATTCGTAAATAATATACAATTCCATTATATATATGGAGAGAGAGAGGACCTGTGATTTTCTGGAGGGAATATGGAGGCCATGGAAGTTGGCCGTTGGAATTGTGGATCCATGATCTTGGATTCCCATAGGATGAGTGAGATCACATACTTTGGATAAGGTTGGTGAACGGGTCGGGTATTTGGTTGGATCAAACTAACTTGGATTTGGGATTGGTATTAATGTAAGAAGAAAAAAATAGAAAAATAATTACAGTTTTGCAAGTTTTTGGGGGTACTGTCCGCACTTTTTAATTATTTTGTGTTAGAAACCTTTTTTTTTTTTTTTTTTTGTGATTGTTCCTATTAATTATATTATTTGATCAACTTTATAGCTTATTAGTGTTATGATTTTTAAAGGGAAAAAAACAAATTAGTTGAATGTTGAATTTTTATTTTATTTTTTTTGTCTAAATTAATGGAAAGTTTATGAATTTTAATTATTAAAGTCATAAATGTTTTCATGTGTCATGTAATTATTTTTGAAAAGTTGACTTGATTGTAATTTTTTTGTTTTTAAATTGGGCTAAGCTGCTATCCAATCTAAATCTAGATTAGAAGATGTTGTCCGGACACATCTGTTTCAATGATTTGAACAATTTATTTTTTATAGAACGCATGTATAATATCCTTAAAAAAAATTATGCATTTGTTTCCTGAAAAAATAAATAGTCTATTTTAAAAAACAGATTTCTCATCTATTTTTTTGGCAATCAAATGAGCTACTTCAAATTCAATTTAGTTTCATTTTAGAGCTGCAACTTCCAAAGCTATAATAATATTTGTTGCTTTCATTTTAGTTGAAAAAATAAGTAGTCTATTTACTTTCATTCTAGCTGATAACATTGTATTTAGGTTATGTTTGAATCAAATATTTAAATAAGAATTTGTTAAAAGAAAAAACAAAATGAATGAAATATATATATATATATATTTTAACTTTTCCCTTTCATTTTTCTTTTCTTCCACAAATCCACACTCAAATTTTTGATCCGAACACAGCCTTAAAAATTTACAAAATGAAATCCCTTAATTTTTAATTTGATCTCTTATGTTTAACATTACATGGTAAAATTGGTCACTTAACCATAACAGAGAGGTTGTGTAATAGCAGCAGTAGCAGTCATCAGTGCTAGAGACATAGATGAAATTCACAGAATGAGATGTGAGATTCATTTGTGCAACTATACTTATTCAGTAATAGAAGAGAGAGAGAGAGGGGTATGCCCTAGTGTTATATAACCATTCAAAAAACCATTTAATCAATTATCAGACAAAATTTGTGAAATACAAGTGACGTTCATTAAGAAAAATTACTATACCCACTAAAATCTAACTAAAGCCTCAAACTTGCATCAGAATGTGATATTCAAATACTGAGCCTTATAGTCTTTAGCCAAGGCCTAGATAGATACAAAAAACACTACTAAATGAAAGAAAGAAAAAGAAAACAAAAGAGAAGAGAGAAAGTTCAATGCTCCCCATTGTTACCTTTTACCTTACTTGTCTATGATTCTCTGTATCTCCAATCTTGATTCAACAATTAGAATGCCATGGCCAGTTCAAGAGTAGTACAATTTTGGATACCATAATCTGCTAGAGTTTGATGGCCTTGGAGCGACTTCCCAATAAACATGAGACGTAGACAATCAGTAGTAAAACTCAGCTTTTTCCCAACTTTGTTCATGACACTGTCAATTGTATCAAATTTCTCCACATCGAGTACTATGGTTCGTTCCCATGTCTTGATAAATATCTGCATAGGGGAAACCACTTGAATTGTGCAATCCTCCTCAATGTTGTAGTAAAAAAGAGTCCGAGAGTCCTTGAGCTTGATTTGATTGTAGATCAGGATTTGATGGTCTATGGGGAGATCCGCCATGCTTGCAATCATAGCTTTCAAAACATGTACAGTATACCAAATTTTCACACTAAACTTCATACTTTTTCGCCAAGGCATAGATACAATGATTTGCTTCACATCTCCTTTGGAACAATCAACCAAATTGAGGGTAGACCCTTCTTCGATGCCATAACAATGAAGAATCAAGTGACTATCCTCAAGTACTTTCCCAGCAAAAATGAATCTCTGCGAATCTGGAGGGATGCAAAACTTGTCATGAATCATGCATATGACATGGTGAATATTGTCCGATCCTGACACCTCAAGTTCTAGTGTTTTCTTATCCTGAATTGTGCATACCTCGATATAGATCAGAATTGAGGAATTACCATGAAAAGGGTTGATTTCTCTTTGATGCCATAGTCAGCTAAAGTTTCGGAGTCTTTCAATGGCACTGCCTTGTAAAGTAGCTCAAGATGATCATGCAACCTTCCTTCTGTGCCTTGAATCAAATTCTTTACATCAATGACTGCATACCAAGCTCTCACTTCAAGTGGTACAAATTCTTGATTTTTCTTGCAAATATAGACTTGCATTGCACTTCTCGGGCATAAGTCCATGTCAAGAGTAGATTTTTTCCCAATGCCACAAGCCAAAAGTGTGTCTTCATCCTTCAATGGCTCTCCATCATGGGTCAGTGTTTGTTGCTGAAGTGGTATCTCCTTCTTTTCTGAAATCAAGGCCTTCACATTTGCAACAAGATCCCACTTTTTTACCTTTAGTGAAACCATCTTACCAATGGGACATATCCTACTGAATATATCCATCAAAGGAAAAACTAGATGTATAATCTGATCCATTTTGAGGTCATATTTGGCCAAAGTGTGGGAGTTCACAAGTCTTTTTCCGGCATGAATTAGAATTTGCTCCACGCTCTGGATCATGGCCTTGATGCCTCAAACAGTATGTCAAACTTTCACTTCAAGAGGGATTGTTTTTCGTGCCACATTTACAAATATTTGCAGCTCCTCTGTTGGTTGGACAAACAATTGAAAGGTGGAATTTTTTGGGATGTCTAGGTCTACAAGTTTCTGGGTATCATTAAGTTGTTTTGCACCATAGTAAAGTATATGAAGATCTAGTCGAATTCGTTCCTCAACCTCAATGACGTTCTTGATGTTCAGAACTGTATCAGACATATTCAGCTGAAGTGTAATTGTTTTGCCACTTGAAGGCATCTCAATGAATATTTGAAACACCACTGCACCATGGAGGACCATGTGAAGGGTAGACCCCTTGACGATATCATAATTACACAATGTATGACCATCTTCAAGGTGATTTCAAGCCAAAAATATCTCTTGAAGGTTTGGTGGAATACCATAATGATCTTGGATTTTAAGCTTAACATCATCAATTGTGTTGCAGCTCTTTACCTTCAAAAGTAGTGTTTCAGGAATCTTCAAGAAGACCTCTATCTACAGCAGTAAAAGAAAATTGAGAGGAAAAAAAGAAGAAGAAAAGTTAAGGATAAACTGTTAGTCATAGCTCAAGTTGGAGACTTGCAAATATTTCAAGGAAATTCTTGAAGTCTTTAATTTGTTGAAAAGTCTTTAACCCCAAAAAAGTTTTTAAGTGTGAAGATTTGTGAATGTGTAAGTACTCATGCATATATGTGTGAAGGTTTGTGTTGAATGTTGATTAAGACTCAAGTTCAGGGGTTCTTAGTGCAATTGACCCTCTCTACTATAAAAACAACACAAGTGTCTTATTTTTATGAAGTGATATTCTCTAATAATTGATTGGGTACCTTTCAGTTTTATTATAATGACTAAACTGAAAAAGTATACAGAAGCATTAGGCCTAATTGATGGATTGTTTCATTTTTTCGTTTGTGTTTGTTGTGGTAATTACATTACATCTAAAAATTTTGTAATTTCTTTTAAATTATTAATAACTAAAAAAACAGAAAGCAAATAAATAATTGGCAGTAAAAAAAAAAACCCAAAAAAAATAATAAGAAAGCAAATAAATAAATAAACATGGAGTTGGGGACAACAATAATAAAGCAGGCAAATAAATAAATAAACATATGGGTTGGGATTCTCTTCCCCTGCTTGCCATGTATTTTGTTTTCGTTCTTAATAAAAAAAAAAAAAAAGTAGTTAAATTACATTGACCTTCCTCAAAGATCGGAGAAAATGTAGTAAATTTTATAAATTTGATATAGTTGCACTAATCTCTCTTCTAGTAAAATTAAAAGAGACTGAAACTAATACAGATGGTATAAAAATATAAAGATAAAAGAGATGCCAACGTTATTTTTTTATTCATACGACCAACAAATTTTTTATGAAAAGAAAATTTTTATATAAATTACAAATTAAGAGACCCACTGTGATTATTAAGGGACCAAGGGAATCAATTTTTATATTGTAAGAACACCCTCTACCCTATGAAGTACGGACATTTCAAAACAGGCGTTGTAGCAGTGTTGGACATGGGGACACACTGAAGACACATACAGGACATGCCAAATGGAGAGTCCCTTTAATTTTATTAATTTTTTTGCAAGGGACATGGCTGGGACATGCCAAATAATTTTATTTTCTTTTTTTGTTAGGAACACTACGAGAACATACAGGGAACAAGCGTGTCCAAATATGGATAATTTATTAATTTTTTTAAAATATAGTGGTGTTATATATATATAGTGAATTAATGTTAGCTTTTATTGATTTTGTTTGTTTGGTAACATAATATTAATCTACATAACAAATATATATAAAAATAAATTTAAAAAAAAAAATTACTGAGTCTCCTGTTATGTCTGTATCCCCATTTTTTTGAGATCATCGTATCCTATATCTGTGTCCTTATTTGATAACATGTGCCTCTAATAAGTGCTAACCACTTTTTCTTATTCATAACATGGTCAAAACTGCTAAGCGAAATGTTTGACGATTAAAATAATAAAAAAATCAATACAAAAAATCAACTCATCCTCTCTGTTTTTTTGGGATGAGCTCCTCTTTCATCTCTACAATATTCTTATGGTCTACAATTTGGACTCCATATTAATGATCTGAATTGCCTATCTTGTAGAGCTCGCAAGGTCATCTATACAAAAATTTATAAAATGAAGAATAAATAAAAGATAAACTTAAACCATCCAATTTATAAAACAAAATACAATTTATTCCCACATATATAGTTGTCCCATAAAACTTTGCATTGGTTCAGATCATCTGTATGCGCTAGGTTAGAGCCACAAGAGGAACAAAAAACTTCAATGTAACAGTGATATTGATGACGTGGTATCACCATCTAATAGCATCTCAGCATTTACCCTCTTAGGCATATGTAGCAAGCTAAAACTAGGTTCATCCCTCCCATATAGGGTTTATTTTTGGTTGGTAATCACCATTACATTGAAGATTTACTCCACAAGCCGGGCATGGAGGAATAAAGTAAGTAAAACTTATCCCTATGTTTTACATATCTTTTCATAACAAATTAAAAAAATACTCAAAAGTTAATTCTATGATTCTATTTGTTTAGAAATAAGCGAAGATAGAAAATAAAAATGATAGAAAGTGAAGTGAGAGAAATAAAAAAAAAAATTTATTTTCTTGCATGCATTTGAATAGATGCAAAATTTTGTAAGAAAATAATGGAAAATATATATAATCACTGCATAACGGGAGTTGTAGAGAGAACTATGGACAAAAAGAAAAACAAAATAAACTTGGAGTAAATTTGTGGAAAAAAATAAATTTTCCTGTATATTTTGCAATAAATTATTAGCCTAAGTAACAAGTTAATTTGAGTTGTCTCCATCTAAATAAACACAAATTTTATTTTTATTTTTTTCACTTTCTTGTATTATCTATCTAACCTTTTTAGTACTTTCTATCTAAACAAACATACAAAAATTTATTTTCTTTTTCTTTTTCTATCACTTTCATGTATTATCTATCTAACCAAACTAAGGATTCTTAATCATTCAAAAATTTAAATACATCTATATATATGAGATACCTCTTCTTCTCGGGAATCCAATGACAGTTGAGACTTGGGAACTCTTTTGTGGGTTGTAGAAGTAGGAGGTAACACATTGTTTGAAGAAGCCATTGATTACATGGAGGAAGTTGAAGCAATTTAAATTTAAAAATCTATTAGGTGGATATTATATATATATACACATGCACACACTTATGTAGGCATGGAAAGGAAAGTGACTTTTGAGAGGCCTGCAAAAATGGTGATTTTATAAATGCGATGGCCGAAACCCTAGAGGAGCCGAGTAGTCTCTAGCTACTACAATGTATCAAGGAGCAATAAAATTAGGGTTAGGTTCTTGGGAAGTTATTGGGTATTGCTGAAGTATGATCGCATAGTACTTTAAGGTATCTATCTATATCTATACTATCTATATAAACATACTATCTATATAAACAAATGTAGTGGAGTATGAGAATTTTCCAAACTCTTAATACTAAATTTTTATGGATTCTCTCTCCTACGTGTCACTTCTCAAGTCTCCCCTCCCACTTTTCCTAATTTTTAATCGTTTGTCAATTATCTAAATCTCAAAAGCCAAAAAGATTATATATATTTAAATAAAATGATAAATATTTAAATATGAACAACAAAGAGGTAGAGATAAAAATATAAAATAAATAAAATAAAAAGATAACTATTCAAATTTCAACTACAAAATAATACAAAGAGTCAAATAAAAGATAAAAAAAATAACTAAATAAAAAATATTATGAGTCAATTAATTATAAAAATAAAAAGTTAACTATTTATATATGAACAATTAAAAAAAATTTAAATAAAAAAATATTACGAGTTAAATGATTTTTAAAATAAAAAGGTAATTATGTATATATGAATAACAAATAAACATAGATGAAAAAATATACAAAAATAAAAATATAACTATTTAATGAAAATTCAAATAAAAGATAACAAAATATTTAAATAAAAAAAAGAATAAGATTGGGATATAAATATCCCAAAAAGATGATAATTTTTTTAACGATCTATATTTATCCTTTGTTAGTTTGTTATAGAATTTCTATATATTTCAATTTAATCTTTTTAAAGTTTATCTTTAAGTGGAACTTAATATTTTATCTTTTAAAATCATCAATTACTTATCCATACAAATTTTAAACATGATAAAATTCCATATATATCTTTTGTTTAAGCATAATCTTTTTAGTATAAAAACAATTTCCTGCAAAAGAAACCATGAATAGAAAATTGGGGGGAAAACAATAACATTGAGCCATTTCTAATCCCTTTTCGGTGCTTAAAAATCTTAAATATTTGCTTTACATTTGAAATGTGTACTTGCATAAGTTTTTGCATTTTTAAGAAAGTGAGTTCATATAAATGGATATTATTATTTTTAAAAAAAAAAATTTTTGTTACAATATGTATTTTTCCTTATTTCTTTCTTTTTGTTAATAATGTGTCATTTAATTGAGTTTTTATTCTTTTTTTATTTATAAAAGCACTGCAATTATCAATTTGTAACTCTCCCACTTATTGATTATTTGTGTTTAATTTTTTTTTTTGTATAGATGTTAGATTGAAAATGAAGAACACATCAAAATTTATTGAATATGGGTTATACTTTAAATGTATTCATCAATTGATTTTTTATTGTTGATTATCCTATTGAAATAATTCATGATTAAAATTATTTTTAGTAACTCATTTCCTTTGAGAACTAAACAACAAATTTCCTCTTTGTTTAAATTTTTTATTTATTTATTTAGATTCAGAGTTTGAGCAAATTGAAGATATCTCATATTTAAAATGTTAATTTTTTTTTTTGAATAATTTAAATATTCATATTCTTTATGTTTGTCAATTCAAGAATAATGCATTTTCAAACATTTTTTTAAATTTTTTTTATAATCACTCCAAACCTATTTGTGTTTAATGAATCAATATAATGAAAAAACAAATAGCATGTAAAAAAATTTTACTAACTAAATATAGTGGGAATTAAAATTAATTTTATTTTAATTTATTGTATTATATGAGATGATTAATGTAATATCTACTATTGATTAAGCAAAATTAGTGTTACTTAAATTTAATATATTAGTCATTTTAATTAATTATAATATGCCTTTATTACTCTATTTTTGGTTGTCTGAAGTAATTCTTAGATAAATTAGCTATTATATATGTGATGATTTACTAATGTATGATAGTTTTTTAAAATTTTCAATAATGTGAAATATTAAATATTTTTAATGATGTGAAGTATGATTTATATACACAAACCGAATAAAAATGTTAAGAAATATAAACAAATAGCAAATTTTTTTTTAGTAATTATTGACTTTCTAAAAATCTGTGCATCGCACGGGTGACCACTAGTTATAATTAGTAGAGAATGTAGGATTTATGATTTTATGTTGAATAATTAAGAAACATGAGAGGCATAGTGAATAATGATGAGTAAATGAGTATGGACACGTGTTGTTCCGGAAATATCCAATAATTTTGTTAGATTTGAACTTAAGATAATTTGAAAAATTAGTAGAGTTTATCATAAATCTTATTTTGATTATTGTAGAGTTCTTAGTATATATTATTTATGAAAAAAATCAATCGATCGTAAACTACAAGTATGTGTAAGGTGAGTTGCAGTTTTTCATTACTTAGAAATTGAAAATTTTGAAGTGTTTAATCACCTTTGTATTGGATAACACCAATTAAATTACTTTGATCGATCAAAATCGAAGCGATTAAAATTTATAAATGAATATGGTCCTATCAAAATTATGAAACTAAATCCATTTCAAATTATGAATCCTCGCGAAAGGAAAATAATTAAATCATCCAAACATATGAGTCAACTAATTGAATTAACCTTG
Source organism: Camellia granthamiana (assembly GCA_036172215.1). Taxonomy (NCBI): domain Eukaryota; kingdom Viridiplantae; phylum Streptophyta; class Magnoliopsida; order Ericales; family Theaceae; genus Camellia; species Camellia granthamiana. The sequence goes on along the minus strand of CM069911.1, from coordinate 61,208,749 downwards.
GATGCAATGCAAGTTTTTCAAATGACACATCTCAAAATCTTGAATTCATTTAAATTTAAATTTAAATTTAAAATTTGTGTGAACCATATAGGATAAAGTTATCAATAGATCCTAATATTTCGACTTAATTTTCATTAAATTCTATTGAGAATAAATCTTAGTAAAATCGTCGTTAAAAATAATTTGTTTGTGACAATTTTTTATATATGTTGTTAAAATTTGACAATTAGCAACTTTTTTTTTGTTATGATTTTTATAAATTATCGTTAAAACTTACAATTAGTGACTTTTTTTATAACGAATTTTTCAAACTATCGCTGAAATTTGCAAATTAGTAACTTTTTTGGTGACAAATTTTTTAAATTGTCGCTAACGCTTGTAATTAGTAACATTTTGTGACAAAAATTTTAAATTATCGCTGAAAATTAACAATTAGTGACGTTTTTAAATAGTATTTGATGAAAAATATCATTAATTCTCACAGAACTTATTGAACAATAATTCCACTTATTAAGACCTACAAGTTAGGCCTTCTAAGTAAAAACACAAAATACTCTTATATTATTCAATAATTTTCCACATAAAATACTTTCTCCTTAAGTAGTCTAGGAGCAAATGAGTTTTTTTTATAGACAATGGTAGGGGTGTAAATTTGGCCTAGCTTGGCCCGATCCACTGTCGGGCACACAAGCTCTCACTAAAATTTGGGTCAGATCGGGCGGCCCACGAGCCAAAAAATTAGGCCCAGACCTAGGGGGTACTTAGGCAAGCTGGCGGGCTGGGCCTTAGGTCGGGCTAGTGGGCCTGGGCTTAGGCTAGGCTTAACCATTTTTTTTAAAAAAAATTCCATCAAAATCTTCTTCTTTTTTTCCACAAAAAATGGCACTGAGCCTTGAGCGGGCCTAACAAGCCGGGCTTTGAAACAAACTGTCTAGGCCTAGGGTCTCAAGCTCTGGCCTGGCTGGGTCGCAATTGGGCTTCGGGTGATCCGCGGGACGATGGGCCAAATTTACACCCCTCGACAAGGGTATTAGTAGGATTACTTTTGTTATTTGAGAAAAAATTTGAATAATTTAAAAAACAAACAAACAAACTACCATCAAATATTTGTTCATTATAGGGTATAGGATGTTTTTAGAAAAATTACACAAAGATAAAAGTTACGATAAAAAATTGTAAATCAATTGAGAAATTACAAAGACATGAAATCAACCATTAAAACGACAAAAATATCCCACCCTTAATACCACATCAAGAAATACAGAAAAGGAATTCCTCCGATTTAATATACAATTATATTAGTCAAAGTGTGCACAAATTAATTCAAACACCCAGTTCAAAAAATTAGATAGAGAGAGATCTCTGATAATGAAGTACCATTCACTACAAGAAAACAGAGCAAAAAACACGGAGGAATTAGCGACGGCGCGCCTTCCGTCGCAAAAAATGAATTTTTTGCGATGGCAGCTGCAACCGTCGCAAATAAGGACTTTTAGCGACGGCATTGTCCCGTCGGTAATAAAAATACGAGGAGGGTCGGAAATGCGGAAGTATTAGCGACGGTTTTTTTGTCCCGTCGCAAAAAACAACTTTTTTAAGACGGCATATGTTTGCCGTCGCAAACTTTGGACCATTTGCGACGGCCAATTTCCGTCGCAAAACAAAGCTTATTGAAACGGCGCCGTGTTATGAACTAATGACTACCATTTGCGACGGTCTAAAACATACCGTCGCAAAAAGTAAAAATAAAAATTGCCCCGCCCCTCCCTTTCATCTTGCCGCGCGCTCGATCCTCTCCAATCCCTAACTTCATCCAAATCCAAATCCCTAACTTCATCCCCCAAATTTCTCAAACGACCTACAGGTAGCGGTGGTACGGCGAGCAAGGCAGCGGTGGTGCGGCGGCGACGGCGACAGGTTGTGGTGCTCCGGCGACGACTCTCTCTCTCTCTGCGTATGCTCTCTCTCTCTCTCTCTCTCTCTCTCTCTCTCTCTCTCTGTGTGTATATATATATAGATGAATGTTAATAAATCTGTATATATATATGCAAATTTTTTTTTTATAAATCTGTATATATATGCAATTTTTTTTTTTTATAAATCTGTGTATAATTTGGGGATGATCTGTGTATAAATCTGTGTATAATCTCTGTGTATATAATTTTTTATAAATCTGTGTATATAAATGTGTATAAACTCTAATTTAATCATTTGGTTGCCTTTTTATTCTATTCAAGGCTAATATTTCAAATTTTATAACTAATTTTTTTACATAACTAGTAATACATAATTTATGCTTATAAAAAAAGTTAATAATGTAAAATATAATTTAATCATTTGGTTGCCTCTTTATTCTATTCAAGGCTAGTATTTCAAATTTTACAACTAATTTTTTTACATAACTAGCAATACATAATTTATGCTTATAAAAATAAGTTAATAATGTAAAATATATATATATAAATATAAAAATATATTGCATAATATAATTTGAGGACTGATTGGGCTTGAAGAACTCTTCTTACGCAAAATCCATATTATAATTGGACATAAAAAAATTCCTAACGTGGTCCTATGAGCCTAGTTCATAGTCCCAAACCATATACATACCGGGCCATCAATCCCATGTCGTCCTGATTAATGAATCTATGATCGGGTCTATATCTTTTTGATAATGCTTCTTTAAAAACTAGACTAAAATCAATGGACAAAATAGTTTATTTATTTTTTTTCAAAGTGATTGAGGGATTGGTGCGTCTAGTTTAAAATGGTTCATTCCTTATTGAGTAAACTATTTTGCTCATGTCTAATTTCTTGACAAATGTTATTACATATGCTAAATTGACACAACGTGAAAAAATTAGAGAGTGAAATTGATAAAAATGTTATTACATATCAAGGTTTTTTAAAAAAAATTTAAAATCTTACAAATATTTCTACGCATAAGAAAAGTCAAACAAATTGTAAATGTAAGCGATTAATTAAAATTTTAGTTATGGAGATGTGGTTAGACTTTGAAAATATTTTCACTTATTTATTTTGTTTATTAGGTTTTTTTTTTTTTTTTTTTGTATTTTTTGACGTTTAATATGACAATTTATTTATTTGCGGAGAGGAAATGATATCATTTACTTAGTTTGCGTAGGTATTATATTTAGAGTTACTTTGGTGAGATATTTTTGTGGATGTGTACAGATGATGGATAAGAGTTGGATTGATTTGCCAAATAGGATGTCGAGTGAATACATTAATGGGATTGATGAATTCCTTGTGTTTGCCTACACCAATAGGGTTGAAGGTTCGATGATCAGTTGTCCGTGTAGGAAGTGTGAGAATCGATACTATTTTGTACGAGAGGGTGTACGGGAGCATATGATTTTGAATGGTTTTTTTAAAACATACAAACATTGGATTAATCATGGGGAATCTTACATATCTCTGCATGGTAATCGAGAGAATGAAACATTAGCTAATTTAGACATTGGGGATGATATGATTGGAATGATACAAGGGGCCATGGGAAATCCACATGCCGAGACAAGTGTTGAGGGTGATGAACCACAGAGGCCTGATCCCCATGCATCTGAACCCCAGCTCGGTCCAAATGCAGAGACTGCAAAGTATTTCAAACTTCTTCAAGATGCACAAAGTGAATTGTATCCGGGTTGTGAGAAGTTCACATCTTTGTCATTCATTGTTCGACTTCTACATTTGAAGGTGCTTAATCAGGGACAGACAAGTCTGTTGACATGTTGCTTGAGTTATTGAATGAGGCGTTCCCGTTGGGTGTGAAACTCCCGGACTCATATTATAGAGCTCAAAAGGTCACAACAGATTTGGGCTTCACATATGAGACGTGGGATGCATGTCCAAACAGTTGCATGTTGTTTCGAAACGAGGACGCCAATCTTGATAAATGTGTCATATGCAACAGTTCTAGATGGAAATCAAATGGTGATGATGGTTCAAATGGTCCTAACAAAGGTGGCAAACGAATAGCTGCAAAACAGATGAGGTATTTTCCTTTAAAGCCAAGGTTGCAGAGGTTGTTTATGTCATCCAAGACGGCCAAGTTAATGAGATGGCATGCAGAGGAACGAACTGATGATGGTGTCTTCAGGCATCTTGCTGACTCCCTTGCATGGAAAGATTTTGACCGTCGGAATATTGACTTTAGTAATGATTGCTGAAGTGTAAGGCTTGGCTTAGCATTTGATGGTTTTAACCCATTCAGGACTGTAGACACCCCATTTTTGACCGACCTTAAGACTCAGACGTCACCGGTTGAGCGCTCGGTGATGTTGCATACTGTGCTCGTTCAGAAGTCTCAGAGTCGCGGCCGCGCGCCCTGCCTCCGGACTTCCGAACCATCTTCTTTACCTTGTCTCGGTTTGCGAACCAGGCTCGGTTTTCTCTGTTTTCTTTCCTGAGGGGAGGGAGTGGTCCCGCAGATTATCTCCCGGTGGCCGTGAGCTACTTTTCGTGGCCGTAGGCCATTTTGCCCATTTCGGAGCCCGGTTCCCGGTTTTCGGGGCCGTTAGGCCGTGTGCCTCGGCTCGGGACCGCCCAACCATCTCCGAGTTCTCCGGTCTTTGGCGGAGACCCCTGTTTTAATGTTCCGAGGAACACTGGGGCCCCTGATGCCCACTTTGCAGCCGAACACCACTTCCGATGCCCGGCGACCCATTTTTGGGACCCCGAACTGCGTGATTTGGGCCCCGAGCATTCATTTTGCATCAGCCTTCTCCGGTTTTTGGCAGGAACCTCTGTTTTGTCATTCCGAAGGACACTGGGGTCGCAGATGCCTACTTCGCTGCTGAACACCACTTCCGGCACCTGCAGCCCATTTTCGGGATCCCGATTTGCTCGGTTTTGGCCCCGAACATTCATTTCTCATTAGTTTTTGTTCGAACTTGGCAGGTACCTCTGTTTCAACATCAGAAAGATCACTGGGGGGTGAGAGGCCAGCAATTATCCCAGATAACCAGTTTCGCTCCTCCGGAGCCCGTTTTGCTCACTTCCGGGCCAATGTTGAACACCCTAGGGGTATTTTCTTCCTACCAAAGCTACATATCTGTGATGAGGGCATCTAGGAGGACCCTAAGGGTTGGTGGTCGGCCAGAAACTGTGGGTTTCATTTTTGGGCCTCTCCTTCAAGCTCTATGTTGTGACTCTTGGTTCAATGTTGCCAAATTCAAACCTTGGATCCTTGTTCTACACATCTGGGAGGACACTTTGGTATGGTGGTCGGCCAGCAATGGTTGGTTTCATTTTTGGGCCTCTCCTTCAAGCTCTATGTTGTGACTCCTGCTTCAGAGTTGCCAAATTCCAACCTTGGGGCCTTGTTCTACACACCTTGGAGGACACTTTGGTATGGTGGTCGGCCAGAGTTTTTACTGTTCTTTTTTTGGGGGTGGCCGGCCGGCCATGGTGAGTGGCTGGCCGACCAGGTGGGGTGGCCGGCCGGCCACCTCCCACAAATTTACCTGGCCGGCCAGCTTCCTGCTTTCCAGCCTGTCCCAGCTGTCCGGATATCTTTCAGCATATCCCGGGGCATCCGGGGATATTTCGGGAGGGAAAGATTGGGTGCTTTCCCTCCCCTTTTACACCCCATTTCTTGCCTATTTGAAGGGCCCTCCCTCTCCTTCTTCAAGGTTGGAAAATTTGTCTTCAAGAACACTTCTCCAAAAACCTCCACTTCCTTGGCTTAAAACTCCAAAAAAGCTTCAAGTGTCAAGGCCATTCCTTCATCAACACCTAGCCTCACCATCCCTACCATCATTTCAGCAGCAAGGAGGTAAATTTCAGAGGTTGAGAAGCTACAAATCAAAGCCAAGAAGCAAAGAAAGACAAGTCTTCAAGGGTGAGTATTCAAAACCAACTTTTAGGGCTTTTTCTTGGTTCATTTTTATACTCTAATTGGTTGAGAATTGGGGCTCCGACCCCTACTTCTTTTGTGCTTGTTTTGAGCCCCTCTACAACTTTGTAGAAGGGCTCAACTTCATTTGATGCTCCTATGATACACTTGTTTCAATACCTAGCTTTTATGCCATTTTCTTGCATGCTAGTTTTGGTCTATTTGTGTTTGTTTCTAGGGGTCCGACCCCTACTTCTTTTGTTCTTATTTTGAGCCCCTCTACAACATTGTAGAGAGGCTCAACCCCATTTGGTGCTTGTATATACCACCTCCTTCAATATTCATCAAGTGTGCCACTTTTTGCATGAAATTTTGACCTATCTCTATTTGTTTTTGGGGCTTCGACCCCTACTGACTTTGGTCTTATTTTGACCCCCTTTACATATTCCATGAAGAAAGTTTTGTCATTTGGTGTGTGCATTGCATGTCTCATGATATAGCCTATTTGGAAGCCTATTTTGCATGGATTTTATAGCATGTTTGTATTCTGATTTTGAGGATGTCATCTTCTGCAATTGTGCTTATTTTTATCTCATCTTCAATATTGTAGAATAAAGTTTGTCCATTCGGGGTTTGCCTATGCCACTTGTCTCAATACTCCTCTTTTGGCCACTAACTTTGCATGCTTTGGTTGATCTATCTACACTTGCATTTAGGCCTTGTTTGTTACTGAAAATATGCCATATTTGGGACTGCCTTGCTAATGTTCTTGCTGCCATGATCATATTTTGCATGTATAGCATGGCTATAGGCCATTTCGGGGCTTAATTTCACATTTTCGGGATGAATGCATGCTTCGAGTGTCATTTCGAATTGTTTCGGGGCTGTTTTCCCCTTTATTTAAGTGCTGAAATTCCATTGCCATGCTTGCATATCATGTCCCATGTCATTTGTATCATTTTTGCATTGCCTCGGTTTGCGTGCCAATGGGCACGCACTTCGAGGCACCTCATTTTTATCATTACGGCAGCCTATGTGAGCGTGGCTGAGGCTATCTCATGTTGGCGTAAGCCCAATTTGCATTTTCATGTTTCTACATCATTGCCTCGATTCGCGTGTCTGCAGACACGCGTTTCGAGGCAGCTTTGTTTTTATCCGACGGCCTCCTATGTGAGTGAGCTGAGGCTCTCCCATGTAGGTGTAAGCCCATCGTTGCATTCCGTATGCCATTTCATCCCATATCATCGCCTCGGTTTGCGTGCCTGTGGGCGCGCATTTCGAGGCACTTCGGTTTTATCCGATTTTGCATCGCATATCATCGCCTCGGTTTGCGTGCCTGTGGGCGCGCATTTCGAGGCACTTCGGTTTTATTCGATTTTCTCATTTTTATCATCGCCTCGGTTTGCGTGCCCGTGTGCACGCATTTCGAGGCACTCTGTTTTATCCGCTTGGCATTGCGTATGCCTCCGCCTCGGTTTGCGTGCCTGTGTGCACGCATTTCGAGATACTCTGTTTTATCCGCTTGGCATTGCGTATGCCTCCGCCTCGGTTTGCGTGCCCGTGTGCACGCATTTCGAGGCATTCTGTTTTATCCGTTTGGCATTGTGTATGCCTCCGTCTCGGTTTGCGTGCCCGTGTACACGCATTTCGAGACACTCTGTTTTATCCGGTTTGCATTGCACATCATCGCCTCGGTTTGCGTGCCCGCGTGCACGCATTTCGAGGCACTCTGTTTTATCCGATTTACATTTCATCATCGCCTCGGTTTGCGTGCCAGTGGGCACGCATTTCGAGGCACCTCATTCTCATCATTCCGGCATCCTATGTGAGCGTGGCTGAGGCCCCCCTTCATGTTAGTATAAGCCCATCATTACATTTCGCATGTCATTCCGCATCGCCTCGGTTTGCGTGCCTGTGGACACGCATTTCGAGGCATCTCATTTTCATAGCATTGTACATGCTAGGATTGTATGTTAGTTGCATTTCATGCATATCATGCATATTGCACGGGAAACGAGGCGCGTTTCGCACTCCGAGTGGCGGAGCATGTCTCAATTCCCCAGTCACCGACACTCCGGATTACCCATGATGGAGTTAGGTTTTCATTGTAGCATTCATCTGCATCCATCCTACATTGAGTTGTGCAATCCGATTCCTCGGCCATCATGCATCGGTATGCGTGATTGGTGGCACGAGGATCGAGGCATGCATATATTTGTGAAATACATTGCTGTGCCCCTTTCCTGCTCTCTGTTGCAGCAAAATCAAGGATCAACAACTTTTCGGAGTTCGGCACGCATTTCAAGAAACAGTGCAAACAGAGGCTAATCGGGGCATCCCAGTGGATTTCCGCGCCAAGCAGCCCAACAGGCGGCATTCATCAAAAGCAAGGCAGCCCCTGGCTTGCATGCCAGTTTTATCGCTTTTATTAATTAATTTGTTAATTAATTAGAAATTTGTATTATTCGGACTGTAATATTTGGACTGTATTATTCTTTTATTTCGGACTGTATTATTTATTCGGACCCTCTGCGCGAGGGCAAAATTGTAATAAGGGTGTGTGAGTGTGATGTATGTCTTCCAACCCCCATTTCTTTCTCCCTTTTATTTATCCGCTTTGGATGGTTAGATATAGGGCATATTTCAATTAGCATACAGTATGACAGCATGTTTGCATCATTCATCTGTTTGCATGCACCGGGCTCGGCGCATCATACAAACTGCATTGTATTTCAATTACAAGATGAATACATGTTGGTTGTTGCATTTCACATGCCATGTTTAGAATAGCCGAGCCTGCCATCTTAGTTGCATCTTGCATGTGTTGCATTAGGCAAATCTGTATATTTTAGGATCATGCATGATTTCTAATTAGCTTCTTGTTTTGGCTTGGAGTACTCGGTGAGTTTTTATGCTTTAGCATCCTTGCATGCGTGTAAGTGTTGCCATGATAGCATGCTTGCCATGAGGCTATTTGCTTATGTGATATAACTGCCTTGAATGCCTGTGGGTGGAGGTTGAGTTATCCGGACTGGGACAAATCATTGACTGTTTGTTTTAAGCCCACTAGATAGTGGCAAAATCATTGTTTTACTAAACCCACCTGAGGGTGGCAAATCCACATCTTAAGCCTACCTGCGGGTAGCAAACCATTTTCAAACAAACAAACATGAAATGTTTTGTTCCAATTCAGACGACCCAGTCTATACTTATTTGCTGCGAGCATCACATAGTAACCTAGGCTAATAACCGGAATAAGAACTCACAATGTTTTCAAAAACTGATATCATGGTTAGTAGAGGCCGGTCTTAAAAGCCACGATAGTCATATTCTGATGCAACAACTTATTCCATTGGCTATTCGCAGATCGTTATCGAAGAATGTAATTGAACCCTTGATTAAATTGAGCAATTTCTTTAGACAATTGTGTTCGAAAGTGAATCGTGCGACGGATTTGCAATATATTAAAGATCGTATCGCTGTAACACTTTGTTATCTAGAGAAAATATTTCCTCCGAGTTTTTTTGATATAATGGAGCACTTGCCTATACATCTAGCTGATGAAGCCTTATTGGGTGGAGCGATTCAGTTTCGATGGATGTATCCAATTGAGAGGTATCTTTTTACTTTGAAGCAATACGTGCGTAATAGAGCTCGTCCTGAAGGATCAATTGCTAAAGGATATCTTATGGAAGAATGCATGAATTTTTGTGCACAATATCTCAATGATGTGGAAACCAAATCTAATCGACCCGTGAGGAACTACAGTGGTGATGATAATTTGGGTCATGCTATTGGTGAAAACACAAGCTTTTATCTTGATAATACTTCTTGGGTACAAGCTCATCGGTACATCTTATTCAATACAAGCGCGGTTCAACCATTCATAAAGTAGGTTAAGTCACTCACTCAATATTTTATTATGTTTTCTTGAATTTTCAACTAAATTTTTTGTATTGCTAAAATTTCAATCTACACAGCAAACACCTTGAAGTACTTAAGCTCAAAATGCCTCGTGTCGACGATCATCAACTTCGGCGTGAACATTTTGAAACTTTTCACATTTGGTTCAAGGAACATGTATGTATTTAACTCTATAGATTCTAGTTACTTAAGTCGATCTACATTTTAAATTTTACATTTTCGTGTTAAATAGGTCCAAACTTTGCGAAGGATTACTGATGTCATATTTTCTGAAGAGATTATTCTATTGGCAAATGGGCCTCATAACCTGGCAAGGAGGTTCAACGGGTATATACTGAATGGGTTTCGGTATCGAGTAAAGGCCATGGATGATCGTCGAGCCACACAAAATTGTGGTGTAGCTTTGAAGGCAGATACCATAAGTTATGCTAGTCGAAAAGACAAGAATCCTCGTCTGGGGTCTGTGTACTATTATGGACAATTGATAGATATTGTTGAGATTCGATATTCCAATGAGAAGAAACATGTGTTGTTTAAGTGTGACTGGATTGACAACATTCACGGAAAGAAAGAAGATGTCTTCAATTTCACGTTGGTGAACTTCAATCATTTGTTGTACCGAGATGATCGAATTACCAATTAACCTTTCATCTTGGCGTCCCAAGCAGAGCAAGTTTGGTATGTTGCAGACCCGTTACAACCAGACTGGCAAGTCGTGGTGAAGATGTCTCAAAGAGGTTTATTTGATATGAGTTCGACTGATCCACAAATCGAGCCATACATGAGCCAACAATTGGAAGAAAATATAATGCTTCGTGATGAAGAAGTTGGTTGGGTGAGGGAAGCCGCAGAAGGGCAAACAGTTGATGTTCAAATAGGCTGATATTTAATCAACATTAGTAATTCAATTAAGGCCAAGGTTGTAGTTAATCATCAATTTCTTAAGTTACTTTGTCTTTGTAATTGTATTAGTTCAATTAATGTCATATTATAGTTGATGACAAACCATTGTCTATGTTTCTAATGTCAATTAATGTTATATTGCTTGCAGATTATTATGGGAAGGAAGAGGAAGCCTGATAATCCCCGGCGCATGATGTCCGATGTGCTACATAACAGGACATCAGTAGCACCACCATCAGAGGAGGCATCACATCGGCCAGCATCGGAGGGGCCATTAGTGCCACCACCATCTGAGGGGCCATTAGTACCACCGTATCGACCACCATCAGTGGCACCACAGCAGCTACCATGTACTCAGCCTCCACACCTACCATCGGTGCATCCACCATCAGTGGCACCACTGCAGCTATCATCATCAGCTTATGAGCCATCCACAGGTATATAAATTTGCTTTGATTTATATGAAAATTATTTACACATACATTTATTTATGCTCATTATATATAACTTGTTTATTCTCATTGTATTTTGCAGACCCTTCGACTTCTTCACAGCCCACCTCAGGTTTATTTGATATGATTTGTATTCACATTATTTAAATTTGCATTTGTTTATTACCATTGCATATTGTTTATTATTATTGTATATCGCAGGTCATGTTAGTTCTTCATCAACCTCGACTAGGCATGGTAGAGGATGTGCCAAGGGCATTAAAGAGTGGGGTACTGGTAAAAAGCTGGACATACAATTTGATGGAAATTACTGCCCAATAGGGGATAACGTGGCCAAGTTAACTACTCAACTTGGCATTATTGTGCGGAATGGTAACATTGTTCCTCTTACTTTTCTTGACTGGAACAATGTGCCTGATGATATTGTTGATGCTATCTGGAAGGATGTGAAGGTAAAAGTATATTTTTGTCCACAAATTCGAATTCCAAATTTGTGTTATACTTAGCCTTAAACTTTGAAATTGTGTTTTATAGGACAATTTGAATATATGTCCAGAGGAGTACAAGCCAATCTGCATGAAAAACTGCAACAGCATATGGAAGGATCACAAGAACAAGCTTAAGGCTAAGTATTTCAAGCCTAGAAGTTCTGATCCTAATCTGAAGGATGATGTTCCTATGAACGTTGTGCCAAGCCAGTGGGAACAACTTGTGGAGTATTGGCGTACTTCCGATGCTGAGGTATACAATTACGTTATATTTATGATATTTAAACATACAAATCATATTTACATACTTACATTTGTTGAACCTGTTATAGAAAATTGCAAGTAGGAACGCTAAAAATCGGCGAGCTCACGGCATAGCTCATACCACAGGACGTACTACTTTCTCCCAGATACGGCATGAGGTTTACATTTTATTGTTTTATTTTTGTATATAAACAAACATTGTATATTTGCAAATTATTTGGATTCTAATTTTCATATTTCTAAAAAAAATGTAGATGACCAGTAAGGGGGAGTCTACTGATAAGATGAATGTTTGGCTTATGACACGTAGAGTAGATGACCCAGAGGTTATCCAAACCTTGGTAGTTTCCAAACACCTTTGATTGTATTTAAAGTTTATTTTTTTTGTGTCAACCATCTTAATTTGGCATATACTTGTCTGTCTTATTCAATACAGGATGAGTTTAATCGTCAACTCTCTATGTTACCTGAGGATGGTCAGACTTTGGAGGCTAGGAATGCCATTTTCCATGAGTTGATAGGTCATGACGGACATGGATATTGTCGCACATACGGGAGAATTGTGCCTCGGAGAGCGGTGTATAAAGATGGTGCTGGGCCATCACAGTCAACACCCCAGCCATCGACTATTGATCAGATCACGCAGAAGGTCCGTACAGAGCTAAGGGATGAGTTGAGGGAGGAGCTGCGAGCAGAGTTCTCTACACATTTAGAGCAGATGAGAGCTGAGATGATGGCCCTTGTGTCACAGGGGGCGAGTGTGGATCCCAACAGACAGGTTCCATATAAATTAAATCGTTTAATAGTTCAATTTTCACTCAAGATTATGTATAAAATTCAAATATGATTAACACATTATGCATTGACTAACATAGATTCCTGATGCATCGAGTGGCCACCGAGCATTTAGGGAATCGGCAGAAGATGAGAATCCATATACACCACCACCAGAAGATCAGGTATAAAATGTATCTTTGTATTCTAAGCTAAAATGTATCTTTGCATTCTTTACATTCTAAGTTAAGAGACTTGTGGGAGAAGACGGGGCTCGAATCGGGTTCCCGGTTTGGGAGTTAGAGCCGGATTTCACTTTAGGCAAACTAGTTCCTTAAGGAATTTGAATTCGAGTAGTTAATGTCCCAAATTCACCAAACCGCATCGGTTGAGCACGAAACTTGGCACACACGACCTCCTAGGCACGAGAGACTTGTGGGAGAAGACGGGGCTCGAATCGGGTTCCCGGTTTGGGAGTTAGAGCCGGATTTCACTTTAGGCAAATTAGTTCCTTAAGAAACTTGAATTCGGAGAGTTAAGGCCCCAAAATCACCAAACGACGTCGGTTTAGCACGAAATTTGGCACAAACGACCTCCTAGGCACGAGAGACTTGTGGGAGAAGACAGGGCTCGAATTGGGTTCCCGGTTTGGGAGTTAGAGCCAGATTTCACTTTAGGCAAATTAGTTCCTTAAGAAACTTGAATTCGAGGAGTTAAGGCCCCAAAATCACCAAATGACGTCGGTTTAGCACGAAATTTGGCACACACGACCTCCTAGGCACGAGAGACTTGTGGGAGAAGACGGGGCTCGAATTGGGTTCCCGGTTTGGGAGTTAGAGCCGGATTTCACTTTAGGCAAATTAGTTCCTTAAGAAACTTGAATTCGAGGAGTTAAGGCCCCAAAATCACCAAACCGCATCAGTTGAGCACGAAACTTGGCACACACGACCTCCTAGGCACGAGAGACTTGTGGGAGAAGACGGGGCTCGAATCGGGTTCCCGATTTGGGAGTTAGAGCCGGATTTCACTTTAGGCAAATTAGTTCCTTAAGAAACTTGAATTCGGAGAGTTAAGGCCCCAAAATCACCAAACCGCGTCGGTTGAGCACGAAACTTGGCACACACGACCTCCTAGGCACGAGAGACTTGTGGGAGAAGATGAGGCTCGAATCGGGTTCCCGGTTTGGGAGTTAGAGCCGGATTTCACTTTAGGCAAATTAGTTCCTTAAGAAACTTGAATTCGGAGAGTTAAGGCCCCAAACTCACCAAACGACGTCGGTTTAGCACGAAATTTGGCACACACGACCTCCTAGGCACGAGAGACTTGTGGGAGAAGACGAGGCTCGAATTGGGTTCCCGGTTTGGGAGTTAGAGCCGGATTTCACTTTAGGCAAATTAGTTCCTTAAGAAACTTGAATTCGGAGAGTTAAGGCCCCAAAATCACCAAACCGCGTCGGTTGAGTACGAAACTTGGCACACACGACCTCCTAGGCACGAGAGACTTGTGGGAGAAGACGGGGCTCGAATCGGGTTCCCAGTTTGGGAGTTAGAGCCGGATTTCACTTTAGGCAAATTAGTTCCTTAAGAAACTTGAATTCGGAGTTAAGGCCCCAAAATCACCAAACCGCGTCGGTTGAGCACGAAACTTGGCACACACGACCTCCTAGGCACGAGAGACTTGTGGGAGAAGACGGGGCTCGAATCGGGTTCCCGGTTTGGAAGTTAGAGCCAGATTTCACTTTAGGCAAATTAGTTCCTTAAGAAACTTGAATTCGGAGAGTTAAGGCCCCAAAATCACCAAACGACGTCGGTTTAGCACGAAATTTGGCACACACGACCTCCTAGGCACGAGAGACTTGTGGGAGAAGACAGGGCTCGAATTGGGTTCCCAGTTTGGGAGTTAGAGCCGGATTTCACTTTAGGCAAATTAGTTCCTTAAGAAACTTGAATTCGGAGAGTTAAGGCCCCAAAATCACCAAACCGCGTCGGTTGAGCACGAAACTTGGCACACACGACCTCCTAGGCACGAGAGACTTGTGGGAGAAGACGGGGCTCGAATCGGGTTCCCGGTTTGGGAGTTAGAGCCGGATTTCACTTTAGGCAAATTAGTTCCTTAAGAAACTTGAATTCGGAGAGTTAAGGCCCCAAAATCACCAAACCGCGTCGGTTGAGCACGAAACTTGGCACACACGACCTCCTAGGCACGAGAGACTTATGGGAGAAGACGGGGCTCGAATCGGGTTCCCGGTTTGGGAGTTAGAGCCGGATTTCACTTTAGGCAAATTAGTTCCTTAAGAAACTTGAATTCGGAGAGTTAAGGCCCCAAAATCACCAAACAACGTCGGTTTAGCACGAAATTTGGCACACACGACCTCCTAGGCACGAGAGACTTGTGGGAGAAGACGGGGCTTGAATTGGGTTCCCGGTTTGGGAGTTAGAGTCGGATTTCGGTCTAGTCAAAATTATTTACTAACTATCTTTCTAATTATATAGTAGTCAATTTTTTTTATATTTTTCTGTAATTAAAATATTAACACCATTATATGGTTATTAATTATTTTTATCTTGTTTTTTTCAGATATTTCCTGAGTAGCAGTTTGCTTCTTGTGGAATGCGGGTGTATAAAGATTATGTCCAACTTTTGTTTTTGTAACCCACGAAAGAATCAAGACGAAAACTTTTGGTTTTGATTTTGATTTTGATTTTGATTTATGTTATTTAAATTTGTGAACAACATTATATATGTATTATGCGACATTATGTAATGGCATAATTTTTATTGTTTTAAATTTTTATTTATGTAATATTATGAATGGAACAACATTATGAATTTTCATTATTTGTCAACTTTTGTTTATGTATGTATTTATATTATTATGTAATTTTTGGATTTTTTTGTAATTATTTTTCATTTAATACAGGTTTTTTTAATTTTTTTAATAATTTCGGAACAGGGTTTTTTTTTTTTTTTTTTTTTGAGACGGCATAACAGCCGTCGCAAAAACATATGTTAGAGGCTTTTGCGACGGCACGGTACTGTCGCAAAAGCTTTCGAAACACCTGTAAAACATACCTTTAGCAACGGCTCACCATGCCTTCGGTAATAGTTATATGCAGTAGCACACTTTTAGCGACGGTTCTCTGCCGTCTCAAAAAACCAATTTTAGCGACGGAAAAACTTTACCGTCGCAAAAACTTAGATTTTTTTTCACTTATTGGCGACAGGAAACTACTGTCGCAAAAAAGGGACGCTCCCGTCGCAAAAACCATTGGCGACGGCACGTACCGTCGCTAAAGACCTTTTGCAACCCCCATTGTCGCGACCCCCACCTGCCGTCGCAAAAAATCAAATTACCGTCGCAAAAGGTATTAGCGACGGCGTGCGGAGCATTTGCGACGCCGTTTTGCCGTCGCAAAAAACTGTTCTTTTTGTAGTGATTTCCCTCCCTTTTTTCCTATTTTACAAATCAAGTTCAATGTCTTGTGTAAATTTATCAGGATTTAGATACAATTTATCAGAATGCTAATTACATAAAAGTCTTGCTATAGAGGTATTGTACCTTTTTTATGGTACTAACTTTCATAAAAAATATAAAACATTTTTAATCTTCTTAACATATGTACTAAGAACACAAATTAACAAAATCCTCATAAAAATTCCTTACTCCGGTGTAAATATTACACATTAACATTTATTTAGAGCAAACAAATATACAAACAAAAAAGAAAATGGCAAAAAAAGAATTCCACAATTGAATGCCACAAGGGAATCAAGCTTGTGGCATTATTAGCCTAATTAATAAGTAGGACTACAAATGAATAGAGCCGTTTGTGAACAGCCTCGAGCTCAGCTCAGTAAGAGCTCGTTCGAACTCGGTCCGTTAATTTTTTTTTTGTGTTCAACCTTGAGCTCGTTAAATTTTTAATAAACAAGCCCAAACATTCTAAAGCTCGGCTCGTAAGCTCGGCTTATTAGCTGGCTCGTTTAATATTTATTATTTATGTATTAAATAATATAAAAATATGTATAAAAAATAAGAGAAATATGCTATTTATATATTTAAAAAATATAAATGTAAATAATAGTTAACTATAGATAGTACATTTATATAATAGTGGTAGCAGATATTATTATTTTAGTAAAATATGGACTTTTTTTTAGTATATTTATATATATTGTATATATAATTGTATAATCAAAGTTTTAATTGTAACTTTAGTCTCACATGCAAGTATGAATTTATAATTTTTTTAGCTCGTTAAGGCTCATAAACAGGCTCGAGCTCGAGTCAAGCCTAAGCCAACTCGGCTCGAGCTTGGTTCGTTAATTTTTATTCAGCTTGAGTTCGAGCTTGAACTCGTTAAAATCTTAATAAATAAGTCCAAACATACTAAAGTTCGGCTCGTTTGCAGCCCTACTAATAAGTTAATTTGAGTTGTCTCTATCTAAATAAACACTTCTTTTTTTTTTTTTGGTCTCATTTTCCTGTATTATTTATATAACCTTTTTAGTACTTTCTATCTAAACAAACATATAATTTTTTTTTTCTTTCTTTCTTTTTCTGTCATTTTCATGTATTATCTATCTAACCAAGCTAAGGATTCTTAATCATTCAAAAATTTAAATTCATCTATATATATGAGATACCTCTTCTTCTCGGGAATCCAATGACAGTTGAGACTTGGGAACCCTTTTGTGGGTTGTAGAAGTAGGAGCTAACACATTGTTTGAAGATGCCATTGATTCCAAGGAGGAAGTTAAAGCAATTTAAATTTAAAAATCTATTAGGTGGATATTATATATATACACATGCACAAACTTATGTAGGCATGGAAAGGAAAGTGACCTTTGAGAGGCCTACAAAAATGGTGATTTTATAAATGCGATGGCCTAAACCCTAGAGGAACCGAGTAGTCTCTAGCTACTATGTACCAAGGAGCAATAAAATTAGGATTAGGTTCTTTGGAAGTTATTGGGTGTGTGAGTGATTTTCCGATCACACTGCCCTCCTTAGTAATTCAGCTGTAGAACACAGGCAGAACAGATGGCACCCTGTTATCCTGCACAGAAAGAAAAGGTTCCGACGGTGGTTCTTCCACCCGGGGGCACTCCGACGATCAAGTCAGTATATTTCTTAAAGATAATCAAGTATTTAACTCACAAGCTTGAGTATTTAGAACATACCTTAGACCCATGGGGGTGCCTCTCTTTTATAGTCAATACAATCCTAGTCCCAATAGGAGCCTAACTCCAATGGACTCCGGATTATTGCTAATCTGTAACTCCCAAGGGGTTCAGGACAAAACTCTCCAAGAGTTTTACCTTTATCCAAACTGAAGTCTTCTCTCAACCTAGGACTCTTGTCCTTTATCCGCTTATCTCGGATTCCGATATCTTCGGAGATAATCTCGGCAACTCTGAGATCACCTCGGCGTAACTACCTCGACACGTGGAACCTGGGCTGACACGTCGGCGTCACCATGCCACGTGTTGGTACTCAGAAATATATCCCCATAATTGCCCCCTAGGTTCTATTATCTCGATATTCTGAGGTGATGGAACCTACACCGTTTAGTTCTTTTTAGTACGTCGGCACAAAAAATTCTTCAGCCGAGATCATTCTCTTTAAGCCGACATGCCCTCTTTCAAGAGCAAGAATTCGAATGAACTCTCCCATACATATGAGCTGTCATGCATCACTTTTCAACTGCTTTATTCACGCGTTTCATTCTTATTGGCTCGTGCCTGTGACGCGTTTGTAAACCACGTTTTTTCCTGTATGCGCCGTCTGACGCATGCGTTAACCCAGGCGCATTAAATGCTTCTGTTTTGCTGTCGTTTCACGCTTTTGACAAAACTGTTGTCTCTCTCCTTCGTTTCTTCACTTTTGCATTCGATTACTTTGCTTTCTCTTTCTCTCAAAGCTTTTTCTCCTTTGAGTCTGCCATTGCTTCAAGCTTCGATTCTGCAATAGTCTTCTTTCTGTCGTTGAAGCTTTCGCTACTGTCGTCTGTCCTCGGCGAATCACATTCCGGCGTCACTTTTCCTGGTAAGCAACTGGTCTTTCTGCTCTAGTTTTTGATTTGTTTTTGAAACTCCCTGCTTTTACTGTTCTATTTTAGCATTTGATTCGTGAATTCTCCTCCTGAATGATTCTTATTTCTTGATTTTGTATATGTCACTTGTATTGTTTTATCACTGTTCTTGGTCTTCCACCCTTTGTGTTTCCTGAATCTGAAACTCCGTTTTTGTTTTCTGTTTTTTTGTATTTTCTCCAGATTCGTGCCTTTGATCTTTGTCTTCATAGTTCTTAGGTTTGGGATTTGTTTATAGAACCTTTAATTCTTAGGGAAAACGGAAACAATCCTTTGCCAGTATATACCTAGGTTTAAGCCGAGGTACCAGTAACCCTTTAAGAACTCACTGTTTCTGTAGCCAAGTACCTTTACTTCAAAAACCATGGGTATGTGGAGACATAGAGTAAATTCCCCAACCAAACTCGAACTCTTTAGGCAAGAGTTCTCTATCCCTGCCGATGTTCACCTTAGGCTAGCTGGGGATGACGATTCCATTATGCCTACTGATAATACAATGCCTTTCCCTGTTATAGCGTTTGTTGAGTGTGGACTTCGGCTCCCACTTAATCCCCTTTTTCGTGAAGTTCTCTGCTACTACACCTTGAACCCTATGCAACTCACCATCAACTCCTACAGAACACTTAATGGCATAATAGCCTTAGCTCGGCAGGAGAATGTTAGAATCACTCTCGCCGATATCCAATACTGTTACACTATGTGCGCCCTTAACCTGAAAGAAAAGGGTTTTGTATATTACCTTAAGCCGAGGTCTACCGAATTTAAAATTGTAGCCGACCTCCCAGACTCCAACAAAGGGGCTAGTGACGATTATCTTATTGCTTCTGGAAATTGGGAGTTTGGCCCAGACGAAGAAGTCCATCTCTACCCTCTTCCCCGAACAGTTAAAGAGGGCAAGGGTAAGAGCCCAGCGTCAATTACTTAACTGTTGTTTGTTTTCCTCCAAGTCTTTAAGAGATTTTATCTGTTTCTGATGTTGTGCTCCTTTTTGCAGACGTTCGCAAGCCTCCCAAGGATTTTCGCCAGTCTTATTTCCTTGGCAAAGATTTAAAGAAGCTTCTGGACCTTCCTATCCAAAAGCGAAAAGCTCCACTCTTACTGAATTTCATCCCCTCCTACAAATCCACCTTGCCCGACGCTCTAAGGAAGAAGAAAAAGAGCCTCTCTTCAGCTACTGCAATAACTCAAACTGCATCCTCATCTCGGGCTGACCAAGGATCAACTTCTGACCTAGCCGACCAACTATCCACTTCAGCCCCATACTTAGTCCCAATACCAGAAAGAAAACGAAGACGTAGACTTGTCAAAACAGCCGAAATGGTTCGCCCGAGACCTGCCGCCCAAGACCTTCTGGCCGACCTACCAGATGATGTTGATGCCATTCCAACACAGTCGATGCCCCCACCAAAACCGAAACGAATAAAGAAGGCTCTGCCAAAGACCAAAGCTACTGAGGCTGAGGTTGAGGCTGAGGATGCTGTGGCGATCTCACAATTGGCCGAGAATATGAAGACCGCTTCCACTGCGGCAAAAAGATCTGCTGAAACTCAACCAGTAGAGTCCCAGAAGTCAAAAAAGCCGAGGTCGTCTTCTGGGACGACTTCAAAGTCAAAAGTGCCCAACATCCCTTAGACACCAGCAATCACATTGGAGAACAAGCCAGTCTTGGCTAGTGACAGCGCCGATGACACAAACATTGGCGTAGCACTAAGCACAGCCCTCCTTCTCCCAGGCGATCTTGAGAAGAATGCCGAGATGAGTGAGTATGAAAATTACGCGTTCATGCTCCAACGTTGCGTTCAAGTAAGTGGCTTTACTTGGTAACTTGTTTTATCTTTATTGTTTCATACTTGTTAAATTCTGTAATGACTTTTTACTTTGGGTTCTTTCAGGCCGTCCAGCATGCACACTCCTTCTCCATGCAGTCATTTGAGACCAGGGAGAAATTAAATGATTTGAAGAAGGAGTTTGCAGCTCTTCAAAAGATAAATAAAGGTCTTCAGTCAAAAATGAAAAAGTTGGAGGACCAAGCCGAGGCTGCAACCAAAGCCCAATCCTTGGCTGAAGAAAAAGCTAAGGCTGTGGAAACCATAAAAAACGTTGCTGAGGCGCAAAAGAAGGAGGCCGAGGAAAAGGCTGCCCAGGTCGATAAGGAGCTTCAGCAAGCCTTAGTAACTAAAGAGGCTGAAATCAAAGAAGCTGATGAAAAGGCTTACGCCCAGGGTGTAGCCGATGTTACTGAAGATTACAAGCTCCAAGTCAGGCAGGCATGCAATAGGGGATTTTCCCTGGGTTGGATGTCCCTAGTGAAAAAGCTTGATCTTCCTGCTGACTCACCCTGGCGCAAGGCTGAAGCCATTCCTCTTCCTTTCCCTCCTCATCCACCCCCAAGTCAAATTGAGGAAGATGATGAATCCGAATCTGAAGCCGATGTGGAGGATAACGATGCTGGTGCCCTGGTAAGGAAGGCCAAGGATACTGATGAGACCAAGTCTCTACCTCAGGGTGATCAAGTCATGGACTTAACCCAAGATGAGGAGACTGAGGAGGTGTCCAAGGAGGCTGAGCTAGGGCAGCTATCATCTGACCTTCTTCTGGCTGAAAGAAGTCTTAGTAAAACACTTGCAGAGATCGATGCCGAGATTGCGGCAGATAAAGAAGCCGTGGTCTCTGTAGAAAAAGATACAGAGGTTGTGAGAGAAAAAGACGCCGAGGTGGTTCTTCTAGAGCCCTCCGAGGTCCTAGTCCAACCATCTGTTAATGCTGAAGAAGTTTGAGTGTCTTCTGTACTTTTTTCTTTTTTTTGTATTTTTCTGAACAATGTAAGCTTCCTTTTTGTGGCCGATGTGCCTTTCTTGTGAATCATTCAGCTTTTGCTAGGCCATAGTGCCTTCATTCTATACAACTGCAACTGTTTTTCTCTGAATACTTTGTCTTTAATTTCTCTTTATTGCTTCTGTATGGCTTTATACTTAGAATATTTTGCATGATTTACATAATTCTTCCTTTGTACAATCTTCTCGCGGTTACATACCTCGGGTATAATAACTGCCAATTTTACTTCGGCAAGATATTGTCCTGCAGTCATTTCATAAATTTCAACAAGTATGAAACATATACTATTCAATGTTAACTTTGCAAACCTTTCTCAAGTTTGAACGAGTATTTAAGCAGTAATCTCAATCTGTCCTATTTGTAAATTGCTACAAATTTCAACAAAGACTAACATATATAATAAACTTTTCTCAAATTAGAATAAGTATTAAACAATGATACACTTGTAAATTGCTGCAAATTTCAACAAGGGTTTAAACAATTATATTTACCTCAACCTGTAAATTGCTACAAATTTCAATAAGTGTTAAATATCTTCTTCAGTTTATCCAACCAGTAGATTGCTATAAGTCTGTAGGCAATAACATCGGCTTCACTTCGACTTGTAAATTGCTACAAATTTCAACAAGCGAAGAGAAACAGATATCTCGGCTTAAGCTTCAACTTGTAAATTGCTACAAATTTCAACAAGTGAAGTTAAGGAACCATCTCGGCTTACCTTTAACTTGTAAATTGCTACAAATTTCAACAAGTGGTAAGCTTTGTATCGGTTTGACCAATTTGTAAATTGCTACAAATTTCAACAAGTGGTAAACTTTGTATTCGGTCTGACCAACTTGTAAATTGCTACAAATTTCAACAAGTGGTAGACTTTGTATTCGGTCTGACCATCTTGTAAATTGCTACAAATTTCAACAAGTGGTAGACTTTGTATTCGGTCTGACCAACTTGTAAATTGCTACAAATTTCAACAAGTGGTAGACTTTGTATCTTCTCTGCCCCCAATGTGAACCTAAGTTCCACTTGGGTTCTCATTTTTTATGTCTTCCAGAAACAATGTTAAGTATCTTAATCAATCACATGTGCTTGAGAAATTCTGAAAAGATTTTATTGATGACATCGGCCGAAAATAGTGAACATCTAATGATAGAAAAATTTCAAATTACAAGTGTTCCAAGGTCTTGGTAGTGCTTTGCCTTCATTGTCTTCGAGTCAATAGGCTCCATTGCCTAATACCGAAGTAATTCTGTAGGGTCCCTCCCAATTTGGGCCAAGCTTGCCTTCTCTGGGATCCTTCTTGTTGCCGACGACTTTCCTCAAGACTAAGTCGCCGACTTGAAAATCTCTTGGATTGACCTTCTTGTTGTAGGTTCTAGCAAGCTGTTGCTCGTATACTGCAAGCTGAATTGCAGCCTTCTCTCTTCGTTCTTCCAAAAGATCCAGATCTCGGGCTAAGAGTATATCATTAGTCCCATTCTCAACTCCCTGGGTTCAGATCCCTGGGATGCCGACTTCCAGTGGAATGACTGCTTCTGTGCCATAAGCCATGGCAAAGGGGGATTCCCTTGTTGATCTCCTCGGCGTAATCCGATATGCCCAAAGCACGTTGGGCAATTCGTCTACCCACTTCCCTTTTGCTGCCTGCAGTCTCTTCTTTATTCCATCCAAAATTACTTTGTTGGATGCTTCTGCTTGCCCATTGCTTTGGGGAAAACTTGGTGTTGAAAAGTAATTCTTGATCTTGAATTTCGCACAGAAGTTTTTGATGAGTTTGCTGTCAAACTGCGTTCCGTTGTCGGCAACGATGGCTCTTGGAATGCCAAATCTGGTGATAATGTTTTTCCATATGAAGTTCTTGACGTCCACATCTCGGATTTTGGCAAGGGGTTCTGCCTCTATCCACTTTGTGAAGTAATCCGTTGCTACCAGCAAGTATTTCCTCTGCCCAGTTGCTTGGGGAAGTTGTCCAACCAGATCCATGCCCCATTGGGCAAATGGCCAGGGGCTGGATACTGGATTTAGGTCAGCAGCTGGCTGATGAATCAAGGGTGCAAACCTTTGGCATTGTTCGCACTTCTTCACGTATGCTTCTGCATCTTTTTGCATGTAGGGCCACCAATACCCCTGGGTAATGGCCCTATGGGCTAGTGATCTGCCCCCAGCATGGCTTCCACAGATTCCTTCATGAATTTCATATAAAAAATCTTCAACCTGAAAAGGGTGTACGCACCTTAAAAGGGGTCCACTGAAGGACCTTCTGTAGAGATGTCCATCCTTGGTCAGGATGAACCTTGCTGACTTCAATCTGACTTTGTGTGCTTCTTTGCAGTCTTCTGGCAGCTTTCCTTCCTTTAGATATGCAACAATTGCATCCATCCAGCTTGGCCCCATGTCCACACACATTGCTTCATGCTTTGTGCTCCGTGGTTCAATGCTCGGGCCCGACATATAGTCAATCATAATTGTTCTTGTTTTTCCAGTCTGTATTGAACTTGCCAGGTTGGCCAACGCGTCGGCGTGGCTGTTATCATCTCGGCTTACTTGAAGAAGTCGGCAGTTCTGAAATTGTTCGGCCAATCTGATGACCTCCTTTGCATACGCAGACATCCTCTCGTCTCTGGCTGCAAATTCTCCTGTGGACTGGTTAACAATTAACTGTGAATCACAAAAAACTATTACCTCATCTGCTTCTGCTGCTACTGCCAGCTTTAGTCCTGCAATTAATGCCTCGTATTCTGCTTCATTGTTTGAGGCCTTGAACCCCAAACGGATGGACTGTTCTATTATTTCTCCATCTGGAGATATCAACAGTACTCCTGCCCCTGCTCCTTGCCGGTTTGAACTTCCATCGACAAACAGTCTAAATGAGTCGCCGATGTAGATGCTGCAAGGTCTGAGCTTTTCCTTCCTTTGTTCCTTTGCTCTTTGCTGGGATTCTCCTTGCTTGCTAGGACCTCATTCATCCTGGCTCAACGGAGCCCGATGTTCGAGGCATTTAGGCATGAATTCTGCGACGAAGTCAGCCAAAACCTGGCCCTTGATTGCTGTTCTGGGCCTGAATTCCAGGTCATACTGGCCCAAGGCCACTGCCCACCTTGCAATTCTTCCTGTTAAGTCCCCTTGTTGCAATAAGGACTTCAATGGGTGCTCCGTTAGCACTACAATTTTGTGTGCCTAGAAGTAGTGGTTCAACTTTTTTGAGGCCATTACCAAGGCCAGCATTAACTTCTCCAGTGGTATGTACCTTGTTTCAGCGTTTGCCAAGGTTTTACTTACGTAATAGACAGCCTTTTGTTCTCCCTGTTCTTCTCGGATTAGCACTGCATTTACTGCGTGTTCTGACACGGCTAAGTACAAAAACAACTCCTCCCCAGGTTCAGGTGTGGAGAGAACTGGGGCCGTGGTCAGGTACTTCTTTAGGTCGGCCAAAGCGGCCTCACATTCTTCAGTCCATAGGAAGTCTGCGGCCTTTTTTACCAGGTTGAAGAAGGGTTTACACTTGTCTGAACTTCGGCTTATGAACCTGTTTAGAGCTGCGGTCCTTCCAGTGAGCATTTGAACTTGTTTTGCCGATGTTGGACTCTGTAGATCTAGGATGGCTTTGATCTGATCTGGGCTGGCTTCTATTCCCCTTCTTGTTACCAGGTAACCTAGGAACTTACCAGATCCAACTCCAAACACGTATTTCGATGCGTTGAATCGGAGCCGATATGCTTTAAGTATCTTAAATACCTCTGCTAGGTCAGCAAGATGATTTTTTGGCTCCTTGGTCTTCACGACCATGTCATCGATGTAGACTTCTACTGTCTGGCCTATCAGGTGTTTGAACATTTTTGTTACCAGTCTTTGGTAGGTTGCTCCTGCGTTCTTCAGTCCAAAAGGCATCACCCTGTAACAGTACAGGCCTTTTGGGGTAATGAATGCTGTCTTCTCTTCGTCTGAGGGGGGTACATAGCTATCTGGTGATACCCCCTATAAGCGTCTAGGAAGCTCATCCTTCCATGTCCTGATATAGCATCCACCAGTTGGTCAATTTTTTGCAGAGGGAAGCTGTCTTTGGGGCAGGCTTTATTTAGGCTTGTAAAATCTACGCAAACCCTCCATTTACCATTTTTCTTCTTTACCACTACTGTATTTGAAAGCCACGTTGGATAATTGACTTCTCTGATGGCCTTGGCTTCCAGAAGTCTGTCTACCTCTTCCTCCACAGCTTCGACGTGCATCAACGTCGGTCTTCTAGCACGTTGTATTACAGGTTTTGCCGACCTGTCGACGTTCAGTCTGTGACATGTGACCTCGGCGTCAATGCCAGGCATTTCATAAGGTGTCCAGGCGAACACCTCTATGTTTGTTCTTAAAAAAGCTTCCAGTTCTCTCTCTTCTTCTTCGACTAAGCCTAAGCCGAGAAGAAAGAAGCGCTCTTCGTCGCCCTCCTGGACGAGGATTTTCTTTAGTGATTCCTCGCTCTTCTCGGCCGGCTCCTTGCCGATATCATCTAGGACCTCTATGTCCTCATCTTCAATCTCTGCCTTTTCTGGTTTTCGAACATTGCAGGTTGTCTTCATTGCTGCCATGGAGCAATTTTTTGCCTACAGTTGATCTCCTCTGACTTCTTCAATCCCGTGTTCTGTTGGGAAGCGCAATAGTTGGTGCAATGTTAAGGGAACTGCCCCCATTGCATGCAACCATGGCCTTCCCAATATGATGTTGTAAGGAGAAGGCGTATCAATCACGGTGAATTCTGTCCTAATCTTCCTAGTACCGGCCTGTACTTCCAAGTTTGTAGCGCCCAGGGGCCACGTGGGCGTTCCATTGAAGCCGACCATCGGGCCATTCGATTGCTCCATGTCGTCTGGGTGAAGGCCTAGCTCCTTGTAAGATCTAACGTACGTGATGTCGCAAGAGCTGCCTTGATCTATTAGGATGCGTTTTACTTGGCACTCCCCAACTTGGAGAGATACTACCAAGGTATCATTGTGCGGGTGCTGGACCGTCTCTAGGTCAGCTTCGGTAAAGGTTATTATTGGTCCTTGGATCTCTTCAGGCCGATGTCTCTTTTCCCCGACTTGGTAGACATGCTGTAGATGCCTTACCCTTTGGGTTTCTCCTCTGACTTCACTCTCGTTAACCTTTGAGTGGATTACATTAATTATCCGAGGTCCTTCTGCCCGAGGTTGCGGAGGTGGTGGGGCTGCTGGAGCCTGAGGTAGTCTTGCCTGTTCCTCTCTTGTTCTGGTTTCATCGACAAGGTCCCTCAGGTGGCCTTGTCTTACCAGATCTTCCAAGTGCGCCTTTAGGGCTCTGCAGCCCTGTGTTGTATGTCCGTTTTCATTGTGGTAAGCACAATGTCTGTCCATGTTTCTTCCTATGAACTCTCCTGGTTCCCTTGCTGGCGTTCTGAAATAGGGCTGGCTCCGAATTTTTCCTAGGACTTTTTGAATTGGAATTCGGAATACGGTGGTGACTGCCTGTTTGGCCCTTAACTCCATCTCTGTTTTGCTGAATCCGTTATTACTTTGGCCTTGCTTCGGCGAGGCGTTCCCTTTCTCCTGTTTGACTTCCTTGTGGGCCGATGTATCCTCCTCGGCTCGCGTATACTTTTCGATTCTTGTCATGAGCTCATCCATGCTCTTTGGCAATGTCTTTGCCAAAGATTTTCGTAGTGAACAGTTATCTTTCAGGCCGTTCTTGAAAGACACGACCGCTACCTCCTGGTTACATTCAGGTATTCGATTGAACACCTCGTAGTACCTTTTTGCATAGGCCCTCAGGCCTTCATCTTTGTTGATTTTTAAAGCCATTAGCGCGTCCACTCTTAATGGCTGTAGTTTGTTTGTTATGAACCTGGCCACAAACATCTCGGCCAGGCCTTCCCATGTCTTTACGCTTCCCTTTGGTAATTTATGGAACCAATCTGATGCTATCTCCCCAAAGGACGAGGGGAATACTTTGCAGAGTAGTGGCTCGTTTCCACTGTACAATGCCATTGAATTCAAAAATAGTCCAACATGGAAGTTAGGGTCTGACTTACCATCGTATATTTGAAACCTCGGCATGCTGAATCTTTTTGGTGCTTCAAATTTGTCCAATTCTACCGAGAACGGTGTCCTCGGCTTGACGGGTGAGGTTACCTCGGCTTCAGCGTTCTGTTCCTTCCTCTTAAGGTAGTTTCTCAAGTCTTCTTTACTCTTCCCTGGAGCTCGGCTGTCTGTGGACTTCAGTCTCTTCGGCATACTACTCTCGGCCTCGTGATGGGCCCGTTTTGATCTTTCTCCGTGGGTTGTGTCAAAGCAGAGCGCCTGTCCTTGAATATGCCGATGTTCTCTGCGTTCCTAATCCTTCGTTTGATACGTTCTCTGGGACTTCTCTTGTCTTGGCTTCTCTCGCCTGACCTCCCCGGAGGGCGGGTGAGAGTGCCTTTTGCTCCTGGAGTGTTGTGGTGCTTCAAGAATTATTTTCCTTCCTCCTTTTGAGTGTTAACTGCTGGAATTGGCGTGTCCTGCAGCGGGTATGGTAGCTGCATGACATTGTTTTGCATCATGAAATTGACGACCGACTGTAGGTCAGCCAACTTGTCTGCTAATTCTTTTACTTCCTCATCCCTCCGTAGGCACCTATCTCTCCATACCTGGAGGTTGTCTTCATTGTAGTATCTGCCCTGGTCTGTTTTCTTCGAAGTGTCGCCCTCCTGGCCGACGTCTTTTCCCCCGTGCCCCTGGCCACGGGTTTCTTCGTTGTGGTTGTCTCCTTCGACGTCAAGGTCGATAGGCCTGCCACTCCCAGTGGGAGCGTCGTCCCCAACCTTTTCGTTTTGTGCGTTACTAGCCATCTATTCGTCTTTCTTTCCCACAGACGGTGCCAAATTGTGTGAGTGATTTTTCGATCACACTGCCCTCCTTAGTAATTCAACTGTAGAACACAGGCGGAACAGATGGCACCCTGTTATCCTGCACAGAAAGAAAAGGTTCCGGCGGTGGTTCTTCCACCCGGGGGCACTCCGACGATCAAGTCAGTATATTTCTTAAAGATAATCAAGTATTTAACTCACAAGCTTGAGTATTTAGAACATACCTTAGACCCATGGGGGTGCCTCTCTTTTATAGTCAATACAATCCTAGTCCCAATAGGAGCCTAACTCCAATGGACTCCGGATTATTGCTAATCTGTAACTCCCAAGGGGTTCAGGACAAAACTCTCCAAGAGTTTTACCTTTATCCAAACTGAAGTCTTCTCTCAATCTAGGACTCTTGTCCTTTATCCGCTTATCTCGGATTCCGATATCTTCGGAGATAATCTCGGCAACTCTGAGATCACCTCGGCGTAACTACCTCGACACGTGGAACCTCGGCTGACACGTCGGCGTCACCATGCCACGTGTTGGTACTCAGAAATATATCCCCACATTGGGTATTCCTGAAACACGGTCACCAAGATATTATGATTAGTAAAAGAGATAGAATTTATGATTTTATGTTGAATAATTAAGAAACATGAGAGGTATAGTGAATAATAACTAGTGAAGGAGTATAGACACATGTTGCTCCAGAAATATTCAATAATTTTGTTAGATTTGAACTTAAGATCATTTGAAAAATTAGCAGAGTTTATCATAAATCTTATTTTGATTATTTTAGAATTCTTAGTATATATTATTTATGAAAAAATCAATCGATCGTAAACTACAAGTATGTGTAAGGTGAGTTGCGGTTTTTCATTAGTTAGAGATTGAAAATTTTGACATGTTTAATCACCTTTGGATTGGATAACACCAATTAAATTACTTTGATCAATCAAAATCAAAGTGATTAAAATTTATAAATGAATATCGTCCTATCAAAATTATGAAACTAAATCCATTTCAAATTATGAATCCTCACGAAAGGAAAATAATTAAATCATCTAACCATATGAGTCAACTAATTGAATTAACCTTGGATGCAATGCAAGTCTTTCAAATGACACATCTCAAAATCTTGAATTCATTTAAATTTAAATTTAAATTTTGTGTGAACCATATAGGGTAAAGTATCAATAGGTCCTAATACTTCGACTTAATTTTCATCAAATTCTATTGAGAATAAATCTTAGTAAAATCGTCGTTAAAAATAATTTGTTTGTGACAATTTTTTATATATGTTGCTAAAATTTGACAATTAGTAACTCTTTTTTTTTGTTATGATTTTTATAAATTGTTGTTAAAACTTACAATTAGTGACGTATTTCTGTGACGAAATTTTCAAACTGTCGTTGAAATTTACAAATTAGTGACATTTTTTATGACAATTTTTTTAAACTGTCGTTAAAACTTATAATTAGTAACATTTTGTGACAAAATTTTTAAATTATCGCTGAAAATTAACAATTAGTAACGTTTTTTAATAGTATTCGATGAAAAATACCATTAATTCTCACATAACCTATTGAACAATAATTCCACTTATTAAAACCTACACGTGAGGCCTTCTAAGTAAAAACACATAATACTCTTATATTATTCAATAATTTTCCACATAAAATACTTTCCCTTCAAGTAGTTAAGGAGCAAATGAGTTTTTTTATAGACAAAGGTAGGGGTGTAAATTTGGCCTAGCTCGGCCCGATCCACTGTCGAGCCACGTAGGCTCTCACTAAAATTTAGTTCGGACTGGGCCAGCCCACAATCCAAAGGTATCGAGCAAGCTGGCGGGCTGGGCGTTAAGTCAAGCTAACGGGCCTGGGCTAAGGCTAGGCTTGACCATTTTTTAATTTTTTTTTTCCATCGAAATCTTCTCTCTTTTTTTTCCACAAAAAATGGCACTAGGCCTTGAGTGGGCCTAGTGGGTTGGGCTTTGAAACAAACAGCCTAGGCCCAGGGTCTCAGGCTCTGGCCTGGCCGGGCCACAATTGGTTTTCGAATGATTTGCGGGCCGATGGGTCAAATTTACAACCCTCGACAAGGGTATTAGTAGGATTACTTTTATTATTTGAGAAAAAATTTGAATAATTTAAAAAACAAACAAACAAACTACTATCAAATATTTGTTCATTATAGGATA
This sequence comes from Camellia granthamiana, assembly GCA_036172215.1. Classification (NCBI taxonomy): domain Eukaryota; kingdom Viridiplantae; phylum Streptophyta; class Magnoliopsida; order Ericales; family Theaceae; genus Camellia; species Camellia granthamiana. The sequence goes on along the minus strand of CM069911.1, from coordinate 61,178,122 downwards.
TAGGATGTTTTAAAAAAAAATACACAAAAATAGAAGTTATGATAAAAAAAAATTATAAATCAATTGCAAAATTGCAAGACGTGAAATCAACCATTAAAACGACAAAAATATCCCACCCTTAACCCTTAATACCACATTAAGAAATACAAAAAAGGAGCTCCTCCGATTTAATATACAATTATATTAGTCAAGGTACGCACAACTTAATTCGAACACCAGTTAAAAAAAAAATCAGATAGAGATCAATCTCTATAACGAAGTACCATTTCCCTCCTTTTTTTCCTATTTTACAAATCAAGTTCAATGCCTTGTGTAAATTTATCAGGATTTAGATACAATTTATCAGAATGCTAATTACATAAAAGTCTTGCTAAAGAGTATTGTACATTTTTTATTGTGCTAACTTTCACAAAAAAATATAAAACATTTTTAAACTTCTTAACATAGGTACTAAAAACACAATTTAACAAAATCCTTATATAAAAATTCCTTACTCCGGCGTAAATATTACACATTAACATTTATTTAGAGCAAACAAATATACAAACAAAAAGGAAAATGAAAAAAAAAAGAATTCCACAATTGAATGCCACAAGGGAATCAAGCTTGCATCAAATTCATATTTCCCAAAATGCAAAATATAAGAAAGCATAAACATACAAAAACAGCACAAAGTATGCCCAAAAATGAGGATATCAGGAATATACAATTTCCCAGAGCAAAAAAAAACTAGCTCTATCAGAGCAAATCTACAACAAATTAAAATAAACCCTAAAAACAAAGACGAGATATATTTCACCCTTCTCCAAGAAAGAGAAACTTGCAAAAAGAATAATAAGCCGGAACATCGTGTATATATATATTTGCTTGCTAAGATAGCAACAGCAATAGCAATGTAGGGATTTTCCCAATACAATACCATCTTCCAATTAAATGAAAAAAGTTTTTTTTTTTTACTTCCTCTTGTCTGTCCCAATTGTGAGGAGCTCAAAGCTCCGTAGAGAACCATCATGGGGTTTTGAGGATGTAGCACGCGAAAAGGGCATTCCCCTGGGCTCGGATCCAGCTTGGAACCTTTGGCTAGTGGACAGTCTTCCATTGCCCGAGACCAACCTGCTTGATCGACCTTCAGTGGGCTCAGAAGAGCTCGGTCTGAAACTTGAAATTATACCCCGTTTTGATGTGCTTCCATGCTGAGAGGAAAAAGTGCGGCCTCCCCTCTCAGAATCGAGTTGCTGGTAAAGAAGCAAAAATATTCATTAGAATATATCCCATACATATATTTACAGATTTTGATATATAATCTTAAGAATTCTAAAGCTCAGTCAAGCACAGCTTTTTTCTCACGAGCTCCTTTGTATGGCATGCATTACATTTCTAACAATTTGTATTTATGTGTACAACATCCTGTATTTTTATTAAATTTATTGATATTAGATTTTGCATTAAATTTACTAATCTATTATTTGGCTTTTACACATTTAAATAAATTTCAATTTATTCAATGCATTTTCAAAATCTTTTTCTGTTTCTATACTAATCAAAACAACACACCAAAGGAAATTTTAATCCTTCATAGCAATTAAATATTTTTATTCAGCAATCTACTCTATTAGACGACATCCGGGTGGTAACCTCAAAAACAACCTGAGTTCAGAAAGGACAGCAGAGGAGAAGTCAAATTCAATGAGCATAATATGATCTACAGCCTCTGGGAGCAAACAGCCAAAATACTCTAGTTTATATTTTATTTCACATATTTATTCATATATTTTTTTTAAATTGAGCGCATTTTACGCTAGGAATTATATGCAAAAAATAATCAAGAACAAAACCACCATTAGACTACACTAAAAAGAAGCAAACAACGAATAATGGCCAATCAAACAAACAAGAATAAATGAGGAAGGACAAATGTAAAAAAGAAAAAAATAATAATATGAAATTCTTTTCTCATAACTTACCACATCCTTGGAAGATGTTATGTCATTTGACACTTTGTGCCTTGAATGATCACCATGAAAACCACTACCTGATGTGTTTCTTCTACCAAATGCTTCCACGGCACCTGAGAATCTATCCCGACTCTCTTGTCCCACTGGAATCATAACATAGCCAGCATTTAAATCTATGAGACAGAGAACAAATTTCTTTCTCAAACTTTATTTCTTAAACTTAATGTAAGTTTACATAAAATGTCTAAAATACCATTTTTCTTTAAGTTTAATAACTAAAATACCATTTTTTTGTCGATTTTACTTAACAAAAATAGACAGATGGTTTAGATTGAAAATAAACTGAAAGATTAAGGTTTAAATTGACAGAATTAAAAATTCAAGATTTATTTTGCTACAATGGGCCAAACCTTGGGATTTTTTTCGTAATTTCCCCAAATAAAAATTGATATGGTTTATTTTTATAATTTTATTGCTACTAGTGTTTTTGTCAATTTCAGGATATTTACTGTATAATGTATTCATTATTACATAAAATTAGAATTTTATTTTATATTAGTTTTTTTGGGAAAATTACAAAAAATGGAAAGATGACAAAATAATTACATTTTAATGGGAATTTTTCTAAAATTACAACACGAGGGAATACAAAAAAATACTACAAACACAGAAAATTTTATTTTGAAGACAATTTTACCTCTCCTCTCTCTCTTTCTTCTGTCCTCTCTCTTCCTCTTCCCTCCCTCTGCTGCAACTCCCACCCTTCCCTTACCCTCCCCTGCCACTCCCAACCCTTCTCCCCTACCCCATTGCCATCTCCGTCCCTTGCCACAACCAATCCCATGTCCCCTCCCTTCGCCCCCATCCTCACCTCAATCAGCCATCACCAATTCCCTGTAACACCCCCACCCTCCACAGCCACCCCCACACCCTCCCCTATCACTCCCTCACCGCTCGATCTCCTTCCTCAAAGCACTGTCACCATCAACAGGTAGAGATAAATCACAAACAAAGCACCACCCTGACACGCCTCCCTACCTTCAGTCGATACCCATCCTAAATCAAAGAAAGAGAGATGATTTTGAAGATCTGCCATGAAACCCCAAAATCAGAGAGAGAGAGAGACTGCCGGGGGGGGGCTTTACTTTTAGCTCGGACAAAAACAAGCTTCAGCTAACACCCCTACCCAGAAAATACCTCCATCTCAACTCTCAAGCTTCTTCCCCCACTCCCTGTTGGAATCTGCATTGCACTTCTAAGTTCAGTGCTGGTAATGGATTAGGGAAGGGTTGGGCGGCATTGAGAAGGGTGAAGGAGGGGGTGGGTGGCATTAGGGGAGGCTAGGGAGGGGCTAAGGGCTGTGAGGGAGTGTGGCATTGGTGGTGATAGCTGGGAAAGGGTAGAGCAAGGGCTATGGGTGGTGGGGAAGGTGAGGAGGGCTGGCGATGGCAGTGGAGATTCTGGTGGTGGTGGAAGGTGGGGGAGAGTGGGCGAGGGGTGGTTGGGGCCGAGGGAAGGCTACCAGGGTTGCAGCAGAGTGAGGGAAAATGAAGAGAGAGAGGGAGGAGAGAATAGAGAGAAAAAGAGAAATTGTTTTCAAAATAAAATTGGGTAAACTGTCAATAAGTCCTAATGATTTGACTTAATTCCCATCAAGTCCTATTGAAAATAAGTCCTAGTAAAATTGTTGCTAAAAATAATTTTTTTATGACGATTTTTTACATATGTCGCTAAAAATTGACAATTAATGACTTTTTTTGCCTGTTTTTACAAATTGTCGCTAAAACTTACAATTAGTGACTTTTTCCTGTAACAAATTTTCCAAACTGTCGCTGAAAGTTGTAAATTAGTGACTTTTTTTTGTGACAATTTTTTTAAACTGTCGCTAAAACTTATAATTAGTGACATTTTTTGTAACAAAATTTTCAAATTGTCGTTGAAAATTAACAATTAGTGATTTTTTTAATAGTGTTTAATGAAAAATACCATTAATTATCATACGACCTATTGGACAATAAGTCCACTTATTAAGATTTATACGTAAGTCCCCCAATAAAGTTTTCCATTTGTTTAAAATTGTCTTCCCACATGTAGTGTTAAAAAGCTTCCCACTAAAATGCAATTATTTTGCCATCTTTCCATTTTTCTGTAATTTTCTAATTTCTGTAATGCAGCCGCTTTGAGAAAAATTCTCTCTATAGCACTTTACCCCTTGACTATTAGAAAATTGGCACATGCATACTAGTGCTCATGCTAATTACAGTAGAACACACCTGAAGGCCTTTCCGCTCTTTCACCAGATGGTCCAGCATTCAAAACTGGGTTTACCCCTGCCTGCTGAAGTGAACGCAAGAGCAATAGAGTAAGAAACATAAACACAAACACACAAAATGAAGTCAACTTAACAACAAATACAAGCACTCACCCTTTGTCTTGAACTAGCACCGATCTGAGGGTACTTTAATATTGTCCAATCAAATACGTAATCAAACTGATAACCTGCACAAGCAAACCAGTGAACCACATCAAGAAACTGAAGTTTAGAACAGCATTATTGAAGAATATCTCTAAATGAAATTACTGATTTAGTCCCTCATTTGGAATGTGTTGACTTCCCCTCTTGGTTTTAATACCATTTCCAAATTCGTTCGATTTAAATTAATGTTCACTATTTGAAGACATTGAAAACCCAATAAAACAATTAAAATGCCTTTATTTTCTCAAAGAACCTAGTTTAAACTGATTGTTGACATATTAGTTGATAATTGACAGTAGCTTATTTAAAAAACAAGACACTGATGTGTTGATGATTGTTGCCTAAGTTGATTTCTAATACAGATAAGGCATTTCACTTGGCACATGTTAATCAGTAAATATCAACAATCAAAAATTCCTATTCACCTACAAATGAAAGTACGCTTGAAATTAGCATGGATCTCAATGATGAGCTACATGCATGCCATCTGAAATAAACTGGTAAAGTAGGAAACATAGGGTGCTTCGAAATTGAAGTGCTCCTCTCAACAAATTTACTGAAATATTTGCATAAAAAAAATAATTGATGTTGGACTACCAACTTCATTTTTCATAATAGAATAATGACAACAACAAAATAATAATAATAATAATATACATGGAAAACAAACATTGTAATTATATTAACAACAACAAAACAGAGATTGCTCACTTCATTCCAGAGGATAATGAAGAAAACTGATACTGGCTTCGGGATCAATATTTCTAAATAATATTTTGGAACCAAAAACCACCCCAGACCATAACCCCAAAACCATTTCCACTGTTTATTTATTTATTTTCAAATTTGAATGAATTGTTCAATTGCTAAAACACCTTGTTTAACCACCTACAGGCTTTTTGGGAACTGAATGGTGTTTATAGCTTTATATATATAGCTTACAGGTCTTGAAATTAGAAAGCCATGTTCACAGAATCATCTGACTGCTTGTTTAGCAACCTTTTAGACCTGTTCACAGTGATTCTAAACCAGATCATTCCAAGGCAAGTTCAGGTTATCAGCTGGAAACACTTAAAAGCCTAAAAAGCCCGCCTATGGACAAAGAATTAACAAGTAGAACCTCAAGGATCTGACCTTCTCGAATAAATAAGTCCCGGAAGAGTCTCTTCAGATAAGCATAATCTGGTTTATCCTCAAATCGTAATGATCGGCAATAATGGAAGTATGATATGAACTCTGATGGATAACCCTTGCAAAGAACCTGTTAAAGATATTTTAATATTCAATAATATTATGTCTCCAGTTCTTGCTGTGGGGTGAGGAGATGAAGTATAATACCTCTATTGAAGTAAGCATCTTCTTTTCACTAATCTTGTCATATTTCTGCTTTTTGGTTCCAGCCTTTAACCCCTGCCAGGGAAGGCTGATGCACAGGAATATATAGCAAATCAGGACAGCAGTAAAAACATGTAACCAAATTCTTGTATAGAAACAAACTAAAACGATTGGATACTGAGGGTCACACAAGCACTATAGGATATTCAACCTGCCCCTGAGGAAATACATAAGCACATAACCAAGAGATTCCAGATCATCTCTTCTGCTTTGCTCTGTAGACAAAGCAAATAAAATTCAAATTGCAAAAATAAATAAATAAATTAAATTAAATCACATGTAATGCAAAATTACATTAAAAAAAGTTCAGTGATTAGTTGGAATACATAAATGATGCAGCACTTACCAACTCCAAGGTGAGTGTTGACACTAGCATACCGAGCTGTGCCTGTAAGATTCTTGTTTTCCCTGTAAAGAAAAATCATATTGACAATGAAGCATCAATTCTTGTAATTGTGGAAGAATACACTCAAAATCCACAAGAATGACATAAACAAAGAAATAAGGAAATCATTTCAGACAACAGCTATATTAGAATGTTCGTGGAATTTGAACAAGTGGGGCTATAACCAGAGCTAAAATGGCTGCATCCACAGCCCTCCTAATATGGAGATTGGAGGGGCCACCACGTAAGACAGTGGGCCATGGATGCAACAAAAGGGTTGTGAATAAGAAAGCAAATGAATACATCATAGAAGACCAGAACATGTGCATGTCAATGAAGATACTGTCATTGCACATTCCAATAGCAAACCAATATCCAAGAAGATGTCCAAAAAAAGTTTGGTCAGTCGTCCCAAAAGCACAAGGCTCCTACTTATAGTAGGGTTTGCAAGATGTAATAGGTAGCTAACCTTCCCCCCACTTTTTTTAGAGAGATTGATTACTATGACTTGAACCCACGTCACAATACTAGGAATGGATAGCACTTGTTATCACTCCAGGTCACAAACTCTTGCAAAAAGATTTTGGTTCTTAAACTTTGTTTTCTCATACTTATGGCAGATGATCAAAGGCTAAAGTTGAAATTAAAAAACTCTATTGAATCAACACATCCAGAGGAACTTTCAGTTGAAATTAATGAATTTCGTTATAGTCTAGAGGGGTGTTCTGATTCCAATATATTACATTGTGACATAACAACTACTTAAATAAATCTTTAAAAAACTACTTCAATGGAAATTCAGAAAGATATTTTTTTTTATGTCATATACAATAATTTTTTACGAAGAAGAGTAACTTTTCAAAAGTTACAACAAGAATGCAGTTATTTTTGTTGTCTGCCAACCTTAAAATCTAACTCTCCTGGATCCCCCCATAACTAAAAGAATTACAACTAAGCAAAGTTCAAAAAAAAAAAAAAAGATCAACACTACTTTCACCCCAAAGATGGGCAAGGTTGATGTATGATTTGACAAGATGATAACTTATAAAAGAAGCCAAACCATTATCAGTGTAATCAAAGTCCTAGTATTTTGAACAAGCAAAGCTCTTGAGTTCCAATAACACAAGTACAAGGTAAACATGTAAGTGGTAACATCTCATGGAACCAGAAAGCGACAACATGTATATCAGAACCCAAAAGGGACTTAGCACATTAACATGTCATGAAGCTGCAAACCTACAAAACGTGACCCACACAAAATTGAAAAGCATGGCAGCAAGAACTGCAACAAATCATGATGCAGTATTTTTCTTTACTCTGTAAGCTTGATGCAACTTCTAGGGGTAACATGAAAAATTATAAAGGCAATACCTGTATGGTATGTGCTTATGAGTTTGAAGATCCCTATACTTTTTTGCAAGGCCGTAGTCGATGATATACACCTATTGCATGATCAGCCACTTAAAAAATACTTCAGCAAAATATAAACTTAATTTCATTAACTTTTTACTCCATGAACAGGAACAATAAAATAAAGACCACTGCCCAATATGATGAGACAAAGGCCAACAACTGTTACACTATGCATTCGAATACAGGCATGCAATGCAGAATTCACAAATAAATTGTAAAACCGATTCAATTGAAATTGGATCTATCATATCCCCAGACTCTAAATAGAGAAGGTCATCACAAACACCTAAATCCTATATGCTCATAGATATGAGAGCTGCTTTCCAACCTATATACAGGATGTCAAACGTGGCAACTACCTAAAAGCTGGACACAAGGGCATGACAACAGATGCATGTTATCTGAGAATTCACTGTAATTAGGATAAATCTGTTGGAGTTCAAGTTAATATATATAGCTGGAAAGGCAATAGAGTAAGGAAATGATAAAAAATGAATGGCTTCATCATCAGTTTCATGATAGGAAGGCATAAAAAAGGTGTTTTCAACAGAATTTTAATGTAAGAGCAGAGAACATGCATGTAAGTATATAAGTCATCAAAAAAGTGTTTAAACTGTTGTGGAACACAGGAATCATCTCAAAAAATGTCCGAACTTGCCTATCATTTTACTTCACAAAATTTAATTAAAAATATATTTACATGCTTTTTTTTGCAAATTAAAACAAACAAACAAATTTAAATTTATCCCAACACCCAATGAACATGTTGCCAACTTAATCACTCATTGTAGAACAGAGCCATATTACTTCCTTTTCTAGATGTAAATAAATTGAATTTCTTCACTGAATCCAAAAATGAACATAATACAATTACAAAATCTACGTGCAAATAGCAGTCATAAAAGAGATTTTTTCATGAAAATGGTGTTTGTATGTCTTGAAGGAAATGCATGCAATGTAACCGCTTGCAAGAAGGATGAGCACAATATGAAATCAAGTACCTGATTTGCTTTTCGTCCCAAACCCATTAGAAAATTATCAGGCTTTATATCCCGGTGAAGAAAACCCCTTGAGTGCATATACTCAACTCTGTTAATCTGACAAAACGAAAGAAATGGTCAAAGTGAAAGCTAAAAACCTAGACAAAAAAAAAGCTTAAAAAGTCAAGTTGTACAACGTACTAACTGATCTGCTAGCATCAACACCGTTTTCAAAGAGAGCTTTCGATTGCAATAGTTGAACAAGTCTTCAAGACTAGGACCGAGAAGGTCAATAACCATGACATTGTACTCGCCGTCAAGTCCAAACCACTTCAGATGGGGAACTCCCGCTTTAAGATAAATGCATTATTTGAGACAACATTGATTTGTGTGTAAAACAAATTTATCTAGATTGTAGTAGTCTCATGAATAAGTGCGCTGAATCATAAAATTAAATCCTATTCCTAGAGGAGACAAACAACAGGGACTTACTTCCTCCTTGCAGGAGCATGTACAATTTGGACTCATAGTGAAGCTGAGGGTGCTTGGTTTTTGCAGATTCCTGAAATTTGCAAACCAAAAAACAATTTAACGAGAAGAGAAAAAAAAAAGGAAGAAGCAAATTATTTTGAGACCTCATTGGTTTTCATGCAGTAAATTGGGAAAAACAATTTATAATTGTTGGCACCAAAGATAAAGAAGCTGATTCAGTTGCAAGGCTGCAATAAAGGCAATAAAGACTTATAAGTTTAGCAAACTGAGAATGGAACCGAAAACACGGAGATTCAATCATCTTTCAAAAAGGGATGCAGCCATGTTGACAAGACAATCATATCATTTTCAAACGTATCTGGGCAGGTTTACATATAACTGATGGGGTTACCAAAAATTGTTATCACCTTTGATCAGCAAGAGAGTAAACAACTCTTCAGCAATGTTGAAGAATACTACCATTTTTTCTTTTTTTTTTTTGTTGATCGTCAATTCCAACAAATTATGCAGTGGATACAAATGGTGGCCTAGATATTGCAGATATTTTGATTACACTATATCTTCAATCCAATTTGGTCTTAATAATAAATTAGTAATTGCATTTTTTTAGGTAAGTAAATCAGTAATTGAAATTTGACCCAAAGAGAGGAGAAAAAAGCTTTAGTATAGTACTGGGATATAATAAATTCATGATTAGCAAAAGATAAATAAATTACTCAGGAAACTCCACAGATTTACAAATTTAGTTAATATTTATAGATCTGGAAAAAAAAAATGGGTATATTATAAGATTTGTTGGTATTCAAAATTATACAAGTTAAGTAGGCAGCAGCAGAGAAAGAGATGATTGAATAAAAAAAATTAAGAATAACAAACATTTCTTATCTTGGACATAGAATTTTCAAAGGTTATTTTCTGTCAAAGTCCAATGTCATGTGCATGGAAACATATATTGATTGAATTGAATGTTTTCAGGTTGAACGTGTCTACCAATGGCCAGGAGCCACATTCTCACTAATCACAACCAAGAAAGAAGAAATAGCACTGTTGCTTCCTTCTTATCTGCTTGACTGAAGGTGTCACTTCCAAGCCAAATGCAACGCACAGGCATCAGATCCAAAACCCATTAACTGAACTATCTAGGGGTTTTGGAGCCATGATGTAAAGATCTTTTTCTTTTTTCTTTTTTTATTTTTCCTAATAAACTTGCTGTAAGGAGGACCAATAAACTTCCAGCAGTTGGAAGAGAAGTTATATGTCATCTTATAATGTAAGACTATACCTGATTGATCATTCCTTGCAACATCCTAACGTCACATCCACATTCAGAAACCATTTTATGTTCTAAAACCCATAGGAAACTTCAAATGGATTTCTTTTTGAGAGGGAAAAGTCACCAAATAGTACGGACTATCATTTAAACCCCGAAAGGTACTTTGAACCAAATTAATAGAAATGCAAGAGGATGAGAGAGAACCCTAATTCTCTCTCTCTCTCATCTTCCTTTCCTCCTCCTCCACCTTCTTTCTGATAAATCCAACTTCCAACTGTATACACTATTACTTTTGAAAACATCACTTCGTCAAAGGAAAAATGAAAGCATCCATCCTTGTTATCCGAAAGCTCAAATGGCACACATGAAAAACATCCCAACCCCAGTGGCAGATAGGCCAGATGGAACACTAAGATGTCAATTTTAACAGTACACCTAACAAATTTAACAACATAATGGCTACATATTTCAAATTTTGCATTGAAAATTATATTATGATTGCAAATCCACTAGGTCGGGGAAAAAATCCACATCAATGCTTTCTTTTCATTTTAGGACAATATCTCCTACTATTAACTAACCTCTCCTTTTTTTTTTTTCCTTGCTCTAGTAAATCTGTTTACTAAAAACATTACCAACCCAAAGTTTTCAAAATTGTTAGAAAAAGGTAATTCATAATGGAAACAGATGCCAGTATCCCTTTTCTTTTTTTTCTTCTTTTTGTGTTAGTAATCAATGATTCAGTTGCAATGACAACAAACTCTATATCTTTTTGTGTAAGTAATCAATGATTCAGCTGCAATGACAACAAAGTCTATATCTTATCCTCAATATTTAACATAGATTTCAGCATAAGACCCATACCATCTTAATTGCAACTTCCTCTCCAGTCTGTATGTTAACACCTGAATCAATCAGCCCACATCAAAGATCAACTTTATCAGAATAAAAGACATGTAACAATTACAACAACAAAACAAAAGTCAAGAAAGCTAAACCAGATCCCAAATGGGCAACATACCCAGATAGAGCTCGCCGAAAGATCCACTGCCAATCTTTCTTCCCATCTTGAACTTACCACCAATCACATGATCCATGATTAAATTGTGTCCAAAACCACAAACCCAATTGCCCAAAAATCACAAAAACAAAAACAGTCTCAACCCTTTTTCAACCAGTTAGATCCAATCCCTAACTTCAACCACATTCAATTCTTTCCAATTCTCCAAATTCACAATACCAATTGACCACACACTTACTTTCTTCACTCAACAATGAATTTTATCTATAACAATCATATCAAAACTAACTTGAAACCAGCCAGATCTTCCCTTCAATCACAGATCTACCACCCAGACTTCCACCAAATCTTTAATTGTAATATCAAGAACCCACATTGCTCAATATCAATAAGATTTAACATAATTGAATGAAAATATCAGCTTATGAATCAAAAATTAAGGGGAAAAAATCTATGGACAACGAAAATAATGCTGAGAGAGTACAAATTTGAGATTTTTGAAGGAAGAGAGAGGGACAAAAGGACGATGAGAGAGAGATGGTATCAAAAAGGAAAGGTAAAAGATTGGTGGGTAAAAAAAAATAGTAATTTATTATTTGTCAATGGTTTTTTTGTTTTTTTTTTTAGTTTGAATGTAGAATAATGTGTTTTTTTGTTTTTAAAAAATTGTTTGGAGAAAACGTTTCGCTATTGTTCCTATCTTGCTCTGTTGTCTTTGTTGTTTTTGCTTCTCTCTCTCTCTCTCTCTCTGTTGCGAGCCTCCTACAGTAAGGAAGACGCGTAGGACCCGCACGTGCCAAATGCGTGTTTTTTTTTTGTTTGTGTGTGTGGTATGGCCATTTGATGCATATCTGAAAGAAAGGGATTGTTTGGGGATCGCGTAAATAAGGTTTTGTTTGGGTTGTACTAATAAGTATACACTTTTTATTTTTTTCATCACATCATCTCTCTACTTTTTTGCACATCTTTTCATAAAAAGTCAAAAAATATACTTATTTAGATCATCCCAAACAATCCCTAAATATATTTATTTGATAAGTGTATTTATTTTGTTTATATTATTTTTTTATTTTTTTAAAATAAATTACAAAGTGCACTAATTAAACAATTCCTCATTTCGGAAGTTGGGTTGAGGTGGGTGGAGATTAAAATAATTATAAAAAGATAAAATAGATTTTTTAATTTAATAAGATAAAATGTTACATTTAAATCATAATCATTTCAATTTTTTTTCTACAAAAGTCAAAAAAATCATTCTAAATGATACTTTTTAATTCTTAGCTAAAATATTCAAAAAGTCAACTCATATCCCAAACGAACCCTAAATTTTGATTTTACATTTTATTAAATGTCAATTAATGACTAAAAGTGTGACGTCACCTCATCTCCAGTGACAATGTATCCATTATATGAAGTACTTTATTGAAATGACAATATACTATTTTTATTTTACTTTTTTGTTATTCTTCGAACTTAGGTCTTGTTTGACATGTACTAGATAAGTCAAAAAGTCAAAAAGTCACTATCTTATTTAAGTCACATCATCTTATTTAAATCACATCACCTCTCTAACACATCACATCAAACCCAACCCAAACCCAACCCAAACCCACCAATAAGTCAAAAAGTGCACTTGTTTAGGACATCCCAAACCAACCCTTAGTCTAACCTAAATTTGAAAAAATTACTGAGTATTCTCGGAGGACTATACGTCCATACTCTTTCACTAATCATTATTTATTATATCTTTTCATATTCTTTAATCACTCAACACAAAATCATGAATCCCGCCTTCCTCACCGATCATAATATTCTGAAACACTACGTGACCGTGCTCCAAAAGTACCTAATAACTTTTTCCTAAATTTGATTAGAAAGGGAACAGGGATCACCCCACATGGAATTTGAACTCACAACCTCTACGATGAGAGTTGAAGACCATACTATCGTGGCACAAAAGGAATGGGAATCACCCCTAATGCTTTCCATGGAGTTTGAGTTCACAATCTCTATTATAAAATATTTGAGAGCACATCACTCTGTGTCAAATCCAAACCCGCCCTTATAAGTTTAACTCATGAACAGCCAGTAATCCCGGATTACCTTCGGTCTCAAAGACAAAATCAATCACAATGTATTAAACGGGGCTTAGCGGAAGCAATAATAAAATGTACAATAAGCCATTGAATAGTGCATACATGGCAAATTTCATAATAAATTTGAACTTTAAACTTCATACATTGATGCATTACAGTAAATCAAAAGTTATCTTGCATTATACTGATCAAAAAAAAAAAAAGGAAGTTATCTTGCATTACATCCATTCACAACCTAGTTCCTAAAGACAAAAACAAAAAACTAAACAAAAAGGTTGACAAGCTTGGCCCCACTTGAGTCCAAGTACGCCCCGTCACGGAGGCACTCCAAAACGGCTTCACAAGGGTGGACTCCAAGGCTTCCTGTTCCACTTGCTCACCTACATATATATATATAAGGGAGAGAGGTAAGCTGGAGCCTAGTGAGTAACATTAATATAAAGGATTTAATGAATGAAGTCCATGATTTCTTAAAGCATATCTTTTCAATAACCAAAACAATTCAAATAACAATCATATATTCAATCATATCAAAACCTTATGTTAACAATAACCATTCACATTATTATATGTAGTAACATTTAATAGAGTAACGATAAATCAATGTGTCGAAGCCAATAGAACCATTAAGGTCAATCTAATGGAGCCACAACGGGTCAATCAAGGAACCACAGCGGGTGTCGATCAATGAACCATAATGGGTTATTCAATGTGGACTACTAGGGTCTAACATCAGAAATCTCTATGTTTCAATTAATCCAATAGGCCATGGTATTATTTTCTCCAAGCGATTGCCTCACTAAAGGATGTCATGATTACAAGTTAAAAAATTATCTTCATTTATAGATAACAAAATAAGATTTCAAAATGACATTCTTAACTGATTCAAAATACTTTCATAGCTTTATAAAGACATTACTCATAGTGGGTTTGTATCGATATTAAGCCTCAGGCGACCACCTACACAAAACACATAATAAAGGCACACATTGAAACACATGTCTTAATCAAATGTTCTACTTGAATTTAATTTTCTTCTATGTGTTTCTAACTCATTTCCTCATTAATGATGTATAAACAATGCCTAAGAGTGCCTAAGAGAACGTGAGAATGGAAATATGCACTTAGAAGTATTTTTCAAAGTTGCTGAGACAAAGCAGTTCACTCGAATGCACTATTAGTCGCTCGAGCGGACCACATGATCTACAAAAGTACTGGATGGTCGAAATCTAGGCTCAATGGTTGCGCGAGCCAAGAGTAATGGAAAACTGGGTTCGCTCAAGCGCACACTCGGTCGCTCGAGCCATGTGTAATGTGTTTGTAAAACTACTGGAATGCATGCAAAATGCGCTCGAGCGTTCGTTCACGCGAAGTGGTCGAATTCAGAAATTTCCAGAACTGAAATCAAGTTTGAAAACACGAGTTTAAGTTATATAACTTGCATGGCTGGACCCAAGAACATGGAAAACTCTAAGTAAAACATTATTATAACCCAATTTAGAACCATGAGCTTAGAAATACCATGGATTGCCAAGTTTGGAAACCAAATTCTTCATGCATGTATGTATTTATCTTCAAACACGAAATTAAACCTTTAAAAGCTTGAAATTCTTTGATGCATGTAGAATTCAACCCTTAATTTCACAAGAACACTAAAATTCAAGTCCAAAATAATCATATGTGATGGAATTATGCATGCACGTCCTACAATTAGCTCATTTTTTCTACAGTTAAGTTGATTCTAACATTTTCTTTCTAATAACATGCAAATGATCTTATATATTTCATGAATTCATCATCTACATGGATTATCTATAAGAATTATGGTTGTAATTCATACCTAGAGCTTGAATTTGAAGTTTGCTAGCCTTCAACTCACCTTCAATTTCTCTCTCTCTCTCTCTCTCTCTCTCTCTCTCTCTCTCTCTCTCATTTCAGTCACAAATTGATGAATATGAGCTTATAATCATGCTTATAGCATATTTATAAGGGTGGATTAAGTTAGATTAATTAAGTAAGATTAAGTCTAATTAAAATAGCTTAAGTCTAATTAATTCTGATTGATTTATTCTAATTATTTTAGTCTGAATCAAATTTTAATCAAACTTGCCATATGATTCTAAATATTCTAATTAACCTATTGAAGTAGTCAATTTCAGTTTTGGAATCTGTTAAGGCTTCCAATTTTTGATTCA
The DNA here is from genome assembly GCA_036172215.1 of Camellia granthamiana. Taxonomy (NCBI): domain Eukaryota; kingdom Viridiplantae; phylum Streptophyta; class Magnoliopsida; order Ericales; family Theaceae; genus Camellia; species Camellia granthamiana. The sequence goes on along the minus strand of CM069911.1, from coordinate 61,162,441 downwards.
AAGTAAGCAATTAAACAGATATTCCATAAACAAACAGATAAGCACAAAATTAACACATAATTATGCAAATTTTCTTAATAACATAACATACAAAAATGATATGCACGTTGGAGCCGTCACATTTTGGCACAAGGTCATAGGAAAAAAATACACTAATGTTAACACATAATAGAAACATAAAATTTTTGTTAAGTTTGAGGTTTATTATGAATATGGACCCATTATAATTAGGTTTAATCTCAATCATCCATTAAAAACATATAAAATATATTAACAAATTGAGCTTTATTTTGAACATGGATTCCACCATAACAGTCATGTTATTACCCAGTGGTTGTGTGTGTGTGTGTAAATAAATGTATAAATAAAATAAACAAAGGAAATTAAATAATTCAGAAATTAACTTAACGAATTAAATTCTAAATTAAATGCTTATAGAAACTTTAAATGTCGAGGCTTATATTGGACACAATCTTCTTAAAGAAGATTTCGTCTTCGCTCCGGTGCTTCAAGATTTACCAGCTTGTACTTCTCAGGATGCAACGACTACTACTACTTGGTTTGTAGCACTACAAACTTAAGTTTGGCGAACCAAAACTCTACTGTAACTCTCTTTTTTTGCTTTCTAAAATTAAATGATAGACAGATGTAGAAAACAAGAAGATGGAAATGAAAGAAAAAAAAACGAAATGCTTAGGAAAAATTGAATGGATTGAATTGCTGGAATGACATGATATATATAAGAGAATTGGTGGCTTTTCATAACAGGTGTCAACAGATAGAAAACTTGTTCAGACAGATTCAACAGGTAGAAAACCTGTTTGGATAGATTTGAACAGAAACAAATATATTCAGGTGGAATTTCAACATGTATAAACCTTTTCGGGTGGATTCTAACAAGTATGAACCTGTTAAGGTGGATGAAAAAATTTGGATAGATTTATTTTGAATTTTGAAAATGAAATTCAAAATTAAATAAATAAAATACAAATATTTTTGGCCCAAAAAGATAAGTATTGGGTTAGACAAACCCAACCCAACCCAATCTCACACCACACACCCAAGCTCAAGCCCAACCAGAACAGACAGCGGCGATGGCGCGTGCGCGTGTTTTTATTTTGGGTCCAATGGGTCTAGCTCACTTTACCCATAACCTCACCCTTCCATAAGGCCCATCCAAAGTATGGCAAGCTAGAGTTTATATACCCATATAAATCCTTAACCCTTTTCAATGTGGGACAAACACATTTCACAAATGTGTAAAAAAACCCACATAAAACTATATCCAAGAACCCAAAAATGCGCGTTGCATTATCATTCGTTCAGAAATAGTTTTGAGCAACCAAATACACGATGTTATTTACTATGCGACATTAAACACGAACCCAATCAAAAATGTTAAAGATAATGCTTGGGTCCTACCTCAATTAATGCTCAAAGTTAGCAAAAAATAAGGTTTTACAAAGTCATTTTCCAACAATCCTCCCACATAAATGGAATTCACGATAATGGACATACAACAAAATATAGACAAAGAAAGAGTACATTAAGAAGATACACCACATCGAGATAGGTAACTTTTGGCTTTGAACCTCCTCTAGTGAAAGTCTATTGAACTTACTGGCTAACTAGTGGATGCGATGCCTTGAACTGTTCAGCTGTTTGTGTAAGCCAAGATAATAGACTGCACATAGTGTATCTGCAGACACAGTTTGGTTCTCATAGTTGTGTTCATTTTGGCCTTGAACAACACTTGATAATTCATGACTGCTCTAGAGAATTTAGCATTTTCAATTCTCATAGAACCGGCCTAGTTCACACTCATATAGGTGACTTCTTATTAGAAGTATCTTGCTACACTCCACTTGGATGTTCAAGCTCTAAGAATCATTAAAAGCAAAGCTTATCCTACTAACGTTACAGGTATCACTCTTCTTATCATAAAAATGGGTATGAGAAAACCTCTTTAGTGATACGTGAAGTCATCCATAATTTGGTTGTCCCTTTGAACCTAAATCTTGGGATCTCTAGTCAACTAGGTTGGGTTGCCATTATGACAACTTTTAAATAATAGGCTTTAATTTTATTCCCCTCGATAAATGGTACACTTGCTCTCTAGCTAGCCCTTTAGTTAATGGATCCGCAATATTCTCTTTTGACTTTTACATATTCTATGGAAATTATTCTATGTAAGAGCAAATGCCTAAAGGTATTATGTCTTCAATGAATGTATCGAGACTTACCGTTATACATATGATTCCATGCCCGTCCTATTGCTGCTTCACTATCATAGTGAATGGATATAGCTGGCACAGGTTTAGGCCACATTGGAATGTCTTCTAAGAAATTACGAAGCCATTCTGCTTCTTCTCCTATTTTATCTAATACGATAAACTCAGATTCCATAGTCGACCTTGCTATGCATATCTGCTTAGAGGATTTCCAAGAGATGGTAACACCTCTTAGGGTAAAGACGCATCCACTAGTGGATTTTAAGTCTTTAGTATCCGATACACAATTTGCATTGTTGTACCCCTCGAGTACTGCTAGATATTTGGTATAATGTAAGCCATAATTATGGGTATGTCTTAGATACCTAAGTACCCTAATTATCGCTTTCCAATGATCGGACCTTGGATTACTTGTGTACCCACTCAATTTGCTTACAGCTTAGGCTATATTTGGCCTAGTGCAATTCATTAAGTACATTAAGCTTCCGATTATCCGAGAGTACTCTAATTGTGATATGCCTGCACTTGTATTTTTTGACAAATGAGGACTAATGTCAACAGGTGTTTTAGTAGAACGGTTGTCATGCTTTCCAAATTTCTTTAGAATCTTCTCAACATAATGAGATTGAGATAAAGTATATCCTTCAGATGTTCTTGTAATTTTTATTCCTAGAATTACATCTGCTACTTCCAGATCTTTCATGTCAAACTTTTTGTTCAACATTTTCTCTGTGGATTTAATCATGTTATTATTGTTTCTAATAATGAGCATTTCATCCACATAAAGACAAACTATGACATAGCCTTTATCTATGCTTCTAACATAGACGCATTTGTCACATTCATTTATCTTCAAACCATTCGAATAGCACAACATGATCAAATTTTTCATGCCATTATTTCGGGGCTTATTTTAATCCTTAAAGGGATTTAACAAGTTTAAAAACCTTTTTCTCTTAGCTAGGAACTCAAAACCCATCCGGTTGTTCCATATAGATTTCCTCATCTAGCTTGTCATTCAAAAAGATTGTTTTAACATCCATTTGATGTATCTCCAAATTATACAAAGCTGCAATCGCAATTAGCATGCGAATAGATGTTATTCTTATCACTGGTGAATAGGTATCAAAATAATCAAGGCCTTTCTTCTGCTGTATCCCTTAACAACAAGCCTAGCCTTGTATTTATCTATTGAACAATCTGCGTTCATTTTTTTTTTGAATATCCATTTATATCCAAAAGGTTTACATCCTGTTGGAACATCCACCAGTTCCCAAGTATGATTTTGCAAAATATATTCAATTTCACTATTCACAGCCTATTTCCACAATGGAGCTTCAGCACTTGATATTGCTTTTTTGAAATTTTGAGTTCACAGCCTCTTTCCACAATGGAGCTTCAACACTTGACATTGCTTCCTTGAAATTTTGAGGCTCATTTTTCTAACAGGTATATCAGAAAATTTGGACCAAATAATTTAAAGATCCTAGCCCTCTTGCTACGTCTAGGTTCATCTGCTTCATTATCATTTTGGTCTTTACTACCACCCATAGCAGTATCAAAAATTATTTTATTTGAACTTGTCTCTTCAATTTCCTTACAAGGAAAAATGTATTTGAAAAACGATGCATTCCTAGACTCAATAATAATATTTACATGCATATCAGGATTTTTAGATTTATGAACTAAGAATCTATATGCACTACTATTATTTGCATAACCAATGAATACACAATCAACAGTTTTTGGTCCTATCTTAGTCGTTTTAGGACTAGGGACTACCACCTTGGCCAAACACCCCCACACTTTGAGGTAATTATAAGTAGGTCGTTGTAGACACCTCATTTTTGACCGTCCTCAAGACTTGGACGTCACCGCTTGAACACTCGGTGATCATCCATGTTTGTGTTCGTCTTGAGTTCCCGGAGGTCTTGGCTACGCGTCTTGCCTCAAGATCTCTCGACTCGACTGTTTCGTGTCTGGTTTTGCACCAAACACTTGTGCTTCGCCTTGGAGGGGCAGGGAATGGCTTGTGGGCCATCTCCACACTCCACCGGCCATGGCTTGAGGCCACCGGCTGTGTTTTGCTGCCATCGGCCAAATGTTTGGCCAGCCAGCACTATAGATGGCCGGCCGGCTATATTTTTTTGGTCAATTGCACTTTTGGTCGGCCGACTACTGTGCATCTGCTTTTGCAGATATTTTTTGTGCAGCTGGCATGCACTTGGTTCCCCTCCATACACGTGTATGGAGGGATCTCCCTCTTGTTTGGCTTACCTTGTAAGCTTACAAGATTAAGCTCTATAAGAGGAAACCTCTTCTCTTTTGTTTTAGGGTTAGCAAATATAGAGAGGAGAGCTCTAGTTTTTAGGGTTAGCATAGTTGTTTCTATTTCTATCTCTATCTCCCTCTTTTTTTTTCCTTAAGGTGTTTTAGTCTTATTTTTGCACACAAACACCTAGAGTTACACCTTTCTTGAGCTACTGAGGTATTAAGGAGCTATTTTCAGAGGTTTTGAGCTGGTTTTGAGCTAAGGAAAGCAGCTGGAACTCCATCCTTGAAGGGGTCTACAAGGGTAAGACTTTTGTCCCTTTTTACCCCATTTTTGCATTGTATTTTTGCCTACCTTACGACTGTTTTTGAGCTTAACATATAACATAGAAAAGTTCTGTATTTGCTTGCTCTAAATAGTTGCTTAAGGGTGTTTCAAGCTTTGGGGTTGTTTGACCCCTCTTAAGGCTTGTTTGGTCCTTGTTTTGTGCCATTTTGGTTGAGCTCCGGGACCATTGTGTTTGGGCCTCCTCACCACTGAAATCTTGAGGGATTTCAGAGGTGAGGATGGTGCCTTGAGGTCCCAAGAAGGAGAGAGCCACCCCCTTTCCTTGTTGTTCTTGAAAAGGACCATTTTTGCCTCATATGTGAGCATATTGTTTAGGTTCATGTTGGTCATGCCTTAACTGATTTTTGTGCTTATTATGTCATAATATAGCTCTGTTTTCAATTGGTTTAGACACACCTTGCATGCATTGCATACATGTTTTGTAATGCCATCATTTAGCCTTAACATGTCTTATGCTTTGAGCCCTTGTTCTAGCATGTTTTTGGCCAAGCTTTGTAAAGCTTCCATGCTTGTTTTGGTATGCCTGAAGTCTGTTTTGGGATGCTTTGGTCGACCATGGCATGCTTCGTATAGCTACCCTACATTTTGGCTTGCTTGCCTTAAGTACTTGGACTAATTGCATGCCATGCTTGTCTTGTTTAATTGGTTTAACACCTTCTATAAACATGATTTCAGAGCTTTCCATATATGCTAGTTGTCCATGTTTACCTCCTTTTAAGAGTGCTTAGAAGTTGGCCCTTTATGCTTAGGACCATGCTTGCATGCATATGTGTGTGTGTGTTGACCCTCACTTCCTTGGCATTGGCTACTGATTTTGGCATGCTTGCGAGCTATCCATATTAGTTTAAGTCCACCCCTTTGCATGTTGTTGCATGCTCACCTTGTATGTTGTTGCATATTTGTGTGTTGGTGCATAGTTGAAGTTGCATGATTGAATGAAGTCACATGTTTGCTTGCATGCTTGAACACCCACATTGTGCCTTGCATACTCGTGGGTTGCATTGTCTCATGCCTTGCATGTCTTGCATGACCATGGTATGCCTTGCATGCTTAGGACCATGCTTGTATGCATATGTGTGTGTGTGTTGACCCTCACTTCCTTGGCATTGGCCACTGATTTTGGCATGCTTGCGAGCTATCCATATTAGTTTAAGTCCACCCATTTGCATGTTGTTACATGCTCACCTTGTATGTTGTTGCATATTTGTGTGTTGGTGCATAGTTGAAGTTGCATGATTGAATGAAGTCACATGTTTGCTTGCATGCTTGAACACCCACATTGTGCCTTGCATACTCGTGGGTTGCATTGTCTCATGCCTTGCATGTCTTGCATGACCATGGTATGCCTTGCATGCTTCTTTGCATTTCCATGGTTGCATGCTAGCTCACATGCTTAGGATTGCATTGCATTGGCATGCATGCTTTGCCTCTTGAATTGCTTGTGATAGAGGTTAAGCCCCCTTGTGCGTTTATGTGCATTGCACTCCATATCAAAATGCACACTTGATTCTTTAGGCCATCATGCATGGAAATGCGTGATTGGTGGTTCGAGAATCGAGGCCCATCCTCCTTTAAGTCATACACATGATAAGAAGTGTGGTTGGTGCATACATTGCTTGAAATGCATTGCCATGCCAAATATTGTCCTATGCTGCTGTCAAATCAGTTTCTGCAGGAAGATTTGGCCGGCCGGCCATCTTCAGTGCCGACCGGCCATCAATTGTTGGCCGATGGAGTATTTTGTGGCCGGTGACCATTATACATGGCCGGTGATCAATCCTTTTAGCCGGTGGTGTTCTACAACACTCAGAGAAGCAACCCTGGGACTTGTGCAGTCTTCAGAGGAGGATAACAGCCAAAGCAGAGGCATCTTATGCATGACAGTGACTTCCGAGCGGAACCGAGCGCACATGCATTGGACCCTCTTCCCGAGGCTGCTGTTTACTGCTTAATTATATTCAATTGATTTGTCAATTAATTAGGTGGTCTGTAATTATTTAATTAGCTTGTAGGTTAATTAATTTGTATTATTCTTTTGGTCCCTCCGAGCGAGGGCGAATTTGTAATAAGTGTGGGTGCGTGTGTGCATGTCTTCCAACCCCCACTTCTTTCTCCCCTTTACTTACCTGCTTTGATGGTTAATACTAGGGCATATTTATTTTAGCATACCTTATGCTATGCATGCGTGCATCCATACATTTGTCTTGCATGCACCGGGCTCGGCACATTATGCTAACTGCACTTGTATTTCAATTCCAAGTTGAGTACTTGTTAGTTGCAGCATTTCACGTGCCATCTTTAGGATAGCCGAGCCTATTCTAGTTGCATCCTGTATGTGTTACATTAGCCATCTTAACATGAACTAGGATCATGCATATGATTACTAACTAGTTTCTGTTTTGGCTTGGAGTATTAGGTAAGCTTTTTTTTATGTTTTAGCATCTCGCATGAGTGTGGATGTTAACATGACAGCATACTTACCATGTGGCTAGGTGCTTATGTGATATAAACTATTTGAATGCCTATGGGTGAAGGTTGGATTGTTTGAGTTGGAACAATTCATTGAAATCCGTATTTTAGCCTACTTGCGAGTAGCAAATTCCAAAGCGTTTTCCAAACAAACGGATATGCAATGCTTCGTTCCAAATTAGGCGATCTAGTCTATACTTTTGTGTTGTGCGCATCACATAGTAATTCTAGCTAATTAACTGGAATAAGAACACATAACGTTTTCAAAATCGGATATCATGGTTAGTAGAGGCCGATCTTCGAATCGGGCGAGCGGGGGTGCTCATAGCTGACATTCCCCAATCGTACCCAAGTTCCCGAGCCAAGACAACTTTGGTGATGACGGACACGTGGCCTTTGGCACCGAGTCAGGGTTTCCTAAATTCCCCCATTAAAAAATATTTAGGTGGCGACTCTGTATCTGGCAAAGCAGTCCATGTTTGGCACTTCTTTCAAAAATCTATTTTCTCAAAACGATTTGCCGGATTTGGACTCCTTGGTTCAGATTAAGAACCGTGACAAATTGAGTCCGAACTGTAACCCGTGAGGTCCCTCGCGGACTTGTTACAGTCGTCAACCTTTCCATACTTTAAAAGGTGTTTACTTGATTTTCTTGTGGGGTACCTTATTAAGGATAAAGTTAGCAAACAAAATCGCCTCCCCCCACAAGTTCTGAAGCAACCCTGAACTAATCAGCATGGCATTCATCATCTCTTTAAGAGTTTGATTCTTTCTCTCAGCAACTCCATTTGACTGAGAATAATATGATGCAGTGGTTTGGTGAATAATACCATGTTCACAACAAAATTTCTTAAATGGTACATCATACTCACCACCTCTGTTACTCGTCACTACCTTAATAGTTTTGCCAAGTTGATTTTCAACCTCAAGTTTATATTGCTTAAAAGCTTCTAAGGCTTCATTTTTACTTCTCAATAAGTAAACATAGCAATATCAAGTGCAATCATTAATAAAAGTAATAAATTACTTTTTATCTCCTCTAGTTTGAATAAATTTTAAATCTCAGATATCTGTGTGAATTAAATTTAGAGGTTCAGTACTTCTTTTTACTTTATTAAATGATGCCTTAGTAAGTTTTGCCTTAACATAAATCTCACATTTTAATTAGGATCAAACTCTAAGTTTGGCAAACATTCTAAAGAAACAAGTCTACACAAATAATTAAAATTAACATGTCCTAATCTACCATGCCATAAAAAAGAAGACTCAACAATATCAACAGAAGATGTGTTCTTATTATTAATTTTCAAATTTGGTACAACAGTTAATATATTGAGCTTAAAAAGCCCATCACTCATGTAACCTTGCCTCACATACATTCCACTCTTGGAGAGTATAACATTGTCAGACTCAAAGACTAATCTAAACCCATTCTTGATCAACAATGATCCAGAAATCAAATTTTTGCGAATCTTTGGCACATGGAGTACATTGTTGTACGATCTTTTCTTGTCCTTCTACAGTTGATGTGGAAGAGTTTCCCATAAAAAGTTGTTTCCCATTTTTCATCACTTTGTAGGTTGTGAACATCTTCTTATCTGTACAGATATGGCGGGATGCTTCAGTATCTACCTACCACTCCTTGGGATTGCTCACCAAATTTGCCTCAGAGACTACTGCAGTAAGATTGATGTCTTCCACTCCATCGGAAAGATAAAAATCCTTAACTATGTTGGCTTGTGCTGGCTTTTTACTTGAACTCCTCCTATTCTTACGAACGTGACAATCCTTTGTACGATGTCCATCTTTGCCGCACACAAAACACTTGGCTTTGAACCTCTTGTTAAACCCGTTGTTGATCTTACTAGTGGATCTTTCTTTTGGACCACTGTCATCACGTTTTTGTTTCTTGTTATTGAATTTTGACCCTTATCAATGTTCCACAACATTTTCTTTAGCCTGCATGATATGGTTTCCTAACTTCTTGTTGGAACCACAGTTGTCCTCCTCAATTCTGAGCCGCACTATCAGTTCCTCTAATTTCATCTCCACGTGTTTATGCTTTAGATAATTCTTGGATTCTTTTCAGGATAGTGGCAATTTTTCAATGATTACCGCTACTTGGAAAGATTCACTGAGAACCATCCATTCCGCATGTATGTCATGGAGAATTAATTAGAGATCTTGAACTTAGCTAATAACTGTCTTGGAATCCATCATTTTAAAATCCAGAAAATGGATGACAACAAATTTCTTTGTACCGGCATCCTTTGTCTTATATTAATGATCTAGAGATTCTCACAGTTTTTTTGCAATGCTTTTGACACTATACACATTGTACAGTGTATTGTCTAACCCATTGAGGATATAATTCCGACACAAAAAATCACCATATTTCCATGCATCGACTACGATAGCCATTTGCTGGTCAGTTTCTTCATCGTTTAGTGTCGGAGTTTTTTCATGACTGAAGCGAGCCAAATTCAATGTCGTGAGATAAAACCTCATCTTTTGTTACCATATTTTAAAATAATTTCCATTGAATTTTTCTGACTTCTTTCCATGATTTACCGGTACTGCCAGAGTCATCATTGGCACAACGGGTGTGAGGGTCTAAACAGTCTCAGTACTGTTTGTTTAAGTAGTCATATTTTTGACGAAATAATGATACACCAATCACAAATTTATACAAAATAGAATTTACACACAAAATATATAGAAAAATATTTTGTAACAAAATTTCAATGATAAACAGTATATGGCTATTATGTTATCAAAGAAATCATTAAACAGTATATTATTACTATTTAAGAAATTAAACAGTATATGACTACTATTTAATTTCCCGAAACAAAATATTTGTCTGTCTAACACACAATCTACTTTAAGATTGGTTATATGTGTATGTAAATAAATGTATAAATAAAATAAGCAAAGGAAATTAAATAATTTAGAAATTAACTCAACGAATTAAATTCTGAATTAAATGTTTACAGAAACTTTAAATGTCAAGACTTGTTGTGGACACAATTTCCTTAAAGTAGATTTCGCCTTCGCTCCGGTGCTTCGAAATTTACCGATGTCTACTTCTCAGGATACAACAACTACTACTACTTGGTTTGCAGCACTACAAACTCAAGTTTGGCGAACCAAAACTCTGTTGTGACTCTCTCTTTTTCTTTCTAAAATTAAATGATAGACAGATGTAGAAAACAAATAGATGGAAAGGGAAGAAGAAAGACAAGATGCTCAAGATAAATTGGATGGATTGAATTGCTAGAATGACAGGCTATATATAGGAGAATTGGTGGCTTTTCAGAATAGGTGTCAACAAATAGAAAACTTGTTCGGACAGATTTAACAGGTAGAAAACCTGTTTGGACAGATTTGAACAGAAATAGATCTGTTCGGGTGGAATTTCAACAGGTGTGAACCTGTTCGGGTGAATTCTAACAGGTATGAACCTGTTAAGGTGGAGGAAAAAATTTGGATAGATTTATTTTGAATTTTGAAACCATAATTCAAAATTAAATAAATAAAATACAAATATTTTTGGTCCAAAAAGATAAGTATCGGGTCGGACAAGTCTAACCTAACCTCACACCACGTACCCACGCCTAAGCCCAGTCTGGACGGACGGCGGCGCACGCGTGTGTTTTTGTTTTGGGTCTAATAGGTCTAACACACTTTATCCATAACCTCACACTTTCACAAAACTTGGGTACCCCTTGAGGCCCATTCCAAGTATAGCAAGTTAGAGTTTATATACCATATGATTCTTAAACCTTTCCAATGTGGGACAAGCACATTTTTGGGTACCCCTTGAGGCCCATTCCAAGTATAGCAAGTTAGAGTTTATATACCATATGATTCTTAAACCTTTCCAATGTGGGACAAGCACATTTCAGAAATGTGTAGGAAACCCACCTAAAGCCATATCCATGAACCCGAAAATATACGTTGAATTCTCATTCATTCAGAAATAGTTTTGAGCAACCAAATACACAATATTATTTACTATGCGGCATTAAACACGAACCCAATTAGAAATGTTAAAAATAACGCTTGGATCCTACCTTCATTAATGCTCAAAGTTAGCAAAAATAATGTTTTACAAAGCCATTTTCCAACAAGTCATTCATTGTATTTTTCATGGACATCTTATGATCTATTCTCGGTTGTGATTCCGAACATTGCTCAAGAGAATCATGTCTTTCTAAGTTAATTTTTTGGTTAAAAATAAACTCACCAAAAAAAAAAAAAATTCAATTTTTTGGTATGTTCTTATTTCTTTTTTTGATGACTTTCGAGAGTGAAATTGAGTTTTTTGCGAGAAATATATTTGCCTAATGAATTCTGATGTTTTTATTGTTGTTAAAAACCCTCAAACTCATATGACTACAATCATATGTTTTTAACAAGATGCGTTTGATTTTTATGAATTCACTACAATCATATGCTTACAATTTGTTGGGTATATGGTCAATTTTACTTATTTTTTTATTACATTTTCTGGTGAAAAAAAAAACATTGAGGACAAAGGATGAAGTTCCCATAAAAAAAAAAAAAAAGGATGAAGTTCCCATCAATGTTGTGTGTGTCCACACGTGAGCCAATACAACAACCTAAAACCATGAGCAAAAGACCTATTTCACCAAACTTAGCCAAAGACTCGAATCTAAGTATTTTTGGTGATGAATTCGAACCCCTACCACCACCTCTTCCAAGCTCCCAACATATTGTCAACCATTATAGTCAATGATGGATCTAGGGGGGGTTAGGGGGGCGGCTGAATCTCCAAAAATTTGAAAAATATCATATATTATATTAAAATTTTTAAAATAACTTAAAATTATAGGAGTTTGCACTCTTAAATTTTTTGTAGATAATTTAAAAATTATATAGAGTAACTTTTCAATTTTTTAAACTATAGAATAGCCCTTCTAAATACATAATTTTGGATTCGTCCCTGATTATAGTTATTCTATTTGGTCAAGTATTGTAGCAATATGTTGTTGACATGCATAGAAGATTGGCTGCTAGAATAAATAATCAAAGTAAGAGTTGAATTGTACCATGGAATTGTCAAAAGTGCACTAATTGGGAGAGCAGGGAATGCTTTGTGAGAAAAATAGTCACATTGTCCACATACTTTTTAGGTGGCCAACAAAATATGAGTAAAAGATTCTTGTGATGCTATCTCATTAGTTCAATGGTTTAAAAGTCCAAATCTTTTTATTCAATAGTTTGACTAGTTATTACTATATTTTATTAATAAATAGTGATAAAATGTTATATTTTTATCAATATTGTTTAAATGATGTAAATATTGTTTATTTTATTTTTTCTCACAAAATATAATATTGAAATGCTACATGTTGGTCCCATTATGAGAGATGTAAAACCACCAAGATTTGTCAAAATTTACCTATAACTTAAATATTGTGTCAAATTTAGCACAAAATATAATATTGCTAGCCCATATAACTAGTTATTAGAGAAAAAAATTTAAGGTTCCTGCTAGATTTTAACAATAATAACTCACAGAGTCAGTCATTAGAAAAGTTAATCACTATTGAAAACAAAACTTCTAGGAACTCAGATATAAAAAATCAAAGAAACCAGAATTTGAAATAAAGAGTGAAGATTCAAAACAACTTTAATTATACACTATTGATTTGATATTCTGAAATATTTTGTGAGTTTTTTTCTTGGTCCATGAACTTTTCATATTGAATTGGCCTTGTTTGGCAAGTGGCTTTTTTAGTGCCGTTTTGGCAACACAGTCAAAACGCAGCTTTTTGTTGGCCAAGACCAAAACGCCAAACAGGGCCAAAACGCTGAAATTCCCGTTTGGGAAGACCAAAAACGCAACACCCAAATTTACCAAACTACCCTCTGAAAAATTTTAATTAATTAATTCAAAAATAAAAAATAAGGATATTTTGGTCATTTTGGAATGATGTGACACTTTAAAAAAATATTAAACTAAAAATAAAAAAAGTCAGCTTTTTACCAACTTCCCAAATCACTTTCAAAAAAGTCAAAAAGCTTGGTAAAAAGCCAAAAGTCAGCTTTTTACCAACTTCCCAAAACACCCCTTAGTCAAAAAGTCAAAAAGTTACTAAAAAAGTTAAAAAGCCGATAACTTATACTAAAAAGTCAAAGATTCTCTTTTCTCTTTACTTTTTGCACATATTTTCGTAAAAAGCTAAAAAGTCATCCAAAATATACTAGTTTTTTTTTACATCATATTTTAGTCAAAAAGTCAAAAAGTTACTAAAAAAGTATGTTCCCAAACAAAGCAATATGGCATGGTCTTGCTAATATATATATATATATATATATTTTAGAACGGACAAAATCAATTATTGAAGACACCCAAATAGTTAGAGATTCCTAATCTATCTACAATAATGTAATTAGGAAGCTAGATATTATATGATTGAGGTTGTGATAAATAAAGATTAACATGTAGACCTAACATGTCAGTACTAGTCAAATTAGTAGAGACATTTTACAAACAAAAACGATAGAGATATAAATTAAATTATCAACTATTTAATCAATCACTTTAATTTGTAGCTATAATAAAAAAATTGTTAGGAAGCTCAAACATTTTCAGTTGGTCTAATTATATTTAATCTATTCATGAGGGATATTACTGTAATTTACTTTTATTTTTTGAGAAAATTATAAAAAAAAAAAATTGAGAGCTTGACTATTGTAACAAAAAAAAAATGATTTTTAAATTTTGTCAATTTAAGCCTTAATAATCTAATTTGTTTTCAATCATTTTCCTATTTTCGTTAAGTAAATTAATGAAAAAATTAATATTTTAATTATTAAACTAAAATGTAAAGTTTGGCAATAGGCTATTCTAGCAAAAAATTAAAAGAACACCACAAAAAAAATCAACTATTCTTTCTACTCTTTTGTATGTCTTTTTGTAAAAAATAAAAATTCAACTAAAATAGTTAGTTCTCAAAATAAAAGTGTAGATAAAATTTCTAAAATACTATTTTTTTTTTATTATCAATTTGACATGATGAAAATAGATACATGATTTATATTGAAAGCAAATAAGAAAATTATAATTTAAATTAAAAAAAATTAAGACTCTAATTTATTTTATTACAAAGGTTAGACATTGGAGTTTCTTTTTTGTTTATTTATAATTTATTCAATTTTTTAGGGTAAATTATAAATATATCTCACGAGATTTCTTTAAAACACAAATTGACCTGTGATTTGGAAAATTATAAATTTTCCTTATCAGAATCTTTTATTTAATAGAATTAATTGAAAAAAATCTTAACTGCTATTCTATACAATAATAAAATTACTTAAATTAGTAATTGAAATAAATTTATGACATTATTAAAATCCGTTAATTGACCTGATGATTTATGAACAAAATGGGCTATTTGTTATGAATTTAAAATTTTAAAGAGTGAGATATAATTTTCAGAACCACAAAGAACAATTCGTAAGTTCAAGGGGTATATTTGTAATTTAACCTTTTTATGGGCAAATTACACTTTATCCTTTCAATTATCACTGTTTTTCACTTTACCCCTTCAAACTAAAAATTAATACAATGTACTCCTTCACATTTTGAAAGTTTTAGATTGAAAACTTTCATAATATCAAGGAATATATGGTATCAATTTTTAGTTTGAAGGGACAAAGTGAAAAATAGTGATAGTTTACCCCTTTTTTATGGAGAAATATCATATCAGTGGAGTTGTAAAAAAGTAATTACAAATCAGGGTTGTTTGGAGTATGATTTATAAATTTATTTTTTTTTGTTTATTACGGAAGTAGAGAACTAATGTGATCCAAATAAGTCAATAAAATAACTTTTTTAGATGTTGCCAAAAGAGATATCAGTGAAACTTTTAATAAAAGGCGAATTACACCAATAATTCCTGTAATTTGCGGTTTGTATAACTTTGGTTCTTGACTTTCAAGTGTAATACATTTAATCATAAATTTTGAATATTGTTGCAAATAAGGACAATCAAAGATATTTCCTTTGCAAAATGTTCACTTCAAGGGAAAAGTCATCATGCAATAAGGGGTGGTTTGGGATGATCTAAATAAGTGTACTTTTTGACTTTTTATGAAATATGGGTTGGGTATGAGTTAGGTTTGAAGTGATGTATTAGAGAGGTGATGTGACTTAAATAAGATGATGTGACTTAAATAAGATAGTGACTTTTTGACTTTTTTATATTATGCCAAACAAGGCCTTATTTTGTGCTTGTCAACTTATATGTGTGTTTGAAATGTAATGACATTTTTTTAATGAATAATATTAAAACTTTATTGATTATAAAGTTATGTTTTATTTGGTTTTCGTAATCTGTTTTCAGAATTTTTTTTAGGAAACTGGCCAAGTTTGACATCTATTAAATAATACAAAAAGTCAAAAAGTCACTATCCTATTTAAGTCACATCATATAATTTAAATCACATCACTTCTCTAACACATCACATCAAACCCAACCCATATAAGCCAATAAGTTAAAAAGTGCAATTTTTTAGAACATCCCAAACCAACCTTAAAAACTAAATTGGTGAAAAAAAAAAAAAAAAAATTCATTTTTATATAATTTCATCTTTTGAGAGGGTATAAATAATTTTTTTTGATATTTATTTTCGTTGAATTAGTTTTATTTTTTCAAAAGTCAAACATGGCGACAAATTTGATATTTTTATTAACATAAACAATTAAATAAAAAAAATCTAACATTAAAAACATTTTGTACATCAAACATATCGATTATATATTAAAAACTTAATAACCATCAATTATATAATAATCATTCAAAATATCGGTTAACAACAAATACAACGATCTATTACATGATAATTATCCAAAAATATCAATAAAAAAACCACCGATTACATGATGATTATCTAAACACATACTAAAACTTAATTTGGTAAAAAATAAAATTATAAAAGATTTATCTTTTTATATAATTTTATCTTTAGTGTGTAAAAATAATTTTTAAAAATTTAAAAATATTTTTTTGACATTTATTTTTGTGAAATTATTTTATATTTTTATCAAATTGACGACTTTATCCTTAAAATGGAGTAATAATATTTTCAATTGTTATTATTTGAAACGAGATTCAAAATTTAGAATCAAATATATCACAATTAAAAAGTTAAAAATCAAAAGTAACATAAATCCCGTAATTTGCCATTTTATAAATATTAATAAGTAGAATGGTAAACTTATGTATTTTTTTTATAAATATTAATAAGTAGAATGGTAAACTTATGTATTTTTGTAATTTTTTTTTTTTGTTTTTCTGAAGTCGACTGGGGTATAAATTATAATTACTTTTTATTATTATTTAATTAGCAAAACAAGAGAGAAAGTAAAAAAAACACAGATCACAAATATAGCTACTATGGCTGCTTTAGTCAGCACCTCACGTTGATTTCACGTGACAAAGAACCGGAGATTAACACAGGACAGGCCTAATTTGCACTCTCTCACACACACACACAGACGTGTCCTTCGTCTTCATGAGGTGCTTAATCTCTCTCTCTCTCAAGGGTTTCGAGTTCCTGATTCAATTCAATTCAATTCAATTCCCTACCCACACCCCCTGTGAATTCACTCTTTTCGATCTCTACAAATCCACTTCTACCGAAGATCTGCTAACTTTTCTCTCTTTTATTTTTGTAGATATTGATTTGTGAAATTGGATTTGGAATTTGAGGCATTGGAACGTTGAATTCGAATGCGAGGAGCCAAGTGTGCTTGAGGATCTGAAGATTGCGTATTTTGGTTTTGTTTGAATGAGAGATTGATTTTGCTTCGTGTGTTGTGGCCATGGATGTGGATTTCAATGGGGATGTGGCGTGTTTCGACGCCGAAATGTTGCAGCTTGCGGAGGTCTCTCCTTTGGCTCTCAAATCAAACCCTTACGTCGCCGAGAAGCTTTTTGATCAATGGCTTTCTCTTCCCGAGACTGCTTCGCTGGTAAATTTAATTATTTTCTATCACTTTTGAGCTATTGACGAATTGAATTATGTGTTTTGTGTTGGGTTGGGTTGGGTTGTGCTTCGATTTTTATTCACTGGCTTGGTTTGTTTGCCATTATCCCTAATAATGCATTGTAATTTAGAATGTTAGATTTCTTAGGCAATGATGTGCCACTTTCTGTCCAGTGTCCACCCTTTAAAGAAAAAATGAAGATGGAAACATATGTCACTGCAAGTTTATGATTGGGAGTGTGCGCCTAAAAACTCTAGGACAGACCTTACTCTGCAAGCTTATAATTTTGGTAGCTGTGCAGCTCTTGAAGTACATGTTTGTAAGTTCTTATGATATAATAACACATATCATGTTCATATCTCAACATGAGAGAACTGGAGGGTGCCAGGGAGTGTATGCTACCTATACCATAGAAAGGTCCCGATTCAATGATTTGAACCTTTTAATTTTTAGGACTCGCTGACTAGAATATTTATGCAAAAAATAAAGATGGTCGGACATCGACAGTTATATGTTTGAATCAAATTTGTATTACAAAAAATGGATGATTATTCTTGAAATTATATTTGTTGTCCATTTTTTAAAAACAAATATGATTCAAGCATATAGCTACCGATGTCCAATCATCTTGATTTTTTACATGAATATTCTACTTGACGAGTCCAAAAAAATGAAACGTTCGGATCAACGGAATCGATTCCAAAATGGGCCTATGAAGTCCAAACACTCTCTCAAGTTGAGATGCCAATTTGAGAGAAGCTAAACCCATCATTTTTATAGTTGTTATGAGAGTTCGATTGTTATTTAAGTAAGTGAACTTTTCTGTTGCGGGGCTATTAGTGAAGTAAAGGGGATTTTTTTTTTAGCTGGATAAAACAGAAATAATAAGAAAGAAAAATAAATCCATGGTCTAGGAAGGTGTATAAGTTCCTTTATAGCATGGCAAGAAGAAGTGTTCCTCTTCCAAATCTAACCGTCGCCAAACAAGGTGTTGTACTATTCAACTTTATACAAATGTGATGGAAATGCTTATGACAGCTCTATTTATGAGCAGAACCATACCTTTCCTTACTTTTCAATTGATACAAATTTTGACGCTTGGTTGGCTTGAGACCTTCCTGAGCATCTCAGCATGAGGATCGAAATAAAACAAATATATTAGTGATCCCTATAAATACCATGGATACATGATTTTCGACTGGCCTATGAACATTTACATTGGAGTAGCTACCGTTGAAGTTCCACTTTAAACTAATAGTGGGAGAAAGAATTTAACAACCTTGAATCCAAAATTTATTGATCTTGAAGATGCTTTAGCTTTCTAACCCCAAGGGGTTGGCTTGGTGGTAAGGCCTTGGATTTTGGGGGTGTGTTCCCTCCAAGGTTCAGGGATTGAAATTGAAACTTCTTAGGTGCTAACAATTCTCTGGGGCCATCAGACTGGGAGAAAACACTTGAATTAACCGTTGTGCACTTACGGTAAACTTCTTGCCGAGGGCCTGTGCATCCGAAGAGATTAGTCAGACTTTGATCCGGACACTCCAATGCCAATCAAAAAAAGAAAAAGAAAAAGATGCTTCAGCTTTCCAATGTTAAGTAGCACTAGGAAGGAATTGGTGTTTTAACTTGGGAGTTGGGACAAATGAAAGGGCACCGTGGGGGCAAGTCACTTGACTTAATAACAAAATAACTCATGGTGGGTCTTCTTGATAACCTGCAAAACAGCCAAGAAAGCATTTGGATACCACATCTTTTGCCACACTTACAAAAATTGTGTAATGAAGAAGCTTAGAGGCAAAGCTAAATCCTCAGCTCGACCAAACACATGCCATACATTACAAAGGACAAGCAAGTTCGTTATGAAGGACACACATGGCTGAACTAGTGAAATTGTTGATTGACTGTCCAATTAAGGACATTAACTATTTTGACCAGGGTTGGAGAAGATGTATGACGTATCAATGGTAGAATACCGTAAGATCAGGTGGCCATTTTTTTTTTACTAGTTGAAAGAAATGTGTAGGTGTCATGTGCCTCATTCAACTCCAAATTGTGCCAAAGTGACAGTCACAAAGGTCAGGATTGACATTAGCGTTCCAATTGCAACTCAATTGAGAAGGAAACAAACCTTATTGATAAATGATGAATGGAGCTGAGGACTCCTAGGAGGAGGGATTTGGGGTTTCATATTCCCTATATAAAGCATGCTAAAATTTAGTTTTTGATTGGGTCTAAATAACGATATGACTAAAGGGTGGACCTTGGAGGTGAATCTCAATGTGCACATGAGGATGTTCTTGTCAATTAGGTTGGAATCCTCTTTGGCAGTCCTTTGTACTATGAGCTACCCAAGGCCACTACCTGCCAAGTACTAGAGTATGCCCTTTTCCTCTCCCAAGTCCCCCCTCCGTGTCAATAGTGTTGTAAGTTTTTTAAATACCCATCCTAGTAATCGTGTTATCCTTTGTAATTTTTTTTCCTCCAGTTTTCATAGATTTGGTTATGTATAGGCTTTATATAAGCCTACTAGAAACATTGTAAGCCTCATGCCAAACATGTGGGATGGTGGTAATGAGTTGTTGAGTTGTTGATGTATGTAGGGATTCGGGAATGTCGCCTAAAAACTCACCGGAAACTTTGAAGGCTTGCCAGAAAGTTCGAAGATCCACTGAAAAGTTTGAATTTTCTAGAAATGATGAGAGAGGCTTAGATTCTTCAACGGTAGCAACTATAAACACAACAGGAAAGAGATGATGGAGATAAGAGCATGTTTGGTACAATGGAATGAAATGAAGTGGGAATGGAATGAGAGTTAGAATAGAATACAAGGTTGAATGGAATGAAATGTTCATTTCCATTCTATTGTTTGGTTACCAACATGGAATGACATAGGAATAATGGGATAATTTTCATTCTCATGTTTGGTTATGCTTATTAAACTCATGGAATGGAATAAATTTTTATTATTATTATTATTTTTTTTGGACAAGCTAGTAATAAATAAATTGAAAATTTATATAGATCACGATAATGTTGATAGTTGTGGAAGTGATGGTGTGAGTCGTGGGTGGTAGTGGTGGTGATAGAAATGATAGTAGGATGGTGATAGGTTGTTGTGGCTTTGTATTGTGGTTGCGATAATGGTGGTAGCGACGGCTGCCAATAGTAATAGAGTGGTGGTTCTCGCGATGGTGATGGTGGTGGTGTGATGTTTATGAAAGTAGTAGAAGTAGTAGTAGTAGTGATAGTAGTGGTAAGGTAGTAGTTGTGGTGCAGAGGCAAGTGGGAGCAGTGGTAGCAATTAAGGTAGTGGTTCTAACGATGGTGACAGTGGTGCTTTTATGGTTGTGGATGTGGTGGTAGTGGTTGTGGCGGTAGTGGTGACATCAATAGTACAGTGGTGGTAGTATGGTGGTGTGGTGGTTATGGCTACGACCGTGGTGATGGTTGTGGTGGCAATAGGGTGGTTGTAGTGGTGGCAGTGGCGGTAAGGTGGTGGAATGGGTGGTAGGAGAAGGGAATGGTGGTGGTAGCTAAATGATAATATTTTTTTTAAGTGCCAACAAAAAAAATAAAAATAAAATTTAATGGTGATTCTATGATAGAATGGAATTGCCATTCCTTAGATTGGAGGAAGGAATAGGCATTCTCACATTTTGTTGGAATAGCTATTCCAATAGAATGACTATTCCCACTTAGATAAGGCGTACCAAACAAGAGAAAGGGAATGCAAAGCTAGAATGGGCATTTCATTCCAGCCCATTCCATCGTATCAAACGTGCTCTAAGAGATTGGGTAAAGAAGAAGGCAAAGTAATTAGAGAAAGAACAATGACAAGGCTCTCTCATGGATCTCCGATTTTCACTCTCAAGGAAATAATAGAGAGTAGAGATTAGTTATCTCCAAGAATATTATCTCCAAAAATCATCCTTGTAAAGCTATAGGTGAGTGCTATTTATAGGCACTTCATGAAATAAGATGGAGTCCATGTGCAAGGTACATGGGGAATATTTTCTCTAACCACTTTGTCCGAGGAGGTGACCTCTTCAGGGATGAGAAAAATCCAGAAGATGAGATTAACCTCTTGGTGAATCCTTCTTCTTAGCCACACCGAACCAATGATCCCTAATCATCCTAAAGGGTCAAGGGTAGTTCAAGAGAACGCCTTGCCGCAAACACCTCGACTTGAGTATAAGCTAGTTTAACTGCCAAATGCTTGGATCTCTAGGTTTGCTCAAAACCCTTTCGAGTCCGAGATCAAATAGGTCTCAAGGTTCGTGGGTCCGAACCCTTCGAGATTAGAGCAGTCTGGCCCATTCGATAATGATATCTCCGGGCCCACTAATTTTGAGCTTTCAGACTGGGCTCCAATTGGGCTTAATCAATTAGATGGGCTTGAGTTAACTCATCTTACAATTGACAAGCTATGTTGCTGCAACGATTCTGGTGATGATGGTTGTAGAAACTTATTATTGGTGTGGTGATGTATCATAATTGTAGAGCTGGTCAAATAATCAAGATTGGCGCCATCTTGGTATAGTGGTAGGGGAATCTGGATTTGGTGATGATAATATTTATTTAAACTTGTGAAATGAAAAAAATGGCGATGTATTTTTAGAGGTGGCATTGGTGCTATGACTGGATTGCTTGTGGTTTTGGGCACTGGAAATATGGACTAACAACAGAGTGCTGGGAACTAAGGTGGTGTTTGGGAAGCCACTTTCCAAATTTTTTATCTCATTTTTTCCACTAAAAGACAAAAGTTTTACGAAACCAAAAAAAACACATCCAAACAAAATATCACATCCAACCCCATAATCATTTCACTTTTTCTCTCACAAATATCACATCCAACCACATAAAAACCCAACTATCTTCCCAAACACTAAAAATTTTTTATCTCATAAAAACCTACATCTCCTAAAATCTACATAAAAACTCACTTCCCAAACACCCGTATCTTTTCATTTTCTTCTTCTTGTTGGTTCAGTAGACACAAGGGAGAGTTTACAAGGCTTCATTTGATTCCATGCCAGCTTGTAGATATATCAATGTAAATGGAAATCTCTAGAAATCAGCCAATAATTTAATTCCAATTAATGATTTCGTGAATGGACAAATTTACTCAGTTGCTGCAAAAATGTTAAATTGCAGTCTCTCATGTGTTATATCTTATATGGTTTTCAATCTTCACCATTCATATATCCTTTTAGATTAGGAACATTTTGAGCTTGCCATTGATCTAAAACTGTTTTGTATTTTCTGATTTCACATTTTGCAATGGTAAGGCTTATACTTTGTATGTTGTCTCTAGCATTTTTCCTCCATTTGCCTTCTCTTTTTCTTGGCCAACATTTGGGAAGCAATCTGTTTCAAAAGTTACCTTCTGTGAGTGCAGGTGAAATCATTACTTAGCAATGCAAAGGCAGGTGTTCCATTGAATGTCACCGCAACATCTAGCCCAAAAGCTGCTTCAAGTAATTCATTGCCCTCAATGTTTCCTGCTGGCAGTGCGCCTCCACTTTCACCAAGAAGTTCATCTGGTTCTCCTCGTGTTGTGAAACAGCGTGTTGGCCCATCTACTTTAGGTTCTCCTCTAAAATTAGTGAGTGAGCCGGTAAAAGAATTGATACCTCAGGTTAGCTAGTTTCTGATGTTTTTTCTTCACGTCTGCTAGAAATGTTTCCACTAGTTTGTCACTTTTATAGTGCCATTTCTGTTTGTTGCTAGCTTCTAAACATGATGTTATTTTGGGGCGTTGTTATGACTGGAATGTTTGCAACTCTTTCAGTTCTATTTTCAAAATGGTTGTCCACCTCCAAATGAACTAAAAGAACGGTGTTTGTTCAGAATCAATCAGTTTTTCTATGGTCACTTGGATGGACTACAAATCCATGGTGAGATATGCATAAAATATCATTGTCTATATGATAGTCCTGGACATGATTTGCTTCTTTTATATTTTTTGGTATGCCATTTATCTATCGATCTGTATATCTATTTTTTTGGGATGTCAGAATTTAAGCTGATTACGAAGGAAATCTGCAAGCTCCCATCATTCTTCTCTACTGCACTATTTAGAAAGATTGACGTTGATTGCACAGGGATGGTAACTAGGTATGCTGTACCTTTTGTTTTCAATTATCATACTACTCTCTCAATGTGATTTATTTTGTACATTTGATATGGTTGTACTCATGCATCATTGTGTTTTTATTTATCTTGATATTAGTCTTTTGAATGTTGTAACCCTTTTAGAAAATCACAGATATGATGGGATGTGGATACATTGAAGACAACAATTTTTGAAAAATCAAGAGGACATGTTGGGGATTCAACGCTAAGTGTGTGGATATATATATGTATTTACATTCATGTATTTTTTGTAATTAATAAATAAGATATATATACATACATGTATTTTTTGGTAAGGAAATAGGATATATATATATTATATACAAGGGCTGGTTTAGTAGTTAAAACTTTGCCTACTAACCTTGAGGTTGTGGGTTTGAACAGGGCAGCCATTTTGTACAAATTACGCCAAATGTTAGGATTGTACCCAATTTACCCATCCTAGACCCCCCATCAAATGGGGACTAAACTGATTGTAGTGCTTATATACATGTATAAATATAAGGCACCAAAAGGGGCGCAACCTCTCTGTACACTAGGAAGGAGCAAAGTCAAGATAAAAAAGTATCAACACAATTAAGCTCTCTTGTAAAATCTACAAGACAGAAGAAGATTCTCAAAACTTTCCTTTGAGCCAAAAATGAAGATACTACCTTTGTCTTAAATTGTTTGTCTGGCACGAAAATCAAGAACTTAAAAATAATGTATTCATGTACCAAAATTATTATTTTTTTCACAAATTGAAAGTACTTTGAAGAGATCTTTTAATTGGTAAATTTTTTAATGAGAATACATTATTTTGAAGTCTGGTTTTCTGTGCCGAACAAACATTTTTTCCCCTACTTGAATTTCTCCTCGTCCTTAATATCTACTCTTAGTGCCAAAAGGAGTTGACTATCCATGTGCTTCTGAGCTAATTGTCATCTCTTGCACAGGTTACTAATCCTCTATGTAGGGTTCATTTGGGATGTGGGTTGGTTTTTTGGTTTTTTGGCTATTTTAACCTGAGGCTAAAAAACCTCGTTTGGGATCGGTTTTTTGGTTTTTTTGACTTTTGTGAGAGAAAAAATGAAATGATTATAGTTTGGATGTGTCATTTTGTCTTATTGGGCTAAAAAGCCTATTTTGTCTTTTTGTGGCTATTTTAGCCAAAAAGCCCCATTTTAGCTTGTGCCAAACGAAGGCGTAATGTGTCTCCTGTTGTTATTCCTTTTAAGGGTACTTAGAATGTTGATGATTTTAGTCTTCCTATTGCTCTTAGAAAGGAAGTTAGGACTTATACTTGACATTTTATATCTAAGTTTATTTCGCATGATTCCCTATTTCCTTCACTCTCTCTTCTTTCTTTCTTTTTTTTTTTACAACACCCACTCGGTATAAAATGAAAGAACAAATCTCAGTATGACCCATGGAACACCAAAATAGATAATTGCAAACATGAATAAAACTAGTTTAGTAGGGCTGAATGTTTCACAGGATTGATTGTGTAGGTTAGTTGGATTATTTCATTGAATCTTTGCCTTTGAGATATTTAAGCCTTTCTGTGGGGTGTAATCCTGGGGTCAAAAAGTTTTTGGATTTGTGATTGAGAAAATTGTCAAGAGGTTAGAAGGGTGGAAGCAAGCCTTAATTATTGAAAGGGGAAGATTTACTTTGATTCAATCGGTCTTGCCAAGCATTCCTATTTACTATCTCTCCTTGTTTAGAGTCTTGATGAGTGGGAAAAACAAAATTGAAAAAATGTAGAGGGATTTCTCATGAGGGTAACTATTTAGTTTGTCGGGATGTAGCTTCTTGGTGTAGAATGTATTAAGGGGAAGAGAGAAAACACAAAAGGGGTCATTGCCTAAACTCTTACAATATCGAGACCTATTATTTGTAGGCTAATAACATTAATCAAAATAGGAAACTAAAGCCCTAAACCAAACCAAACCAAGCCTTGTGTCTCACTCAAGTGGGTTGGCTATATGAATCCTTTTTCACTATTCTGCTTTGTCAAGAGTTATATGCTCAGTTAAATTAAATAACTTCATATATTTTTTTACCATTGTATTTCATGTTAGTTTAGGTGCTTTCCTTTCCCCTAATATTTCCATTTATGGTGATCATATCATCCTTCCTTACCGTTGTATCTATAAGATTTCGTTGTACATGACCAAACCATCTTAGCCAATTTTTTCTCAATTTCTCTTCAATTGGTGTCACTTTTACAATTTAACAAATATATTCATTTCTAATTATATCTTTTGTAGTCGTACCACACATCTAAGCATTCTCATCTCAATTACACTCATTTTATGAATGTATTATTTCTTAGCTGCCCAATATTTTGTCCCACAAGGCCTAATATTTGGAAACATAATCAAAATAACCTAACTAATAATTTTGAAATTCTAACTAAAATACTAATAATAATATACCAATTACACTTATTGGACCAAAAAGTCTTTGGTCCATGCAATGGACCATTGGTTTCCTCCAGGCTTTCAAAGCAGATAATGGACCTCCAGCCAATCAAGTGCTGCGCCAAAATGAGTTTTTTTGATATGTAGATAATTGTAGTTTACTACGATATTAGATGTCTTCTTTTGAACGTAGTCCATCATCTGCTTAAAATTGCTTGCCTTGGAATTCAGAATTCATTTATGTCATGGTGACTATCAAAATTCATTTTCATTTTTAATATTTTCTATTTTGGGTATTGTTGCGGCCTGGGGCACTACAGAATATAGAGCTCAATTGATACTTATGGAACATGATAAGATGTTCTTGGAAAAGAAAGTACTATTTGAGGTTGGAGTATTGATTTGCCCAGTATTTTAATTAAAAAATGTTGATATGTGATGCCATCTCTAGTTGGATGTATTTTTTTCTGATTTGTTTACTCTCGTGCCTTTAGGGATTCTTTTGCTGATTATTGGGTCAATGGCAACATGTTGACAAAGGATATAGCAAACCAAATATTTTCAATCTTAAAGCAGCCAGATCTCAAATACGTCACTCAGGTGGTTTTTATTTTTCATTTTTAACTTTTCGTGTCTTCATTATATATGTATTTGAATTTGTCTTGTTAGAGGTTATAATGGCAGCAGAAAAGATCCTCTTGTATACAAAGCTTTTAGGTGTGTGGATGTTAATCCCCTGAATCGTTATCAACCTTACTGTAGGATGACTTTAAACCTGTGCTTCGAGAACTTTTGGCTACTCATCCAGGGTTGGAGTTCTTACAGAGTACACCTGAATTTCAAGAAAGATATGGTATGTTACCAATCAGTTTATAAGTTTTGATTGTGGCTTCATTTTCTCGTGATTTTGTTTGCTTGGCTAGAAATCAGTCTTGTTCATGCACTCTTTAGTTCTTATGCATGCATGACTGTATTTGAAAGATCCATCTATATCTTTGAAATTTTTTGTTGGTCTCTTGTTGTGGAAACAGATATTATTTTACATATGCATGTCTTTGATTTTTTCGTTAGAGGATTCCTATCTGTTGCAAGTTGCAACATAAAAAAATCAATATCTTAGTATGAAAAAGAAAAAATTCCATAACTTAGTAGCCAAATGGTTTGTAGAATCTAATAAGTTTGCTGAATTGTAACAATTTTCATATGTTCTGAATGAAGGGGCAAGTGTGGATATGGGCCCGATGGTGTGCACAAGCCACTATGATGTATACGACTTGGGATTACATCTTAGGAGGTGCTTAAGTTTCTTGGGAGGTGGTTAAGGGAGATCTGATGAAAGTTATTGAGAATTTTTTAGAGGATATTGTTAATGGTTTCAGGGCATATAGCTCTTGACAGAACATAATGGTGAAAAATGATTCATATAGCCAACCCCACTTACGTAGGACACAAGGCTTAGTTTGGTTTGGTATTGTTAATGGTTGTACCAATTCTTCTTTTATTTGTTTGATTCCTAAGAAGGAGAATCCTTTGAAAATTGGGGATTTGGACCTAATAGTTTGGTTACATCATTGTATAAAATTTTGATAAGTTTTGTCTAGGAGATTGAGAACAATATTGGGTGATACTATTTTTCTTGCTTAGGGAGCTTTTGTTGAGGGCCACAACTTTTTGGATGTTGTTTTAATTGGTAATGAGGCAGTAGAGAAATATAGAAATCACAGAACGGAATGGATTATTTTTAGGTTGATTTTGAGAAAGGCTATGATCATATGGATTGGGGATTTTTGGATTTTTTTTTTTTAGGAAAAGAAAGGGTTTGGGGAGAGGTGGAGGAAGTGGATACATGTTTGTCTTGCTCGTTCTGATCTTTTGGTTGTTGTTAAAGGAATAGGCTGGAGATATGCTTAGAGCTTCTATTTGTCTTCATATATATATATGTAACTTTTTGTGGTGGATTGTGTGATAGAGCAAATGAGAGGGTGTATTGGATGGTTTTACTTTTTGCAAATAACACCATTTTTCTCTTCTAGTGAAAAGAAAAATTGATTAATCTGCTTTCCTTTCTTAGGGTGTTTGAAATGGTCTTAGAGCAACCAACGGGGCTAGCCCAATTGGCCAGAACTCCTGCACCTCACTAAGAGGTCAGTGGTTTGAATCTCCCACCTGTTGTGGGTTTTATTCCTGTGTATTAATTGGGGCATTTCTCTCCTACTTTGGGAGTTTCTTTGTATTAATTATATATGTTGTATTTGATATTCATCATGATTGTAATTCATTGTAATATCATATATGAATCAAATAAAAAGAAAAGAAAAGAAATGGTCTTAGATCTTTTATGTATTTGGGATGAGAGGGTGGTTTTTGAGTGTCTCATTAGTTGGAGACTTTTCATTATCTGTTAGGTTCAGGAATCAAGAGTGGCGGTTGTCAGGGGTATATGGCCCAAATTGTCTCGCTAAGAGACAGGCTTTGTGGGAGGAGTTAGGTGGGTTGTATCGATTATGCTACCCCAACTGGTGTTTAGGGGGGGATTTCAATGTGGTTAGAAAAGTTTCAGAGAAGCTTAATAGGGGTAGAATCAATAGGAGTATGAGAGATTTTGATGGGTTCATTAGAGGATGTGAGTTGGTGGATCCTCCTTTATTTAATGCAAGATTTACATGGTCTAATCTTATAGGGAAGGCAGGGCATGTTCTAGACTGGATAGATTTTTATTTTCTTTGGGTTGGGAGGGGGTTTTCCCCAATGTGAGACAGGAGGCGTTTCCAAGATTGGTGTCCAATCATTGTCCCATTATGATCGAGAGTTGTCCTTTTAGGTGGGATCCGGCCCCATTTAGGTTTGAGAATATGTGGTTGGATCATCATTTATTTAAGGAGATCTTTGCAGGGTGGTAGAATAATGCTAGATGTCACGGGTGGGAGGGTTTTAAATTCATGAGAAAGTTGAAGGTCATTAAAGAGCGAGTGAAGCTTTGGAATAAGGAGGTGTTTGGAAATTTGGAATCATCTAAACTTCAAGTTATGGGTAGAATGGAGGAGATAGATTCTTTGGAGATGCAGGGGAATGAGGTCGAGGATTTGAGGAGAGAGAGGAGGGAGCTAGGCGTGAAGTTGGAAGAGTTGACTCTTAGAGAGCAAACTTTTTGGGCACAAAAAGCAAAGGTGAGGTGGTTAAAGGAGGGGAATATTAGTTCAAAATTCTTTCATGGGGTTACAGATGGAAAAAGGAAGAAAAAGTTTATTAAGAGGTTAGAAGTAAGGTCAGGGGTAGTGGTGGACTTAGAGGAGCAAATAGTCCAAGGGATTTTTTATTTTTACTCGAAATTGTTTTCGAAGGATGAGATAGTCAGGCCTGGGATAGAAGGGATTGAGTGGAGGCCTATTGATCAGGAAAACGCCATCTGGTTAGAGCGGCCTTTTGAGGAGTTGGAGATTAAGGATGCAGTTTTTGAGTGTGAAAGGGACAAGGCTCCAGGCCTCGACGGGTTTTCAATAGCAGTTTTTCAAGATTGTTGGGTGGTGGTGAAGGGGGATTTGGTGAAGGTTTTCATGGAGTTTTATGAGACAGGGGTGGTTAATTTATGTGCTAATGCCACATTTATCTATTTGATTCCTAAGAGGGATAGAGCCATCCGAATTGGTGATTTTAGATCAATTAGTTTGGTGACATCACTCTACAAGATTTTGGGGAAGGCTTTGTCAAAAAGGTTGAGGGCTTCTTTAGGGGATACAATCTCTTCGACTCAAGGGGCTTTTGTGCAAGGTAGACAGATTCTAGATGTGGTTCTGGTGGTGAATGAGGTGGTTGAGGAGTGTAGAAAGTCTGAAAAGAGAGGTCTTGTGTTTAAGGCAGATTTTGAGAAAGCGTATGATTATGTAGATTGGCATTTTTTAGATTTTGTGATGGATATGAAAGGGTATGGTGAGAGATGGAGATCCTGGATTAGAGGATGTTTGGTGTCTTGCAATATGTCGATAATAGTCAATGGTAAACCAGTGCAAACTTTTAAGGCATCTCAAGGGTTGAGACAGGGCGATC
This sequence comes from Camellia granthamiana, assembly GCA_036172215.1. Lineage (NCBI taxonomy): Eukaryota > Viridiplantae > Streptophyta > Magnoliopsida > Ericales > Theaceae > Camellia > Camellia granthamiana. The sequence goes on along the minus strand of CM069911.1, from coordinate 61,132,513 downwards.
CTTTATCTCCTTTTCTCTTCATCATGGCAGCGGACGTGTTAGGCAGGATGGTGGAGAGGGCTAAAGAGGTTGGTCTGTTTGAAGGCTTACGGGTCGGTAGAGATAAGATTAGTGTGACACATTTGCAGTTTGCGGATGACACTATTTTCTTCTCTGAGGGGGACGAGAGTCAAATGGTGAATCTCTTTTCGGTGGTTAGGCTTTTTGGGCTACTCTCTGGTCTCAGGGTAAATTTAGAGAAAAGTAGGGTTGTGGTTATTAATGTTGATTCAAGTTTGATTCAAAGAGTGGCTGAGTTACTTGGGTGTGGTATAGAGACATTTTTGATGAAGTATTTGGGGCTTCCGTTAGGAGGTAACCCAAGGGGTGAAGTGTTTTGGAATCCGGTTGTGGAAAAGATAGGAAAGAGGTTAGAAGGGTGGAGTAGGGCTTTACTATCCCGTGGGGGTAGGTATACTCTGGTTAAGACAGTGCTAAGTGGAATTCTAATTTATTTCATGTCTATGTTTAAGATTTCAGTCAATGTAGCAAAATCTATTGAAAAGTTAATGAGGGATTTTCTATGGGAAGAGAAAGATGAGAGAAGGAATGATCATTTGGTGAACTGGGAAACGGTGTCCTTATCTAAGGAGAAGGGGGGTTTTGGCCATTGGTAATATAGTGGCTAGAAATATGGCTCTGCTGGGCAAGTGGTTATGGCGATTCTCCAATGAGTGTGGTTCACATTATGGCATGCGGTTATCAAAAGTAAATATGGGATTCAGGTTAATTGTAGGGACTCTCAGGTGGTATGGAGTGGTAGCGGGCGTGCTCCTTGGAAGTCCATTTTTCAGATTTATCTAGTTGGGTCCCGATTCATTTATGTGAGCGTGGGTAATGGGGAAATGGTCAAATTTTGGGAGGATTTTTGGGTGGGCTCGACGTATTTGGTTGAGTCCTATCCACTTCTGTATGCCGTTTCTCAGTCTCCTAATTGTTCTGTTGCGTTTGTGGCGGGTTCTTTGGTGGTTCTTTTATCTTGGAATTTTAATTTCCGTCAGAATCTTCATGACAGAGAAGTTCCGGAATTGATTTCTCTTTTGTCAAGGCTCGAAAATATTTCTCTGTCTCCAATGTTGAAGGATAGGTTGGTTTGGAATATTCATTCGTCGGATTCTTTTATTTGTAAGTCCTTTCTTGATAAAATCATTGATACTTCTCAAGTTCCGTAGTTTCTATTTCATAACAAGATTTGGAAGGTGTGTGCTCCTCTCAAGGTGCAAGTGTTCATGTGGATCTTGGTTCATGGGGGCACTCTAACAAATGATTCATTGCAAAAGAAGAGACCTTCGCGGTATTTTAATCCTCAATGGTGCATCATGTGTTGTAAAAGTAGAGAATCTCTGGATCATCTCTTTTTGCATTGCTTGGTGGCTAGGTGGTTATGGCATAGGGTGTTTGGATTGGGTAGTGTGATGTGGGTGGCTCCAAAAGTATGTGCTCAAATGTTATTATTTGATTTTTAAGTTTTTGGAAGGTCGAAGAGGGCTAAAGTACTTTGGAGTGGTGTCGTCTTTGCAATTTTCGGGGTTGTTTGGTTAGAAAGAAATGTTTGTGTTTTCGAAGGAGTTGCCCGGGATATAGACTACTTACGGGATAGGGTGAGATACTTGGCGTCTTCTTGGGCCTCGGCGAGCTCAGTATTCCGAGGAATTCTGCTTTTTTTGCTTGCTACCGATTGAGTGTCAGTTTGTTCAGTGTAGTAGTTTTTTGAGTTTGATATTTTTGTATTTTCTTTTTTCTCTTTTTGGTTTTTTTCATTTCTCTTGTAAGAGGATGCCTTATCCTCCTTTTTCTTGGCCTTGAGCCTTAATAAATCTTTGTTTGTTGCTAATCAAAAAAAAAAAAAAAAATCTTACCATATGCAAAAGAGTGCTATTGCAGGAATTAATTTTCTGCAAGATAGGTGGGAAAGATTAGCACGTTTTTGTTGGCTTGTTCCATTGAAACTTTACCAATGAAGTATCTTAGGCTTCCTCTAGGAGGGAATGGAATTGAAACTTTACCTTGGTCCAGTCAGTCTTGTCTAGTATTCCTATGTACTAATTGTCCTTGTTTAGAGGCCATATGAGTTGCTAGGGAGATGGAGAAAATGATGAGTTAATTTTTGTGGGAACCATTTGATTAGTTCGGTAATACTGTTGAAAAGAATATTGCATTGCTTGGTAAATGGTTATGGAGGTTCTCATGGGAACATAATTCTTTATGGTATGCAGTTATCATAAGTATAAGTAAATATGGGTACTCTTGCTCTCCATGGCAGTTTATTTATTAGGTCTCATCATGTTCTTCCCAGTTTACTTGTCTTATTGTGGGTAGTGGGGTGAATATTCGGTTTGGGGAGAGTTCTTGGAGGGGGAATTTTTGCTACTTTATTTCCAGTGTTGTATCAGTTATCTCAAGTTCATAATGTTTCCATTGCTTGCATCCCCCCTTGGCCTCAACCCTTTGGCAACTCTCAGTCACTTCATTGCATTTAAGTAGAGCATCTATAAGGTGAAAAAAATTTGGTTGAAAATAGATACTGGTTGAAAGCATCAAAACACAACATAATGGTGGTTCGAATTTGTCTTTGGAGGTGGTGTCTTCGTGCATTTCAATGTCCGTATCTATTTCATGGCTCAAGTCTAACAGCAGATGAAGAACAAGTAGTCTATGGTTAAGAAATAGAGAGAGGAAAGGAAAAGGAGGAAAAGAAGAGGGTGATGTGTTAATGACATCAGTAATCATGGTCGGTTTAGAGAGAGAGGGGAAGGGAGGAAGAATGAGATTAATTAATTTGTGAAAGGACAAATTTGGTCTGTTGATAATTTTAAATGTAGATATCAACATTGTCTGCCAATTCTATTGACTGCTCAATAAGGAGTTCCCCCGTATATAGATAAAGTAAGGGAGGACAATGTAATCTCATATTTCACCAGGGAGGTCCTTTTAATTGTTAGAAATCTCGGAGGAAGGTCAATCTAAGTTACCTTTTTTTATTATTTATTTGTTTATTATTGCACCACCCCTACCATGAAGAATATTACACTTTTAGGTGATATTTCTGAAATTATCTCCTTAAGTTGCCTTGAATTCCCCATTGACTATGCATCTGCTCCTTTTGCTTTTGATAATTAATTGTGGTTGTGATGTTTATAGTTCTTCTTGTGGTGTTTTCCTTGCCAGATTTTGTTGGATTCCTTGGTTTCTTATAGTCATTTCAATTTGTTGCTAGCCGAGGGAAGAGTGTTATCTCTGGTTCATAAATAAAATAAAATAAAATAAAAAAAACCTTTTTTGATACTCAGCAAAACCTGTACAGACATTTTAGGTTTAATTGTTTTCAAGTTGGGAGTTTCTTTCACATTTTCTAGTGCCATTTTAAATATTTGTTCTTCTGACACACTTTTAACATTTATTTTATTTGAATTGGCCAGCTGAAACTGTAATATACAGAATATTTTACTACGTGAATAGATCGGGTAATGGTCGTCTTACCCTCAGGGAGCTGAAACGTGGAAACTTAATTGCTGCAATGCAACATGCAGATGAAGAGGAAGACATCAACAAAGTTTTAAGGTAGTTTAATGGCCAAAAGTGGAGTGGCATAGCTGTTCTTGGTGTCACTTTTGTGATTCGAGACTTATAAATTTGGTTTATATAAGTTCTCTCTCTCTCTCTCTCTCTCTCTCTCTCTCTTTTTGTTTCTTTTTTTTTTTTTGGTGGGAGGGGGGGGTGTGGGATGGGTTTGGGGTGTTTTATGTTTGGCTGAAGGCAAGGCTTCTAACTTGTCTTATCTTACAAAGCGCACATATGAGGTGGCCTAATGTGGTCTTTCTGAGAATCTTGGTGCCACTTAATCACATAATCTCACTTCTATATTTCCCTCACAGCAGTTTAAACATATCGTATCCATGTCATTGTCACCCAGGGCTTTTTTTAAGGTTCCCTAAATGGAAAATTGTGCATTTGTTTCATTCTTTTAGAATGTGTAATTTTCCTTTTAATACATGCTTGTTTGGTGTTACAATATAATTGCTGTTCTTGCTTATTATTTTCTTTTCTATTGCATAGATACTTCTCTTATGAACACTTCTACGTGATATACTGCAAATTTTGGGAACTGGATACGGATCATGATTTCTTGATTGATAAAGAGAACCTTATCAGATATGGTAACCATGCGCTTACCTACAGGATCGTTGATAGAATATTTTCCCAGGTTTGTATGATTCAGATAATATTTTTGTGCTCTGATTAAACATTCTTTGTGCAAAAATAAATTCTATGTTCAGCAGTGCTTCATCTATTCTTATCCTTATCATTTTTAATGCTTCAATATCATCTTAGGTCCCAAGAAAGTTTACTAGTAAGGTTGAGGGCAAGATGGGATATGAAGATTTTGTTTACTTCATACTATCTGAAGAGGATAAATCATCTGAGCCTAGTCTTGAGTACTGGTATGTTTACCTTTATGCAACAATGTAAGAATGTTGTAATAATCTTCTTGCACTGTTGACTCTGGTAGTTTGGTGAATCATTGCGAAATGTATAATTCTTGAGATAAATTGGAAGGAAACATGAAGTCTGAGGAAATATAAATGATTAGCCTATCACAATCCTTTTGACTGTTTATGTTTGGGTAGAATTTTGCAGGTGAGCATTACCTGATATGAAATTTAAATGGGATCTTCCAATAGATACAGACATAAGTCATGACATGACATGCATACTCATGTTTTGACTTTTAAATTAGGAATGGACACTAACATGGAACACACACAAACATACATATATGTGTAGATAGATAGATATGTACATATATGGGTTATTTATAAAAAAAGAAAAAAGAAAAAGATATGTACATATATGGGTATGTACGCGTGTGCATGCGCCTCATTTCCTCCTCTCACCACACTTCTTGGATAAAGAATGTGTTGTATGTCTTTTTATATGGTTAGCCTTACATTACTTTTAAACCTTTTTTTTTAAAAAAAAATTCCTTAAAGTTTATGGTGAGTTTCTTATTCTAATTTTTTTTTGTATCCTGACAGAGACGAGTTAAATGTTGGAGGTGCGAGCTAGCTTAGCTAATGAAGTTTTTTTTAGGGGATCCTCATTGCATAAAAATCACTATTGCACCCAAAAAAATCTCCGAAATGGCATATTTAAATTTTATATTCAATAATTATACATCCTAGATAAGCTGTAATATTATCTTCAGTATAAGGGTAGATTAGTATATTTAATCTTTGTTTTCCTACTTACGATTTAGTTCTCGGTATATATATTTAGTGCTTCTAATTTTCATATGGTTAATGCAAAGCATTGTTTCACTTTTCTCACATGGATTAGAGCCGGAACCTTAGCACCGTTGTCCCTTCATGGTCTCGTTTGTCTCATGTGGGGTTTGCGATTGGGTCGCGCTATCTTCCCTCCCCTCTGGTTCATGACATCGTGATCGATGTCTTCTCTATCCCATGACTTCATGAGCTCTTGCATCATGATCTTGTTTGCACCTAGTTCACAACGTCTTCTCGTTTGCTTCTACTTTGCGACCTCTTGCATTGTGATCTTGACTTCTCTAGTTTGTGAAGGTATCGAAGCCCTAGCACTAGTGCATCATGATCTCATCTTCTCTGATCTCGCGATCTCGTCTTCTCTGGTTTGTGAAGGTATCGAAACCCTAGCGGTAGCTTCTCTTTTACTTCACGTGAGATTTGGGATTGAGTCACGACTGAGTTACTGATATTTGAGTTTGGGTATCTAGATTTGTTTATTGAAACCCCCAACAATATTTTGGTTTGTCTAGTTCTCACTCTATTATGATTGGTAGCTAAGATTGAAACCATGTTTGGTGATAAACTGCAAGCCATAAGCGTTTCATTGAACGGTAGAAATTATTCATATTAGTCCAATGTATTTGAAAATTTTCTTCTTGGAAAGGACCAATGGGGCTTTGCAACCGGCTCCACATATAAACCCATATATTCTAAGGTTGAGGATTATCAGCATTCACACATGGGATAGGGAGAATGCCCAAGTCCTCACTTGGTTGCATAATTTACATCTTATTTAAGAATAGTCTACAATACACAATGTATATGTGTCTATAATGCGTCCCTGTACCCAACTTTTGGATTCATATTCCAATATCCTAAGAATAGTCTACAATACACAATGTATATGTGCCTATAGCTTCCGGCTTCATCTACCATTTCTTAAATACTGGGTAGCTTTTATTTCTCTCATTCATACACCATTTTTAGTCCTGCTTTCAACTTCTGAACAAAATTATATGGTTAGAAATCTAACTGCCGAACTAAAATCTATGGTTTGGAAATAAACTTTTGAACCAAAGATATAGCCACACCATAGGTTTCCTTTCGGAAGTTGATTTATGAACCATGTAATTTTGTTTGGAGGTTGAAATCTGAATCAAAAAATGTGTGAATTGAGAAAATGGTGTGTGAAAATAGAAGCTCCCTAAATGTTGACATTGTGGCTATGCATACAAAATTAAATAAAAGGCGAAAAAGCTTCAAGGATTGTTGATTAGGGAAGGCCTACTTTCTAAATTGAATGTCCAGCATGTCTTAGTGAAAATTATGTAAAAATGTTCTCGAGTTATTGCATTTTAAATCTTAGAACAAAAGCCGCATGTTGTTGATCCCGATTACAGATTTTTTATACCTGTTGTAGAAATAGTAACAGAATTAAAAACAACAATAAAATATAAAATGCTTGGACCTTGGGTTCTAACACTCCAACAGCACATCTTACAAGATTGTGGAACCTTCTATGTTGTGTGGACTTTTCAAAATAAATCAAATACTTATATTAGACACCTACTACTTGGACAAGGCTGTGGGATATGTGTTCAATACTTTTCATCGAACATTTCTTATATATTTGTATTTAACAGTTTCATTATATGTATATATTATTAAATAGTTACTATAAAATGAGTAGAACCCTTTTTGATATTGTATTGTTACATATAACATCATTTTATCTCACATAATAGATTAAAAATATAAAAGTGTAACCCCTTTTTACCCCTTTTTACCGAGTTCACATATCCTTAAATTTGAGATTTGATGGGTCCGGCCTCTAAATATGTACCCTTACCTAACACCCATACCCACATCCATGTAACATAGGGCACTTTTCATGAGAGAATCATCAATACAAAATTATCACCAATTTTGACTTCAACATTTATAATGTTTGTAATCTTTGTTTCCTTATATTGTTTGGGATGCTTTTGTTCATGATAGTGTCATTGGAAAATTGATGAATTGATTGTTAGAAATCATGCCAAACCTTTTGGTTTGTCTGATAGAGTGCTACACTTGACATTGAATTTTCTTTATCAGGTTCAAGTGCATAGATTTGGATGGAAATGGAGTTTTGACAAGGAATGAAATGCAATTTTTTTATGAGGAGCAATTGCATCGAATGGAATGCATGGCCCAAGAGCCTGTACTCTTTGAGGATATTTTGTGTCAGATAGTTGACATGATTGGACCGGAGGTCAACCTATACTATCTTTTTTCTCTAATTTCTTTTTTCTTTTAGTGATGGTTTTTTGGACCTTTATTTGTTGTACTAGGTGAGTTTGAAAGAAGTTTTCAAGACGACTTCAAATGGCTACTGTAATTACTTTTGATGAATTTGGCTTTACATATCTTCTACAGTAATTTTCTTTTAACCAGTTGTAGAATGCCATATTGTCTTTCCTTTCATTTAAAAGAGGGAGGCAGGGATGCGGATGGTTTCTCAACATTTTTTTCTTGCAACCTGAATTTGGATCTTTTTGACTTACCCCTAAGCACTGGTGGTTACTGCGTTTGCCTACAAATCACTTCTTAGGTTCATGGGTCTTAGCAAATTCCGTCATACACTAGTCCTATCTTATCAAATCACATATCATCTATTGAACTATTGTGGCTCTTAGAAGGCACTGTTTTGCCACAGTACAATGTGATTTTAAACATGCTCTAGTCAGCTTTTTTTTTTTTTGGGATAATAAATTCGAGTTAGTATTGGCTATTTAACAATAATATTGGAAGTGTGACACTTTATGCATTCTTGCTTGCAGAATGAGTGCTATGTTACTCTACATGACTTGAAAGGCAGTAAACTTTCAGGAAGTGTTTTCAATATCCTTTTTAACCTTAATAAGTTCATGGCCTTCGAAACTCGTGATCCATTTCTAATTCGTCAGGTATGCATGACAGTTTTTGTCTTAGAGATTCTCAGCAACTGTTTGGCCTGAATTTAAAAGATTTTTAATTGCAAAACTGCTTTAACTGGATTTGGTAACCACAATGATGTTGTATTTTGAACAGGAACGCGAGAATCCCAACTTGACAGAGTGGGACCGTTTTGCCCACAGGGAATATATTAGGCTTTCAATGGAAGAAGATGCTGAAGATGCCTCCAATGGAAGTGGAGATGTTTGGGATGAATCAATGGAGGCCCCCTTTTGATTTCTTGTTGGTAAGTTGTTAAAGTGAGGCTTTAATGGAATTATATTGTTTGTAAAATTTATTATGAGCATCAATTATGTTCATTTGTTTGAATATTATGCATTAAATGTGATGATGGTAGACTTTAGGTCACCAAGCCAAATGAAAACCTTGTAACTAATAAATTGTGTTAGCGACATGATACATATACATTTTTCCCATTTTGCTTTGTCAATGACTACATGCTTAGTTAAGTTAAATAACTCCATGTAAGTTTTTACCATAACATCCCATGTCAATTTTGGTTTGGCAACCAACTAAAAAGCCAAAAAGTCACTATAAGTTGTCTTGTCACATTACTCTATTTTTTTTGCACATTTTTTCGTAAAAAGTCAAAAAACCAACTAAAATAGCCAAATCCCAAACCAAGCTATTGTGTTTATATGTGTATTTTGGTTTGGTTCTTTTTTTTTTCCTTCTCTCTCTCTCTCTCTCTCTCTGTGTGTGCGTGTGTGTGTATATAGATATATAGAGTGTATATGATGAGAAGGGGGAGAAGAGTGAAATGGCATGGGATTCAGCCTTTTTAAGAGGACCTTCTCTAACATTCAACTATAGATTGGAGTCACCTTGCAGGCTTGCTGCTTTGATTTCCCAGCAGTTTGTGTCTATCGGTGCCTACATACAAACCCTTTTTTTTTTTCTTCTCTTTTATCAAAAAAATTTGGATTTCTTTGTCTTATGTTTGGTAGATCTAGAAAAATTTGTGGAGGAAGTAGAAAAGTAAACAAAATTAAGCCGATTTTTTTTTCATTTTCATTTTTTTCTATTTTGAATTTTTTTTCACATGATACAAACATGGTTCTTTATAATACTATCGTATTTTGTGAATGATATCTTAATGTGTAAGTCGTAGAATATATGGGTTTTTTTATATTATTTTAGTTAGTGTGGTGTTGCTTTATTAGTTATTATTGTTATTATTATTATCTTTAATAAGCTGTTTATATATTTGATATATAATAAATTCATAAAAATATAAATCTTGAATGTGTCCCAGAGGTGTCGTGTTGAGCATTTTTTAAAGATTGCCGTGTTGGCGTCTTTCGTGTCGTGTTGTGTGTCCATGTTTGTGCTAATTAATGCTGACGTGATGAGCATCTAGTGCTCGGACTGGCGGCCGGTTCAGATGCCTGAACTGGAGACTACCTACGCCCTTTTTATTTGGATGTATACTTTGTGTACAGGGTTGACGCTTTGTTTTGGCATTCCTTCCAATAAATTTTAAAAAAAGAATTGACACAAAAACAAAATAATACAATTACTGCCTGAATCAGAAGCTGTTAGTATAACCCAATATGTTTATTCTTAAATCTTGATTGTATTTAAGTGCAGGTATTTTATGAAGAGCTACGAATTCTTATGTCAAGCTGCCCTGAGAAATTGAATCATTTTGCTGGATTAGTGATTGGATGGGCGCAGCAGGCTTTCAAACTCACCGGAGGAAAATTTTGAGGTTGGTTAATGAAATTTCTATTTGATCTGACACGGAATGTCCTCCGGTTAAGCAAAAAAAGTGTTGAAAAGTGCCTGTCTAAACCAGCAGCATCTAATTAGAATACTGAGTTGGCAGGGCAAGGCTAATTGGTGACAACTGATAAATCGAAAACAGCTGACAATAGTTCGGAACTGTTAGCACTTTTCATTTATTATAGATGTAAGATATAATTTTTTTTAGAGCTATACGTTCGTTCCCCTGAATGGGGGGTCGTGGTGATGAGTGTTTGGGTTGCTGTCTTTTATTTCATTTGTTTTTGTTGTTGTTTGCTTCCTTTTGTTCTTATTAGCAATGCTTGACTCGAATAGCGCTTTTATGTTAGATTTATTTTGTGAATTTTTTTCTTTTCATCTTCAATGTCAAATGCAATATTAGTATATCATCGTCATCATGTTCAGTTTTTAAGGTTTAGAAACTAAATAAATATTGAAGTTTTTCTTTGCTGCAATTTCTGGGAAAACATTTTTGTTCTTGAAAATGAATTAAAGAAAACTCACAGGAATTGTGTTGGGTGCAAGCAGTTCAAATTAAGGGTGAACAACGAATATTCCTATCTGTCCAAACTGACCGATCAGAATCAATCCGTCATATTTTGGACGGATGTGTAATGACGAGCGGACGGTTACGAATTAATTATTTTCAATCCGTATAGTTTTGGATGGATGATGGATTTGAGGTTTCTTTGAACGCAACCGAACCGTCAAATCGCGAGCACCACTAGTAATTTGTAAGATTTTGTGTTTTTAATTTGTTTAGATATTCTGTTTGTGTTTTCAATTGAAAAAAAGTTTAGATATTCTGTTGTGTTTTCAATTTAGAATTCTATTATCAAATGGTAAGGGTTGATATTTGATATTTTTGTATGAAAAATATAATGCTTAATTTTGTCATTGAAAAAAAAAATCAAATTAACTAGTTTTTGAATAAAAAAAAGTAATGAAATAGTTTTGATAATGTATGATTTTCTTATATGTATTTATTACTGGTATTTGATAATTTACTTGATAATTTTTTGATTATGTTAAGTTGGATTGTTATAAAAAAAAATATATATATTGTATTATGTTCAAAATTTGTAAAAGTTTAAACTGTCAGATTGGTTCGCATCCATTCAGTAATCTGTTCAATTTGCATTTATCAATTCGGTAGACGGATGTGAATTAATTTTTTTCAATCTACCTTTTCGGCAGATGAATGGCGGATTAAAGATTTTTCAATCGCAGGACACCCCTAGATCAAATAAGTTTATTTTTTTAATTATTTATTTATTTATTTATTTATTTTGCCATACTGGAGCAATGGATATATAGATATATGTTTTCACATCATTTGTGACATGTATTTGTGAGGAGAGGTGATCTTAAAATATGTCTCCATTGGTTGTTAGGATAGTGGTTGATAGTTTGACTGACTTTATTGAGAGATTTGATTTTCAGCTCATACTAAAAGTTTACGTTGCTATCGGATTTGATGTGATTGGATAACTATACAGGACATTATATAAATCATTATCTAATGTGATTGATAATTTGATTGCTATTATCACTTGATTTACTTAATTGAAAAATTATTTGGTACTCCCCTAGTGTTATGAAGCGGTATTTTTTACTAATTACAATATATCATGGCCCTCCCATTCTCTAATCATTTAACATAAAATTATGCATCTTATATTTTCTATCAATCACAATATTATTGGGGCGCTACTTGACGGTGTCCCAAGAGAATCAATAACTTCTCGACTTAATTACTTTACGTCATCCTGCATTTTGAATAAATAATTAGAGATTAAATTCATTTTGGTTATTAAAAATAGGGATGTTTAAAAAAAAAAGCCGGTCTAATTGAGTTTAAACTGTTGATTTGGTTTGATTTTTATTAATTTCGATTATGATTATAAAAATGATAGAACCGTTCAAATTGAGTTAGTGACATTTATTTATATTTTTATATGTAAAAATTAAAATATAAAAAGTGTTTTTTTTTTTATTTATAAGAATTGAATGCTAGTCTTCATTGTGAAATTGATACTCTAACCACTTTTATCAAACTAATTAGTATTAGTTTGTTTACTAACATAAAGGTTTAAGTGCGTTGATTTTTTGACCTTTTGGTTATTTTGGCATGTATCTAAAAAGTCTCCTTTGGGTTGGAAATTTTTGACTTGTTTGACTTTTATGAGGAAAAAAATGAAAAGATTATGACTTAGATGTGATATTTTATCTTAATGATTTTTTAGTTTATTTTGTTTTTTTTGTAACTATTTTAACCTGATACCATCATGCCAAACGAGGGCAAAAATATATATCATATTTATTGTTATATAAAATTTCAAAAACTGTAAAATTGAACAAAACAAAATCAATTTTTGTGATTTGATTCTGGTTTGGTTTTACAAGTTCAATGGTTCGGTTGTGGTTCTAATTTTTCTGAAAATGCAGAAACCGATTCAGTTCATGGTTTACTCTAAAACCGGACTACTATGATCTGTGTACACTCCTAATTAATTTTTTTTTTTTTCTTCCTACTTTGACCTTGAATGTTTCTAACTTTTTTTAATTTACTCCCAAAACAAACTACCTTCCAATTTTGAATGGAAAAAAGTCACTTTGGTAGTTATGTTATGGAAAAATAAATTATATTAAAATTTATTTGAGCTTTGAGAACCTGTATTTTGAATTACTAGAAACAAGTTTGACAAAAATATTTACCAAAAAATAAAATTTTGAATTTTAAAAAATATTTTCACCCCAAAAAGAGATCGTATGAAAATAATTAGTTTTTTTAGTTTTTTTTCACTAATGTAATTTTTTATTTTTTTTCTTCAAAAAATAGATTATAAAAACTCAATCAAATAGAGTGTTCGAGTGTATATGAACGGCGATGGCCATGGTATAGGGGTGGAAAACGATGAAGGAAGGGGACAAATATGAGCGATGGAAGTGAAGAGAGGTGTTAAAGGTTGAGATAGACGAATGCTATAAAAAAATAGTGAAAGTTTGGAGGTGAATTTGCATTTTAAATTCTGGGTTTTAAACCTAAACAAAAAATAGTTTTGGAAATAAATTTAAAAAAAACACAAATCAAATGAGAAAAAATATTTTAAACGTTAAAGTAAAAAATTGTAAAATTTAAGAGACAACTTATAATTTATCGATTTTTATGTCATGTGATGCCAAGTGAAATTTTTTACTTAAAATTAGATGGAAGTCAATTTTGAGAGTAATTTTAAAAAAATCACAAACATAATAGTTAAAAAAAAAAAAAAAAAAAAAAACTTAAAAGTCAAAATGAGGGGTTTGCATGAGATAGACGTTACATGTCACGCATGCGCTCCAAAGCCTTTTCCACGCGAGAGGGAGAGCGAGATTTAACCGTAATGCCATTCTGGGTAATTTCATTCAAATTCAATGGCAATTATGATTCTAAAAAAAAATAAATTATAAACACACTTTTTGAGATTTAATTAAAATATAAATAATTTTATTTTCACATATGAATTTTTCTCAATATACATACTTAATAAATATTTTTTTAATACATTCATTATAAAAATATAAATTCTCAATACATATCTCTTTATTTTAATATTACCTTCATTTTCAATTTTAAAACCCTAAGTTATGTTTGGTTTCAATTTTTGAATTTTTTATGAGAAAAATATAAATTAATTTGACAAAAATAAATATCAAAAAAATATTTTCTAATTTTTAAATTTTTTTGTCTCTAAAAATATGAACCAATATTGAAATAAGAAGTTTTTTTTTTTAATTTATTTTTGAAAATATATTTTAAAATTATACCAAACAGAGTCTAATTTTGTGGTATTTTAGAAATAGGGTTTGAGTAGAAGAAGATGGGGGTATTATGGTATTTTTATTGTAGAACAAAATTGTATTGATGAAAATTTTCCTTAAGTGTGTGAGCTGAGTGGAATTAGAGTGTGGAAATAGAATTACCCCTTCTGTGACTCTGAAAATTACATTCCACCCCCTGAGATTTCTAATTTCATAAAAAATCTCTCATTTTATTAATAAATTATTAAATCAATTAATAGTTTTTAATAATATTAGAAATATATTTTGATTAATAATTTAATTAATTTTATTATTGTATAAGAAAGTAATTATAAATTTTATTTTTTTAGTTAATTATGTTAAATAATTTTTTTTGACAATGAGGTATTTGTAATTTTCAAAATCACAAGAGGCAATTTATACTTTAAGCAAACCTAAAGAGGTGTATTTGTAATTTATCCTTCTAAAAAAAACCATAAAAGTAAACGAGTGCTACCATTAGCACCTCATCAATTATTTTAGACTCATCATTTCCTTAGACTCCCATTTATAAATTCTAAAACCTTTAAAATTTCTTTTCTTTCTCCACATAATATCGAAATTATCTTTGTGAAAACATTCCACCTATTCAATTAAATACACACCCCCACACCCCAAAAAGCATCTTTCCCAAAAGCCCTAACAACACCCACGAAGGTGATTACTACTTCATCTCCACATACTTCTTCATGACATGAGAAAATAAATGTAGGTTTTTTTTGTTGTTGATTTAAAATTCTCCTTTTGTGGATTATACAATTTTTATGAGTTTCAGTCATCTGTTCCCAAACAAATAAGAAATGTTCGGTTACTTGTTCTAAAACAAATGAACAGTGTTTGGGCTTGTATTTTCAAATTTCGGCCATATGTTCGGGAGTTCAATCCAGAAAAAAATGATGAGCAATTTTTATTATTTTTGTCATTTTTTATCAATAAACTTACCTTTATAAGGCCAATCTCCTCTGAGCTAAGAATACCATCAAAGTTATGAGTCTCCTCTGTGCTTTTATTGTTGTACTCCTCTCATCTCATGGAGTTGTGGTTGTCCGAAAAATTTTCACTCATTGTTATTGCTAGAAAAGTGTAGGTAATCAAATGGTTGCTACAATTACTGTTGAAATATTGCCGTCAAAGAGTTTTCAAAGTTTTGAGAGTGGATAGGTTTTGAAGGTGAGATTTTGGGAAGATAGATTAGTGAGTTAAATTGTAAGATGGGGTGTCCCAAAATTATTAATATCTTTTTTGATAATTTCATTTGAGGTTATTATTGTAATAAAAAAAATTAAAAAATGAGGGGGTCCAAAATAATTGATGGGATGCTAATAGCAGCACTCAAGTAAACGTGCTCGTAGCCCCAATACAATCACAATGAAAAATTCTATTATACACATCTTATATTAAATGTATTTGTAGTTATGATTAATTTTTTCCCCTTTAATTATGACATTATTTTAAGATATTTAATTATGATTTATTTGTGTTTAGTTATAACTTTTTTTTTTTAATTATGGTGTATACTATAGTATTTTCCCAATACAATAGACACAAGTGTGTGTGGTGTAATTCGATACGATTTGATAGTAAAATTATAAATAAAATTGTGAATGACATGTTGACAATAATCAAATTAAAGTTTGAGCGATTTCAATTTGTTAGTTGATTGAAAAATAATCTTAAACAATTATCAAGTATTTACATAATATATAACACTAATTTATATAATAATTTTCATATATATATATTGCTAACTAATTATATATATATAACATTAATTTATAATAAAATGTGCATTCTAAATCTCTTTTACGTTGATTTTTATTTTGATATTTTATTAGAGATAAAAAAAAGAAAAAAGAAAAATTCTGATATACATCTTTTTAAAAATAGTATACCATATACTGCACTACTAGTTATATCATTTTCTTCTTTAATTTATGACAAATTTTAGTCTTTAATTATGATATTATTTTAATTACGACTTATGAATTCTTTAATTATGTCTTATGTCATGTTTAGTTATGATATATATATATATATATATTTTAGTTATGACTTATAAAATTGAAATTATTTTATTTTTCTTTTTAGTTATAAAGTGTATATATGGTGTACACTCCTTAAAGGGCGTGTACTATATACACCTTACAACTATAAAATAAAATGATATAATTTTATACTTTTTAGGTCATAACTAAAAAAAGGGAACTTTTTTGATAAATCCTCTTTCTAAGAGTTTTATTTCATCAAATCCATATTCTTTTTTATTATTCCATTAAGTTCCATTTGAGGTAAGAAGACCAAAACACTATCAATCTCTCCTGCCCCCAATAATGTTGATATTTAATGTTGATTGTCATTATATTTTGGTAGTTTCTATGACCATTCCTATTCCCCATATTTTCACTCTAAAAAAATTCATTAACTACAAACCACTATTTAATGTTGATATATACTACACACAAAACATAGTTCTTTATTGATTGTCATTATGTTTTGGTAGTTCCCATGCATTTAAATGTTGACTGT
The DNA here is from genome assembly GCA_036172215.1 of Camellia granthamiana. NCBI lineage: Eukaryota > Viridiplantae > Streptophyta > Magnoliopsida > Ericales > Theaceae > Camellia > Camellia granthamiana. The sequence goes on along the minus strand of CM069911.1, from coordinate 61,116,098 downwards.
ACGTGATGACGTGAATGTTCACATCAGATGACGTAAATGTGAATGTTCACATCAGATGACGTTGTGATAAAGGTGATGTTAAGGTTTACATCAACATTACATCAAATTACACGACCACAAGCCTCAACCTTCATTTGAATATAAGCATGACTGTACATGATGACGTGAATATTCACATTAGATGACGTGAATGTGAATGTTCATATTAGATGATGATGTTGTGACAAAGGTGATGTTAATTGCTTTTCCTCGCTTTGTTTTTTCTTTTCTTTTCTTCTGTCGTTTTGCTTGTATTTCCATTTCTGATGTACCGAAAAAAAGATAAAGGTGATGTTAAGGCTCACATCAGATGAGAGAAAATGTTCACATTATTTTTAATGTGTTATCAATTAAAAATATATTCACATCAGATGAGAGAGAACGTTCACATTATTTTTAATGTGTTGTTAATTAAAAATATATTCACATTATATAATAATATAAAATAATAATATCAGTGTTATTTAATTTGTGTATGAAGTTTCTTATGCCTTGGTCCTTTCTCTTCTCTCTCCTCCCCCCACATTAAATATCAACATTAAATATAAGGGTAAAAGAGTCTAAAATAAAAATAAAAAAGGACTTTATGAAATAAAAGTATAAATACATGGGACTAAGTAGGTTAAAAAATTTCTCCTTAGACTTCTTGGATTAGAACATTTCTCAATGAGATTTATCAATAAAAATCACTTAAAAGAATAAAAAAAAGTCATACTCAAAATCTCAAAATAATGTCACAACTAAAATAATAATAATAATAATAATAATCATAATTAAAAAAGAAAATAGAATAACTAAAAATGTATATGCTATAGGGGTGTATAATAGAATTCTCCTATAATAGAGCGTACTGATTTCGAAGGAGATTATAAATTTTAGGGTAAATTACACTCACATTCCTTGGGGTTTTTGATAATTACAGGGATCTCTCCTATAGTTTCAATTATAACAGAAATTTATAATATTGTCAAAATTCTTTCCTCCCTTTAATTTAAGCCAAACAGTGTTAACTTGGTTATGCAAATGACCATAATACCCTTTACACTTAATACCCTTTAATTGTAATTTACTATATATTAAATTATCATTTTATTTCTCACAATTTTTTTATTTTTGTATTTCCTTGACTTTGCTTTTTTTTTTTTTTTTTTTAAACTATAAGTTTTGAACTTTTATAAGTTAAAAATAAAATAAAAAATCAACCATTAATGAAATTAAGAAAGAATATCTATGTTTCTTATTTGAATTAATTTTGAGATTTAATTTAATAAAAATAATTTAAATGAAAGAAACAAAGATGGAGATATTCATTTTAGATTTAATAAATAACAAATTAGTTGATTATTTTATTATTTTCAAATAATTTATTTCTTCAAGTAAAATTCTATTTTAATTAGATGTAAGAAATGACAAATTAAATAGTTTATTATTCTCAAATAATTTCTTTATCTTTCATTCCCTATCATCTAATTTTAATTTATTGTAATGTGATTAGATATTTTTTTCACTTTCATATTTATTTTTAAAATTTTTATTTTTAAGGTGAGAAATATTGACTTATTTTTTTAATGATAATTAAAATTTCAGAATAAGATAGGATTGTGAAAAGATAAAATGATAATTATATATATATTTAAAAAACATTTAATACACAAATATGTTTGCAAAACAAAAGAAAAATTCATGTTTCGTAAGTTGCTATGGTATTGGGTAATGTTAGCAAACATTAATGAGAAAAAATAATGAAAAAAATTGAGGAAAAAACATAGAGAAGAGAACAAATAATAATAATAATAATAATAAATTATATGGTGTTGCTATTTGCTGCAGTGACACTACGAAAAAACGAATGAGATGGATAATTTCTCCAAATATATATTTTTCATACGGAAAAAAAAATGGAATACCTATATATATTTTTAAATTTTTATTCAAACTATAATTTTTCAAAATAATTATTTATAAAATTAGTGGTCTTTTTTAAAAAATAAAACATCTTTTATACTTTGTTTCGTAATTTTCAAATAAATGATTGTATTTAATCTAGTATAAGGTTTAATGGTGATCAATTTATTAGCTCTTTTATTTTTTATTTCTTATTTTTTTTAGATAAGGTAATGTTTAGTTATTTTACTATATATATACTTATCTTAACAATTTAGAATTTTTTAAAATATTGTATAGAATTTAATAATTTTGTTTAATATTGTTAAAATAATAAATGAGTCTTTATTAATTTTTTGTAAAATCTTAAGAGAGGTGAGTGAAATTTACTATTTGAATATATAAGGGCAATCTTAAAATTTTTTACTCATAGTACATGATATTAACATAACGTTATCATATTCTGTTAAATAAATTAATAAAAGATTAACGGTGAGAGAATTTTAATAATAACATCATGAGTAAGAGTGATTTTTATAATTATTAAATTTTTAAAAAAAAAATCCTTGTAATTATCAAAAATGTCAAAGAAGCGAGTATAATTTACCTAACAACAATGATAGAGACCACTAATTTTGGAACTCTAAAAAGACCACTAATGACATGGCACTCAATAAAAAAAGAAAAAAAATACAACATAAAAGTCAAAACATCAAATCATTCATGATGAGACCTATTGCCACATCATTAATGAGAGCACTAATTAGTGCTCCCACTCATTTCCCTTTTCCTAAAACTACCACACAATTAACAAGCAAATGGGTATAAATCGAGATATTTTACACCTAGAGAGAGAGAGAGAGATCTGATGGGTATGTGTTGGGGATGAAACGGGTCGGGTATGGTCGAACCGGGCCCACAAAAGAGCATTAATGGCCTAGCAGAAATGAAAAGAAAAAGATGAACAAGATCTGTGTGTATATGGTTTCATCTTCCTCTTTCCTATTTCCTCTCGAGCTCAATCTGGACCTCCATTGAAGAAGAATCATCTCAAGAATCGGAGCTTTATCAAATCCACTCAATTCATTCAATTTTCCGGTATCTTTCTTCGCATTTGATTTAGCTCACACAAAACTAGATTTACAATTTCGCAGTATTTAACATTTACGTGTTTGAATATACTTTTATACATACATCTATGCATATGTATACATGGACACACATGTGTGTATGTATATGTGGTTAAAATAGGGGGAGAATCTTTTTTGCTATGAGCATATGCTTGGTATTAGAGATGCCTAAATTATTAGTTTCAGGAGAGAGTAAATTTATGCTGATTTTGTTGGATTTTTTTTTTTTTTTTTTTATAATTTTTTTGAATTTTCAGATTTGAGCTCTGGGGTGGCCTCTGTACGCTGCAGTAGAGTTCAGATCGGGTTGTTGCAGTGTATGGCATTTTTCGGGACTAGTTCGGATTTGAATTTCTGATTACAATTATTCACTTTCAAGGGTTTTTTGTTTGGATTTATTGAAATAATTGAAACTTTGAAGAGTTTCTTAGTAGGAACTGTGAATCTAAAAACCTTTTTGGTTTCTGGGTTTTTATTTCTAGTGGGTGAAACCCTAGAAATGGTTTGAAGTTGTTGGAAGATGTGGAAAATTTTGAATAGTTTGAATTGTAGAAGAAAAATGGGAAAAACTATAGCTTTGTTCAAGTAATAGAAAGGAAAAGAATCAATGGAAGATTGGTCAAAGCATGCTCACAGTCCTGCTCATTCGGCAGTTGCACGCCGTGACTATGCTACCCTCAAAAACGTTATCTCGACCCTCCCTCGGCTGGCAAAAGCCGGCGAAGTTAATACTGAAGAGGAATCTATTGCTGCCGAGCTTCAAGCTGATGCTGTATCGGCAGTTATTGATCGGCGAGATGTTCCGGGCCGCGAGACCCCTTTGCATCTTGCAGTGCGCCTAAGGGATCCGACCTCTGCTGAGATTTTAATGGCGGCAGGTGCTGACTGGAGTCTCCAGAATGAGAATGGCTGGAGTGCTCTCCAAGAAGCGGTTTGCTCCAGAGAGGAAAATATTGCTATGATCATTGCTCGGCATTACCAGCCTCTTGCCTGGGCCAAATGGTGCCGTAGGCTTCCTCGCATTGTTGCTTCTGCAACTCGAATTCGTGATTTTTACATGGAGATAACCTTCCATTTTGAGAGCTCCGTGATTCCATTCATCGGTCGCATTGCCCCATCTGACACTTATCGAATTTGGAAGCGTGGTTCCAATCTTCGTGCTGATATGACCCTTGCTGGCTTTGATGGGTTCCGAATTCAACGGTCTGATCAGACTTTCCTATTCCTTGGAGATGGATATTCTTCTGCAGATGGGAATATCTCTTTGCCTCCTGGCTCTTTGATTGTGCTTGCTCATAAAGAGAAAGAAATCACAAATGCTTTGGAGGGAGCTGGTGCTCAACCGACAGAAGCTGAAGTTGCCCACGAAGTGGCTTTGATGTCTCAAACTAACATGTATAGGCCAGGTATTGATGTCACTCAGGCTGAACTGGTTTCCCATCTAAATTGGAGGCGGCAAGAGAGGACTGAGATGGTTGGAAATTGGAAGGCCAAGGTCTATGATATGCTTCATGTGATGGTGAGTGTTAAATCAAGGCGGGTCCCTGGTGCTATGACAGATGAGGAGCTTTTTTCTGCGGATGATGATGAAAAGTTAGGACATGAAGGTGACTATGATGACGTATTGACAGCTGAAGAAAGGATGCAGTTAGATTCTGCACTTCACATGGGAAATTCAGATGTTCTATGTGAGGATGATGAACATGGGATTCAGGATGGTCACGAAAACGGCGATTCCTTTGAAAGTTGTGAGCCCAATGGTGTTACGAAAGAGAGGAAGAGTTGGTTTGGTTGGAATAAGAAAGGTTCAAAACTTGGAGGTGATGATCCTGAGGATTCAAAAATTTTGAAGAAGTTCTCAAAGTTGGGCCCAGAAGGTAGCAACCAGCGAGCCAATGACAGTCGAAGATCATCTTCTGACATTCCCAGGGAGGATGCAGGGGACACTAAAAAGAACAAAGATAAAAGCAGCAAGAAGAAAAAGAAGAAAGGGACCACAAGTGAATCTAAGAGTGAAAGTGAGTATAAAAAGGGTTTAAGGCCTGTTTTGTGGCTGACCTCAGATTTCCCTCTAAAGACAGAAGAACTCTTGCCTTTACTTGACATCTTAGCCAACAAAGTGAAAGCTGTTAGGAGACTGAGGGAGCTTTTAACTACTAAACTACCTCATGGCACATTTCCTGTTAAGGTAGGTACCTCGCCCACTCTTTTTCTTTTTCAGTGGATGGTTGATGGTTGTAGTGTTTCCTGCCACTAATATAAAAATTCTATAACCATCAGTTTGAACTAGCCTTATTTTCTCATCTCTAGATGGATGGAGTAGGATCCACTGAAAATGCTCAATTGTGTTCCACTATGTCTATAGGTTTGAGCATGTGGTGAGTATATTTGATGAATGTAGCAGTACTCTGTGCTTGTAGAATCACCCGATGAACTAAATAAACCAAACTTGATGGGTTACTTCCAGTTTTGTTATCAATAATATGCTCTCTATAATGAATTAAAATCCAAAGGAAATATGAGTTGCAACTTTAAGTTGGCTAACATCAGTTAAGGTATATGAGTAGGACATATGAATAGTAGTTGTCTGGTATTCGTTGTGCCTGATATAATTTCTCAAACAAAATATTGAGGAACATGTCTTGGATTTAGTTTTCTCTATGTAGAAATAATTTTGGGCTTATGCATATGAATATATTCCTGCCACTTTTCATTGTTGTGATGTGTAGCTTAAACCTTGTTTTTATGTTGGACTTTCCTATTATCTTTGGCCTTTGGCCTTTGCCCTCTATCTTTCATGTAGTTGTTTTTTGCTTTCCTTGATTATTAATGAATTTTTTTGGCCATACCCTTACACAAATATTATTTTTGTTTCTCTGTGTTGTATGAACAATTGCCATTGTATTTCAGATCTGAATATAATTCATCAGGTTTGTCAGAACATGTTCTATACGCTGCTCATGCAATTGTGGCTATAGTGTAAAAACCTTACACCTTCAGAATTATTAGCAATAGGCCTTGAATTGGTACTTTTTTCTTTCTGTGTGGTATGAACAATTGCCATTGTATTTTAGATTTGAATATGCTTCATCTAATTTTCCAGAACATGATCCATTACCCTGATAATGTGAATGTAGCTAGACTATAGAAACCTTTACACATCTTGAATAATCAGCATCTGCCTTGGGGGCTGACTGTTTAAATTCTAGTTCTCTAGAAAATTATGAATATAGGTAAAAAAAAAATAGAAAAGAAAAAAAAATTGAAAAAAAGAAAAGGAAGAAGATATTGTATTGACATTATCAAACTGAATTATGTTCTTATCTGTAGCAAAAAAGAATCTTCATAACCGGTCCTTTGTCCTGACCTATGAAGCACCGACACTTCAAAATAAGTGCTGTATCCACGTCGGACACATTGACACTTTGGGGACATGTATGGGACACACCACATGGCGTGTCCTCTTATTTAATTAATTTATTTTCAGGGGATATACCGAGGACACTTCGGGAACACACTAGGGACATGACAAGTTGTCTTTTTCCCAATTTTAGTTAGTGCTTTTGATAAATGTCGAATGTCGAATGTATATTATTTTTTTCTTAGATTTAAATACTTAATAGATCATTCATAAAAAAAGATATAAACTGTAAGTGTTAATTTAAAAGTTTTTTTTTTTAATAAAAAAATAAAATTAGAGTTAGTTTTTGTTAATATTGATTGTTCGTGGATGTAATCTAGATAGCAAATAAAAATATATGAAAACATATTTTATTGCCATGTCCCTACCGTGTCTGTGTCCCCATTTTTTTTAAATCGCCATGTCCCCGTATCCGCATCCGTGTCTGCGTCTACATCCGTATCAGTGTCCGTGCTTCTTAGGTCCTTATGAGTTGTGTTTTTACCTTGACAGCATGAAATCTCTTCTTTACCTCATTTATCATTTTCCTTCATTACTCTTCCTTTTCAAACAATAACTCCTGTATTTTACAAACTGGTTGATAAATCTTGTTGTAAGATTATTCGCCTTTGTGTTCTTACTAGCTTTCTAAAGTGGGTTACAGTTCTGCTCTAAGGAAGACTTCAAAGCAGTTAATATTTGTGTTACCCCTTCTAAATTCCAGTTATGCTCTAGGAAGCTTGCAAAGTGGTTGGTATTTGTTTTACCCCTCCTAAATTCCTGGCTGAGAAACCTTGATATAGCAGTTTACTCTGTGCAGACACATTAGTCTCTATGACCCTAGTTTGCTCATGGAGTTTTGGATCTCTGATAATGTTCCAGGCACTGTTATCATAGTAGAGAGGGATGAGTGTTTGTGTGGAAAGGTAAAGCACTCTGATGCAGAATGTAGATGTTCAATATGTAGCTCACGCGCAACAACTTTCCATCACCCGAGTGCTTAATTAATATCCTCTAATATTTAGTATTTATTTATTTATTATTATTGCTTTTCCTATTTTATTAAGGTTTTGAGTTTCTTATTTTATTAGTGTGGTTAGCTTATAAATAGGAGACTTGGCATAGTATTAGGCAGGCTTGAATGAATGAAATTGAGTGTTGTTTAAGGCTATGGTCTTTGTGTGATTAGGGGAGTGGCCCTTGCCTATGTTCTACATCACACGTGTGGAAATAATATTACGAGTTGAATGAAGGGAGCTTGGGTGAGGGAAAGGGGGTTTGGGTGTTCGGAGGTTGGGTATTTTCAACAAAACTCTATTGTGCAAGTGACTGAAGAGATTTGTATGTGAGAGGGATATATTTTGGATAATGGTGGAGACAACCAAGAATCGTATTTCTTGGGGTGATTGTTTTGGAAGTGACCATATCACATGTGTGGGCTTTGGAAGGGGTGTCGATAAAAAATGGGATGCCCTTTTCAAATTTGCTAGTTTCAAGGCAGGGAGGGGTGATAGGGTGAAGTTTTAGTGATACAAATGGTGTGGAGGTGATGAATTGGAGAGATCCTTTCCTTTTCTTTTTCTTGTTGATTCGGATAAAGAATGCTCTGATGGTGGATTATATTTGGGGTGGAGGTAATGATATTTTTCTGGATGTTGGATTGAGAAGGAATGTGCAAGTTTGGGAAGTGGAGTAGTTGACTGATTTGCTCAACATGCTTTATGGGATTAGGGGTGTTGGGAATGGTCAAGATTTGTTGTGTGTGTGTGGAATCCAGCCCATGAGAAGATCCTTTTGATTGATAATCTAATTAGGAGGTGACAAATTATTATAAATTGGTGATGCTTTTGCAAGAGTGATGGTGAATCGGTCCTCATTTGCTTACCCTAATGTGGATAGCAATTTGTAGGGGTTAGTTTTTGGTACCTTTTGGGATGGAGTCTATGTTTCATAGAGATATGGCAGGGGTTATGCTTGGTGGTGGGGAGAAAGGGTAGGGAAGTAAAGCAAAGGCAGATGGCATGATGTCTGGGTTCTTTGTGTTTAATGTGGCTTTTATGGAGGAAGTGAAACAAGAGGAAATGGTGTAGAGGAGCCTTTGCATAGGCTTAAGAGCTTCTTTTAGGCTATTGTTGGATGTTAGAAAAGTTTTTTCAAACCATGATCAAACTATAGATTTGTTGATTCTATTACTTTTGAGAATCTATAGGCGTCTTTTTTTTTTTTTTTGTCGTCGTCTTTTGAGTGTATAAGCTTCTTTTGCTAGAGTGGCTAAGGTTAGGGTGATTCTATTTACACCATAAAAACATCTCGTTTCATTTTTTATTACAATTTTATTCCTACTTAAATTTACCAAAAATAATCAAACTCAAAAAATCCAAAACCCTAATTTCTCATTACACCCACCACTTCCCCATCCTCTCTACCAGTCCACCACCACTGTTGATGCTCACAGCCACCCCTCCACACCCCATTGGTAGCCGCCGCCACCCCCAACTCCTCCCCTCTTTTGCTACCCCCTTTTTTCCTCCTCCAACTCCTACCTTAAACCCTAAATGTGAAAAATAAGGGGTCGCAGTGGGAACGGGGCTGGTTAGGGGGTCATAGTGGGAGTTGAGATGTTTTAAAGCCATTATTTTCTCAGTGACTATGGTATAGTGATTGTAGGCTGACGAATCAAAGATGGGTTAACTGGTGATGATAGTGTTGACATTATATATACACACGTGTGTGTGTGTGTGTGTGTAGGCTGATGAATCAAAGATGGGTTAACTGGTGATGATAGTGTTGACATTATATATACACGCGCGCGCGCGCGCGCGCGCGCGCGTGTGTGTGTGAGAGAGAGAGAGAGAGAGCAGTGTCTGTGCTGTACCGAATCATGATTTATCTTTTCTGACATAATTACTTTTGGTGGATTGCACAGAAAGTTGCCATCCACTTAGTAGTTTATAGAAGGCTATTGAAACTCTTCTTTTTGGAAAAGTTTTTTTTATTTTTGTTTATGTATCCGCTTGTTTTAATTTGACTAATGAAATGGCCTTTGATAGGGCTGCATGGAGAAGAAGGATTCATGTAACCGACCCCATTTGATGGGACTTAAGACTTGGTTTGGTTTGGTTATGTATCCGCTTGTTTCCTTTTTGAAGTAAAATTAGAGAGTGGAAATCATGGACAGATACTAATGATACTAATCACCTTGGAAGTGGTTATCTACTTCTATGATTGCTTCATGCTCATTATGGTTGTTTGTTTCCTATAGGTATTTTTAATGGAAACTGCTTTTAGAAAACTGTACTCATCTGCTCTTAAAATCTACACATCTGGAGCTTGGTTTACCCCAATTGTACAAAAATTTTAAAAATGATTACAGTTTTTTGAAGTTCACGCACTTTGAAGTAACTTGAAATGTGAAATATAGCTTGCATATGTGAAAATTAGGAGGCACCAACTCAGAGACACAGAAACTTGCTCCAACCTGCTTTAGATACAAATACCAGCTTATGAATCTACAAATATTATTCGGTTTAAAGAGGAAGTCTTCTGTTTACACTTTTAATTTGGAAATGTTTTGTTTATATATTTTACACATTTTTCCAAACAATAATTGAGAAATTGATCTTGCAATCGTCAAGTTAGATCCATAGCATGTGGTTACTTCTGTTTATTTTCTGTTGACCCATCCCAAATTTGTGTGTGTGTGTGTGTGTGTGTCTATTTTTCCTTTCAAAACTGAAAAAATTTGTTCATTGCAGCAGAGACACTTGGGACCATGTTCCTGATGAACATGTCTTTATTTTCTAAAAATTGAACTTGTAAATAATCCTTGCTTCAATTGCAACCATAATGGTTCGGAAGGTAGCTTAAATGGCCTATGTACTCCGGCAAAGCATAAATATGCATCTTTGAATCCAAACAGATTTGATAAGATTTATCTATAATAATATCATTTCTACTGCATTCTAGCATGGGCTTTTAGACTAAAATAATTCCTGTTTCCCGCAACTGCAGCTTGCTATTCCTATTGTTCCAACCATTAGGGTTCTCATCACTTTTACAAAGTTTGAGGAGCTTCAACCAATGGAGGAGTTCTCAACCCCTCCCTCCAGTCCCGTACATTTCGAAGACGCCAAGTCCAAGGAATCCGAGGGGTCCACATCGTGGATGTCATGGATGAAAGGAAGCCGAGGTGGGCAATCAAGCGACAGTGAAAGCCGCAGCTTCAGGGATGAGACTGACCCTTTTAACATACCATCCGACTATGCATGGGTCGATGCCAATGAGAAGAAGCGCCGAATGAAGGCCAAGAAAGCCAAAAGCAAGAAACATAGGAAACAACCCTCGGCAGCTCGAAGTGGGGATGGCGGACGTCAGATGAGCGAGGATTTGGAAGAATAGCGGCAGGAGACATCCGAATTGATACGTTGCCGCTTCGGGATCATTTGCAAGATGGAGATGTGGTAAAAAGATCATTCCTTACATTCTGTCCTTTATTCTTGTGCCCTTTAGATTTGGATGCGATAGAATATGACTTGTTAGGGGATTGATTGTTTCTTGTTTCCAAAGAAGAAGATCTCTATCTTCTTTCCATTGTTGTATTGTTATGTGACGTGAAATTTGGGAGGAACAAACTATTCTTGTGTTCATTTTTAATAGCTCGTCTTTGTTCTAGTTTTTCTCAAACCTCATCTCCATGTATCTACTACCTACATCTGTTTTACATTTTTGATTGGATTATTCTTCTTAATCCTCGGACTAGTTAAGCACCTTAATTCATGAACGTGCAGTTGCGGCTCCAGGAATTTGTCTTACGGGGTGGGTTATTTAAACTTTTCTTACCCATAGAATGGAATTACATCAAAGGAACCTCTATTATAGGTGTGGTTCTGGCTATATGGACGGCATCTTTTGACGTAATTGGTTATATTCCTTACCTTAGGACCAAATTGGTTGTTTGGATGGTAAAAATTTGTAACAAGGGTATCTGATGCTAATATGGCCTGATGGGATCATTTGAACTTTTCTGATGATGCTATTTTAAGGGGTATTGACCCATAAATTCTAAAATTATAGCTAGGGTAAATTATAAGTACATTTCTTGAAATTTGTTTAAAGTATAGATTACCTTCTGTGATTTGAAAAATTATAAATATTTCATTGTCAGAATTTTTTATTTAACAGAATTAACTAAAAAAATAAAATTTATAATTACTTTCTTATACAATAATAAAATTACCTAAATTATTAATTGAAATACATTTCTAACATCATTAAAAACTGTTAATTGACCAAATGATTTATTAATAAAACGGACAATTTGTTATGAAATTAAAAATCTCAAGGAGTAAAATGTAATTTTCAAAACTATAAGGGGCGATTTGTATTTTAATCAAACTTGAAAGAGTGCATTTGTAATTTATTTTAATGAACTCATAAGTTTTTATTTATGTGAATTAACATATTCACCACTATTTTTATGATATGGTCAATTTAAATATTCTTTCTTTTATTTTAGTTGTTCATGTCACATTTCAAAAAAATACATTAAAGATTTTTGTAGTCATATTGCTAGTTTTTTCTTTCCTTTTTTTTTTTTTTTTTGAACAATAGAAATTTTTAATAATGTAAGTCAAATGACACTTACAGAAGAGTCCATCCAACAAAGAACTTACACCAAACAAAGTTAAAATCATTAAAGAAGCACCAAGGAGATAATTATGAAAATATCTAGGTTCAAAGCCTATACTGCTCAGCAGAGGTCGATCATAATAGTTCGACAATAGAGCAAGTCTGGCATAAAATTACAAAGTTACAACCACAGAGAGGGTAAATTTCAAATACAGTACCGATGGACTTCTAGATACATAACCAAACACCAAACAAACAAGACAAAACAAAAGGAATAAAAAAAAAAAAAAAAAAACCCTTAGTCCCAACATGCCATAGATGACGGCGGATTCGGCAGATCTGGTAGAGGTGGTTCGTGGTGGTAGCAGATCTAGTGGCAGTGTGGTGGTGGTGGCGGCAGCGCAGACGTAAGGTGGAGGAGGAGGGAGATGACAGATCCGGTGAGGCCACAACTGGAGAAGTTGGAGAGGAAGGAAAGAGAAGAAACATAGATTCCACCATGAGGGGAATAAAACCTCACAATGAGAGAGAAGATGGAGGACGAAGCTTCCATGGTTTATTGAAAACTAGAAATGGCAAATAAAACTAAAGAGAGAGAGGGGTAGAAGGGAGGAAAAAGGCGGCCGAATGCCCGAGCCCCCTTTCCCCACCCCAAAATGGCGCCCAAGAAAAAAACCCTAGGAGAAGTAGAGAGAGAAGCTCTCAGTTTTTAGAGAAAGAGAGACACCTAATTTTTTTGATTTGGATAAATCACATTTCACATCCAATCCACCCAAAATGTAGCATGCCTATTATGGAAATCAATCTTTATGCCATATTTTAAAAATCACATTCCAAAAAAAATAAAAAATAAAAAAGTCCAACAATCAATAAGGACAAAAACATCTTAACGTACACAATAATATATTAAGGATTAATTACCAAAAAGTCCTGTTTACATATTTGTTGGTAGCTCAGGTCCTGTCAAAATTTTTTTGAATCAATAAGTCCCATTTATAGGTAAAAAGACGTTTTGCCCTTTAATCCCAAAACTGAGAATGTTCTCAATTCAAAACTGAGAATGTTCTCAATTTGCAAAACTAAGAAATTTCTCAATTTTTTTCTTAGTATGAACTAAGAGGTATGTGTTCTCTTCTTGCTTGATCACAATCTGTTTGGCTTCTGAGAAAAGTATGGGATTGAAAAGAAAGATAATTCTGCGAACTTGACACATTAGATTGCTAAATTGAGTTTTTTTTCATAATTAAAATTGAGAATATTCTCAATTTCAAAAAAGAGACTCAGCTAAACAACTCGCTCACTTCGAAATTACACTGCGTATGCGTCACATGCACACTACACACCACACACCACACACACAATTGAGAGAGAGAGAAGACTTAGCAACCCTATTCATGGATTGATGCATAAACTCTTCATCTAGACATTGCAATCAATCACAGTAACAAAATGTAAAACACCATAGTTCTTTTCCTAAGTTTCCTTTGCTGTCAATTGCCTAATCTTTACCTCTATAAGAAACCACAATTTGTAAGCCAATCTTGAAACTTATAATCCATATCAGTCATGTAATAATCATCACTACTTTCTCAGTAACCAAACACAAAGCAAGCACAGTAGTAAATGAAATCAAAGAATACTTGGATTTCCCTCCGAATTTCATTGAAATCGTAGAACCTCTTGGAAGGCAAGTGCAAGAACTCCCCGTACTCCTCCTCAGAGCCATCGGGCTTCCGCTTGGTCTGCAACAGCTGAAGCACAAGCAGGCGGCGAGTACAGATATTGGAACCCCTGGGGAGGAAATTGCGACCGACAAGAGCTTCGAGGATGCTGGATTTGTCGCTACTTTGGCTGCCGACGACGGCGACCTGAGGGAGCTCGATCGTGGATTGGAAGACGACCATCTGATTCCCAAATTTAGGTTTGGAAGGGTAAATTGGTCTATTAAAAATTAATGGGACTTGAAGGAGCAAATAATTTTATCTAGGACTTAATGGATTATAAGTTCACAAAGTGGGACTTGTATGTAAATGCCCCATATATTAAAGAGATAATTGTTGAAAAATGTAAGAAGATAAGACATTAGGTTCAGTGGATAATTTTTAGGCGAATTACACTAACAGTCCCTATAGTTTGGAGCTTGTGTCACATTGGTCCCTGACTTTTCGATTGTAACAAAGTTGACCCTGAATTCTGAATTTTGTTCCAAATAAGGACAATTGAAGATATCATTGCTCAATTTCAAGGGCAAAATCGTCAATTTGATAAAATATAAACTAATTTGACAAAAATAAATGTCAAAAAAATATTTTTGAATTTTTAAAAATTATTTCTACCTCTCAAAGATAAAATTATGTAAAATTGATAAATCTTTTACATATTTATTTATTTATCTATTTTATCAAATTAATTTTTATTATGTGCTTGGATGATAATTATGTAATAGGTGGTTGTTATATTTTTAATGTGTAATCGATACATTTAATATATAAAAAAAATTTTAGTTTTGGAATTTTTTTTATTTATTTAATGGATTGATTTAATAATGATATCAAAGTTGTCGCTATATTTGACTTTTGAAAAAATACAAACTAATTTAATGAAAATAAAAACAACCGCCCATTACATTATCATCATCCAAACACATAATACAAATTAATTTGGTAAATAAATAAATAAATAAATGTATAAAAGATTTATCAATTTTACATAATTTTATCTTTGGTAGGTAGAAATAATTTTTAAAAATTAATTTTTTTTTGACATTTATTTTTGTCAAATTAGTTAATATTTGATCAAATTGACGACTTTACCCTTGAAATTGAGTAATGGTATCTTCAATTGTTCTTATTTGAAATAAGATTCAAAATTTAGGGTCAAATGTGTTACAATTGAAAAGTCAGTGACCAAAGTATTATAAACCCCAAACTCTATGGACCATTAGTGTAATTCGCCTATAATTTTTTGTTAGGTTTTGTATACACCCCATTTTTGACGGCCTTTACGACTTGGACGTCATCGCTTGCACACTCGATGATGAGTGTATATGCTTGTCAAGTGCTCGAAGTCTTTAGCGGAATGCCACAGCTTTGAGCCTTTCAAACCTTGCATCCCTGTTGCCTTGTTTTTTGACCAAACCCAGTACTTTCCAAGCCTGCAACCTTTGGTGGCCTGCCGGCCACCTTTATAGGTTGCCGGCCATCACTTTTGGTTGCCGGCCATTGATGTGGCCTGCCGGCCACCAATGTCTTTTGCAGATATTTTGTGACAATTGTGCTAGCTGTTTGCACAGATGCATGCATCTGCTTCCACGTGTATGGTTGGATGTGTATGAGAGAGATTCATGTTTTCTACATATAGAGGGTCTCCTTCTCATGTTTTGAGGTTAGAAAAATTTTGAAGCAAAATTTTTTCCTGTATCTCTTGCAAATTTCTTAGTCTTTGCCTATACACTCTTTACATTTGCATATACACTCTTAACCAAACCTCTCCATCTTTGAGTTGAGGTACCTTTGAGCCTTGTTTGAGCTCTTGAGTGTGTGTTTTCCTTATTTTATTGCTTGGAATTGGTTCTTCTCTTCAAGAGGTATAAAGCTTTGCCTCTTTAATTGTTGTATTTACTATTTTTCTTGCTATTTTCCAACTGTTTTTGGGCTGTAAAAACTCTATATTTTTGGGCTGAAACTTGGGTTTTAAGGCCAATAAAGGTTGAGGGCTGGTTCACCCTTCTTTACACCTTACTTTCAAGGCCTTTACCCTTGTATTTCCCACCTTTGCACTATTTTTTTTTGAGCTTTTAAATACTGATTTTCAGAGTTATTTCAGTAGTTAAAATCATGTTTTGAAGTTCAAAATTGGAGGGGTGAGCCTCCCCTCCTTGTGTTTTGCTTACTAGTCTAGCATGATCCATGTTTTAGCTTATTAATCTAACTATTTTTGTCTTAATTCCAACATGTTTTAGGACTATTTTTAGACTATTTTAGGACTGTTTCTAAGTGTTTGTTGCATTTGAGTTTTGTTTTGCATACTTGTAGTGTAATTGTCCTCATGAGTTTGGTGTTTTAGGCCTTAGACATCATCTTCTTTGAGTTGATTGCATTTATTTATGGCGTTTCATACTTGTGATTACTCTTAATCATCTCTGCAACCTCCTTTCTTTCTTGACTTTTGATTTTCTTTGAAAGTGGTTTCAAACTACTTGTTTGTTTAAGTATGAGATTGAGATGTCATGCTTAATGGTTTAATCCCTTTTGGGGTTCATTACCAACGGTATGATATCTCTTTCATGCCTAAGGCAACTCTTGGTTTGAGCATTCTTTTCATTAGAGGACTTAAATTCACTTTTTGGACTCAATTGATTAAGGAATGGATGGTAATCTAAAATGGAGTAATTAAAATTTGGAATTAAAAGTGATGCAAGATAATAACTTGTTTGGGTTCAATCGGGCGTTAATTGGACCATTGAGTCTTGGGTCGTTTCATACTCATTATTGATTAAAACGGTTCAAGATTCATTGTCAACTACTTCCCTTGATCTTTTATGATAGGGAGGTGGTTTTGAGAGTCTTTTTTTGTTGCATTTATGGAACTTGCACACTTGGTTCATAAGCCATCATGTAATGAAATTGCAACCATTGGTGGTTTATGAACCGAATTTACTACTCCTTTGAGCTGTGCAAATGATAAGGAGGGGTAAATTGTGCAAACAAACCGTTGAGAATACACTATCTCTGCACTATTTGTTCTCTGTTGTAGCAGGGAAGTTTGAGTATCAGTGGTTGACAGGTCCCTATTGGTGGCCAGCAGGTGTAGACGTCCCCGAACGTCCCGGGAGAAAATCCCGTTTTGTTCATTGGGCTCACTACAGTTCGGACTCGATGTCACGGTTCTGAATATAATCTCACAAAGTGCAATGCGAGATCGATAAATCACTAAAGAGTCCAAATCCGGCAAATCGTTTTTGAAAAACAGATTTTTAGAAAGAAGTGCCAAACATGGACTGCTTTGCCAGATACAGAGTCGCCACATAAATATTTTATTTTGGGGGAATTTAAGAAACCCTGACTCGTGCCTAAGGCCACGTGTCCGTCATCACCAAAGTTGCCTTGGCTCGGGAATTTGGGTACGATTGGGGAAGGTCATTTCATGAGCACCTCCGCTTGCTCGATCAAAGATCGGCCACTACTAAGCATGATATCGAGTTTTTGAAAACACATGTGCTCTTATTCCGGTTTATCAGCCTAGAATTACTATGTGATGCGCACAGCATACAAGTATAGACTGGATTGCCTAAGTTGGAACAAAGCATCGCATATCCGTTTATTTTGAAAATGGATTGAAGTTTGCTACTCGCAAGTAGGCTAAAACACGGGTTTCGACGAATTATTCTAACTTAAGCAACCCAACCTTCACCCACAGGCATTCAGGCAGTTATATCACATAAGCACATAGCCTCATGGTAAGCATGCTATCATGGCAGTCACTCACGCACATGCAAGGATGCTAAAGCATGAACACTTACCGAGTACTCTGAGCCAAAGAAAGAAGCTAATTAGAAATCGTGGATGAATCCTAACTATGCTAAGAATGCCTAATGCAACACATGCAGAAATGCAACTAAGATGGGCTCGGCTATTCTAAGATGGCATATGAGATGCTACGGGTAACATGTATTCAACTTGGAATTGAAATACAATGCAGTTAGCATGATGCGCCGAGCCCGGTGCATGCAATACAGATGAATGAATGCAAACATACGAACATATAGATGCTAATTGAAACATGCCCTAAAACTAACCATCATAAGCTGGTAAATAAAAGGGAGAAAGACGTGGGGTTGGAAGACATACATCACACGTACGCATACTTATTACAACATTGCCCTCCTCAGAGGGTCCGAATGAATAGTACAGAATAAATTAGCTAATCTAAGCTAATTAAACTAATTATTACACAACATTAATTAATTAACGAATTAACTAAGTAAGGAAACTAGCATGCAAATTAAACAAAATGGACTGCCTCAGCTCTGTTTCGAATGATAGGGATGCATGCATGCTCAAGTTGCCTTGTCGGGAAATCCATCGCGATGCCCCGATTTGCCTCTGTTTGCAACTGGTCCCAGAACACTGTACAAAGCTCCAGAAGGCTGCTGAGTAGTTTTTGCTGCTGGTTTCCGGTTTGCTGCAACAGAGAGCGAGAAAGGGGCATGGCAAAGTATTTTCAACATATGTGTGCATGACCACTCTCCCCATCATTGCACAAGCTCCAGGGAGTGTAGTCCTCGATCCTCGTGCTACCAATCACGCATCTCGATGCATGATGGCTGAGGAGTCGGATTACACGACTCGATGTAAAATGAATGCACATATAAACACAAACAAGGCCTAAACTCCATCATGGGTAATCCGGAGTGTCGGTGACCGAGAATCGAGGCACGTTTCATCACTTGGAGTACGAAACATCCCTCGTTTCCCGTGTTTGGACTAAACCCTATTCCAAACACAATGCAATATACATGGCATACACAATACGACTAGCATGCAACCCTAAACGCAATGCAACCTAATCATGCTAGCACGCGAGGGATGATATGCAAACATGCAACTAGCATACACAATGCTATGAATTAAGAATGACATACTCAATGCACATGAACTGTAGAGACCCTAATTTTTGGTAATTACACTTGATACCCTAAGCCTTAGGTTAATTACATTTTAATCCCAAATTTTATAAAATTTTACAAAATGGTCCAAGAAAGAATAATTTTTCTATATTTTATTTTGTATTATAATTAAATCATAGAATGCCATTTTTATATTTGGAAATACCCTAACACTTGGCTTTTATTTATGTACCTCCTAGTTTCTAAATTAATTCATCAATTTTATTTTTAGCCTAATTGAATATTTATTAGTTCTTTGAATTTTTATTATTTTCTTTGAACCTTTATTATTTAATTGAGCAAATAAATATCTTTAAATAAATATCTACACATATCTTTAAATAAATAGTTTTATTATTTATTTTAATACTTATTTGAGCAATGGAAAAATATCTAGATTTTTATGCTTTTTCTTAGTCATTAAGCTAGCCCTATTTCATGGCTTATAAATTGAGATCTTTGTCTCAATTTTCACCCCACATTTTCAACAGCCTAGGGAGAGGGTGAGAGGGTGAAAGTGTGATCAAAGGAAGTAGAGAAAAAGAAGAAAAGAAAAGAAAAAAAAAGGGGTGACTCTAAAAAATGTAAGAACATACCCCTCCTTTGTCTTCTCCAATTCTTTCACCATCTCCTTCTATTGTCTAATATGCTTCTCGTGTTGTAAATTAATGGTAAATAGGGTTTTTGGTGTATGTTGAAGTGTGGGTATGATCAATTGCCATTGTCTTGCAAATTTGTGAAATTAGGCACTGCTGCAACTTCCCTAATTTAAAATAAATATCAAATCTATTTAATTATCAAATCTGAATTTATAGTAGGATATTTGGTGTGTTTAGAGCTTGTGATAATTTTATTAGCTCCTAATTGTGTGTTTTTAGGGCTTGGATAATTTATTGAAAAATCTGATCCTGAGTCTCTGAAAAACAGTCCACTTTTAGCAATTTTATAAAATTATATAAAAATCATCTCATGTGGGTTCTTCTGTCAAAATTTAGAACTCTGAGTCCTCTTTTCAACAGATTTTATTTGAGTGAAAACCGTCAGGTAGAGTGAGAGAAAAGCTAGTTTTCCCAAAGGGTGACAAATCTGGACAGGTTTTCGAATATAGTTTGTAGATGAATTTTTGGAGGGGCTGTTCAACTTCTGAAAATTGGAACTGAAACTAGACAGATTGAATACTGGTTCTGTGCAATTTCAGCCCCTAATTTGACCTAGAAGTATTTTTACCAAAGCGTTCTTGTTAGCCCTGCAGAACCGAACAGTGCTGGAAATGGTGTTTTGTTGTGTTGTTTGTCTCTAAGTATTTTAAAGCATGCCTAATGTTATTTTCTTGCCTTACCATACCTATGTCTGATTATCATGGGCTATATTTCATTTCTTATGTTTGTCTCATGCCCTTTTATATTACCGAATTACCGAATGTGACTAGCTTGCTTGGCAAAAGATCTAATAAATGGGAAATGGAAAGGGGTTGGTAGTGGGTGACGTTCACCCTTGTGCTTCAAAATGATTTATGTATTGAACATGTGAATGGAATTAAAACCAAATGAGTTAAGTCTTGCGCAAGTGGTCTAAACGAGCCCCTAGGTTGACACGGATGTATTCAGACTCTATGCGGTAGTTTCAGGGTGTAAGCGAGCCCTTTGGTATGGTATGTGCAGGGTGTAAGCGAGCCCTAGGCACGATTTGGTATGGTATGTGTAGGGTGTAAGCGAGCCCTAGGCACGATTTGGGTGTAAGCGAGCCCACTTGTTTGGCCGTCCCTTTTGAGGTCCATCAATGCCACTAACCGGTAAATAACTAGGAGATGGGCATAGGTGGTAAGGTCTGCAAAGCAGCAAAAGGGGGAGTCTGAGTAATCCGGTGTTCAGCCTTGTGGTTGGGTAGAGAGATCTCTTTGGGGGATCCTAGATGTCTAGGCAAACTCCTAATTCATAGAACCTTGTTGTAATTTTGCATGTTATGTTACCCAATTTGTCCTATGTATGGTTGATTGGTTGATAGAAGATATGGGGATGTGTGTGTTTTTACTGGGCATTCCAAGCTCATGGCGTGTCATGCCAGGTGGTGAAGCAGTTATAATGGTGAAAGTTATTGCAAAGGCAAATACGATGAAGTGTTGGAGTGGTAGTTCATTTGAAGACTTAGACTAGTTGTTTTTGTTTTCAATGTTTTGTAATCCTGCAATGGAAAATAAACGAATGATCCGTGATACTAACTCTAGTTATATATGTATATTAAGATGTTTTGGTTATCTATCCTATTTGTGTGGTAATATTGTACTTATTTAATGGCCTGGAAGTTGGGGCGTTACATGAACTATATGGCATACGCAATGCACATACGAAGATGGACATGCACGAAGACATGAACAAAGCATACACAATGCGAGGATCAAGCATGCGACAACATGGATATGACATACACAATGCAATATGGACTTAAACTAAAATGAATGGGCCTCAGCCACACTCAAATCAGTGGCCAAACATGAGGAAAATAAAGCTACAACACACATGTAAACATGTACAAATGCAAGGGACCAAACCTAAGGCACAAGTGCAACTCTACCAAAGCATGGTAAGCATGAAATACGACATACAATCACATATTTTCCAGCTCTGAAATGACATGCAAGATGGTCCCGAATCATGCTAATACCTCACACAATGCACGCTAAATGGCCCAAATACCGAAACTAGTGAGGTGGATTACACTATAGGCATGCAAAGCCATACTCAAATGGCCAAACCAGCCCCAAACAGTCCCTATGCAGGCCCAAAACAGTAGGAAAATGGACTAAAATGGTGGCTCAAAAGACATGGGAATGAAGCTCATGCAATGGTCTATAAATGAGGCACACAAGCACAACCCTCAAATGCATTTAAGGGGTGGAAAACATGGGAACATGGAAACCTTACATGCTCTGAAATACCATGCACAATGACCCCAAAACATGCAAACACCTCAATATAAGCATGCAATAGGCTTCAAAACTCAAAGCTAGGCAAGGGTATTGCACTACAACCATGCATAGCAAACATCATTCGACCATGAGGCCTAAAAATAGAGCTAAGACAGTCCAAAAAATGCACAAAATCAGTTTAGAACATGGCCAAAATATGCTAGAATCAAAGGCCAAAACAACATGCATTACAAGCTAGTGAAGAGGATTTACACTACAAGCATGTGAAGCATTCAAGAGGCCACTAAACCAGCATAAGACAGAGGTATGACATGCCAAATAAAGCCCAAAAACTCATTGAAACATGGTCAATGCATGCAAGAATGACATGCTCATTTGATAGGCTATGAAGAGGGTTATTCTACACATGCAAGATGGACACCCAATATGGCGAAACAAGCTCTGGATAGAGCCTATGCAGGTCCTAAAACTCACCAAAAATGGCCTGAAATATGGCTTGGAAGCATGCAAATAAGGGCTCCTTTGTAAGGCCAAAAATGCTAGGAAACAAAACAAGGAGAGAGAGGGTCACCCCTCTCTGATTTTGGCACTCAAAACAGTATGCTAGCCACTAAAAATCCACTGGATTTCAGTGGCTAAAAGGTCAAACAAAGGCCAACACAAATGCTCTAAGGCATGGCTCAAAACAAGGTAAAATGAAGCATGCAAGGGGGGTAGAAGGCCCCCAACAGCAAAATAATCTTAAACAAACATGTTAAGGACCTCAAAATAAGACTTTTTTCAGTTTACACCAAAGCTCAAATATGCTTGTAAGTATGGCTAAAAGATGAAGCAAAATAAAGCTTAAAAGAGGGAATAGGGTGTTACCCTTGAGGCTCAGCAAGACAGCAACTTTGAGACCAAAAACCCAGACCTTCAACCTCTGAAAATGACCTCCAAGGACCTCAAAGCAATGGTGGAGGTGTTAGGCTAGGAGGTGGTGTGCAAAGGTGCAAGAACAAGGCACTTTTTGAGCTTGAAATAGAGATAGAGAGAGAGGTGTATGTATATGCCTTAACCAAAAATCTCAACCTTCACAAAGGAGGGGGAGGCCCTCCTGTATAGAGATACAAGGCCTTAGCTTCTCAAAGAAGCTAAAAACCAAGGCCAAAGATCCTCCATACACGTGTATGGAGGATGTAATTTGTGCCTTCCAGCTGGCACAGCTGGCAACAACTCACAGAGACAGAACTGGAGGGAGTAGGCCGACCAGTTCAAGTGGTTGGCCGACCACTTGCCCTGGTCGGCCAGCCAGGTCAAAAAGTCAAACTCCAAGAAAGGTGGTCAGCCAGCCCATTTGGTGGTCTCCCAACTGAATGCAAGCTAGTGGTATGGTGGAAGACCAGCAAATGTGGCTCAAAAACCAAGGAGACCAGCTTCCTGTCAAGAAAACCGGCTGGCGAAGAGAAAGGTGGTCTCCAAGGAGAAAATGTGGTCTCCCACCCTTGTACCACCTTCCAAACAATGAAAATAGGGTCCATGCCAAAAATGAACCAAGACGGATGCAAAACGAGGGTTTAGGGGCCAAAACGCGCAGCCGGGTGCCCCGAAAACTAACTGTTAAGCATCGAAAGTGGCGTGCGACCACGAAGGTGGTCTCCCGGGTCACAGTGTCCCTCTAGAGAGAGGAAACAAGGTGTGTGCCAAAAACCGGAGCAAACGGAGAAAGTTAAGCGGTCCCGAACCGAGGCGCACGGTCGACGGCTCTGAAAATCGAAAACTGGTCTCCAAACGGGAACAGTGGTCTACGACTACGAAAAGTAGCCTACGTCCACTGAGAGATGGTCTACGAGACCTCTCCCTCCCTTCGGGAAGAGAAAACAGAACCTGGTTCGCAAACCGAGGCAAAGCACAAAAGAGTCCCGAAGTCCGGTGGCAAGGCTCTCAGCCGAGACTCTGTAACCTTAGAATGAGCACAACATGCGCAATCACCAAGCACTCAATCGATGACGTCTGAGTCTTAAGGTCGGTCAAAAATGGGGTGTTTACACAGGCCATCATCAGTGGACGACAGGCCCTCTGCCGGCCACTAATGCAAAATTCAGCAGTGTTCTTCTGAAGTAGAACAGAGTTGGTCTGGAGTTGGAAATCAGTGTATGTGTTATCTTGTGCAATAGAGGCATTCAGCAGCAGAAACAGTGCCTTTTCAAGAGGAAACCACATCTACGCATGAGCCCTTCTATCGATCCTCGGGATCCGTGCTATTAGTATATTAGTGTTGTGCTTAGCATAGTAGTTTTGTAATTAATTAGTTAGAATAACTATTTTGTCTCGTGTTGTAATTATTTTAATTAGTTAGATTAGTTAATTAATTAGTTCATTCGTTTTGTAATAATTAGTTACGTAGTTTAGCTAATTTAATTTATTTTGTAATAATTAGCTTAGCTTTAATTAGTTAGCTAGTTAGTTTATTTGAACTCTTCTTCATGAGAGCGCAATGTTGTAATAACGTGTATGTCTTCCAACCCCACATCTTTCTCCTTTTTATTTACTAGCTTATGATGGTTAGTTTAGGGCATCATGTTTTGTTTAGCATACTTCATGTTTGCATCTACTTGTCTTGCATGCATTGGGCTCGGCGTATCATTCTAACTTGCATTGTTATTGCTTATACTTCTTTGAACACGTGCTTAGACCGCATGCTATCAAATTAATTTATATGTCATGTTAAGCAGCCGAGCCTATTTAGATTGCATATTGCATGCGTTGTATTAGTCATATTGCATAGTTAGGATCATGGATCTTTCTAACTCTTTCATCTTTTTGGGGCTTGGAGTACTAGGTGAGCATTTACTCGCTTTAGCATATTACATTGAATGTTAATGTTGCCATGTCTAGTATGCTTGCCATGAGGCTAAGTGCTTAAGTGATAAAACTGTTTGAATGCCTGTGGATGAAGGCTAGTTGCTTGAATTGGAATAATTTGAGTAATGTACATATGCGATCACTTTTTCAAGTGGTATATATTCGAAACAATTTTCCAAACAAACATGAAATCAAGTGTCCCAATTTTTGCAAGTTAGTCTATACTTGTGTGCGCATCACATTGTAAAGCTAGCCTAATAAACCGAAACAAAGAGCATATAATGTAGATAAGATTCATATCATGATTAATAGAGGCCGATCTTTGATTGGGCGAGCGGGGATGCTCAATTCATGACCTTTCCCATTCGTACCTAAGTTCCTGAGCCAAGACAATCTTGGTGATGACGGACATGTGGCCTTTGGCACGAGTCATGGGTTTCCTAAATTTCTTCAAAAAATATTTAGGTAGCAACTCTGTATCTGGCAAAACAGTCTATTTTTGGCAATTTGATTCAAAATCAAATTTTCAAAAGATTTGCCGGATTGAGACTCTTTGGTGTTTATCTATTTCACATTGCACTTGTGAGATTAGATTCAGAACCGCGAGAGTCTGATACTGTAGGGCTTATTCAAACTTCCGAAACGGGGCGCGAAAAAGTCGAGCTACAGTGTTAACCCTTTGTGATATAGTTTGGTGAGAAATTTTTTATTTGCTTTGGAAGACTTTTTGTTTCCAATTTTACCCCTTATCTATCTGTTGACTTTTTTACCTATTAGTTGACTTTTTTGTTGACTATCTGTTGAAATTTATATTTATCTATTCAAATTATTTTCTATCTGTTCAAATATTTGTCAAAATTTTATTATCTGTC
Organism: Camellia granthamiana; assembly: GCA_036172215.1. Taxonomy (NCBI): domain Eukaryota; kingdom Viridiplantae; phylum Streptophyta; class Magnoliopsida; order Ericales; family Theaceae; genus Camellia; species Camellia granthamiana. The sequence continues at coordinate 61,090,708 of CM069911.1, read as the reverse complement.
CAATTTTTTTCTCTTATCTATTTAAATCTATCTGCCCAAATTTTATTATATGTTCAATTTTTTCCCCTTTTATTTTGTAAATTTTTTATCTGTTCAAATATTTGTTATTGAAATACACAATGTCTATTCAAATTTTGAATAGATCTCTTCAATGTTTTTACAAATCTGTTCAACAACAAATTTGTACAGATCTGAGCCATTATAGATTTGTTTCATCATAAACAACAACATTCATTGAAAAGGAAAAAAAGCTTTTTTTTAATCTTTTTTTCTACGTATGCAATATCCATACCTTTCGCAGTATCAGTTGGAATATGCCCTAAAACACAATTCAATTCAATTACGTCTCACATATCATGTTGGAAAAAATGGTTTTATGGTGACTTTAATGTGAAATTAAAGTAATTCCTAACCATTGGTTAAGATGGAATTAAATGGGTTTAGATTCTTTGAAATAAGGTCTTTATACCACAAAAAGAATGACCAAAAACCATTAAGATTTGAATGAGAAATTGACTCATTAAGTTGGCCTCATGAAAGAGGTGTTGGGACAGCTGGTTGCAGGATTATATACAATACACAAGTGTATAAAACTTAGTAACTCCTTTGTATTCATGATGGATTAAATCCATCAATTTTGCAATTTATGTCTTGGGAGTTTTGCAAAACTAAAACCGGCATTTGTTGCAGGAGTCTTTTCTTCTCTTCCTCCATGTGTATAAAAGGAGACCCTCTCCTTCATTCTTCTACGCATAAATTTTGCTCTCATATTATAGTCAAGTCAGTCTCCTCATAACATATTTTTCTTGTGTGAGAGAGTGTTGCCATTGTCAGTTCACCAAAGTTAACAGAAGGTGCTTCTGCGTTAGCCGATCTAAACCATCGTATCTTGGAAGACAGAAATTAACATACCTCCAGCACCCACGGTGAGGCGGCTAATCTGTTTTAAGGAGACTGTGATATCACACAGGCTTCAATTTGCGCTTCTATTCCTTTTTTTGGTTATATGTATTTCTGTTCATAAAGCTGTATGGTGTAATCCCATGATTTTTTTTCCTGTAAATCAATTTCATTTCTTATGAATCTATTTCCCCCCACAAGTTCTGTGGCAACCCAGAACTTATTAACATTGCATTCATGATTTCTTTTCCTGTAATTGAAGAGAGTAAGGTACTGTGGTTTGGTGAATAATCCCAAATTGAGTACAAATCTCAACAAATGGGGATTCATACTCACCATAACGATCACTTCTTATAGCTTTGATCTTTCGGTTTAGTTGATTCTTAACTTCATTCTTGAAAAGAATAAATTTGTCAATCGCCTCATCTTTGCTTTTAAGCAAATACACATAACAGTATTTAGTGCAATCATCAACAAAAGTGATGAAGCACTTGTCGCCACCACGTGATTGTACGACTTTCAAGTCACATACATCACTGTGCACTAAATCCAAAGGCCCAACTTTCAACAGAATGAAAAAAAGTCCTTGTCAATTTTGCTTCTACACAAGTTTCATACTTGTGATTTGGATTAATCTTAAAAGATGGTATGTGATCTAACTTGATTAATCTACGCAAAGAGTCAAAATTTACATGACCCAGTCTATCATGCCATAAATTAGGGAACTTCAGCATATAAGCAGAAGAAGAAGCTTTTTCATTAAGTTTTGGGATAATAGTCATTACATTTAGCTTGAACATACCACTCGATATATATCCCTTTCCCGCATAGACCCCGCTCTTAGTCAACACAACCTTATTAGATTCAAAAACCATGCGAAAGTCATGCTTACGTACAAGTAACCCTGAGACAAGGTTCTTACGAATGTCCAGCACAAATAGGATATCGTTCAAGGTCAATGTAACACGTCCGCGGGGGACCTCGCTACAGTTCGGACTCTCCTTTTTGTTGCGGTTCTCAATCTGAACCAAAGAGTCCAAATCCGGCAAATCGTTTGAGAAAACTGATTTTTGAAAAAAGTAGTGCCAAACATGGACTGCTTTGCCAGATTACAGAGTCGCCACCTAAATATTTTAAAAGGGGAAATTTAGGAAACCCTGACTCGGTGCCGAAGGCCACGTGTCCGTCATCACCAAAGTGACTTGGCTCGGGAGCTTGGGTACGATTGGGGAAGGTCAGCTATGAGCACCCCCTTTCGCCCAGTCCGAAGACCGGCCTCTACTAACCGCGATATCCAATTTTGAAAACTTTATGCGTTCTTATTCCGATTATTAACCTAGAATTACTATGTGATGCGTACAGCAAACAAGTATAGACTAGATTGCCTAATTTGGAAATAAGCATTGCATGTCCGTTTGTTTTGAAAATGTTTTGGAATTTGCTACTCGCAAGTAGGTTAAAACACGGATTTCAACGAGTTTTCCAACTCAAGCAATCCAACCTCCACCCATAGGCATTCAAACAGTTTATCACACATGAGCATTTAGCCGCATGGTAAGCATACTGTCATGGAAACATTCACACGCATGTGGCATGCTAAAGCATAAATACTTACATTGTACTCCGCGCCAAAACAAGAAACTAGTTAGCAAACATGCATGCCCTAGTTCACGTTAAATGGCTAATGCATCACACACAGAGATGTAATCTAGAGTAGGCTCGGCTAACCCTAAGCATGGCACATGAAATGCAACAACTATCACGTATCCAATTTGGAATTGAAAATACGATGCAGTTTGCGTGATGTGCTGAGCCCGAATGCATGTAAACAAATGCATGAATGCACGCGTGCATTGCATAAGGTATGCTAAAATAAACGTGCCCTAGTCTATTACCATAAGCAGGTAAATAAAAGGGAGAAAGAAGTGGGGATTGGAAGACATACACCCACTCACACACACTTATTACAGTTGTGCCCTCGCGCAGAGGGACCGAATAAATAATACAGAACCAAATAAATAATTAACTATTCTAGCTAATTAAATATTACAAATTAACTAAATTAATTAAATAAATAGTTAATCTAATCAAAGCAGTAAATGCCTCGGGAAGAGGGCTCAAATGCGTCGCGGGCCCGGGACTCGCTCGGAATCGCACTGTCATGCAAGTGTGCCTCTGTTTTCCCTGCTATCCTCCTCTGAAAATTGCCAAAGTCCCAGGAGTGCCTCTCAGGGCACTGGGGAGTACTACCGGCTGAGGCAGAGCACCACCGGCTGAAGTATGTGGCCACCGGCACTGAATTAAACCACCGGCTGCCAATTGACTGCCGGTCGGCACTAAAAAGTGCCGGTCGGCACAAAATTCCTGCAGAACCTGCAGACCACAGCAGCAGAGGGCAACAAAATGCATGGCAATGTGATTCAAGGTATTTATGCACTACACACACCCCTTATCATGTTATTGACTCAAAGAGGTATGTGTCTCGATTCCCGGACCACCAATCACGCATTTCCATGCATGATGGCCCAAAGAACCGAGAATGCAATTTTGATTTCAAATGCATGCAAACCACATAGGCACAAAAGGGGTACCAAACCTCTATCAAACTCACTTCAAGAGGCTTGGTATGCATGTCAATGTGGACAATGTGATACACTTATGCAAGCATGCTAACAAGCATATAAGGCAAGCATGCAAACCAATGAAATGATGAACTTAGGCATGAATTAGGCAACTCAAAATGGGCCTAAAATCAGTGGCCAAAGTGCCTAGAAAATGAGACCAAATGCACACGCACACATGCAAGTGTTAAGGCTCAAGACTTAGGCATACAAAAGCAACTCTCATGCACACTTAAAGAGACCAAACATGGGCAACTAGTATGCACTTAAAGCTCTGAAGTTCAAGTTAAACATGATGCCAAATCATGCAATGAGGTATGCCAAACAAAGCATGCAAATGGCCTAAGCTTCAAAGCAAGTCAATAAGGCATTAAACCATGCTTATACAAGGCAAATATGGCATGCACTTAACAACCTAAAACAGAGTTTTAGCATGTCGAATTAGGCCCAAGGGACCACTTAGATGGCATCTAAGAGACATTAAACCAAAGGCATGCATTGAAGCCAAAACAAAGGGGCATTTAACACAAGCTTAAGAAGTCACAAAGAAGCATGCAATGTAAACATACGAGCACCTCCAAGGGACTGAAATAGCATGCTAGGTGGTTCCAAACCATCAAAAACAATGCAAGCAAAGCATGCTATACTCACATGCTCTCAAGGCCAACAAGCCAAATGCAAAGGGGCTATATTAAACATGCCAAGATTGACCAAAATACTTATGGACAGACCTAAAACATGGTGATATGAGCACAAAATCTTCACAAACACAAGTCTAAAACATGCTAGAGATGAAGGCATACCACCTAAGCATGTTAAGACATAAAGAGGGATTACAAAGCCATTATACCAAGCATGCATAAGGGACCTAAACCAACTTGAAATCATGTTATAACATGGCAATATAAGCATGAAAAACAAGTCAAATATGCTCAACACATGCTCAAGCATGAAGCTCCATAAGAGAGCAAATTTTGCCCTTTTCAAGGACATCAAGGGGAGGGGGTGGCCCTCTCCTTTTGGAGACTTTATGGCACCATCTCCACCACTGAAATCCCTCAAGATTTCAGTGGTGGAGAGGCCCAAGCACCGAAGGCTCGGAGCTCTCACAAAATAGCACAAAAAGGGCCCTTTTCAAGGCCTAAAGGGGGGGAAACTTCCCCAAAGTGCAAAACACTCTTGATAAACAATAAAGAGGGTTAAAAAACAGAACTTTTATGTGTTAGACACTAAGCACAAAAACAACTTTAAGCTAGGTAAAAACAAGGTGCAAAAATGGGGGAAATAAAGCAAGTTGCTTACCCTTGAAGCTTTTCTTCACAAATGTTGAAGTTGTTGGTTCCTTGAGCTCCAAACCAGTCAAGAATACTAAGAACAAGCCCTTGGACCCTTAACAACCAAAGGAAGGTGAAACACTAGGTGCTTGTGTGCAATAGTATGAACTAAAGCACCTAGTGTACAAAACAAGCAAGGAAAAGAGAGATAGAATAGATATAGGATTTCTAACCTAAAACCAGAGCTTCTTCTCTGTCTAAAATGTCTAACTCTCTAAAAATTCTAACCCCAAGCCAAGAAGAAGAGCCTTCCTCTTATAGAACTTGTAAGACTTACAAGCTAAGCAAACAAGGGCTCATCCCTCCATACACGTGTATGGAGGGGAAGCTAATGGCACACAACTGTCTGAAAATATCTCAGGAAGCAAGTGCACAGTGGTCGGCAGGACAAAATGGTCATTTTGCCAAAATTTAGTGCCGACCGGCACAAAATAGTGCCGACCGGCACAATATAGTGCCGGTGGCCACTACAGCCAGCCGGTGGCCTCTAGCCACAGCCGGTGGTGTATGGGAATGCCTCACAAAGCATCCCCTGCCCTTCCAAGGCAAAACACAAGTATTTGGTGCAAAACCAAACACTAACGGTCGAGTTCGGAGGTCCTGAGGTAAGGCGCGCGAGCCGAGAACTCCGGGAACTCCAAACGAACACAAACATGGATAATCACCGAGTGTTCCAACGGTGACGTCCAAGTCTTGAGGACGGTCAAAAATGGGGTGTCTACAGTTGCCCCTCTTTGACAGAACTCGGAAGTCATAACAATGACGGGAGTGAATGTCAAAGCCCAGAGACGACCCATTTTGACAAGGCCGAAGACTTGGACAAACATGCAAGACAAGCAAGATATGCGCCCGAAGGCAGGGGCAAAATGCAACTGAAAATGCAAGAAGCCGGGCATAACTTATGATCATGCAAAGAAAGCCGTAATGAAGCACACATGCAACAGTTATAAGCTAACATGCAACAGTCTACACTACAATGCAGAAAGGCTGTAAGAGAATTATGAAATTCTCAAAACGTCTCACTCGGGAGATACAATACCTGTGCGGCTCGCCTGGTTCCACCAGCGGTAAATGAACCGTACATACAATATCGTGCCTGAAAAGAAAACAAACTTAATAGGTACAATATCGTTAGCAATAATGCATGACAATGCAATGAAGTGCACAAAAAGTGCGATGATATGCAATTGAATCTAAATGTAATGCAAATGATATGCAAGACTAAAAACAAATATAAACAATGCAAATAGTATGCAATGTAAATATGCAATGCAATCGAATCATGATCCAATCATGAGCGGTTCAAAACCACACAAATGTCAAATAGATTGATGGAGGTAACAAGTCTGTCTACCATAGAAAAGGTGTCGAAGCCCTCAAGGCGCGAGCGCACACAGAACTATGAGTAATGTAGACAGACACAAGAACAAGTATTGGGTGGAATGACATGAGTGGGGTGACGACCCGCTGGGGAAAGAATGATGATCCTAATGCCGGATGCAACAATTACACTACAATGTAATGGAAATGGATACAATGGATATGGCACGCGGGCCAAACCCAGTCTTGCCTAGGAAGGGCATGTACACGTACAAGCCATGTCTAACATAGAAAAGGTGTCGAAGCCCTCAAGGCGCGAGCGCACGCAGAACTATGAGTGTATAGACGTGAAAAGTATGAGCACATACCAGACCAAGCTCAACAAGGAAAGGTGCGAGCCATGGATGGAAGATGATGCAGTGGATGCATGCAAGCTACAATGCAATGGAAATGGATATTTACAGAAAATGCATGACATATGCACTATACTACAATGATGCATGACAAATGCATGTTCTTTTTTTTTTTTTGGTTTTGGATTTTTGAAAATGCATGACATATGCAAAATTTACAAATGATGCATGAAATGCATGTGTTTTTGTATTTATTTTTGTTGTTTTTGAAAATTTTTGGAATGCATGACATATACAGTATGAATGATGCATGTGATGCAATGGCTATGATTGCAGCTTTCCCTATTCTCCCGACAGGGCGATATACTAGGTTGGTTCAGTATCCAGAATTGAGGCGTAGACACGCCGCCTCAACCTATGGGGCTTCCATATAGATTTCAAGCCGAGGGTACACCCCCTGGGTATTTAAACCAAACTTTAGTCTCGGAAATTCCGAACCTTTGCGTTCTAGGCATAAGCCGTTCAAACTCTAGTTTTCACCGTCCCCATTGGTCTCCTAGGAACTCACCGCAAACACAGACGGGTGGCTTTACCAGACCACCGAAAGTCGTTCGGGCACGACAAACACTGAAGGAATTGCACCTTCAGAGGATTTAAGGTCTCCTAGACCGGAATGCAAATGTGGTGAAGGTTTCGCACCCTCCAAGGATTTAAGGTCTCCTAGACCGTGCGTGTTTAAGGTCTCGTCAGACCCGGGGGGCAATGATGAGGCGCGTGAAGCAACACGATGGAATGCATGTCAAATGCAATGAGGTGCACCTTAATGCACCGAAGGTCTTGCACCTTCCGAGGATTTAAGGTCTCCTAGACCGTGCATGTTTAAGGTCTCGTCAGACCCGGGGGGGCAAGTGCTACACAACACCTTAAGTGCATATGATGCAAATGAGAGACACACATGGACGCAAATGGGGCGAATGAGACGTGCGTGTCTCAAAAGATGGAAAATGGAGTGCAATGAGGTACACGTGCCTCAAAGGATGGAAAATGAAGTGCAATGAGGGTGCGCTAAACGGCGCGATGAAATGCATGCCAAATGCAATGAGGGGTGACTTAACACACCGAAGGTCTCGCACCTCCCGAGGATTTAAGGTCTCCTAGACCGGGATGTAAATATGGTGAAGGTTTCGCACCCTCCAAGGATTTAAGGTCTCCTAGACCGTACGTGTTTAAGGTCTCGCCAGACCGGACGGGGCAACGATACAAAGCATAAATGCATGACAGTGCTCGTAATAAAGCACGTGATAATGCAGTCAAGCGGGTTTAAGGTCTCGCCAGACCGCGCGTGTTTTTGGTCCCGCCGGACCTTGCGTGTTTTTGGTCCCGCCGGACCTTGCGTGGGGCACTGTGCGAATGTGACACGCATGCCACAAGGGATGCAAAACGAGGCACGCGTACCTCATTGGTGGGAAAATGAAGTGCAAAACGAGGCATACGTGCCTCGAGATGCAATGAAATGCAAAATGAAACACGTGAGGTAGCACACCTCACGCGAATCAAAGTGAAATGCAAAATGAAACACGTGAGGTAGCACACCTCACGCGAATCAAAGATGACATGCAAAATGAAGCATGTGAGGTAGCACACCTCACGCGAATCAAAGATGAAATGCAAAATGAAACACGCGAGGTAGCACACCTCACGCGAATCAAAGATGACATGCAAAATGAAACACGTGAGGTAGCACACCTCACGCGAATCAAAGATGAAATGCAAAATGAAACACGTGAGGTAGCACACCTCACGCGGATCACAGATGAAATGCAGAGTGAAACACGTGAGGTAGCACACCTCACGCGGATCACAGATGAAATGCAGAGTGAAACACGTGAGGTAGCACACCTCACGCGGATCACAGATGAAATGCAAAGTGAAACACGTGAGGTAGCACACCTCACGCGGATCAAAGATGAAATGCAAAATGAAACACGTGAGGTAGCACACCTCACGCGGATCACAGATGAAATGTAGAGTGAAACACGTGAGGTAGCACACCTCACGCGGGTCACAGATGAAATGCAAAATGAGGCACGCGTACCTCGAAATGCAATGAAATGCAAGATGAGGCACGCATACCTCATTGGATGGAAAATGGAATGCAAAACGAGGCACGCGTACCTCGAAATGCAATGAAATGCAAGATGAGGCACGCATACCTCGTCGAATGGAAAATGGAATGCAAAACGAGGCACGCGTACCTCGAAATGCAATGAAATGCAAGATGAGGCACGCATACCTCATTGAATGGAAAATGGAATGCAAAACGAGGCACGCGTACCTCGAAATGCAATGAAATGCAAGATGAGGCACGCATACCTCATCGAATGGAAAATGGAATGCAAAACGAGGCACGCGTACCTCGAAATGCAATGAAATGCAAGATGAGGCACGCATACCTCATCGAATGGAAAATAATGCAAGTCGCAAGGGACGTGCGAGACGGCGCGAGGCGGCGCACCGGAAAGTGTGATGAATGCGTGCAACACACACGGGGCAACTTCTGAATCTCTGTAAACAACAAAAGGATACAAAAGGATACGATCTTTGCTTGAATCTGAGTGCCACTCACGGTAGACACAGTCCGAAGTCAAAACGGAGGCCGGTTGAGCATCGGAGATGCACCTTCTTGCACTTTATTGATCTATGGAGACCCAAGACCCCTCATCTTGCCTAAAAACACCCTTGGGAACACCACCGGCTGGGTGGGAGGGCCACCGGCTGCCACCGGCTGCATAAACTCGTCCACCGGCACAATATTGTGCCGACCGGCACAAAATAGTGCCGACCGGCCAAAAATGGCTGATCGGGGGCAGAACTGCCATTTCGCTGCGGGCTTTATAAAATAGGGTTTTAAACCCTATTTTTCCTACTTCTACACCGCCGAAATCTTCACTCTTTCTCTCTAGAGTTTTGTTTTCTTGATTTCTCATCAATTTCTTCACGTTTTAGGCCCGTTTTCTCGTCGGATTCGCGGTATTCTTCGCGTTTCGGACATTTTCAACCGAACAAAACTTCGTTTCGGTGCACTTTTTGCCGTTTCCGCCTTTTCGGGACTTGTTCCCCTTGATTTTGTCTATATTCTCGTGTCCTTTCATCTTCCGATCTTCCCGGCCATTTCCGGCCCTCTCGGGGTTGACTTTTCCGGTTGACCTTTCATATTCTGACCCGGTTTTCCTTTTCCGGCTATTTTCTCGCTACCACTACCATGGCAGATGATGTTCCACATGTCGGGACTCCCCCAGACCATGAGATGGATCCCGGGGTCGAGCTCCTGCCACTGAGCGAGCGCCCATTCGACCCGGCGACTTACCAGCCGGCCATTCACGTACTTCCGCCAGATGGACTCCGCCATTTCCGCGGTTTTGACAGGGCTCTGGATCCGGAGCTTCTGCTGCGCGAGCCGACCTCGCACCTCTCATTCGGCGCTTCCGAGGTAACATTCTTTTCTCTACTTTACTTTCTGCAATGTAGAACTGTAAACTGTCAACTGCCATAGCTGATTACAGCTTTTACTTGCTTAACTCTGATATACTATACTGTAGTTGATTGTAGACAACTTCACAACTGATATCTGCTTAGGACCGAGACACATGCACGCACACTGCACCAGCCTCAATCACCTAAACGCGACACACCGTATTTCACTGCAAACTCACCGATACCCGGTATTTATTTGAATCTGAAAACCTGCACACATGCTAGATTTATACTGAATCGAACCACTCGAACACGCTGACGTATTACATGCTGTAGTTCACTGTAGGCTTACCATGACCCGTTATCTGCTTGAATCTGAAAAAAATGTGCACACGTGCACCATATTTGCATTGCATTTACTCAAAAACACACTGCTGCATCACATATTATAGTTTACTGTAAGTGCAACAGCACCTGATTTCTGTTTGAATCTAAAAAAAAAACGTGCACGCATGCTAGATTTGTATTGACTTTAACATGTTCCCTCAGAACTGTGCATTTCATATTGCTTTGCAACCATTTGTTTGTAAACAGGGAGATTCCCATACCATCCGCGGGTATGGGAATGTTACGGCTCGAGATTGGTACTTGGAACTTCCTGAGGCAGTCCGACACATCGTGGACGAGGCGGGCTTCGGCTCTTTCTGCAGGGGTCTGACTCGACTTACTGCCTGCAGGCCTCTTCTCGCGGCCCTGGCAGAGAGATGGTGGGACACCACCGATTCATTCCACCTATCGGCGACTGGAGACATGACGATGACCCCTTATGACTTCTCGGTGCTTACCGGCATCGGGGTTGGGGGTGATCCGATCCCCTTCGACATTGATATGGATGAGTGGACTGCCGCTCAGATTCATTTACTTGGCGCGGCTCCGCCTTTGGCACGCCCCGGTTTTGTCCGCTATTCTTGGTTCGAGGTGCAGTTCCGGGTGCAGCCTCTCCTTGTTGACGCAGCTCCGATGACCGCGGTTGCCGCAGAGCAGTATGCACGCGGCTTCTTGATGTTCTTGTTGGGGACCACACTATTCGCCGACCGGGCGAACACCGTGCCTCTCTGCCTACTCAGTGCACTGGTGGACGTCCGGGACATCTTGCGCTATGACTGGGGTGGCGCGGCTCTGGCCACTCTTTACGGCTACATGAGCTCGGTCTCTCGTGGCAGCGGGCAGTTGCTCGGAGGCTACTGGCGAGCTTGGGAGGTACGTCTTCTTTTCCGCTTTACATTTCTGTACTGCACTTTCTGTACTCTGCATACTGCACACACCATAGCCTGCTTTACACTCGCTGTATACTGTACACACGGCACACACATACTCCCGCTTTATACTGACTGTACACTGTTCACACTGTACACTCTGCTCAATACACTGCACAACACACGGCTCCACTATTTCTGCTTTACTCTGTATTCTGCTTTTTTCTGATAAACGTTCTGACATCTGTCTTGCAGTTGTGGGTCTATGCCTACTTTCCCAGGCTAGAGCCAGTACCGGAGACGGAGACTCCTCTGGTCGTCCCCTTTTCACGTCGCTACGACGGGAGGTGTACCCGGAGGCCGCGGGAGACTTTCAGCTTCTTCCGCCGCTATTTTGACACCATTACCTCCGCCGAGGTATGTTTTACTTACAGTTTATTTAAGCTTTACTTTTCCACTGTATATTTGCAATATCAGTAGGTAGTAAACTGTATTTCAATTTCAGATCACCTGGCAGCCATGGGCTCCCCTGCCAGCGATAGTTCGGAGTCGGTTTGCCGGCGCGATCGAGACCTCGCGTTACCGGATTTTACTAGAGGGCCCGGTCTGTCGGGCTTGGTACCTGGGTGAGCGCTTCTTGTGTCAGACCTCAGGGTTACCTGAGCAGATAGTTCCGATGCATCCTCCCGAGCATATGAGGGACACCGAGGGGTTCACCGCCGAGCAGATGGCGGACTACACCATTGGCTGGGAGGCAGCCGGCTTCAGAGGCGAGGGTGATTACTCAGAGTACGTCCGGACCTTCATCATGCGGCCACTGAGCGGGGGTCGCCGAGCTGAGCCAGAGAGACCCGCGGCGCCGGCGGCTAGGGCGGAGGTGGGAGCAGGAGCGGGATCGTCTCAGAGATCTCGAGCTCGTGGGCGGAGGGGAGTGCAGAGGGGACGAGGGACGGGCTGGCCCGCTCTGCCTACTTTGTTGACTTACAGGGGGCAGAGCGGGGAGACCTACCAGATCCCTTTTGCTCCTCCCCCGGCTGGTCATGAGTTGGCTGGTATTCCTGACTTGCCTCCGGTATGTATTACTTTATTTCTGCATCTTGCATTGTTATTTCATTTCAGTTCATTTGATATTCCACAGAATATTGATGCATCTAATACTTTTGCAGGCTTCTTCTGAGTATACCCGGCAGTCATTGGAGCTGAATGCCTCCATGGCGGGGATGCTGCAGCGGACCTTCGAGTTCCTAGCCTTCTATGGCCTTCCGGTATGTTTTCTCCGACATAGTTCCAAACTATATACAAACTGCTTTGCATAATCTGATGCACAACACATCTGATAAACTGTTCACAGCACTTGGCACACTGTACTCATACATTGCATTCTGCACTGATAAACTGCTCACGGCATTCACGCACTGTATTCACGCACTGTATTCTGATCTGATAAACTGCTCACGGCATTCACACACTGTACTCATACATTGCATTCTGATCTGATAAACTGCTCACGGCATTCACACACTGTACTCATACATTGCATTCTGATCTGATTGACTGCTCACGGCATTCACACACTGTACTCATACATTGCATTCTGATCTGATTGACTGTTTCGTGTATACTGATGCTTCTGCCTTTTGTCCTTTTCAGCCTCCCTTCCCGATTCCTGCAGTAGGTGGCGGCGCTCCAGCTGGGCCTCCCCTCTCTACTCGGGATGGCAGGAGATTCCCCCGCACCAAAGGGGGGCGTGGCCATGTGGGGAGCAGCTCACAGGCTCCAGTTGCAGGGGATGGCGAGTCGGAGGCGGAGGCCTCTGAGGAGGAGGCCGAGGGCAGCTCGGGCTCGAGCTCTGATAGCGACACTTCCGATGATGCTCCTGTGCTTCTGCCCAGGAAGAGGGCGAGGATGGATCCCCCGACACGAGGCCATTGATGATGATCACAGACTTCTGCTGTTTTTCTTTCATTTTCTTTTCTTGTACTTTTCTCTTTTTGGTAGATAGGGTACTATGTACTGCCGCAGGCAGATTTTTATCTTTCTCAAACTCATGTACTTGAAAAGATTTATGAAATGGAACGAACTTTTTATCTGAAAAAGTGTAGCATTTGCATATATCTGCGTATTTCATACTTTGCACTGCATGGCATCATATTACACCTCAAATGCAAATGACATTGATCTGTTGTCTGACAATTGAACACTTGCACTGTAATAATCAAATAGCAAAACAGCTCATACAAACCACTGCTCAATCCGAACATACAGCCCATGCTCTCCTGAGGACTACTCTGCTGGGGATTGATCTGCATTTAGCCCATAACTCAGTATTCGGTTCATTCTGCACACAGCAAACTCTGAACAGATAGCCCCAATCTGATGAGACAGATCGCAAAGCTGACACGGTCGCAGTTGAAACACACTCGGATGTCCCAAATTTTCCCTTTCCTTCTCTTGCTTTGCACGGATGTAGAGAATGGCACGGCATTCTGAGCACAGACGATTTTGAGGTAAAGAGAGGTTTTTTTTTTTTTTTAACTTGGGTATTGAGCCTACAACTGGACACCGCCGGAGAACTCAAGTACAGAAAGTAAAAGGCACACGACCTAAGCACAACGAGACACACTCGGAAAGACTCAAAACTAAGTTGAGACTAACAAACCAAAAGACACGACACGGACGTGTTTGAAAACAAAAGGTCTTGAGGAGCCAATCCTTCCGGGCAGGTTTCCCACCCTCTCTGATTTGTATGATTCTCACGCCACTCGGCCCTCAAGCTTGGTTTTTCTCTCAAAACCTTCTTGCTCACTTTTCTCTCGACTTACACCTCTCTATTCTTTATTCTCTCATTTTCCATCCCTTCCCAGGGTGATTGATGGATGAATAGGAAGCGGCAAATTCGTGCCGAATACAGCTAGCTCACGGCTATTTCTTCTGATAGATAAAGTGCTTTCCTGGCAGGCGCGTTGATGACAAGGGAGAGACAGAACACCTGGCTCAAACTGTGCCCCTGGTTCATTACTTTGACCATTTTTTTTGTTTTCTTTCTAAAACAGTTTTGATCAAAATGAACGTCAGATTAGCGCGCTTGTTCGATTTTTGATTCGAAAATCATGCCAGTCAGGCCGTAAGCACTGAAAGTTTTCCTTTTTGGGTCCAAACATGGTCCGATTTTGGAAAATGAAATAATTTTCGAGAAAATAGTCAACCTCAGTAAAAATTTTCAAAAACTATTTTCGCAAACAGTCAATGCTCAACAAGCACAGAACCTACCCTCGAGATACGCAACCTCGGATCGGAGGCAATTTGGGAAAATTGCCCCTTGCTTGAAGGGGGGGAAGAGGGCAATGGAAAGTTGCCCCTAGTTTGGGCGGCAACTCAGGGCAACTTTATGGCGATATGAGGCAACGGAAAGTTGCCCCTTGCTTGGATGATGCCGCGGCATGCTCATCGATGATTGATCGCAACCGAATTCTCATGCACGGAGAGGACGAAGGCGGCCACAAACAATATATGGACACAGTCACCTTGACAGCATTGGTGGTTGGACTTCAGGAGGAAGTTGATCACGTAGCTCCAGTTGTTGCAACCGAGACATCGGATTCGGAGGAGGCAAAAGTAACCAAAACCATGACATGGACTGAGACGCTATGGAAGCGTTGGGGGCTGGACTTCAGAATGAAGTTGCCTACGTATCCCAAACATGGGAATCAAGCCTTACGTAGTTCCGGTTAGGTACACTCGGGTATTTTAACCTTCACTGTTTAGGCTCTAATTTTTGCCAAGGCGCCTGTTGCAGGTTTTCGACCTTGCGAGCTTCTTTTTCTTTTCTTTTCTTTTTTTATATTTTTCTCTTTTTTTTTTTTTTTTTTTTTTTTAGGCTCTAACTTTTGCCAAGGCGCCCGATGCGGGTTTTCGACCTTGCGAGCTTCTTTTTCTTTTCTTTTCTTTTTCTTCTTCCTTTGTTCTTCTTTTTTTTTTGTATTTTTTGCTTGCTCTAACTTTTGCCTGGGTCGCCCTTCCGGGTTTTCGACCCAGCGAGCCTCTCAAAGGGTAAAAGTGTAGCGAGTCCATGCCAAATGGTTTTAGGGTTTTGATGCCATCCGTATCCAGGAGAGTGGCCATTGATTCGCAAGAGAACTCATCTTCGGCTCTTCGGGCACATCTGACATCTTTGCCCCTAGTTTGAGGGGGGGCTTCTGATCTAGCTTCCCAAGCTTCCTTTGATGAGATCTGATCTTCTTGATTTGACTTTGGTGCCTCTTGCTCGAGGGCTGCTTCAAACTGGGTCACACGGGCATTTGACTGCTTGGACATTCTGAACGGATTCCTGGTTCGGAACAGATAGATGGAACCTTGAGGCTGAGAGCGATCCTAGGCTGCACAATCTCAAAGTCGATTCCACACAGGTCTTTACAGAACCGCACAAAATATTTTGTTTTTGAAAGTTTTTTTTTTTTAAGAAAGCGACACATCGCCTGCGCTAAAGATAGTGTGGAACCAGTCTGGATCAAGCCAGGGTCCTTCTCAGTACTCACGTTGACAGGCATGATTTCATTCATTAAGGGCTTAGCACGCCTCTCTTTTTCTCAGGATGATCAAAATTTTACAAATCCCGAGGAATTCCTCCCTCTTTGTTTTCACGGCAGTGTTCAAAAAGGTTTTGAAAAACTTAGGTCAATGCAACGAGTCCAAGGCACAAGAGAGTAGGTAGAAGGCACTACCGTTCCACCCACAAAGCAAGCATAAAAACGGAATAGCCGCAGCTGTTTTATTCCAAAACCCTGATTGCAACCGGCTCCTTGACTGAGACAGACTCAAAAGGAAAAACAACTAATTACAAAACAAAACGGTGTTTGAGGCAACAACCCCGAAATCACCTGGTGTTCTATACAAGAGAGATTGACTCATTACAATTAGACAGACCCTTAAACAAAAGGACTGACTCAAAACAATGAGACAGACTCAAGATAAAACAAAAGACTGACTCGACACCCAAGTCAGGATTGACAAAACTACTATAGGTCGATGCTCAAAAATGCGTGCCAAACGCTGCACCCAAAAAATGTTCCTAATACTGCCCTCAGGCGGTTCACCTTCTGATCACATACTTGCGGTATCTGTGTCCTCGATATCTGTATCCTCACATTCCAAGAACTCTGTAGTGACTGATTTGGCCGAGGTAGGCGGGAGGATAACCTTGTTGTCAATCAAATCCTGTACCTCGTGACGGAGGCGGAAGCAATTGTCAGTGGGGTGGCCAGTCTGCTGATGGTACGCACAGTACTGAGTGGCGTCATGGCCTGCTGGAAGGGGTTTGGGGAGTGGCCTAGGATCGAGGGGTGTAAGATGCCCCTTTTTGGCCAAGATCAGGAGTGCCCTAGACAAAGGCATGTAGAGAGGGTGGAAGACCCGGCGCCCCCGAGGCAGGTACTTCGAAGCCTGAGCACTTTTGCTAGATGAACTAGCGAACGGGTCAGCGGGTGCGGCTTTGGATTTCTGATTCTTTCCGGATGCAAGGCTGGGAGCGGGAAGAACTGTTTTGGCTTGACGGGGCCTATTCCGGTTCTCCGACTGACTGGAACTGCCCTCGGGCGGGGTGGGGAAAGCGTCTCCCACAGCTTTTATCACAACTGCAGATACCTGTTGCTTGTTCATTCCCCCGGCTTTCAAAGCCTCTACTGCCCACAGCAGTTGTTCGATAGGGTCGGCATCTGCCTTCGTCTTACCTTTGTTTCCGGCCTCAGCCTGGTCTAGAACTTGGTTTGCCGCGTCGTTGCCACAGTTGGAGACCATCTCCGGTTGGCTGAGCTCAATCACAATTCGTCCCAGTAGCGGGGGCTCCTGGGGTATAAAGCCTCCGGCATACGGTGCGGCTGGTGGCGAAACAGACATCCCATAGGCGAGATCCGCTACGGATCTTTGAAGATCACCTATCATTCCCATTATTTCAAAAGCAGTAGGCTCACGAGCCTGATATAGGTGAGGGGTCCAAATTGGGTGTGCGGCAGGCGACCTGGGCGGATGCGGCATGTCAACAGTAGCCTCATCTTGTGGGGTGGTTCCTTGACTTATTGCCGCCGTCATGACCACAATTTCTTCTGAGTTCTGCGTCATGTTCGGTCTTGCCTCAGCAAGGAGAAGACACTAGCTATCCTGACTCAACTCTCTGAATCTCTGAACTGAAACGGAAAACAAGCAGCATTTCAGCCCCAAACAGATCAAACACGGGTGTAGTCGAACGACTGCATTCTACTACTGAACACTGTTCCTCGAAGTTACTGTCCCAAATCTGAATCTGACAACCGCAGATGTAACTGATTCACAACAATACTGATACTGGTGCCCTCAGGCCTGATGCCCAGACTCGCAAACTGGTATATGCATTCCCTGTAGAGATACACTCTAAAAGCACACAGCAAGTAGATGAGAGCCAATACACCCCTATGTTGGGGTAGGGTTTCCCTGTCCTATTTTGTCAGGAGCTAGGGTTTCACTACGCACGCAGCGGTTTCAAACAACTTAGCATCGGGTAAGCAACCTGTCCTAGTTTGGAATGGTCACTATGGATTCCGATATGCACTAGGTCGAATGGTCAAAAGAGGGTGCCCCGGTAAAACCGGGGTTTGTGTTCCCATACTGGCAGAGCCCGCAACCGGTCAGCCTTATGGACATGCCTTGACAAGACAAGCCTCCAGCAAACCGCTCAGGAATAGCAGATGGCCAACACGATGTCCTAGGCGCACCAATGCACATGCAATGCAAAGAAACACATAAGTGTAGTCAAAACAGGATATCACGAGTTCGAGTCAAGCTCTCTAAAATTCCCCAGCAGAGTCTCCAGAAACTGTAACACGTCCGCGGGGGACCTCGCTACAGTTCGGACTCTCCTTTTTGTTGTGGTTCTCAATCTGAACCAAAGAGTCCAAATCCGGCAAATCGTTTGAGAAAACTGATTTTTGAAAAAAGTAGTGCCAAACATGGACTGCTTTTTCAGATTACAGAGTCGCCACCTAAATATTTTAAAAGGGGAAATTTAGGAAACCCTGACTCGGTGCCGAAGGCCACGTGTCCGTCATCACCAAAGTGACTTGGCTCGGGAGCTTAGGTACGATTGGGGAAGGTCAGCTATGAGCACCCCCTTTCGCCCAGTCCGAAGACCGGCCTCTACTAACCGCGATATCCAATTTTGAAAACTTTATGCGTTCTTATTCCGATTATTAACCTAGAATTACTATGTGATGCGTACAGCAAACAAGTATAGACTAGATTGCCTAATTTGGAAATAAGCATTGCATGTCCGTTTGTTTTGAAAATATTTTGGAATTTGCTACTCGCAAGTAGGTTAAAACACGGATTTCAACGAGTTTTCCAACTCAAGCAATCCAACCTCCACCCACAGGCATTCAAACAGTTTATCACACATGAGCATTTAGCCGCATGGTAAGCATACTGTCATGGAAACATTCACACGCATGTGGCATGCTAAAGCATAAATACTTACATTGTACTCCGCGCCAAAACAAGAAACTAGTTAGCAAACATGCATGCCCTAGTTCACGTTAAATGGCTAATGCATCACACACAGAGATGTAATCTAGAGTAGGCTCGGCTAACCCTAAGCATGGCACATGAAATGCAACAACTATCACGTATCCAATTTGGAATTGAAAATACGATGCAGTTTGCGTGATGTGCTGAGCCCGAATGCATGTAAACAAATGCATAAATGCACGCGTGCATTGCATAAGGTATGCTAAAATAAACGTGCCCTAGTCTATTACCATAAGCAGGTAAATAAAAGGGAGAAAGAAGTGGGGATTGGAAGACATACACCCACTCACACACACTTATTACAGTTGTGCCCTCGCGCAGAGGGACCGAATAAATAATACAGAACCAAATAATAATTAACTATTCTAGCTAATTAAATATTACAAATTAACTAAATTAATTAAATAAATAGTTAATCTAATCAAAGCAGTAAATGCCTCGGGAAGAGGGCTCAAATGCGTCGCGGGCCCGGGACTCGCTCGGAATCGCACTGTCATGCAAGTGTGCCTCTGTTTTCCCTGCTATCCTCCTCTGAAAATTGCCAAAGTCCCAGGAGTGCCTCTCAGGGCACTGGGGAGTACTACCGGCTGAGGCAGAGCACCACCGGCTGAAGTATGTGGCCACCGGCACTGAATTAAACCACCGGCTGCCAATTGACTGCCGGTCGGCACTAAAAAGTGCCGGTCGGCACAAAATTCCTGCAGAACCTGCAGACCACAGCAGCAGAGGGCAACAAAATGCATGGCAATGTGATTCAAGGTATTTATGCACTACACACACCCCTTATCATGTTATTGACTCAAAGAGGTATGTGTCTCGATTCCCGGACCACCAATCACGCATTTCCATGCATGATGGCCCAAAGAACCGAGAATGCAATTTTGATTTCAAATGCATGCAAATCACATAGGCACAAAAGGGGTACCAAACCTCTATCAAACTCACTTCAAGAGGCTTGGTATGCATGTCAATGTGGACAATATGATACACTTATGCAAGCATGCTAACAAGCATATAAGGCAAGCATGCAAACCAATGAAATGATGAACTTAGGCATGAATTAGGCAACTCAAAATGGGCCTAAAATCAGTGGCCAAAGTGCCTAGAAAATGAGACCAAATGCACACGCACACATGCAAGTGTTAAGGCTCAAGACTTAGGCATACAAAAGCAACTCTCATGCACACTTAAAGAGACCAAACATGGGCAACTAGTATGCACTTAAAGCTCTGAAGTTCAAGTTAAACATGATGCCAAATCATGCAATGAGGTATGCCAAACAAAGCATGCAAATGGCCTAAGCTTCAAAGCAAGTCAATAAGGCATTAAACCATGCTTATACAAGGCAAATATGGCATGCACTTAACAACCTAAAACAGAGTTTTAGCATGTCGAATTAGGCCCAAGGGACCACTTAGATGGCATCTAAGAGACATTAAACCAAAGGCATGCATTGAAGCCAAAACAAAGGGGCATTTAACACAAGCTTAAGAAGTCACAAAGAAGCATGCAATGTAAACATACGAGCACCTCCAAGGGACTGAAATAGCATGCTAGGTGGTTCCAAACCATCAAAAACAATGCAAGCAAAGCATGCTATACTCACATGCTCTCAAGGCCAACAAGCCAAATGCAAAGGGGCTATATTAAACATGCCAAGATTGACCAAAATACTTATGGACAGACCTAAAACATGGTGATATGAGCACAAAATCTTCACAAACACAAGTCTAAAACATGCTAGAGATGAAGGCATACCACCTAAGCATGTTAAGACATAAAGAGGGATTACAAAGCCATTATACCAAGCATGCATAAGGGACCTAAACCAACTTGAAATCATGTTATAACATGGCAATATAAGCATGAAAAACAAGTCAAATATGCTCAACACATGCTCAAGCATGAAGCTCCATAAGAGAGCAAATTTTGCCCTTTTCAAGGACATCAAGGGGAGGGGGTGGCCCTCTCCTTTTGGAGACTTTATGGCACCATCTCCACCACTGAAATCCCTCAAGATTTCAGTGGTGGAGAGGCCCAAGCACCGAAGGCTCGGAGCTCTCACAAAATAGCACAAAAAGGGCCCTTTTCAAGGCCTAAAGGGGGGGAAACTTCCCCAAAGTGCAAAACACTCTTGATAAACAATAAAGAGGGTTAAAAAACAGAACTTTTATGTGTTAGACACTAAGCACAAAAACAACTTTAAGCTAGGTAAAAACAAGGTGCAAAAATGGGGGAAATAAAGCAAGTTGCTTACCCTTGAAGCTTTTCTTCACAAATGTTGAAGTTGTTGGTTCCTTGAGCTCCAAACCAGTCAAGAATACTAAGAACAAGCCCTTGGACCCTTAACAACCAAAGGAAGGTGAAACACTAGGTGCTTGTGTGCAATAGTATGAACTAAAGCACCTAGTGTACAAAACAAGCAAGGAAAAGAGAGATAGAATAGATATAGGATTTCTAACCTAAAACCAGAGCTTCTTCTCTGTCTAAAATGTCTAACTCTCTAAAAATTCTAACCCCAAGCCAAGAAGAAGAGCCTTCCTCTTATAGAACTTGTAAGACTTACAAGCTAAGCAAACAAGGGCTCATCCCTCCATACACGTGTATGGAGGGGAAGCTAATGGCACACAACTGTCTGAAAATATCTCAGGAAGCAAGTGCACAGTGGTCGGCAGGACAAAATGGTCATTTTGCCAAAATTTAGTGCCGACCGGCACAAAATAGTACCGACCGGCACAATATAGTGCCGGTGGCCACTACAGCCAGCCGGTGGCCTCTAGCCACAGCCGGTGGTGTATGGGAATGCCTCACAAAGCATCCCCTGCCCTTCCAAGGCAAAACACAAGTATTTGGTGCAAAACCAAACACTAACGGTCGAGTTCGGAGGTCCTGAGGTAAGGCGCGCGAGCCGAGAACTCCGGGAACTCCAAACGAACACAAACATGGATAATCACCGAGTGTTCCAACGGTGACGTCCAAGTCTTGAGGACGGTCAAAAATGGGGTGTCTACAGTCAGCTCTTTTCCTGAAGTCATCTTTAGGACCACCTTGTATTTACCTTCAACAGTTGAGGTTGCAGAATTCCCCATAAACAACTTCTCCCCGTTTGAAACCGGTTTGAAAGTTGTAAACATTTTCTTCTCCACACAGATGTGGCGAGTGGCCCTAGTGTCCATCCAACATCCCTTTGGGTTAGAAACCACCATGTTCACTTCGGTGACGACACCTGCCAGATGCATGTCATCCACATGTTGTGAGAGATCCTCTATCTTAGTCATATGAGCCCCGCTCTTGTTCTGTGGAGGGTACTTGTTGTAAGGTTTCTTCTTTTTGTGGTAGTCAACCGTCCGATGCCTATCGCTTCCACAGTTGAAGCATTTTCCATTGAACCTAAAAGTAGGTTTCTACAGCTTGTAGACTAGCCTTTTGAAGACACCACCTCTTGCCTCCAGCTTTGAGTTTTTGCTTGTTGGTGGCTTTTTTCTCACCCCCGAGGACTGGCCATGCTCAACCACATTTACTTTTACAGTGGAAGTATTCCCCTATTTCCTCCTGTTGTCTTCCTCAATCCAGAGCCTAACAACGAGCTCTTCGACTGTCATCTCCTTTTGGTTGTGCTTCAAGTAGTTCTTGAAGTTTTTTCAGCCGTTAGGCAGCTTCTCAATCAAAGCAGCAGACTGGAATGATTTACTCAGGAACATTCCATCTACATGAATTTTGTGTAGAATTACTTGGAACTCTTGGGCTTGACTGATGACGGTTTTTAAGCCCATTATCTTGAAGTCCAGAAACCGACCAATAACAAATTTCTTTGTCTCAGTATCCTTGGTCTTGTACTTCTTATCAAAGCATCCCATAGCTCATTTACCGACTTCTTGGCATAAAACATGTTTAAAAGTGAATCTACCAAGCCATTCAGAACATAGTTCCGGCAAAGGAAGTCTAACTGCTTCCAAGCATCTAGAGCCATGAGTTTCTGTTTGTCTTGCTCATTCTCCTTCACGGTTGGTGGATCTTCATTCAAAAACCTCGCAAGGTTTAGAGTAGTCAGGTAGAACAACATCTTCTACGGCCACCTCTTGAAATTCACTCCTGTGAACTTCTTCAGGTGCTCATAATGGTTGAGTGGTCCTCCTAGAACAGCAGGAGTCGACCATAGAGGTCACTGCAACTGGGTTGACCACAGAGGCCACAGCAGCAAGGGTTGGCAAGCTAGTTGCCCCGAGGTTCTAATCCCCACCAACATTAGCAGCAGTAACAGCAGCATCGGTAACAGTTGCCATTTTTGAAAAATACAACAGAATTTCATTTTCTGTGTTTCCAGAAATTAAACTTAACACTAGAAAATCCCACAGCTAGCAATTTGATTCAAAACTAGTCTTATCACTTCCTTAGAATCGAACATGGTTAGGAATGTTCTCAAGAAGACTGGAGGGGTCACATTAGTCCTGCTTAAAACCCAGTTAACTTTAGACAAAACTTTCAAGAGCATGTTGACTCCTAGTCCATGAGAAACAATTTTTAGAATTAAGTTTTCCAAGGGATGAACTAGGTTAAAACATACCAAGTTCCAAACTTACAAGCAATATAAAAAATTGCTACAACAATTACAAGTAAATAAAACTTGCTTTTACAAATTGGTAAATAACTACATTAAAAGCTCAAGCATAAAAAAAATAAAAAATAAAAAATGTTTTAAACATCTAAATAAAATAGCCAATCCATAAGGATTCTATTTAGTCCAAAAGCCTTTTCATGCTTAGGTATTCCTGTTCAACACAAAGGTTAGTAGTCCAGACATTTTTGTTTTGACATCCCAAATACTATTCATTTGGTTTTGTATTTGTCTTTCCAATCCCTTTCGCATCCTGTAAAAAAAGTTAGCAGAAAAACACAAAAAAATACAAACCGAACAATCTAGCCAAAATGTAAATATAATAAATTAATTGAAACCATCTAGCCAACTATTGAATAATAAAATTAACCTATGAATTAAAATGCTAGATGAGTTACAAAAATAAAATTTATAATTTCACAATTAAAATTAAAATTTTTAATTGGCAAGAGTTATATATGAACTTATTACACATTAAACATGTACATAATTATGGACAATTACCATGTAAATCATAAGCATGTAACATAGATTAAAATCTTGGGGGAAAAAAATTAGAACATGAGTAAGAGGGCTAGGACTGCCAAGTCCTTTGGCCCGGACTTCTTAACTTATATGTTAGAGGGAGAATCTCGAACTTTTCATGAAGTCGTGACTTCACCTGAAAGTCGCTTATGGAAAGAAGTAATTAAGAGTGAAATTGACTCCATTTTACAAAACTATACTTGGGAGTTGGTTGATCTACCCCCAAACAGTAAGGCCTTGGGGAGTAAGTGGATCTTTAGAAGAAAGATGAAAGCGAACGGGTCAATTGATAAGTATAAAGCTAGGCTAATTATCAAAGGTTACAGGCAGGGAGAATGCCTGGATTACTTTGATACATATTCACTTGTGACAAAGATTACATCCATTCGCATGGTAATTGCGTTAGCAACTTTACGTGGTCTGAAGATACATCAGATGGATGTAAAGACAACTTTCTTAAATGGAGATTTAGAAGAAGAAATCTACATGGAGCAACCCGAGGGGTTCTCAGCTCCAAGACAAAATAAGAAAGTCTATAAGCTTGTCAAATCATTGTATGGTTTGAAGCAAGCTCCTAAGTTATGGCATGAGAAGTTTAACAACGCTATGTCATCAAATGGGTTCAAAATCAATAAGTGTGACAAATGCGTATATGTCACAGACACTGACAAAGGTTATGTCATTTTGTGTCTATACGTTGATGACATACTCATTGTTAGTAGTAATGATGAGATGATTAGAACTACCAAGAGATTGTTAAACTCTAAGTTAGACATGAAAGATATGGGCCTTGCAGATGTAATTCTGGGTGTTAAGATTACCAAATTTTTATTCATGTGAGGATTGCTAGAAAATAATGATTTTTCGGTGACTTTAATGTGAAATTAAAGTAGGTTTTAATCCTCTATTGAGATGGATTAAAGTGGGTTTAGATTCTTTGTAATAAAATCTTTATACCATAAAAAGAATGACTAAAAACCATTAAGATTTGAATGAGAAATTGACTCATTTAGTTGGCATCATGAAAGAGGTGTTAGGAAAGGTGTGAAACCTTTTATTCCACATTGAATGTCGAGAAGAGCATTGATGGGTATTTAAATCTCATTTTTTGCCTAAGCATTGATGGGTATTTAAATCCATTTTTTGCCTAAGGAAAGAGAGTTATGGATGCTTCAAGGATGGACTTGGGCCAAGATTATGGTACAGGTTAGTTTGGAAAAATTGCCACGCGTGCGCCCGCAGCGCCCGCCGGGGCCGGGTTCGTGGGTCGTGGTCCATGGATCTTGGATCTTGGGCTTGGGGTTGGGCTTGGCTTGAGCTTAAAGCTTGCTGGACTGGATTGAGTGTAGGGGTTGGGCTTAGCCCACCCATCTTAATCTTTTTTGGCCAAGCCAGTGTTGTGGGCTGCAAAATTATACACATCACACATGTGTATAAAATGTGTGTAACTCCTCTATAATGATGATGAATTATTCTAGCACTTTTGAATGTTTAATACAAAATTCATATATGCATTTGTGATGGGCCTTGATGGCAGGAGTTTTTTCTTTTTTCCCTCCATGTGTATAAAAGGAGGCCCTCTCCTTCCTTTTCATCACCCAGAATATTTGTTCTTCTTGTCTTCAAAAGTTTTTCTCCAGTTTTATATTCTTCCTAGTGAGAGAGTGCTGCCTCAGTTCTGTTCGCCGAAGCTACTCAATCGATGCATTGCTGTAGCTGGTCCACCCGTCGTATCCTGGAAGACAGACGCCGAAGAACCTCCATCACCCAATGGTGAGTCAGCGAATCTAGTGGAGGCTTCGGTTTGCTTTCCTTTTGCCATTTTATTTTATTATATATTTCTGTTCAACTTGTAATTTGCAGCATGGTTCTTGTTCTAAATTGTTAATTATGAATATATTTATTTTAGTTAATTACACAATTTATACAACATATCAAACTCAAGTCCATTAATCCATCTGATAGACAACAAATGACGAAAAGTAAAACAAATTCAACACTCTGAATCGGTGAATTTTTTCAATGGAAAAAACTCTACCTAATTATGCCTAAAACAAGCATTTTTTACAGTGATTTTCT
The DNA here is from genome assembly GCA_036172215.1 of Camellia granthamiana. NCBI lineage: Eukaryota > Viridiplantae > Streptophyta > Magnoliopsida > Ericales > Theaceae > Camellia > Camellia granthamiana. Next base: position 61,064,680 of record CM069911.1, on the reverse strand, counting down.
TCTAATCTATTATCGAAGAATAAACTATTCCAGAATTTCTCTTATTTCCTTTGGTTTTCTCACCAATCAAACAGAAGTGTAGAGAAATTGCAAATTACATCAGTAAAATTGAACTGAAGTGAGAATAATGCTTTGATCTTCGACTAAATTAGACAAAAGAGACAAAAAAATCAAAGACATACACGAAATATATATATATCAGCAGATAATATACCTATGATCTCCTCAGTGGCAGATCTGGTAGAGAAAGAGATGATGCGAGAGAGAGAGAGAGAGAGAGAGAGTTCTGCATCAGGTTTGTTGCCGGTCAAGAGCGTGATGAAGTTGGTTCAGATGTTGGATCCAAAGTACAAACAGGTGTTGAAGAAATTTTTGGTAGCGGTGGTGGCGGCGATAATGGCGAGTGGAAGTCAGGGTGCCGAAAGAGGAGACGACAGTAGTTCATCGTCTCTTCCCGATACTACATCATCATCATTGCGTACTGATTCATCGGCGGCAAAGGACTGAGACATTCATCAAACTGCCAATCGTACTGGTCGTCATCGCTTTCCTCGTCCTCAAGTTCTCTGTCGCTGCTGTCATCATCGACGATCCCATCACTGTCGTTGAGAAGGCTTTGACGGCCATGACTTCTGGATCTCCGGCGACAGTGGTGGTAGAGAAAGAGGAGAGAGAAATCTGTGTGAAAGATCTGAAACCCCAGATAGATGGGTGATTATTCACTACTCCCGGAGTATGGACACGTGGTGCTCCATAAGGTTTTAATTGGTGGAGAGGCGTAAGGGCCCACAATTTATGTTGGGGATGGAGAAACAACATGGGGCTAAGTGATTGATGATTGGTTTGGAGTATGGACATGCGGTGCTCCGGGAGTATTGAATAATTTCCCCAGATAGATAGATAGAGAGAGAGAGAGAGAAAGAAAGAGAGAGAGAGGAGAGAGAAAGAGTAGAAAATAAGGATTTAGAGTGTACACTATATAATATAGGACAATGTTAGACCCTTAAAAATTTACTAAAATTTTTACCAAATGTCTCACATGGGTATGAGACTCATACCATGTGGGTTCTAACCTATGTGAGACATTTGATAGAAATTTTAGTAAATCTTTTAGGATCTCTAGCATTACTCTATAATATATATATAGCTGGGTTTTTTTGTACTCATTTTGTGACAATTTGTCCATATGAACATAATATTTCAGAGCAGAAATGCTACAGACTCCCAGGACCCCCACAATCCCTACAACATTTGTGAGAGAGAGAGAGTTCTACATCAAGTTTGTTGTCGGTCAAGAGCGTGATGAGGTTGGTTTAGATGTTGGATCCAAAGTACAAACAGGTGTTAAAAAAGTTTTCGGTAGCGGTGATGGCGGCGATAATGGCAGGTGGAAGTCAGGGTGCCGGAAGAGGAGACGACAGTAGTTCATCGTCTCTTCCCAGTACTACATCATCATCATCGCGTACTGATTCCTCGGTGCAAAGGACTGAGACATTCATCAAACCGCCAATTGTACTGGTCGTCATCGCTTCCATCGTCCTTAAGTTCTCTGTCGCCGCTGTCATCATCGACGATCCCATCGCCGTCGTTGAGAAGGCTTTGACGGCCATGACTTCTGGATCTTCGGCGATAGTGGTGGTAGAGAAGGAGGAGAGAGAAATCTGTGTGAAAGATCTGAAACCCCAGATAGATGGGTGATTATTCACTACTCTCGGAATATGGACACGTGGTGCTCCATAAGGTTTTGATTGGTGGAGAGGCGTAAGGGCCCACAATTTATGTTGGTGATGGAAGAACAACATGGGGCTAAGTAATTGGTGATTGGTTTGGAGTATGGGCACGTGGTGCTCTGGGAGTATTGAATAATTTCCCCAGATAGAGAGAGAGAGAGAGAGAGAGAGAGAGAGAGAGAGTAGAAAATAAGGATTGAGAGTGTACACCATCTAATATAGGACAATGTTAGACCCTCAAAAATTTACTAAAATTTTTACCAAATGTCTCACATGGGTATGAGACTCATACCATGTGGGTTCTAACCTATGTGAGACATTTGATAGAAATTTTAGTAAATCTTTTAGGATCTCTAGCATTACTCTATAATATATATATAATTAGCTGGGTTTTTTTTGTACTCATTTTGTGAGAATTTGTCCATATGAACATAATATTTCAGAGCAGAAATGCTATAGACTCTCAGGACCCCCACAACCCCTACAACATTTGTGAGAGAGAGGAAGGAGAGAGAGAGAGAGAGAGAAAGTTCTGCATCAGGTTTGTTGCCGGTCAAGAGTGTGACGAGGTTGGTTCAGATGTTGGATCCAAAGTACAAACACGTGTTGAAAAAGTTTTCGGTAGCGGTGATGGCGGCGATAATGGCAGGTGGAAGTCAGGGTGCCGGAAGAGGAGACGACAGTAGTTCATCGTCTCTTCCCGGTATTACATCATCATCACCGCGTACTGATTCCTCGGTGCAAAGAACTGAGACATTCATCAAACCGCCGATCATACTGGTCGTCATCGCTTCCGTCGTCCTCAAGTTCTCTGTCGCCGCTGTCATCATCGACGATCCCATCGCCGTCGTTGAGAAGGCTTTGACGGCCATGACTTCTGGATCTCTGGCGATAGTGGTGGTAGAGAAGGAGGAGAGAGAAATCTGTGTGAAAGATCTGAAACCCCAGATAGATGGGTGATTATTCACTACTCCCGGAATATGGACACGTGGTGCTCCATAAGGTTTTGATTGGTGGAGAGGCGTAAGGGCCCACAACTTATGTTGGGGATGGAGGAATAACATGGGGCTAAGTAATTGGTGATTGGTTTGGAGTATGGGCACGTGGTGCTCTGGGAGTATTGAATAATTTCCCCAGATAGATAGATAGAGAGAGTAGAAAATAAGGATTGAGAGTGTACACCATATAATATAGGACAATGTTAGACCCTCAAAAATTTACTAAAATTTTTACCAAATGTCTCACATAGGTATGAGACTCATACCATGTGGGTTCTAACCTATGTGAGACATTTGATAGAAATTTTAGTAAATCTTTTAGGATCTCTAGCATTACTCTATAATATATATGTATAGCTGGGTTTTTTTGTACTCATTTTGTGAGAATTTGTCCATATGAACATAATATTTGAGCGTAGAAATGCTACAGACCCCCACGACCCCCACGACCCCTACAACATTTGTGAGAGAGAGAGAGAGAGAGAAACATAATGAGTGATCCCCAATCAATTGGGAGTTGTGGGGGTCACAAAATTTGGGGGTCTCAAGTATTTTCCATTTCAGAGTGTGGATATTTAGGTAAAGAAAATTTAAATTTGGATTTATGGACCCAATACCCTATATTAAATAGGATTTCATCGAAAATACTTTCAAATGAATAGGACCTACCGATCTATAAAAAAAAGAACAAAAAAAGAGGACTTCATGATATACAGATTTCTGAAGTGGGATTTCTAAAGGGTTTAGGTTTTCTTATGTTCAAATCTCAATTTGAGAGAACTTGACGAGTTTGTGGAGGTTACCATGAGTCTCGTTTCGATGATCTGAACATGTTCACTTTGTAAGGGTCTTCGTATATATTATTTACAAAAAAAAATTAAACCGATTCGAAAATTATAAAATTTTTCATTTTATTGCGTTTGTCTTTTAAAAAAAAATTTGAATGACTAGTATGTTTATAAAATAGACCATTTATTTTTTTGGAGACAATTATCAGATGGACTTAATTTTTTTCATAATTGATATATACGAATAGTCTTACAAAATGAATTATTTAGATTATCGAAATGAGACTAGTGATAGACTCCACAGGCCCCTCAAGTTCTCTCTAGTTGAGATTTGAACTTGGCACCCAACCTTATTATTTGAAATTTTTATTACCACTCATATTTTGGAAAGTAGGCTAAAAGTTGACTATTTGGTTTTTTTTGATTTTTTTTATAAAAAATGTGCAAAAAAAATAAAGAGGTAATGTGACTCAAAAAAACTAAAAAGTCAAAAAAATTGACTTTTAATCATGTTGCCAAAATAGGCAGATTGAATTGCATCAATCCAACTACCTATTAAATGAAATTAATTATAGAAATTGTTTATTTTCAACACTATTTAGGAGTGATTTGGAAAACTAGCTAAAAGCTAGCTTTTTGCTTTTATTCTATTTTGGGTCATATTACCTTTCACATTTTTTACACATAAAAGACAAAAAAATTAAAATGCCAACTTTTAACCAATTTTCCAAATAGTTTCTTCCAATTTTAAAAAACTGAACCCTAATGACTAGGAATTACTAAACAAGTAGATTATATTGATCCTGAATATTAACAAAAAGAAGATTGAACCCATGATTGTATTTTCCGTACCTTTTCATTCATTTTAATGGGTCACATGAAAAATCTCATCCATAATTTTGTATATATATATAATTAAATATATAAAATTTATAACATATTTGAAGAAAAGAGTTAATACTTGCCAGTGAAGAAATATTTAATTGTTTCACATCGATGTGAGAATTTTCAAATATATTTTTAAATAATTTACATCATTTTAGCTGAGATATGTTATACAATAGAATAATGTTTCGTAGCTCGAAACACGTTGGCCCGAATGGCTCGACTACCCAAAACAACGTCGTTTTGGATATTTTTTTTTCTTCTTTCTTTTCCCCCTTTGTTTTCTCTCTGAAACAGACAGAAGAAGAAGGAGAGAAGGAGGAGAGAAAGAGAGAAAAAAAGAATGAGAAGACAGATGAGGGTCGCAATGGGTTTGCGACGGTGATGGCGGCGCCTGTGGATGGATGGGTTTAAGACGAACATTCTCTTCCTTGAACTCTCCATCTTCATTGATTTGTTCATTTCTTGATTTATTTGTTTGAATCGAGGGTTCAATTTGCATTATAAACTCAACAGATTTGTACAATCGCAAAAATAGATCACTTGGCTTTTTCTTCCCATTAATTGGGTTTGATTTTTGGGATTTTTTTCACAATAATTTTTCAATTTTTATGGATTTTTGAATGAAAGATCAGTGATTTGAGTTTAGGTTTGGGTGATTGTGAATTCTTAATGAACATAGATATTCTGGTGGTTGTGTTGATGTGGTTCGTTTGCCGCAATAGGTTTCGATCTGCAAAAAATCTTGAAGGAGATGAACAGAGGGAGAGAAAGAGAGAAGAACAGAGGGAGATATGAACAGAAGAAGAAGAAGAAGAAGAAGAAGAAGAAGAAGAAGAAGAAGAAAAGAAAAAACAAAGAGAGGAGGGAAAGGGGAGAGAGATAGGTTGAAAAGTCAAAAGTCAGGCCACTCGAGCCACGCAAAAGTCAAGCTACGTAGCAGAATTGTATACAATATGTTTTATATATAAAATTACATAAAGTCAACTTTTGAGTTAATATAATGTCTGAGTTTTTTTTTTTGTTTTTTCAAAATTTTAACTATTGAGATCTATCAACTGCTTCAAAATTTTTTTTTTCCCCAATTCAAATATGTATTAATTTTTAAATTTTAAATTTAGATAAGATTTTTTACAATTTTATTCTTTATGCCACCACTTCTAGTATATATATACAAAGGCATTTGGTTCAAAAGTCCAAATACAAAATTTTATAGCTCAAAGATCCAGGCGCGAAATTAGTATGTCTATAAAGAAATACTTTTTTACAATAACCGAACTACCCTTATATATATCAATCATTTACACATATCAATAGAAAGAGAATCATTTCACGTGAAGAGAGACAAAGACAGACGTGCGAGAGAGTCATAAAACCCTAGATCGCTCAATCGCTTTTCCCCTCTCTCTATCTCTCTATATATATACGTATCGTTATTGTGGGGGTTGGATTGTCCTGAAGCTCCTTCGCCTTTTTCCTCTAAAACTCCAATGTAATCACATTCTTACCCTTTCTCATCACTACCGTAGGCTTCACCAACGCATTCGCCGGTGATTGTGAGAGAGGAAATGAAGGGACAGATTGGATTGTTGATGTTGAAAATTTGTTGTTTGTCGAACATATATAATTTTTGAAGAGATAAATTTCAATATATAGAATTTTGGATGATGATGGTGGGTTGGATTGTTGAAATTTTGTTGTTTGTTGAACAAATTTGTTCAAAAAATTGAACAGATAATTAAAAAATCATAGAATTTCAACAGATAATTTGAACATATAGAATTTTTGAAGAGATAAATTTCAACAGATAGCTTTTATTTGCACATATTATGTATGTATATATACCATGTATGTATGTATGTGCTTGAGAGTGTATATTTGCATATATATGATGCTGTATTGGTCAATTCACAATGTTAAATGATTTTTTTATTGGTAAATTCGAGATGGTCATGCAAAAGTATGGTTTCATCATTGTCTTGATTGATTCAAGGAAATTAAGCTAGCTTGAGTTATCTAATTTGATTGAAATTATGATCCTAGTTTTGTATTTGCATTTATTTTGACTATTTCTTGAGTTTGTTTTTCTGTATGGAAGCTATAATTCATTAGTTTCTTTATTTTAAAATATATATATATATTGCAGAAGTGTTGAAGTTTCAGTACATAGTATATTTCTGAAACTTGGGCTGTGAGTGTGAGGGTTTGAAGGAATACATGTGATTGTGGGCTTGAAAGGAATTGACTAAGAAAGATGTATCGGCCTGTGGCTACCTCTACTACTCAGGGTGGATTACCAACCGATTGGACAATCTTCACTGTATTTAAATAGATTAAATACTGTTGTGTACTAAACAACAAACAGAATATAAAAGAAATAAAGGAAATGAGAGAATTTGTTTGATTACAAAAATCAAATTCAAAATACAAAAAAAAAAAAAAAAAAAAAAACAGATTTTATTTTGTTACAAAAACAAAATTAAAATCTGATTTAAATAAATAAAACAGAATAATAAATTAAACAACTTACTTGATTAATTTCTTTAAATAATTATCTAATCAAGTCCAATGTTTGACACTGTGTCCTTAAGACAGATTCGTCCTCTCCACGGTGCTTTCAGAATTTGGACGTCCATCTCCCAGGATAAAATGATCTACTACAAACAATAGCAGCACTACAAATTGTTTGCCTAACGAACACACTAAGTGTTTATACTCTCTCTGACAAGAAAATAATGCAGCAAAATGAAGAGGATGTTTGCAGAATTATGAAGGACGAAAATTAGAGTTCTAAAATCCAAATGAGGGTTGTCCTATTTATAGATGTAATGGTGGCTGTAGGTTTTGAATTGAACAGGTATGAAACCTGTTAGTTTTGAATTCAAACAGATTTGAATCTGTTGGATTACAATTCAAACAGATAACAAAAATGGGAAGGGCCCTGTTTGGGTGTACAGTAAATCCGGACCAGTTTAATTCCGGTTTAAAAACGGGAAGGGTCCTGTTTGGATATACAGTAAAACCAAACCAGTTTAATTTTGAATTCTGGATTTTATTTTACCAAAAATAAAATTAAATTCAAATGTTTTTTACCCAAAAAGATTAATATTGGGTAGAACAAGCCCAACCCAACCACACACCACGCACCCGTGCCCTAGCCTGCTCAATGGCGGCGCGCGTGTGGTGATTTTTGGGTCCAATGGTCTAGCCCATTTTGCCTATAACCTCTCCCTCTAAAACACTTGGGTACCCCTTGGGGCACACCCCAAGTACCAAACCCATGCCTTATAAACCTATTCAAAACTTCCCACCAAATCAATGTGGGACAAGCCTTATTCAAACCTTTAAGGATTTTCCACCAAAACTCCATTTTCATGGAGCCTACTTTGGCTTCAATTTCCCATTCACTCGGTAATGGTTTTGAGCAACCAAATATACCACATGAATCACAACGCGGCATAGAACGCGTTACCACTTTGACCCGTGTAAATCGACGCACGGGGCCCACCTAAAAAATAGACCAAACTTAGAAAAAAATATTTGTTTTATCTAGAATTTTATAACCATTTCCAACAGGATTCTGTGGTGACATTCGACCAAGTTCCACATTGGAGTGATGTTGAATAAAAGCTACAAATAGAAACTTGTTTTATATGTTGTTTTTGTTTTCAAGAAAGTAAAATTGATTCCAAAATTTTAAAAGAGGAGTGATGGAGACCCCCTCCAATCACCACCCCCACCACCCCCATACACATGTGGCAGGTGGTGATTGGAGGATAAGGGAACGAAAAAAAGAAAAAAGAAAATCTAACCAATGAAAAAGAGAGGGGGTCAAAGGAGGTGGGAAAAAAAGGAGATCTTAGACATTTTTCATTTTAAAATTTCCTGAAAAATGATATTTTCATATATTTCCAAAATAAGTTTTCAATATCTCCTTCCTTCCTCACCATCACTAACGACCTCGGGCACTTCTAAGTAAAAAAAGGTATTTCAAAATGGGCTTATAAAATTACTAAATTAAAGTACTTCAAAAAAAATTTATAAGCCCAAGACGGAAAACTTTGTTTTGGAACTTAAAAACCTTAAAAATAGAAAAGAAAACACAAAATGATGCATACCCAGGCACCAATAGCGGGACCAATTGTTGGATAGATAAAAAAAATTTGCACAGATAAAATTTGGACAGTGAAAAAATTTATGTAGAAAAAAATTTAACAAATAGGCAAAAAAAAATGGAACAGATAGAAAATAATTTGAATAGATAGATGAAAAAATTGAATAGATAGAAAATAATTTGAACAGATAGTCAAAAGAGTCAACAAATACAAAAAGTCAACAGATAAATTAAGAGGTAAAATTAGAAAATGTTTTTCAAAACAAATAAAAGGACCTCTTACCAAATTATTTACAAATAGTGGACTTCTCATCAATAAAAAAAGATACACTAGATCTAATGCCCTAGACACCTTCTAAATTAGATTTATCACTAATTTTTTCTGTATATAATTAGGATATATTTCTGAATTTATACCCAAGTTTTAGATAAATATCTAAATATCTTAAGATTTAAATTTGAAAATATTCAACGGTTGAATACGGACATATTATTCCGCTACTCATACTGGATTTTATCATTATCTACTTTTTAGATCGTTATCATAGAATAAACAAATAATAATAGAGTATTCCTATTCAAGACCAAAAATTAACCCCAATGTTTAAGTCCACTGATATAGCAATCAATTAGGATATTAAAATTAACACTCTCTCATATATTTTCTAATCATCAACCAATCCCATCACTTATACATTGGGCTATTTTGGAAAGAGGATTAAAAGCCATCTTTCAGCTTTTAACTTATTTTAGATCATATCGTCTCTTGAATTTTTTTACACATTTTTTCAAAAAAAATAAAAAAAATTAACTTTTAATCATCTTTTCAAAACAACCCATTGCGTTTAGAAACTAGGTCTAAAAAGTGAGCTGGTATATCATTTTTCATAAGAATAATATAAGACAAAATTCGGGAAAAAAAAAAAAAAAATCCTTTCTAATAAAAAAAGAGTAAATTACAAATACATCATTGAAATTTGCATAAAATATAAATGGCATTATGTGATTCTAAAAATTACAAATATCTCCAAAATTAATAAATAAAATAAAATAAAATTCATGACTACTATCTACCTTATACAACAATAAAATTAATTAAATTATTAATTGAAATATATTTATGATATCTTTAAAAATTATTAATTAACTTGATAATATTTTAATAAAAAGGGTTATTTATTATGTGATTAAAAACTTAAAAAGACAGAATGTAATTTCTAGAACTACAAAAAATAATCTATATTTTAAACAAATCTCAAAAAATATATTTATAATTTATTCTAAAAAAAAGTATAACCTTTATACTTAAAAAGTCTGGATGCCACACGATGGGCCAACAACACCCTCCAGTACAGTCCACTTACGGGAGAGAAGCATCTCCCTTTATAATGTGTATTAAGGCCTCTTTTGGAAACATGTTAATTTAGTAACTTTTTGACTATTTCGCTAAAATATGAGTTAAAAAAAATTAGTATGTTTGAGATGACTTTTTGACTTTTTACGAAAAGATGTACAAAAAGTAGAGAGAAAAGAAAATCTTTGAATTTTTGGTATGAATTGTTAGTTTTTTGGCTTTTTTAGTAATTTTTTGACTTTTTAAAAAAACCGGCTAGTCCCCAAACGAGGCCTAATTCCTGTCCAAACAAGCTCAGAGGATGGAATTGATTCATTCTTAAAATCAGCCATTATAGCCTCACAATAATCTCCAGCTCACTCCTTGGAGTATCCAAACCCAGCTATATTCTAAACCCGCCTGCCAATGTAGATGGGGTAAGCAGTACCCAAGCCCCAGTAGATTCTCAACCCGCCCGTCAAGGTAGAACGGGTCAGCATTGGGTTGCTTGGGTTGAAATATGATATCAAGGTTTAAACCAAAAAATGATTAACTAACAATTACCTGGAAAATTTCACAATAATACACTTGGAAAAGTTGATCAAAAAATAGTTGTAATACATACATTATTCACATGGCGGTCCTAATAGGTAATTTTGTGTGCATTTAGGCTAGTAAATATACAACAATATACAAAAATATCAATATACCCTCATAATACCCATATACAATATATATATATTGTAGAGACCCATCACTGCAAAATTTACATACCTATCGATGGACTCTTTACCAGAACCGGTCCTTGTTGACACTCAAGTATCCAGCCAGGACTTTTCCCCCGGTGTTCCTCATTCCGTCTATGAGAAAACACCATGTTGAACCCAAAGCGCCGACGAAGAAGTCTGCTTCAGCAGCCATCAAGAAATTCATGAGGGGATAATTCGTGCTGGTTTCCCGGCCTAGGCTGGATTCGTAAGTAGCCATCAACATGTTCCCCACTTGGCGTGTCACATTTGTGTAGTAAAAATTCCAATGGGGGTATGATTTTGATTTGTCAATGACCTCCTGAACACAAATAATGCTATAATGTGAGTACTTGAATGCAAAAGCTTTGTATGGGTGTAATGTTGTCAGTTTCCTATTTTTATTTATAAAAACAAGAAATAAATGAATTGAAAACAAAAATAAAGAAATATATTTGGTGGTAAGTTACTGGAGTGGCTGGCGATGGAGGGTGGACAGATGTAGTGGTCGACAATGGAGGTAGCCAGAGGGTCATGGGCGATGATTGTCTAATTGCAGAAGCCCGCTAGTAGTTTTGTTGAGCTTGTCAGAGCTCGCCGAAGGTGGCTGGTGGTGGCCAGTGGCAACTGTAAGTGGAGGTCGGAGGGGGTGGGGAAAGGGAGGAGAGTGAAAACTTGTTTTGAAAACACCTTTTTTGTTTCAAAAAATTTTAGAATCAATTCCATTTTTGTAAAACAAGTAAAACACTTTTTCTTCATTTCCAAATTAAAAAAAAAAAATTGTAATCAATTTCATTATTAAAAAATATATATGTACCAAATAAGTTTCTGTTTCCGGTATTAAAAAAAATGAAAATGAAAACAGAAATAAGAAAACAGAAGGCTCTAAAGCATGAGAAAATTAGAAACCTGCATCTCAGTGGAAAGCCAGATGGTGTCAAGTTGGGGAAAGCGGGCTCGGATGCGGTGAGCAAGAAGCATGTAATCTTCAAATTCAACAACCTTCATTTCACAAGCCTTATCTCCCATTCTCACATGCATGCTTAGCAATGGCCTCGGCATCCACGGTTTGTGATTCGACCATACATATTCTTCCATTTCAGTTAGACCCTTGTCCCTTACAACATCCTGCAGAGAAAGAGCGACACAGAGAGAGAGAGTGACAAATCAAAATTGGATATTTAAACCCATCACAAATAAAAACATAACAAAAAACTTTTTTAACACACACACGAATGTTTGATGGCTAAACAAAAATATCGAGTATTATATTATTTTGTTTTCTTGAAAAAAAGGACATAAGAATCAAGATTGACAAACCTCGGGCCATCCTTCGACAGTAGTTGCAAGAACCAGTTTTGCAGCTTCCCGTCCAAACGCAGCGTGGCGTGCAGCATTTAGCAAGTTGCATGTATACTCTGTCTGAAATCTCATTAGGTACCGGACTGCCTGACAATGATCCACCAATGACATAATTATATCAGTAACGGAACAATGCACATCAACAATTTGCATACAACATACAACTTTATAATCTCAAACTGTGTTAACTTATATCCCAATCATTTCAGGACATTTATTGTCATCGTCACAATATCTAAGAGAGAAATATGTATTATATTGAATGATTTAACAATATATACAGGAGGAGAGAAACCTAAGTATGGTAATGAATATAATATGGTATGTATGAGAGACATAATATATAGTTACTATATTTAACACCTTCTGCAAACTTAAGTAGGCATACCAACTTGCGTTTGGAGAGAGAAACTAAAATATGAAATAAAACTAAAAATATAGATAGATCCGAGGAAAATAAATTGCAAAGTCCGAATGGAAGCACATGGCCGTTTGAGATAAATCAGAGGCAGGAGTTAATGCTGGAAGACAGTTTATGGTTGTGTCAGATCGCTATAGGAACAGGGCCAGAACTAATGCTAGGAGACAGTTTATGGTCATGCCAGACCGTTGTAGGAATAGGGCAAGAGCTAATAACGGGGGACAGTTTATGGTCGTGTCGGACTATAAAGCTTGGCCAGAGATGTGCTTGGAGCACAATTTTTGGTGAGGTCATGTCGAACTGTCTAGGAGTGGCGAAGGTGTGCCCGAAAGACAATTTTTGGTGAGGTCGTGCCGGACTATCCAAGAGCGGCGAAGGTGCACTCGAAAGACAGTTTTTTGTGAGGTCGTGTCGAATTGTTATAGAAGAAGCCAGGAGCAAAAAAATCTCAATCGGATGACAATTTTTAGGGTCATGTCAGACCGTTGAAGAAGAACTAAATGTTGAACCCGCAAACGTGGCACACACATAACATGACGTGGTGTTGAACAGTGATGGCAACAAATGAACCATGTGCACCAGAGGGCGGCGACTTGGAAAGGAACAAGAAATGCGCCAAGGGGGGTGCTTAAGGAGTGCGCCAAGGGGCGACTTAGGTAGTGTGCCAAGGGGGTGACTTAGGTGATGCGTCAAGAAGGTGAGTTAGGTAGTGTGCCAGGGGGCGACTTGGGTGGTTTGCATGGTGTATAACCATGCTCACCATGATATAGACATAATACCCCTCTCAAATGCAAATAGGTTTGAAGATAGAACCCTATTTGAGGTTGAAACAGAGAGAAAGACAAAGTGGAACAGAAAGGAGAGATGATATTCTCAAAAAATATATATATATTGTAGAAAGGAAATTTTTTTTATTTATTTTAAGGAAGAGTGGCTGAAGATTAAGGACAACCTATGTGATCAAATTAAATAAATAAATAAAATGATTGTTGTTGTTTTTATTTTATTTGTTAGCAGATTGGAAATGGATTGATGGAAAACAAAAATTTTAAATAAATAATGAAAAGTGTGAAAGTCCATGTGGGTGTGATGATAAAAATTAAATAAAAATAATTAAAAGTGGGAAAAAGTGGATTTCTACCTATTGGTTTGTGGTTTGAAGGAAAAACAAAGATGGGTTCGTGTTTATGAGAGAGAGATGCAAAGTTATGAGAGAAGAAGAGGTAAGACCCGCGGGAGAGAAAGATTCTTGCAGAATGATTGACATAAAGCAAAGGAGGAAAATGATTATGCTTTTGAATTATTTTGAATGGGGAATCTTTGTCCTCACACACGGGCCACTTTTGCTATTTTAGAAAATATTTGACGGCAGAAACGAATATGCTTTTGCAGTGGGATAGCTATTGTGGTGACGTCGTTTTTTGGTACCTTATTTCGTCCCTCCTTTTTTGTTGATTGTATTGTTATACAATATTGTACTCCTTAGAAGAGTATTCCGAGAATTACGTACAGTTCACTCAAATGTATGTAGATCATTTTTTGACGTGGCAAATAGGACTTTGGGAAGAGAGCCGTCGGTCAGCTTCAGCTAAGTTTGTTCCAGTGTACAAGAAGCAGATGGAAAAAATATCAAACCTAAGGTGTCTGAACAAAAAGAATTAGTAGAAGTAAGAGAATCTACAGAATTTGTAGAATAAAAGATTTGGAGTATTTTATCAAAAATGGAAGGACTAGTAAGCAGCCAGTATCGGACTCCCTTTGCATACCGAAGGTCAAGAACACCGGCGGCCAGTGGATATAAGCGTAGTTACCATGGTCGTGCAACTTTTAACCGCAACACCGCAGATCTGGCTAGCGAGACGAAAAGTAATGAACCGTTGGCGCACAAGCAAAGAGAGCAGCGGTGCTGCGGTTCAAGTGAAAAAAAAAATTTGACGCCCACAAACTTTGGGAAGGAAAAACAGAGAGGTTAGGGAATGGACTAAGTTCCGGCAGGTGGCCGGGGCAAAACTACAGTCCGCCAGTAGAGCAAAATTACTAAGTACTTAACCTGACCCTAATACCATGTTACAATATCTAAGAGAGAGAAAGAGAGAGAGAATTTTGTATTATATTGAATGATTTAACAATGTAAACAATATTCCTTTATATAGGAGAAGAGAAACCTAAGTATGGTAATCTTTAAGTATGATAATGAATATAATATGATATATTGATGGATAGAATATATAGTTACTATATTTAACAATCGCTAAGAAAAGAAAATTATAATTTTTAAAAAATAATAGTGCATGAATAGTACTATTCGAGTTAAAAAAATCTTTCATTCCAAATGAAACTTTTCAATGTACCTGAGCTCGCCACCATCTTCTATCCATTTTGTGATGATAAGCGAGCAGAGTCCCATTTATATCTGTTGTGGGCTGTAAATAACTCCAAGGAATACCCCAAACCCTGTTTGCACAACATTACACGGGGAGACATAAAGAAATCATGATTATGCTCGTTCTCTTTGTGCATAAATTTATTAAAGAAGATTTTAAATTGTGCAAAGAGCTTGCCTAGGAGTCCGTCCCGCCCATATTTCTTTTGATTTATAGTTATCTCTTCCTGTTATGATTCCCCTTTCCCATGCTTCTTTTTCCCCCATTAACTGAAATGCGCGGTGTCGGCATTCTTGGGATGTTTCTGGAAAGAAGTAACACAACCAACTCGAGCGTGATGGCCCTATAGCATCATGGGATATAAAAAAATTATTAGTAATTGCTAAAAATGTTCATCAATCACACTATCACTGAATATCACCTTACCTCCTCAACTTTAAAACCATACACTTAGACCCCTTAACTGTCAAAATTGAGCGATCTAAATGTACGGTTTTGAAGTTGAGGGGGGTAAAGTATAATTAACCCTATAAATTACACAATTGTTGTTCAAACAATAAAATCACAGTTAAAAAAAGATATACTCCCTCCATCCCAAAATAATGGTATCTTTTGGGGAATCCAACTTTTTTTGGTAGTACAATTATTGCACTTTAAAAAAATTGATTTTCTCAAATTACCCTTTGATAGTACATTTTTTGGGAAATATCAATGTCATAATTATACTTTTTATGTTATTAAAGAAGGGCAGGAAATTTATATTATTTTTGTACTTGATTTTTGAAAAGGGACTAATATTTTGAGACAATGAAAAATGGAATAAGGGACTAATATTTTGGGATGGAGGGAGTATATAAAGGGATTTGCATAGAGCTAGTATGGTTGACGGTTGCCAGTAATACCTCTACACCCATCATGGTCAGCCCGATTATAGTAATTTGTAACAAGGACCCTTTTCTCATTGATTGCAATAGCAAGAAGCCCACACATGCCAGCAATCTGGGCTCCGATACCAAATCCTGGCAGTCTCTCCCAATCAGCTACAAGAAACCTCACATTAGGATCACTGCAATTCACAGGATGCTGGTGGACCCATATGTCTCGCTGCACTTTCCTAGTATAGGGATAATTTTCTTCA
This sequence comes from Camellia granthamiana, assembly GCA_036172215.1. Taxonomy (NCBI): domain Eukaryota; kingdom Viridiplantae; phylum Streptophyta; class Magnoliopsida; order Ericales; family Theaceae; genus Camellia; species Camellia granthamiana. The sequence continues at coordinate 61,048,781 of CM069911.1, read as the reverse complement.
TCCGATCCTGTTATCTGCCAAAAAAAAAAAAAAAAAGAACTATGAAGATTAGGAATTTTGGGGGGGAATGTGAAAAAAGAAAACCAAAGATTTGCTGTCAAAACAATGACATTTCAAATATAAGAGATTCGGCCCGCTGTTGTTGCATTTCAAGTTGGAGCCTTTACATTTCATGTAAAGCAAAAGTAAATCATTTCATCATCTTTAGTTCCTTTTGCTTTTGACTTTACTGAATTGACAGTTAAAACAATTATCTCCAAATATTGACGAATTTTATGTTTTGAACTTAAATGAACTAAATGAGAAAAACATACATATATGTGGATGCATTTGCATATATATATATATAACCAATGAAGCTAAAATTACATTTCCAATCATCTCGAAACTAATAATATCAGGAAACATACCCAAGGCGGATAAGCACCTTCGGATATAGCTTGACGCCTATAAAACTTGAGCTGCGCATCATTTGAGAACGGGTAAGTATCTAAGAATCCCTTCCATGTTGTCCAAGGAGGGAAGCTCTCGTTCTCAACATGTTTATCGAGACGTTCATTTAATTGTGCACTCAATTTGCAGTTCTCCAAGTGAGGGGCTTTTGGCACATTCAATCTGCTCGGTCCAACACCTTGCAACAACTCACCTTCACTGTTTGTTGGATTATTTAATAAAGCAGTCCAAGCTGAGTACAAGGAGGACACTCTCTCGTCAATTTCATGGTCGAAGCTTCCATGTGAATACATCACTCTCTCTGTTTCTTTCAGTTTAAGATTGCAATCTCCATTTGTAACCATATCTGCAATACAATCTCCATTTGTGATCATTAGCAAATACTTGCCATCAAAACTATATTTCACTAATGAAAGAAACATTTGTGAAATTAATGGATGAGTCATTAAACTAGACCATGATGGATCAAATTTTGCAACAAGTTTGATACATAATGAAAGAAACAAATTATGAATTAGAAATTATTCCAACTTTAATAGGCTTCAAATGCATCATTTTTTTATGATGCATTTTTAATAGTCAAAATTTATTTAAACACCCCAAATTTCAGCCATATATAATTTTTAATCTGTTCGTACAATCATAAGAATTGAAAATTTTTAACTCTCAAATGATTATTCTAGTTTCTAATTTTTTCTTTTATTTTACTTTTTTTTTCTTTGCTTTTTATAGCAGATAGTCATTAAACTAGACCATGATCTAGCAACTTTGTGTAAAGTATAAACATAAGGAAATAATGAAATTTTGTGTTAGAAGTAATTCCCACTTTAGACTACTTTAAGTACACTCTTTGAGGATTCTCAATTACATATGTTGAGTGTTGACTCATGAATTTGCACTGAAGTTTGACTGGGCCTCAAAAAAAAAATCTAAATTACATTTCTCGCGGCTGTGGCCAAATTTTTGCAAACAGCATTTGTTTAATCTTCAATATACTATTATCTGAAATTTATATATTTCAATGAATTCAGGATTTTTTTATTTTATTTTATTTTATTTTTTCTAATCATCATTTGTCACAGTGCCCACACTTTGTTTTCCAAAGCTAATAATCAAATTTTCACAGCAATTTGGCCTTAAAATTGATTAATAATAGTTTTTTGTTGTGGAAAAAAAAACCTCTGTTCTATTGAGTAACCAGGAACAAGAAGCATCTGACAAAGGCACAAAAACAGAGATAAATTTCTCAGTTTTACGGATAACCCCCAAAAAATAAAGCATTTAGTGAAAATTGAACATGAGATGAGGCAATTCAACTCACAACAAAGTGCATATTAAACTCTTCAACAATAACAATACTAAATTACCCAGAAAAGTAAACTCATGGACAACATTAACCACATCACACTAACTTTATTTGGGATAAAAAATTATGTGTAGATAGCATTTTCCTAATATCATAGCCAAAAGATTACCAATATGGATCACAGTAAATGGACTGCAATGAAAACATGAGAAGCAGAACATTGAATAACAAAAATAGAAAAAAATAAAATAAAATGGAACTTACTAGTAATGGTATCTGAACTTGAATTCCAAGAAGTAATTCCAGAAGAAAATGAAATCCCACCAAACTGAGAGGTATCAAATGAAGTGAAAGCAGCCAGAAAGAGTGTTGTGAGACAAACCCCACTGAGAAAACCAACCACACAAATCTGACATGGAAATGAACTTCCCATTTGCAGAGCTTTCTGTGAAATTACTCTTTCAAGACCCTTGTCATTTGATTCCTCCATTTCTTTCCCCCAAATGCCCCTTTTTCAAGCTTTGCTGCTATTAAATATTGTTGTTTTCCTCCCAACCAACCAACCAACTCCTAACTACAAATCACATGAAATTGTGTTGAATTTTCCCTCTTTTTCTGACAATCTAATTGAGACCCATTTGAGATAGATTGAAAACAAGCAAAACCCATTTGAGGAAGATTAGTCTCCAAGTGGTTCAAGAAAGAATAGAATCAAAGTTTGGTGATCCTCTTGTACTTTCCTGCCAACTGCAACAAATAATGAAAAACCCATTAAAAATTCATGCCATAATATTGATGCAAAGCAATCATCAAGGACTAATTATTATGGGTAGGAAGGAAAAAAAATATATATATATATATATGTATAATACCAATTTGGCAAATAGAGTTTGATCAATCAAAGACCCATATATTTAAAGGATCACACAAGCCCTACCAATTTTGAGAGTAGAGTACATGAAGTATGAAGAGAAAAATAGAAAAAAATTTAAAATGAAATTAAAAAAATCGCCCTTTAAGAAACCTTGCAGTTGGATTGAGAGAGAACACAGAGGAGCAAAGAGATGAGTGAGGGGTATCATCCAAGAAGGGAAAGCATGCAGAGAGACACTTGTACTATTATTATCCTCATTGAAAAGTACAACTCAATTGAGAGAAGAAAGGCACCAAAATATAATGAAAAATACAACTCAATTGAGAGAAGAAAGGCACCAAAATATAATGAAAAATGAAAAATAAAAAATAGGCAAAAAGGAAGATATATACATTTCATACAAAAAAGAAAGAAAGAAAGGGCATTTTGAGTAAAAACAAAAGAATAAAGGAAAATTGTCAGCTCAGAGAGAAAGAAAATGCATTGGGAAACTAACCCTGTAAGTGCAAGTATAACCCACAATTTTTTTTTTTCTTTTAATTTTTTGTTTGTTTTAACGGTTGTGCTAGAAACCCCCAGTGGGGTGACCTCCAGTGAGGACCCCCAGTGACGTGTCTCACTGGGGTTGGCTGAAAACTCAAGAAAGAAAAAAAAAAAAAAAAATTGTTTTTTATCCAATCAGGAGAGACCCCCAGTGACCCCCACTGGGGGTCTAAGTCATTTTTCTTGTTTTAATGGCTTTCAAGAAACTCAAAGAAACATTCATACATTCAAAGGTGTTTGGGGATTGGAGAACAAATGTGTGGGGGAGTCTCTCAGGTCACTACACCAGACCTCCACTGTCTAGATAAAGATGATATACATACAACATGCACAACAGTTTAAAAAATGAGGATTAGGTGGCGTTTAAAAAATGAGGATTAGCTAATAGCTAGTGTAGGTGGCATACGAGAAGTTATTTTGTGAGGTCTAAGTCATTTCTAAATTACTCTTTGACTTGACCAATGGAGTTGCTTTGAGCTAAGGGCCTAAACCTAAGGCTTTTAAGCCTATGTAAAATGAAGGCATAACTTGTTATTAAAGCACTGTGATGGTAATATTTTTGTAATTAAATATAATTTAATGAATTCTTTTTTATTAAAATGATAAATTTCAAAATAATCATATCAGTTTATTTACAATTTTATTATTATTTGCATATCATTATTTTATAACAAATCATGATTGGTATTAAGCGAAATCCAAAAACAATGAGTGAAGAAATTACAATTTTTATAATTGACAAATGTTAACGAGTGAAGAAATTATTTAATATTAAAATTTGGGTAGAATGTGTTTTAAAATAATGGAATTTTTTTATGAAAATTAAAAACCAGCAAAAAAAAATGTTTTAAGAGTAGTAAAAGTATGTTATAACTTATTTGGTGTAATTTATTGAATTATTTATAATTTTTTATTTGTTAGTATTAGAATATTTGTTACAGCTTTTATTTATTATGTATGAGATATAAATAATTTAAATAAATTTTAAAAAATAATTATTGAAAAGAAAAAAAAAATATTTTAACTTTTATTTATTTATTTTTCAAACTAGCAACTTGCAATTTATAAAATACTGAACTAATTTTGGGAAGTGGGTTATAATCCACTTCCCAGATTATAATCCACTTCCTCTCTCACAAAAGCTTGTTAAGCAGCTTTTCACTAAAAAACTGATTATAACCATCTTTCCAAAATAGGCCTAAAACAAGTTTGTTTACACTTCAATATTTTATATATATATATATCTTAAATAAAAACACTTATTTTTAGTAGGTCCTTAAATAATTTTGAGTGGAACATATTGTACTTAAAAAGTAGGCCCACTCCATTAAAGTGAGTCATGTCCTCATCATCCCCAGCTGTTACTTCTAAAATATATGTTGATTTTTAGCTTGATTTGTTTTACTTTATTAAAAAAATACATCTACAAAAATAATAATCATTGAAAAAAAACCCAAACCAGTTGAGTCGTGACTCGCGGTGTTTTGTTGGGGGAAACAGTATATGCGATTTGTGTGGTTGATCATTATAAATACAGTAGTAAAATTTAGAATAAATTATATTGATATTTTTGAAAAAAAATTTAATACAGATTTTTTTTTTAATATTTAAAAAATTATATTATTTTTTATTAAGTTTGTAATTTCTTTATAAATTATCTCTTGAGTTACTGATGTCATGTTTTAAAATTTTTTAAATGATTATCCTGTCATTTTTCTATCATTTTTTTTTTCTATCATCATGACTATGGGTTGTTTTGAGAAGATAGTTAAAAGCTGATTTTTTGACTTTTTTTTAAAAAACGTATAAAAATATGAGAGACAATGTGACTCAAAATAAGTTAAAAATTGGAAGATGATTTGTTACCATCTTTCTAAAGAATAATGTTTGGGACCCCCTTTTGGGGGTCACCCCCTCACCCCCCCTTTGCCACGTGACGGGGGGTGATTGGAGGAGCAGGAAAAAAAAGAAAAAGAAAGAGAAAAAATAACCAATGAGAGAGAGAGGGGGTCAAAGGGGGTGGGGGGAAAAGGGGGGATGAATCATTGTTGCTTTCTAAAATAGCCCTACATTCTATAACATTTCATCATTAAATTCTACCTGAATATATTCTTATTGAGTGATAATATACAAACATAAATTTTATAAAAAAATTTCAAACACAATGATATAATTTAATTGTAATATTTCATTTTAAAACAAAACACTCATAAACATTATTTATATTTACAATAATATCACCATGACAACATTTTTATGATATTTTTTTTGTATAAATTTTTAAATATGAACATAATTTCTCATTTTTATTTCCACGAGTATATCTAGATTAGATCAATTTAATTTAAATATATTTAAAAAGTATAAGATTTGTACAAGAAAATTTGAAAAAATCCATTGAGTACAACAAAATAAGATAATGTATTAAATTTTATATTTTTTTGTATTTGGTGAATTTAAAAAAATCACAAAATATTATACTTCTTACGTATATTTATATTAGGTGTATCTAAAAAATAAAAAAAATTACTTAAATTATTAAAAAAATAGTAAAAATAAAAAACACACAAAAAATTTATAAAAAAAAAAACAATTTTTTTTGTGAGTTAAATCAAAGAAGATGATTGTTATTAATGACATGAACAAAATATCTATATTATTTTATATGTATAAAGGCAAAGAGACAAATATGTCATTTTAATCTGATATGGGGATAAGTGTAATTTTTCAAATGTGAAAGGGGAATCTATATTAAATAGAAATCTAAGGAGGTGTTAGTATAATTTATCCTAAAATTTAATATTATAAGAGTTATAATTAAAAAAAATTAAATTATAGTTAGATCATAATTAAAATAACTATCAGTTGACTCGTGCAATGCACGTGCTATTTTTTTTTCAAAATATATTTGATGGTATAATGTATATTATAAGAGAATAATTTTAATTTTAAAATTAAAACATGATTTTAATTATTTATTTTGATAATATTGGTGTTATTGTTCTACAAAATTATTACTTAAATACTTATATATATATATATTAATTTTAGTTAAATTATTTGTGTATTTTGATAATTTTAGTTTTATCGTATTATAAAAATGTAATTATTATATAATAATTTTGTATGATATATATTAAATTATAAAATAGTAAAATAAATACTCATTTGATATTAAAAATAATAGTTAAATTAGAAAAAAAAAATTAGTAATATAAATTTAAAAGTAATTCTAACTATTTTATTTTATTTTATATTTATTTGGAAAAGAAAAATATGTAGAAATAGAAATTATATAAATTTATTAAAAAAATAAATATAAATATATTGTTATTGAATTATCATATAATGATTTTATATAATATATATATAGATATTAAATTATAAGATTGTAAAATAAACATTTTTAATCAAATTAAAATATTAACTATATAAAAGAAATTCAACGACGACTAACTAAGAAAGAGTCACATAACATCTAAACCAAAAAAATAAATAAATAAATAATGAAAACGTCCAAACGATAGATACATCATAATGTGTGAAGTAATTAATCATCTGTAATATGATATTAATACATAAAGGGCATGTTTGATTGGGTGGATTAGAGCATGGGATTGAGATTATTAATCCGTGGGCCCAATTATCCTATGTTTGTTTTAACATTTTGATTTAGGATTATTAATCCAACAAATTTATAGGATTATTAGTAATGGGGTAGGGGTGGGATTATTAATCCAATGGATATTAATCCAATTGGATAGTGAATACCACACTAATTTAATAGGATTGTTAATACTTCACTATTAATCTTTTGAATCAAACATGACCAAAAGAACTTATTGTTCAACAATTGAAAATGTAACTCAAGCAGTAAATACAAATTTTAAAGGTTTCTCGAGAGTATCATTGTTGTGCAAATTTTTTTATCATGTAAGTTGTGATTATATAAAATAATGTAGAAAATGAAGTATAATTTTATATATAGAATCACTACAAAATTTAAACGACAAATCCATAATATATAATAATATAGAATTGATATTGTGCATAGAATAATGCACTGAAAAATAAGAAGAAGAAAAAAAAGGCAATTTAGCATTAAAAAAATCCTAATACCCTAGAAAGAATTAAGAAGAAAAACATAAAATCCAAAATTGGTATTGGATTTGTGGATTATCTCAATTTATGATGAAAAATATATGGAAATGAAATATTTGTCAAATAGAATCTATATAAAATAGGTAAAGTTAGTATAATTTAGATTAAGTTTGGATTTGTATAGAACTCTATACGTAATTAACAAAATATATGTTGACGGGACTTTCTTAGAAAAAAATAAGTTCTTATAATGTGCCACTAAGTATGGGAAAAACATTACTTTTAATAATATATATATATATGATGTCATAACTAGTATTACAATGGCATTGTTTGGAAAGTTAGTTACTTTAGTTAGTTATTTGGCTTTTGTGATTATTTTAGCCTACCTAAAAAAGTTGTGTTTGGAAAGTTAATTGTCTTTTTTTTTTTGGTTGATTTGATGATTGTGAGAAAAAAATAAAATAATTATGAGTTAGATATGACATTTATCTTATTAACTATTTTAGTCTATTTTTTATTTTAATTGACTATTTTAACCCAACTCTCTTTCCAAATAAGGCTAATGTGTCATAACTAACAACACAATATATTATAACCAAAAACATGAAGATCGTAACTAAAGATTCATATGATATTCACCCTAGAGGGACGTGTACCATAGAATTCTCATTTTGTTGACATGAATTATCATTAAATTCAGCGTTTTTTATTGATTGAATTTTTTTATTTGTTATAATTTTTTTAACTTTTCAAAAAAAGATGCGTACAAAATAGATAAGAGTAAACTTTTTTAGAGTTAATTTTTGGCTAAAATTGGGATTTTCCAAAATAGGTGGTTCTTGAAAAAAAGAGAAGGTCAATTACAAATGCTCCTTAAAATTTACTTAAGGTATGAATTATTTCATATGATTTTGGAAGTTGTATATACCCCTTGTTAAAACTTTTATTTACTAGAATGAACATAAAAAACGCAATTTCTATTGCTTTTCTATTTAACAATAAAATACCATTAATTGTTAATTAAAATATATTCATAATATTATTTAAAAATTTTAATTGACTTAATAAGTAATTAATAAAAAAGTGATTTGTTATGTAATTAAAAAATTACAGAGGTCGAATTTAATTTTTACAATTATATCAAATAATTCATATTTTAAATAAATCTCAAATTATATATACAAAAATGATTTTTCCCCCGATTTTTGCCTTCCCCCCCCCCCCCCGAATAGCCCAAAACAGATAAAAGAGAGAAAGAGAAGAGAGAAAGAGAAGAGGGAATGGAGAGAGAGAGGGCCCCTCCTCCGCCTTCGCCGCCGCCGATCGATCGCAGATCGACCGGCCGATCATCGTAACAGCTCGTCGCAGCCCCGCCTCTGCCTCTGCCTCCAACCATCGTCGCCTCCGGCTCTGCCTCCGCCTCCGATCTCTCTGTCTCTCTCTTTCTCTGCTACTCCTTCTTCTTCTTTTCTTCTTCTTCCTTCTTCTTTTCTGATTGAAAAAAAAAAAAAAAAAAAAAATCAAAACGACGAAACGACGTCGTTTTTGAATTCGGTGGGATTCGGGGACCTGTCTTTTGAGTTACGTAGCACAGCTCTTATATATATTTCTAATTTAGCTTAAAAAATTATGATCATAATTAGGGATGACAATAGGGGTTAATGGGGTGGATATTAATTCCCCATCCCCATTCCCCTAAAATAAATTTTCCCCATTCCCCATTCCCCATGGGTACCACCCTCCCCATTTCCTAATGGGTTTGGATTTTCCCCAATCCACTTTAATCCCCATTTTTATTTTATTTTTATTTTTTATATTTAATGTTAACAACCACTTTTTTTTTTTTTTTTAAAGGTTCACAACAAAAGCTAAATATACCATCAATCTTTTTTCTTTCTTTTTTAATATATTTAATGTTAACAACTTTTTTTTTTTTTATTTTATTATTTTTTTTATTTTTTTTTTAAGGTTCACAACAAAAGCTAAATATAACTTCAATCTTTTTTCTTTCTTTTTTAATATATTTAATGTTAACAACTTCTTATTCTTCTTCTTCTTCTTCTTCTTCTTCTTCTTCTTTTTTTTTTTTTTTTTTAAAGGTTTTAGCTAAATATACCTTCAATCTTTTTTCTTTCTTTTTTAATATATTTAATGTTAACAACTTTTTTTTTTTTTTTTTTAAGGTTCACAACAAAACTAAATATACGTTCAATCTTATTTTATTTTATTTTATTTGGTTGAACAACAAAATCAAATACACATTAATTAATTAATTAAAAAGTTTGATTTATAATAATCAAATATATAATTTTGAGACAATCAAATAAGTTTTAGTAATTAAAAAAAATGTGGAAGAACGTGAAAGATTAAAAAAAAAATTACAACCATCTCTCTCTCTCACTCTCACTCTCTCCCCTACATATTATAAGAACCTGTTTACAATGTTATAAGAGCTTGTTTGAAGAAATAAAATGTGAAAGAACTTGTTTGAAGAAAGTGTTATAAGACCCATATTAAATTGTATCAGGGCATAAACAAGGAATTGTTTGTTGATCTCTTAGCCACGGACATTTTAGACATTAAACTATCTTTCTCTTAGCAAATTTGAACCATTAATTTTAATTTATCCAAAATCTAATTATACCTTTTAACAAATCTGAACAACTCATTTTAAGATATCTATGCCTTACCACACCCAATCCATTCTCCATCTTCTTCCTTTAGTCCCCCACGAATTTTGTTGTTTGTTACTTTTGAAAAACAAAAAATGTTTTTTCAATTAAATGTTTACTAATTTCACAACACCATCACCACTATTCTCACCTTCACTATCACACTACCATCACCATAGCTACTACCATTATCACTGCCGCCATCACCCCACCACTATGTCACAATCTCTACTTTTACCTTCGTTCCATCACCACCACCACCAAATATAAACAAATATATTTTTAATTTTTTTTATAAAAGATATTTTTCATTAAAAAATATTTCTATCTAAATAAATGAAGCATAACATTGGCAAACAAGCTGATTTCAGTTAAATCTGTTCATAACTAAGAAAAATTCTTTTATTTAAAAAAAAAAATTATTTAGTAAGACTTTGTATCCCCTTTTTATTTTTCCAACAAATAAATCTTTGTACCTATCCTTTCTAACCAATCACGACTCATGCTTGTTTCGATTCTTTACAATTTCCTTATTTTCAAATACATTCATATATATATATATGTGTGTGTGTGTGTTGTATAAATTGTGTGATAACATAAAACAAATAGATTTATACTCGTTAATTGAAATTTCAGAACAAGCAAACCATTCTGAAAATTACAATACATAACAAAATAAAATAACATAGAAAAGCAAACCGAAACCTACACTAGACAGTATCCTTAATATTTTTAAATAAATTTAAAAAATTATAGATATGCATAAAATTTGATAAGAATAATGTGACAATGTTAATTAATGTGTATTTGATTTTATTGTTGAGCCAAATAAAAAAAAATAAGATTGAATGTATATTTAGTTTTGATTTGTGAATCTTAAAAAAAAAAAAATGGTTGTGAACCTTAAAAAATAAAAAAACTAAAACAAAAGAAAAAAGATTGAATGTATATTTAGCTTTGGTTGTAAATCTTAAAAATTAAAAATGGTTGTGAGCCTTAAAAATAAAAATAATAATAAAAAAAAAAATTGGAGGTATATTTAGCTTTGGTTGTGGATCTTAAAAAAAAAAATGTTGGTTGTGAACCTGAAAAAATAAATAAATAAATAAAAGAAAAAAGATTGAATGTATATTTAGTTTTGGTTGTGAATCTTAAAAAAAAAATAAAAAATAAAAAAATAAAAAATAAAAAAAAATAAAAATAAAAATAAAAACATATGGGGAAATTAGTGGGTACCCATCCCCAACCCATCCCCTATGGATATTTAAAGAATATCACTTACCCTACCCAATAGATAAGAAAAAAAGAGAAAAACCCATGTATTTGAGTTGGGTGTTCGTGGATACCCTGTGGATATTATGATTCATAATATCATTTGACACGTAGCTTTCAAATACAGCTAGTAGTACGAGAACTTACTTCATGTGGGTGTGAATAGTGTACATGAATTTTGATAGCGGTACGAGAACTTACTTCATGTGGGTGTGAGTAGTGTACATGAATTTTGATAGCGGATGACGTGCAATAAATCATTGTACTCTCTTTAAATTTAAAAAAAAAACAGTCATGCTGTAGAGCTCTAATTAGAGCTGCTACAGTGTAACTCTAATGAGCTGTCCACCCATTAAAAAAAAAAAAAACAATGAAGTAAAAGACAAAAAATGGAGAAGAAAAAGACAAATTAATGCTCTATTAGAGGTCTATTTTTAGAGATCTAAATCATTTTTGAAAAAAAAATTGTATGCTCAGAGACTATTACGTGATATTGGACCTTCTATTTATTATAAATGCATATATTTTTCACTGTCTTCCAAAATGTACTGAACACAAGTATTAAATTCAATCATAATATAAAAAAAATTTAAAACAATATGCCACATAGCACCTATTTTACTAATGTCTAAAAATTTCTCATTTAAATGGTTGATAAACAGCGAAGCTTTAGCTTTATTGGAGAGGTTATTTACTACTCTGTCACCTAGAATTTTAAATAGGTTGTGATTGATAAAAAAAAAAATGATATTTATAATTGGGTTAATTACACTTTTACTCCTTAAACTATCACAATGTTATTTATGTAGTCCCTAAACTATTAAATTTGTCTTCTTGGTCCCTAAACTTTCAAAAATTCATGCTACTTAGTCCCCAATGGTAGATGACGTTAATTATTTAATAGAAAATGTACAAGGATGGTAAAAGGGCTAAATTAGACATTTTACATATATCTCTATTAAAAAAAAGAAAGAAAATCAATAGGAGGGAAACGTTCCGGCCAGTTTCTATATATGCTCTCAAATCCAAATCAAACCATTTTACAATTTTTTTTTTTAATGGACATGTATGTAAAATGTCTAATTTAACCCTTTTACCATTCTTGTAGCTCATGTGCAGTGCACATGATCCCATTTTCTGTTAAATAATTAACGTCATCTACCATTAGAGATTAAGTAGCATGAGTTTTTGAAAGTTTGGGGACCAAGAAGACAAATTTAATATTTTAGGAACTACATAAACAAAATTGTAATAGTTTAGAAGGTGAAAGTATAATTAACCCTTTATAATTTTATGTTGAGAAATGAAAAATAATAAAAGGACTTAACAAGTCGCGATTGCTTAGTGGTGAGAACATATAATGTCCCTAAAATACCTAATAGTTATTTAGATTTATTGATGGTACGCAAAAGATAGAGAAATTATTAGAAGATTAGATTCTCTCCTTTAAGAAAATAAAAACATTTTCAGGGTAAATAAATGGCAACTAACAGAAATGTGGTGGTCAGAAAAAATAATTATAAAAAAATAAAAAATATTAATAATTATAATTATAATTATAATTTTTTTTATTAATGTATAATAATTTTTAAAAATACTGTCTAAATGATAATTTCTTCTAAATAAATCACAAAATATTAATTTACAAGTACACAATTTTTGAACTCATGTGATAATTTGTATTTGATTGGAGGGCGCATGTGACGTGGAGTTAACACGAGTCTTGTTTTTTCAAAATATAAAAAATAAAATAAAAAGTCTTTGCTTAAAAAATTAACATATTTTAATAATGTTGATTAAAAAAATTAACTTTTAAGTATGCGCACTACAAGAAATGTCACTTTTAGCTACCAAATTATTGGTCGGCAAAAGGCATAATTTTAGTCGCTAAAACCATTTAGCGACCAAAATTTTTCGTCGCTAAGGTCGTCGCGGAAACCCTGTCGGCGATAGTATTGGCTACTAAAATTTGTTTGGTCGCCGAAAGTGTACACATTTGGCTACTAATGTTAGTTTGGTCGGGGAAGGTATCAGTTTTAGCTACTAAAAAATTGGTAGCCAAAAGTACACATTTGGCTACTAATCTTAATTTAGTCGGCAAAAGGTATGTTTTGGCCACTAAAGTATTAGTAGCCAATAATTTATTTCTCTCATTCTCAAATTTTTTAGCTACTAAAAAATTGGTAGCCGAAAGTACACATTTGGCTACTAATCTTAATTTAGTCGGCAAAAGGTATGTTTTGGCCACTAAAGTATTAGTAGCCAATAATTTATTTCTCTCATTCTCAAATTTTTTAGCTACTAAAAAATTGGTAGCCGAAAGTACACATTTGGCTACTAATCTTAATTTAGTCGGCAAAAGGTATGTTTTGGCCACTAAAGTATTAGTAGCCAATAGTTTATTTCTCTCATTCTCAAATTTTTTTGCTACTAAAAAATTGGTAGCCGAAAGTACACATTTGGCTACTAATCTTAATTTAGTCGGCAAAAGGTGTGTTTTGGCCACTAAAGTATTAGTAGCCAATAGTTTATTTCTCTCATTCTCAAATTTTTTTGCTACTAAATTATTAGTAGCCAAAACTCTTGATTACCTATTTGGCTACCAAAACATTTGGTGGCCAAATAATTTTCTATTTTTTTCTTAAAAAAAAAAAATTTGTAAACAACCTGTATTCATTTATATTACAACCTGTACCCTGTATAAACAATATAATCCATCAACACTAAAATATATTATCAACCATTAAATCATTCAACAATGTGCACACATTTCAGTTCCAAGCATCCAAAAACGTCCAATTCTATATATAATACAAATTCCATACACTCCAAGTCTAATCCAACGTCAGATTTTTTGAAATGATTTTTTTGGATTGTTGTTGACATTGTGTTCAGATCATGTTTGAAAGTAGGGGGATTTCAACAGTGACACCAGGACTGTATTCAACATTACAAATCTACTATAGGAAAAATAAATTTCAGCTTCAATCATATCAAAGTACAGATATATGTTTTAGTTCCATAACAACTCTGGCATATCCAGTTCAGGTTGTGCAATGGCAAGCTCAAAAATGGATCTGGCCCTCTCAGTTTCACTAAGCGATCTCTCTAACTCAGCACACTTGCTCCACGCATGGCAGTTCTCTGGGGCCCACTCCAAATATTTCTCATAAAGCTTTCGGCAACGATCTATGTTACCAAGTTGCAGCTCTATCTCAATGTACTTCTTGAATATCTGTTTGTTAAAATGAGGGCAAATCAGAAAGTAGAAATCATGAAGAACAATACTAATGGCATTCCACTGAGCAATTATACTAAACTAAACCAGAGAAATATTAATGAGCAAATGAAAATCACAGAAACATAAAATCAAACCAAAATTACACAAAATCACTATGATCTAAAAGATAGTTCAGCTAAGATTCAGACCATATGTATACCAGAAATCACCAGAAATTTCAAACCCTACCATAAAAGAAATTTCAAACCCTACCATTAGTCCAAAATCAACATAGAAGGGAAACAGGACAAAAAGATTCCCAGCTTCAAACCCTACCATCAAAGCAATCATCAGAAATTTATCCTCCCTTCAGCATGGCAGATAGGTATACCCATCCTCGAAAGAGCATTATAGGTTTGATAGGTACAATACATTCAGTAGAAGATTTCTGTTTTGCTAGAGATCACAACAATACCTTGACTGAGCAACATATTATGGCAACCCAATGACACCAGAATTGCTTCAACACTGAATCACCGCTCTGGCAACTGGACCTCAGCAACTCAGCACCAAAACTCGAACTGGTGGGAAAAAACAAAAGAATGTGAATCTCAGATGTTGAATAAAGTTGCTAAAACTTTTGTAAGGAAACGGGAATTTAGGTTGCATTTGGATTACGGATTTCAAATGAATAGATTTGACATCACTAATTTAAGAAGTACAACCTTCAATTCAATGCAATATTTTAAAAGAATGGATTTGATAGTTTATATTGCTGGCTTTGAAATAACTTGGTGAAAACAGTTATTTGAAATCCGTAAAGAAATTATTCTACTTGTTCTATAATCTTAACAAAATACACATCTCATACCTCTATTCAATCATCTACTATAGGATTATCAATCTACCTTCAATAGCAAACCTTCTTTAAAAATTTATAAAATTTAACCTCAAATCCGCTTTTTAAATCCATTCTTCCAAATAAAGCCTTAATCTCAAATTGGTATGACCACGTGCTAGTGAAAGATATGGAAGACTTTGTACACAGCACTTCACTAGGAAGTTAATGGTTCGACTATCCCCACCTACGTACATGTGTGTCTTCTCTCTTGAATTTGGGAGACATATTCCAAATTCCACACACATGAGAAGAAGTTAAAAGAACCTCGAGTATTTTCTCCCAATCTGTACCATATTGGTTACTTAAAATTTGACCCGCCTTGACAATAAACTGAGGCAGTTCTTTAAAGAAATCCACAATGCTGTAAAAAGCAGGGGGGAAAAAAGCTCTAGCAGAATTGCAGCAGAAAATTTACTAAAAGCTGATAATGAGGGGGGATTCAGAAAACGTACTTGAGCTTTGCAACTCTCAATATCTGGCATAACGTGAATCCATCTCCACCAGTTCCCTAACTGGAATCATCGGCATTTTTAGAACAAGTAAAAGATATAACTAAAGAATGCCAAACGGCATGCACACATATACATGCAAAGTACATATTCCCGAAATGTCTATTGAGGAGAGAATAGAAGTGAAAATAAGTAAGGGTTTTAGAAATCAATCAATTTTTTAGCCATACAATATTTAAGAAACTTGGTAATACTAATCACAATTAGTGACATGAAGGGCATTTCAATAAGTAAGGATTCCTTTACATCACAAGATTATGTTTAGACACTCCAAAATAAAGAGCTACATACATACAGTATGTTGCGAAAATAAGAACAACAGCACCTTTTAACTCTTCTTCCTGACCAAAAACAGAAGAATGTGAGCTTGTATGCTAAGGTGTCAATTCAAACTTCAAAATAATTCAGCTATGGAAATACGGAAAGGTATTAATAATGCCAACACCAAAGGAGAAAAAGGTGGCCAACAAAGGGACTAGAATTTCCACCTTGGGCAGAGAAAAATAAATTGCAAGAGCGAATAACAGAGAAGCAGTATCCATCCGGAAGGGATTGTTGTTCCAAGTGTTTTCCATGTATATAATGTGTTGCTTATTCTACTTTATTTTATTACTGTTATAATGTGTGGATGGTTATGATATAATAGATTAATTGAAAGTGAATAATTAGATTGGATAATCCATTTGGAAAAGTTAAATTTGTAATTCATTGGTTTAGCTTAAAAGTATTTGTGACACGTATGCTTCACTTTTTAACTACAGGTCCTTCTCAAAATCACCCTAAAAAAAGTTCAAAACACAAGTTCATTCTATTCTGTGTGGATGGAATAAATAAAGAATCAAACAATCAATATCACATAGACATGAGTTAAAACTACATATTTTTACTATGTAAAGAATCAAACAATATTATGACTTATAGACATGACTTTTATTTTTTTTTAGCAAAACAGACATGACTTATATATAAGAATAAAATTTCAGTTGCCAAATTTAACCATACCGTGCTCATTAGCCAAGAATATTAAGCACCATTTGCATTATGTAAATTCACACAGAATAGAATGAATCCAAATAAGAATTAAATGCACATGTTTAAGAATTAAATGCACATGTTTAATTCATTCTGTTTAATTCATTATCATATTTAAATTCACTAATATGAATCCAAACATCTTTCCAAACAAGTTAACTAATATACTTGTTAAATTCACCGTGCTCATTATCATAATTTTATTCCTTTTTTTTTTTTTTCCTTTCTTTCTGTAAAATCAATAGACAATTTCCATCAATTAACTCAATCATCTGCATTAGTGGTCAGGCCATAACCCATAAATGGTACTTAAAATTGCAATCAAAATAGCAATATCAAAAACTGAGAGCAGTGGATCAGCGGCGCACAAAAAGGATGAAGGCACTATCAAAGAAATAGGACAATGGTAATAGTGAGAATTTGAGAATTCCATCAGTCAGCGATGATCCAGAAAAAACATTTGTTTGTCAATTTTAAGTAGTTATTTTTTTGGTTTAGCAATTCCATCTGTTTAGTAGTTATTTGTTTGTCATGTATATTTAATAGATAGAGAAATTTATCAAGTTCGAATTGACCAAGCCAAATTAGAACTATATGAAATAGAAATGCAGAGAGGACATTATCAGCTCGAATTGACATTATGAACTATAGTTCTTCTAATATGTGTTTGTGTGTGAAATAGAACTATATGAACTAGAAATGCAGAGAGGACATTATCAGCTCAAGTGAGATATACAAGAACTATATGAACTATATGAAAATCTGAACTATATGAACTATAGTTGAAGCCAAATTAGAAAGAAAAGAAAAGACTTTGAAAGAAAAGACTTTGAAAAGTAAATAATCCAAATCTAATTTTTATGGAGGGAACCATTGTCCAACCGCGTGGTAAAAAATAAGAAAAAAAGTTCATGGGATCAAAGTGATTCTAAGAACTATTTTAAAGGGTGCTTTTCAGTTTTTTCACTATTTTAAAAAGTTCATGGGTTAAATCTAATTGGCCAGAACTCCTATAAATTATAAATTCCTATACGCAATTTGTTCATAAACAGGAATGAGTGTACATTGAGATACCTCCTGGTTCATACCCTATATCATATTGACTAAAAAGGTGAAAGAAGACCATTGGCTTTGTGGCCAAAGTGATAACAGCAAGTGCAGTCCTATCCTTGGTAAGGCCAAGCCGTACAAAGGTGTGTTTCTTATAAAACTAGCTAAATATGAGGTTCTTGAAAGTGCCAAAAAAGAAGGATGAAATAGGATAAAAAACAATCCTCCCTAAAAATCAGAGTACAACTGAAGGCGGAAAAGGATGAGAAAAGAAAGTATTGCCACATCCTTCCTTCCTTAAAATAACCTGTTACACACTATTTTCAATGCATTTTACAAGTATACCTTCAGGAGTTGAACAACGAATGGCAGAAGCTGGCGGGAATCCTGTGGTGTAACATAAGGTGAGCATTCGGCAAGGTTCTTGAGCAAGTGTACTTTTCGTTCTTCTGGAAGCTGACAGGGTAAAGCATCACTGGATAAAAAATAAAATCAAATCAAAATAGAATAAGTGAGAAATTAAAAAATCTGAGAGTGAGAAATTAAAAAATCTGAGAGTGAGAAATCAAAATAGAATACCTTCAGGAGTTGAACAACGGATGGCAGACATCGTTTTCATCGGCACGTGAAGTCATACTCCATCATGTGTATGCAGAAAAAACAAAATCCATGTCATGATTTTATTTTTACCATAATTTTTTAATATTACTCTCATTATCATAAAAAAAATTCTACCATAAGATAAAATTCACATTATCTAATTAGGGGTTTTTAATTTGATTTCACATTACCATAATTTGGTTTATGGTTTATTATGAGAGACCGACATCATTAAAAAAATAATCTCATTGTAGGTAAGCAACTGATCTGGATAAAGAATACATATACAAAGAATAAAGATGGCTAATGATTCTTGGTCAATGAGAGACCGACATCAATCCTCGTGGAATTAGAGAAGTCCAATAAGATCTAAGTATAATGTTAGATCATGTAAGAAGCATTAAAATTAATTGAAAACTGTTACTCACAACTGCATATTCAGGTATAAAGTTGGATCAGCTGGAGCAGCCTCAAAAGCCTTCTTCAAACTTCGGTTCATGTGGTATCTGATGAAGAACAGCATAAGAAACAAAAGAATTCAAATACCAGGGGAGGGGGGGGGGGGAATCCCAAACAACTAACACTAGTATCTCAGCACTGAAAGTTGATAATTACATCATATACTTATCAAAAAAAAACTTACATCATATACATCAAACAGAAATGATATACTAACCGTGAACAAAAGGAATGTGTAGAGAACACAACTTGCATAGTTGCAGCCAGGTAGCAACTAAGAGAAATGATAGGAAAACCAGAAATTATAACAAGTAACAAATAATAAATGCAATGACATTGTCCCCCGCTGTATTCTTGAAGGACAGTTACCTGTTCCCCAAGTTGACAAGTCCTGTGTAACCATAATTTTTTAATATTACTCTCATTATCATAAAAAAAATTCTACCATAAGATAAAATTCACATTATGTAATTAGGGGTTTTTAATTTGTTTACCTCTTCCAAGTGTCTTTAATGTCTCCAGTTGTTCTCCAACTATTTCCAAAAACTATTAATTTGTTTACCTCTTCCAAGTGTCTTTAATTGGTCTAACATGAACTAGTTTCATAATACATAAAACTGATTGACAATGACAAAAGATTGAATAATCTATCATCTAGTTTTTATACTAGTTTCATAATACATAAAACAAAAATTTTAACTAGTTTCATACTAGTTTTTATTCTTCCCACCTCCAAGTTTCCCTGCATATATATATATATAAGACAAATGCGGCCCAACATTGATATATGTATTATAGATGTATACATTTCAATCTTCTTCTAGTATATATTAGGGCATCTATATATATATATATATATATGTATGTGTGTGTGTGTGAGAGAGAGAGAGAGAGAGAGCAATTAATTTAATCAAACCATAAAAAACTATATGAAACCCCATCTTGTAAGTCTAACAAATCCCAAACTATATGAAACCTAAGCAAAGCTTCATCACATTCACAAACATATATTCACATTGAAAGCCCTAACCATAGTTTGTTTGTCCAGCAGCCTCTACAAGGGACCATAAAACAAATAATGTCCGGCAGCCCTAACGCATAATGTTGTGGACCAACTCGCTCAATAAGCAAGCAAGATGAGTGAGAGACCAGGGCAGTTTGATTAAGACACAGCTAAATGAATAGTTTAAACAATTGTTTACATAAATAAATAAATTTGGATCATTTCAGTATTAAAATTTGTGTTACACCGCATCAATTTGAGTTCATAACAACTGAGTATATAGATATATATTTACAAATATATAGCAGATTTACGAATTAATAATTATGATGTTTCAATTCATTGAACAAGAATACATAGAGAAAAAGCATGTATATTTAACAACATCTACAATGCAGATAAGTTTAGCCCCCCAAAAAATACAACAAATACAATTAATCTACTGAAAAATTACTGAAGATCATCAACAATTACTCTGATATGCCTCCGAAATCGTCAAAAATCCAAAAAAAAAATGGCAAAAATCAAAGCTTAATGCGTCAATAGCACACAACAATGGTTCAACAAACAATCAAATTACCAAACTCAAACCACATTTCACAAGAATCAAAATCTACAAGCTGATTACCTTTCTATGCCAGAGAGAGATCGATCGATAGCTGAAACTGAAGCGAATCTCCTCGTAATTATCGGCGAGCTCTGCGAAGACAAAGCTTATGAGAGAGATGGATGATATATATATATATATATGTATAGAGGGTTGCCGATGAAATCGAAGTTGGTCAGTTTGGTAGTTCGTAACAGTTGGGAGAGCTTTGTAAATGACGAAGCAGAGAAGAGAACAGGTGGAGAGAGAGACAGAGATTGAGAGAGAGAGTTTGCCTGTGAGTAGATCGGCGGTGCGATGATCGGTGCGAATCGATGAGATGAACAACGAGAGAGTGAGTGTGTGATCGGTGCAGAGATGAACGAGATCGGTGCAGAGATGAACGAGAGGGTGAGAGAGAGAGAGAGAGAGAGAGAGAGAGGCGACTGAGAGAGTGATGTGAGGGAGACGATTAGATTTAGGGTTTTTTTTGGTTCTAAGAATTGGGGATTTTGGGGGGCGCGGGAATGAAAAAAATGGGGGAACCGACCGGGCGGGATGAGAAAACAAAAATTAAAAAAAAAAATTTCATCATAAATGAATATTTAAATAATAAAAATACATCAATAATATTTTTTATTTTCTTTTCGTTATTAAGGTTGAAAATTTATTTGTTCCATATATATTTTAATGAAAAATATTTTTCACTAAAATAAAAGTTAATTTTCTGTAATCAATGAAAAATATTTTTCTGCGGCCTACTTTTTTTATTACTAAAAATCATGAACTAATTTTTTGTGGTAGAGGAAAAAGAGCGGCAGCAGTAGTGAAGGTGGTGGATAAGAGATGATGGTTGTGATGGTGATGGTGATGGCGAAAGAGATTAGCGGTGAAGTTGTGGTAGTAGTAGTGTAAATGGAGTGGCAAGGGTGAAAGAGAGGTAATGGTAGTAGTAGTGACAGTAGTGGTAGTGGTGGTAGTGGAATGGTGGCGATAGTAGTAGTAATGGTAGTCGTAGAGGTGAAGTGGCGACAGTAGAAGTAATGGTGGTAGTGGAATGGCTTTTGCAGTAGTGGTGAAGGTGGTAAAAGAGATGGGTGGTGAGAGAGAGAGATGAGTGAGAGACAGGTAGAGGAGAGAAAGAGAGAGACAGAGACAGAGACAAAGTGATGAGCGAGAGAGAGAAAAAGTGGTCACTAAAAGTGCATTTTCTTAGAGTGGAAAGTTCAGTAAATAGAGAAGAGATGGCGGAGATAAAGAGAGAAAGAGATATAGAGAGAGACAGAGAGAAGAGATAAGTGGTGAGAGAGAGTGATAGACAGAAAAGAAACATAGAGAGAAGAGAGCTAGACGAGAGAGACAGAGAGAGATAGCGAGAAGAGAAATGAGCGAGAGAGACAGAGAGAGATAGAGAGAAGAGAGATGAGCAAGAGAGACATAAAGAGAAGAGAGATGAACGCGAGAGATAGAGAGAAAGATAGAGAGAGAGATGAGCGAGAGAGATAAAGAGAAGAGAGATGAGCAATGTGAACACAATGGGGGAGAGAG
This sequence comes from Camellia granthamiana, assembly GCA_036172215.1. NCBI lineage: Eukaryota > Viridiplantae > Streptophyta > Magnoliopsida > Ericales > Theaceae > Camellia > Camellia granthamiana. The sequence continues at coordinate 61,026,649 of CM069911.1, read as the reverse complement.
ATAAACAAACAGATAGACATATAGAAAGAAAGAGAGAGAGAGAGAGAAGAGAGATAAACGAAAGAGACAGAGAGAGATAGAGAAAGGAGAGAAGAGATAGATAAAGAGGGTGATAGACAGAAAAGAAACATAGAGAGAAGAGAGCTGGACGAGAGAGACAGAGAGAGATAGCGAGAAGAGAAATGAGCGAGAGAGATAGCGAGAAGAGAGATGAGCAAGAAAGACATAAAGAGAAGAGAGATGAACGAGAGAGACATAGAGAAAGATAGAGAGAAGAGAGATAAAGAGGGGAGAGAGTGAGCAATGTGAACACAATGGGGGAGAGAGATAAACAAACAGATAGACACATAGAAAGAAAGAGAGAGAGAGAGATAGAGAAGAGTGAGAGACAGACAAACAGACACAGAGAGAGAAAGAAAGAGAGAAGACTGATAAGTGAGAGAGAGATAAAGAGAGAAAGAGATATAGAGAGAGAGACAGACAGAGAGAGAAAGAGATGTGAAAAATAGATCAGGCTTGTTAAATTAATATTTTTTAATTTTATTTATTGTTTATGCTTTTTACTTTATTGGAGTTTTATGACTCAGTTTATGAAAAAAAAATTACAAAATTTAGAAATAGAGAGACAGAGATAAAGACAGAGACAGAGTAGAAAAGAGAAAGAGATAGAGACATAGAGAAACAAGATATGAGTAAGAGATAGACAAAGAGAGACAAAGAGATAGACAGACACTATGTAAAGTTGATTTGCAATTAAGATGAATTCTTCTTTGAGGCATTTCATCAAACACCCTGTCCATCATTGGATCTCCCCCTTGATATGAGAAGCAGAAAACCACTCTGCTATCAAATATGAGAAGCTTCCACACCATTGGTCATTTTTGCTCAGTTCACACTTCCACACCATTGGGGTTTCGGATATCAACTATTGAATGAAAACCCATGGTTTGACTATGAACTACTAAACCAGAGGTAGGAGGGATAATGGTCCATGTAACACAGGTGCAATTGAAAGGAAAGAAATAATATGTCAGGTAGTTCAAGTTAAAGCAATCCATTACCACTACTCTCATCTACATCATCGGTTTGTCACCATAAAACTTTCAGATCTTTACTCATATTTTGATTCTTGATCGAGATCCAATGCTGTTAAACTTGCTTTTATTTACTAGACGACCATCTTAGATCTATAATGTTTTATTTTGTAATTTAGAGATAAGAATTAAGATATCATAGTTACCAATTGTGACGATGAACGGATCGTGAAAGTGATTGGTAATGTTTGTTTTGTGTTTATTTTTTTCTCTCAATAATATCTCTCTATATAGAGGTTTTCTCCTCCCTACATGGAGGTTTATTTTTCTCTTTATGTGGAAACTCGTATCATCCCTACGTGGAGATTCTCTTTATCCTTTTTGAGATCTATTTTATACTCTGATGTACTTTAATTGACAACTTATTATCGGATGTGCAATATATTAAGTCTTGTGTTTTCCAAAAAAAGAAAAAAATCTTCTTGTCTTGGGTATCAGGGACGGAACTAGGAGAAGACTATGGGGGGCCATGGCCCCCCTATTTCTCTAAATATTATTTTTTGCCATTGAATTTTGAATATATATATATATATCATTTTATACATAAAATGGCTCACAGTATAAAAAAATATATATGTCATTCTTCTTCGGATGTTTTGTCTTTTATTAGTAATAATATTGAAAAATTTATTGAAATGATAAATAATTGGGATATTTTGTCTTTTATTTGTGAATTTTGATTTATTCTTAATTTATTAGTGTTATTGAAATATGATGATGTAAAAAGTATAAATAGTTTAATCAAAAGATTCATCTCAAAATAATAGTTTATTTTCATAATTTAATTTCTTTTTATAATACAATTATTACATTTTAAAAATATTAATTTATCAAAATTACCTTTTGATAGTATATTTTTTTAGAAATATCAATTGTCATAATTGTAAATTTTTTATTATTAATGGATTTAAAAAAAGGACAAAATAAGAAATTCATATTATTTTAATAATTAATTTTTTTAAAAAATTAATATTTTTGGATGGTGGGTGTACAACCTCTTCATAAAAATAAAAATAAAAATAAAAATAAAAATAAAAATAAAAATAAAAATAAAAATAAAAATAAAAATAAAAATATAAATATAAATATAAATATAAATATAAATATAAATAAAAATGTAAATAATTAATTTTTTTATTTACATTCGGCTACCAAACATTTAGTAGCCGAAAGTGGGTCTTTAGCGACTAAAAGAACTTTGGTCGCGGAAAGTTGACATTTGGCGACCAAATCTTTGGTCGGGGAAGATTAAAATTAATTTTTTTTATTTACATTCGGCTACCAAACATTTAGTAGCCGAAAGTGGGTCTTTAGCGACTAAAAGAACTTTGGTCGCCAAAAGTAGACATTTGGCGACCAAATCTTTGGTCGGGGAAGATTAAAAATTAATTTTTTTTATTTACATTCGGCTACCAAACATTTAGTAGCCGAAAGTGGGTCTTTAGCGACTAAAAGAACTTTGGTCGCGGAAAGTTGACATTTGGCGACCAAATCTTTGGTCGGGGAAGATTAAAAATTAATTTTTTTTATTTACATTCGGCTACCAAGCATTTAGTAGCCGAAAGTGGGTCTTTAGCGACTAAAAGAACTTTGGTCGCGGAAATTAGACATTTGGCGACCAAATCTTTGGTCGGGGAAGATTAAAAATTAATTTTTTTTATTTACATTCGGCTACCAAACATTTAGTAGCCGAAAGTGGGTCTTTAGCTACTAAAGTTTTTTTTAGTCGCCAATTGTGATATGTTTAGCTACTAAATAATTTTTTAGTCGCCAATTGTAATATCTTTAGCTACTAAATTTTTTTTAGTAGCCAATAATCAACATTCCCCTACTAAAAAAAATTAGTAGCTAAAAAGTTGACTTTTGGCGACTAAAATTATTTTTGGTAGCCAATTCCCACACTTTTGGCGACTAAATTAGTTTTGGTAGCTAAAAGTGGTCGGCAAAAATGCATTTTCTTGTAGTGTGCCTTGTCCAAAACAATCTTAAAAGTATTCTTTTTAAATTAATTAATTTTTATTAAAAACAAAAAATATAAAAAATCAATTATTAAAAAAAATTGTTTTTAGTATTTTTTTTTTTCATTAAATTTTTTACTTTTCAGACCGGTCTTAGTCTAATGGAAACAAAATTGAAAAGTTTTTCTAGTTTTTTTTTAAAAAAATATTAAAAATAAGAAGTCAATAATAAAATTTCTAAAAAAAAATTGTCAAACTCAAAATAATTTATTATTCATTTTATTTTAAATTTTTTCGGTGTAAATTGACTATTAAAAAAATAAATTGATTTTTACAAATACCCTTGATTTTATTATAATTATTTTTTTAAACGTTCATTTGGAAAAATTTATTTATTCTTTATTTAAAAATATATATAATACAGTTTTATTATTATTATTATCAAAATAATTTAATTTTTTAATATTTAATTTAAGAATTTCTTTACAAATATATAATTAACAAATCAAATCGCCAGTGGCCCGGCCGATAAGCTCAAATTGTATCCGTGTAATCTATTGAGGCCTATTTTGGGAAGTGGGTTTAATTCGTTTCTTAGATTATTACTCACTTTCTCTCTTTAAAAAAAGCTGCTTATAAGTAGCTTTTCATCAAAAAACTGATTATAACCATCTTCTCAAAATAACGTTGAGTTTCTTCCCAAAAAAATAAAATCTACGCCGTAGATTAGAGAAGATTAGTCCAAATGGGATATACTAGACTGCTTCTTATGTTAAACATACAAAACAAATACAAAAACAATTTCTATTCTTGAAATTTTGATTAGATAATGACATTTTACATAGCGTTCTTGATATGATTTTGATCATCACTCATTTAATGGAAAACGAAACAGTTTTGCGGGAAATTTGTTTGATGTGATTTTGTAACCGTTCTTAATTTATTATTATTATTTTTTTTTTTATGAATAAATTACAATGACTTTTTTAAAACTTAGAAAGCCTACCTGGGTTGGTTTAGGATGTGGGTTGGTTTTTTAGTTTTTTGATTATTTTAGTTTGGGTAAAAAAGTCTCGTTTATGATGAGTTTTTTTATTTTTTAACTTTTGTGAGTGAAAAAATGAAATGATTATGATTTGGATGTGACATTTTGTCTGATTAATTTTTTAGTCTATTTCATTATTTTGTGGCTATTTTAGCCAAGATTGGGATGTCAAGCGAAGGCTACGTCATAACTTTAGTATAATGGGGGCATTCTAATTTTATGGTACATACTTTTCAAAAGGTATATTATATGTATCATTATTATGTGTTTTTATGATAATATCACATAAATTTTGATAGAATTATGATAATTTAAGATTCAAAAATAAAATTACGTATTTTGTCGTAATGTTACGCATTTTTTAATTTATAAATTATTTGAATATAAAAATTTGTAACATTACTATAAAAATGCATAATTTTATTTTTAAATCATAAATTATTATAATTATACTAAAAAATTACAGGCTTGTTTGGTTTGTTTTTGGGAGAGTTGTTTTTAAAAAAAAAATTTGGGCAGAGAGTTTAGAAATTTTTTTGGTTTGTTTGGTTGTATATTTTGGGAGAGTTGTTTTTTTTGGGAGTTTGGGATGATTTGATATTTTTGGAGAATTTGAGTAGATGTGTGTAAGAGAAAAAGTGATTGGGAAGGAGAGAGGAGAGAGGAGAGAGAAAAAGTGATTGATTGATGTGTAAGAGAGAGAACGTGATTTTGAAAATTTTTTGAGAAAAACTCACACCAAACAATTTTTTAGAAATTTTTTTCTAAAACTCATCTCCCAAATGCAAACCAAACATACACTACATATTGCTATAAAATATATAACATATACTATAAAAATATATAACATGATTAATATGGTACATACTTTTTATTCTCATATCATTCTAATGTTACATCCCACCAATTGTGAAACTCCAAAATCAACCTCCAATGACATGACAAAATAGTTTTATGTTTTAATAAATTCTTAAGTAATGACACATCATTTATACTGTGTTTGATTGAGAGATTTAGAGAGAGATTTGGAAAGGAAAAGGAAAAATGTGTGTCAAATTAAGTGAAATATAGGTATATTTTATTCACATTTCACCTGTTTTTTCCATTTCCATTTCTAAATCCCTCCTCAAATCCCCCAACCAAACACAGCATTAGGATTGGTTTTTTACCCAAAATTAAGGCCTCTTTTGGGAAAGAAATTAAAAGCTGGTTTTTAACTCTTACCCTCTTTTAGGTCCTATAATCTCTTTATTTTTTTTATGTTTTTTATAAAAAAAAATTTAAAAATCAGCTTTAACATACTTTCTAAAATAACTCTAAGGTTCAAAACATTTTTCAAATATGTTATTACGTGGCGCTTTGTTTATACTGCCACCTGTACAGAGTGCAAAATATCTGCAGGGGAAGGGGTTGTAGGAAATCTTTTCGTAACTTCAAATTTTTTTTTTTATTATTATTTTTTTAAAGTGGTGGTGGTTGGTGGTGTGACGTATAATACAGATAAAATTCGTGAGGCTAGTGATAGGTGATGATAGGGTAGGAAAGTGGCGTGTAGGCGTAGCAATTTCAAGGAAAATGAAGAAGGAAAAATTATTTAGTGTTTTTAGGACAAGTTGAGATGTTATCTCAATTTGAGTTTTATCAGCTTGTTTAATTTTAATTTTTAGAAAATACTTTTAAGAAAATTTTATTTTTTTATTTTCATATTTTTTTTAATTTTCAATGAATTTTTAAAAAATTTTAAGTAATTTTTTTTAATTTTTAGATACACTTAACATAAATACACTTAAAAAATAGAGTATAATATTTGTGAAAAAAATATTTAAAAAATTTACTAAATATAAAAAATACAAAATAATCCAAAATGCAGTACATTTTATATATTTTTATGTATTTATTAATTTTTTAAAATATTTTTTCACAAATATTTTGTTAGGTAGATACATCTAAGTAAGGTGCATCTAAAAAAATAAAAAAATTACTTAAAATTTTAAAAATATTTACTAAAAACAAAAAAACACGAAAAAAAAATCAATTTTTAAAAAAACTGAATTTAAAAATTTGAAATCAAACACACTAATTAATTTTTTTGGGGGAACAATTTGAGTTTTATTGATTGAAATAATAAAATTTATAATTTTTTTTTGGCCTTTTTTAGGAGACAACGAAACAGGTGTTCCTCCATGAATGGTGCAAGGAAATGTTTCAAAGACCACCGAATAACTTCTCAAAAGAAGAGTCACGAGACTCGCGACACGGGACGAGACGAGGTGGTGCTTTTAACTCTCATTTATCAATTATATATTTTAATTAAAAAATTTAAAATTATTATAAATTATCATATTATTTATTTTTATTTTTTTACACATTTTTTTTATTAAAAAAAACGTAAATTATAAATATATTTTCTATAATTTGTTTAAAATACGAATTGCTCCTTATGATTTGAGAAATTACAAATAACTTCCTGTCATAATTTTTTATTTAATAGAATTAATTGAAAAGTAAAATTTCTAATTGTTCATATATTGAATAATAAAATTATCTAAATTATTAATTGAAATAAAATTTTAACATTATTAAAAACTGTTAATTTATTAATAAAATGATCTATTTGTTATGAAATTAGAAATCTTAGATGGCATAATGTAATTTCTAGAATCATAGGGATAATTTGTAATTTAAGTAAACTTCAGAAGGTGTGTTTGTAATTTATCCTAAAAAAATTAGTATGTTTTGGATGACTTTTTGATATTTTACAAAAATATGTGAAAAAAAATAGAGAGAAAAGAAAAATTTTGGACTTTTTCATATAGTTTGTTAGATTTTTTTACTTTTTCTAATGACTTTTTAACTTTTAAACAAAAATGTGATGTTACTAAACAAGGCCTTAGTCCTACAAGAAGTTATTTACGGTCACCATGCGATGTTATGTTTGGTTAGAAAATTTGATGAGAGAAACAAAAAGAAAAAACATGTAATTTTATTTTTTATTTGATTATAACAAAAAATTAATAGAGAAGAAAAGAAAGTGAGAGGAAAATGTAATTTCATTTTTTTATTTTAAAGGTTTACTTAGAGTTTTTTTTTTGGGTCCATTTATCAACTCAACCAAATATAATTTCAAATTTGAATTCTATCAAATTCTTTTTCTTTTCATTTCTCTCATTAAATTCTCTAACCAAACACATCCTAAGTAAGTTGTGATTAGTGAAAAGAGTAATATTTATAATTTTATATTAAGTGATTAAAAAAATATTAAAAATTTCAAAAATATATCACATGGGTGTGAGACCAATTTGGTAGGAATTTTGATAAATTTTTTAAAATCTCTAACATTACTAGATTGAAAAACAAGAGGAAATATAATGAACTATGATTGGTCAACCCAAAGCCACATAATACACCTAGGCCATAATATAATTTTTTCTAAAAGTTATGATAGAGACATATATAAATTATCATATTTTTTACCAAATCTCACATATAAATGTAAAATCATACCTATGTAAAAGATTTAATAAAAAATTTAATAATTTATTTGAGATTCATAACATTTTCCTTTTTCTAATCTTTCATATCTTCCTTCTTTTCTCCACGTATCAGGATCCTCTACAGTGGGATTCCTAAAGTCATCTCCTAAAGTGGAAGATCCAACGGCTCAAAATAAAACTAACCAAAACGACGTCGTTTTGGTTAGTAATTTAAAAAAGAAAAAAAAAAGATCTCTCTCTCTCTCTCTCTTTCTGCCAAGACCCGCTCCCTATACCCAAGGGTTAAGCATCGTAATGACCAGTAACTGAAGTTACCTCCGGCCAATTCTTGAACAAATCAATAAATGCGAGCGGAAGTAATATTTAAGTGAAGGTACCAAAATAATTATCGGAGCTTCTATTTTTATTTGACCAAAAAAGCCGATATTTATATATAAACATAACATAAAAGTGTTGTGTGTGTCTATTCCACAGTCCCGCATCTAAGACTTTCTAAAAGTTATTTCTGAATTGCATTGTTTCCTGAAAATTAGTAAACAGCTATAAGCACATGGCAGAGTGAGAAATATTATACAAAGAGTATAAGGGACAGAAAACAACCATGAATAGTTATGTAACCAAAATATTTAAAATAACTTAATCTGAACAAATAATCCTTTAAGTAGCAAAACTGAGATTATATAAATAAATAACAATAATTACGGTATCGAACAGAACAGGACAAAGGTTACAAGAATGATAGTCAGAACAAAGATACGGATTCAAGAGGTGGCCCGTACGGATTATAGAAGTGGCTCCCACAATAGTGTAGCATTTATCTCTGCACAGCACTTTGCTCCGCACAGAACAAAGGTCAATAGATTTATGACAACAGAGGGCCACAGAGTGACTACACAGAAGTCGGTGGTTATTTAAGTCCCCCAAGGCGTGAGACTCCTGTGGTGATACTTACAAAACATAATTGTTTATAAGGTTATAGTCAAATATTCTTTAAACTATAAACAAACGCATCCATGGGTTTCATTTTAACAAATAGAGTTCAAAAATTAATCCACGTAATTGAAATATTTATAAAACATAACTTATAATAATATAACTAATATAACTTGTATAAAATAAATATGGTAAGTCAAAACATACGTAAAATATATTATGGTAACTCAAGGTATAATATAACTCACATTAACTTTAATACCTCACTCTTTCTTTCCACTACTAAAGACCCTCTCGGCTTTCACCATTCTTTCCCTTCTCTTTCTTTCTTTCTTTCCCTTCTCTTTCCGCCCAGTTCCTCTCTATATAGGGAGGTGAGAGCATTACGTGGCCCGTGCGAATCTTTCCCAGATTCAATAATAAATTTCATAGATTCATTCTTATTTTTAATAAATATTTAAGATAATTACATTTTGACTCAGTTTTTTAATATAATTATGTAAATAAATTAATTCTTAATTAAATTACACTTTATCGTATACCAACAGTAAATTAATTATTTATTTTACTACCACATCCATTATTATTATTATTATTATTATTATTATTTATCTATTATTATTTATTTATACTTTGACCCCTAAATTTTTTTTCTAATTATATTATTTTACAAAATTACACATAATAATATAAAATCAATCGTATATTTTCCTAACTGTGATTAAATAATATTAGTATAAATTTTACAAAATAATTCAAAATCTGGGTTGTTACAATCTTCCCTTCTTTTAAAATTTCGTCATCGAAATTTGTCATATGTGTAAGCTATCCGTTGCGCACTCTGATAAATATATATATTAGATGATTAATCTGATAGAAAATATTACCTAAAAAAAAAAAACTTTACTAAAAACAACTCACTGTCTAGTTGTCAAAAATTATTTTGGGCCAAAATGAGAAACAATCGGTGATTTTAAAAACTTTTCATTAGTTTTATTTCTAAAAAGGAAAAAAAAAATGAGAACATAATTAAACAAGCGACAGGAAATGAAATGACAGAATTACATGTAAAAGTTGAAGGAATTTGAAAGGAGCTTCCATTTCTTTTATCCATGAACTTTCCACTGATGGAAAATAGTTTCAAAATTAGTATCTTTATAATTTGAACCCACTTTTAAAAAGTTGAAATAAATTTTTTTTTTGGATACTGAACTGAAAATTATATGTATTTAATTATATTATAATTTTGATAGGTGCTTAAGCCCGACATCCTTTGTTTCTTTTCCCTCTTTTACTATAATAAATATAAATTATATCTAATATCCTTCACCAATTATGCACCAAAAATATATATATATATAATCATATAAAATTACAATATAATTAAATCGATTAATAAAATATAATATTTAGGGACTAATTACCCGCTATCCTACTTCTTAAATGTGCGTGTGTCCTTTGCTCCAATGATGATTTTCTTTTTTTTTATAAACCATTGCTCTAATACCACTTGTCACGACCCGCTTCCCGTACCTAAGGGTTAAGCATTGTGATGGCTAGTAACTGAAGTTATCTCCGGCCAATTCTTGAACAAATCAATAAATACGAGCAGAAGTAATATTTAAGTAAGGGTACCAAAATAATCATCGGAATTTCTATTTTTATTACAAAATTTATTGACCAAAAAGGCCGATATTTACATATAAACATAACATAAAAGTGTTGTGTGTGTCTATTCCGCAGTCCCGCACTTAAGACTTTCCAAAAGCTATTTCTGAATTGCATTGTTTTCTGAAAATTAGTAAACAGCTATAAGCACATGGCAGAGTGAGAAATATTATACCAAGAGTATAAGGGACAGAAAATAACCATGGATAGTTATGTAACCAAAATATTTAAAATAACTTAGTCTGAACAAATAATCATTTAAGTAGCAAAACTGAGATTATGTAAATAAATAACCATAACCACGGTACCGAACAAAACAGAACAGAAGTCACATGAATGATAGTCAGAACAGATATACGGATTCAAGAGGTGGCTCGTACGGATTATAGAGGTGGCTCCCACAATAGTGTAGCACTTATCTCCGCACAGCACTTTGCTTCGCACAGAACAGAGGTCAATAAATTCATGACAACAGAGGGCCACAAAGTGACCAAACAGAAGCCGATAGTTATTTAAGTCCCCCAAGGCGTGAGACTCCCGTGGTGGTACTTACAAAACATAATTGTTTATAAGGTTATAGTCAAATATTCTTTAAAATATAAACAAACATATCCATGGGTTTCATTTTAACAAATAGAGTTCAGAAATTAATCCACGTAACTGAAATATTTATAAAACATAACTTATATTAATATAACTAATAAAATATAACTTGTATAAAATAAATATGGTAAGTCAAAATATACGTAAAATATATTATGGTAACTCAAGGTATAATATAACTCACATTAACTTTAATACCTCACTCTTTCTTTCCACTACCAAAGACTCTCTCGCCTTCCACTATTCTTTCCTTCATTTTCTTCCTTTCTTTCCCTTCTCATTTCTCTCTTTCTTTCTTTCTTTCCTTTTCTTTCCGCTCAGTTCCTCCCTATTTATAGGGAGGTGAGAGCATTATGTGGCCCGTGCGAATCTTCCCCAGATTCGATAATAAATTTCATAGATTCATTCTTATCTTTAATAAATATTTAAGATAATTACACTTTGACCCAATTTTCTAATATAATTATATAAATAAATTAATTCCTAATTAAATTACACTCTATTGTATATCAACAGTAAATTAATTATTTATTTTACTACCACATCCATTATTATTATTATTATTATTATCAATATTGTTATTTATCTATTATTAGTTATTTATACTTTGACCCCTAATTTTTTTTACTAATTATATTATTTTACAAAATTACACATAATAATACAAAATCAATCGTATATTTTTCTAACTGTGATTAAATAATATTAGTATAAATTTTACAGAATAATTAAAAATTTGGGTTATTACACACACTCTCTCTCTCTACAGTTCACTCGTATCACCTCTCGCAGCTGCAAATCCGCCAAGCTCCTCAACCACCACAAGCTCGACCTCACTCCGATCGTCTCCAAGGAAATCTAAGAGATCGTCCACGACGCCGCACTAGATCACCGCCCAATCACCGTGCCGGAGATCCAGATCGATATCGTCAAGGCCGAGCACAGGGCCGTCTTCTCCAATTGACCGTCGAGCGGTGAGAGCCGAGCAACGAGCGGCAATGACACAGCGTCGTTTGGAGGCAGCGGTTTGATGTCGAAGGTGTCGCATCTAGGGTGGGGGCTGTGGTACACGTTGAGGGAACTTGAGGTGGCTACAAATGGCTTGTCTGATGAGAATGTGATCGGTGAAGGTGGTTATGGTATCGTCTCTAGTGTTGTATTGGCTGATAAAAGTCGTGTTGATATGAAGAATCTTTTGAATAATAGGTATCTATTTGCTTAATTCAACTTCAATTTTGCAATTGGGGGTCTTTGAATGTCAATTTGAATGTTCAATGCTTATATAATATTAGAAAATAACATGAAAACGATATATGATCAACGATTTCTATGTGGGTTTGTGACTGTGTAGCTTTGATTCTTTTCTTTTGATGGTTGTGTTTGTTCTTTTTATGCAAAACTTGTTGTAAAAGTGACTCAATTCTGAAGAAGATAGCTTTCTTTTTCTTTTCAAATTGTTCCTGTTTGGTATCAAATCACTGAATTGGTTGTTTTAGGGTTAGAATTTCTGAAAAAAAGAGTTGTCTTTTGAGAGAGAGAAAGGAGATTAGGTTAAGAGAAATGGCATTGTTGTGGCCGGAAATGAGGTTTTCAGGCGAGAAGTGGTTGTTTCGGACAACAGGAGTTGGAAAGTGAGTGAACTGTAGAGAGAGAGAGAGTGTGTGATCTTTTTTTTTCTTTTTTTTGAAATTACTAACCAAAATGACGTCGTTTTAATTAGTTTTATTTTGAGCCATTGGATCTTTCACTTTAAGAGATGACTTTAGAAATCCCATTGTAGAGGATCCTGATACTTTCTCCACTTCCTACTCTCTCTTGGATCACGAGATATTTTCTTCTCCATTTTTCATTTTATTATTTATTTATTTATTGTTTTAATTATTTTCACAACCATTTTTTTAAACTTCTCAACCCTATCTCTCCCAGTAAGGCCAACTCTTAATTTTTTGAGCTCAAAACGAAGTTTTAACATGGGACTTTTTATATATATTCTTAAAAAAATAATAATTGTGTCTAATTTTTTATTTTTTATATTTGACAATATTTGTGAAAATGTGACTTCCCGTATACATCTATTAAAATATATATTAAAGTTTACAATAAGAAAAATGATTAAAAAAAATCTAAATTGAAATATTAAATAAAAAGTAAATAAACTGTAACAAAAATCACTTAAACATCATTCTTCTCACATTTTTAACTGTAAAATTACTAATCTGATTCGCATAATTCAACTTATAAGCTAAATCATTTTCAATGAATAAAATTGCTAATCTATTTAATATTTCATTTGACATAATTGAGTAATGGTAAGATTTAATCAACCTTAATTTGAAAAGTACAACTTTAAGTAGTATAACTAATATCATATCCTATACATAATCTATACATTTGGATAATAATTATTTAATAATTTCAATCAATTCACCATGTCAATAAGTTTTTTGATTTCTTTCGGTAAAAAACAACTATGTATTAGTTTTAATAATTTACTATATCCTAATTCCAGTGATTTTTTTTTTTTTTATAGGCTAATACAATAATTAACAAAATTTTAAGATTTTCTTAATCAATTTTCCGTGGCTCAAAGCAACGACTTCGCCAACTTATGTCAAAAGTTAGCCCCGTCTCCTATCAATTTATTGGGGGTAAGTTACACTTACTTCCCCTGAGATTTTTGACAAATATAAGAACCTTTCATGTGGTTTTAATAATTACAATAACCTTCCCTACTTTACTTGATAATATCAATATTTTCCTATTTTTTTTATTGTCGTTTACACACTTCACAAAATCTGTTGATGTCATTAAAGTTAAACACTAAAATGTCCATAATGCCTTGAAGTGTGCTCAGCCCATCTATAAAAATGAAGAACAATAAAAATAACTTTTTAAAAATTATTTATTTAAATGAAGAAGAATGAAAATAAAATTTTATCTAAATGAAATAACTTTTTTATGTTTATAAAATTTATTAATTTTTGTAATTAATTTTTAGTTTTTGTAAACATAAAAATATATAAATAAATATATACAGATACATTTCCAGAGAAATAGATATATATACATATAGCAATCTGTATCAACCACCATGGATCTACCTCTTGAGGAGCTCCAATTCCTTTCCATACCAGACATCTTGAGAGAATCAACCTTAATCCTTAAACAATCCCCCAAAACCTTCTACCTCCTAACCCTAACCTAATTTTCCCTCTCTCCTTCACAATCCTAGCTCACTCTCTCTTCACTGACACTCAACTCACCCAAATCGACTCCCCAACTGGTTCTCACTCCTCCCAATGGACCAAGCTCCTCATTTTCTAGTTATTCTACCTTATCTTTTTCTTCGCTTTCTCTTTTTTTTCCACCATCACCGCAGTCTTCACTGTCGCCTCTCTCTACACCTCTAAGCCCGTTTCTTTCTCCTCCACCATTGCCGCTATTTCCTGCATTTTTCAACGACTCTTCATCACCTACTTATGGGTTTCTCTAATCATGATCATCTACAACATTGTGTTTGTAGGTTTTCTCCTTGTTATAGTTGTCGATACCAAAATCCAATTTTGCTATTTTTTTCAATGATTGTGATTTTCATTCTGTTCTTGTTGTTCATGTTTACATCATTGCTTTGTGGTATTTAGCTAGTGTGGTTTTGGTGCTCGAACCGATTTTTGGGTTTGCGACGATGGAAAATAGCTATGAGTTGTTGAAGGAGAGGACCCGAATGGCGATCGTGCTTGTTTTCAGGTAGCTGGCGATTTGCGGGGTGAATAATGGGGTTTTTTGAGCTGTGGTGTGGTGAGTGGATTTTTGGTTAGGGTTATGGTGATTGTGAATTTGGTGGGTTTGATGGCGCAAAGTGTGTTTTACTATGTTTGCAAGAGCTATCACCATCAGGGGATTAACAAGAGTGCTTTTTATGATCATCTTAGAGGCTATCTTGAAGAGTATGTGCCCCTTAAAAGCAACATTCAAATGGAGAACTTGGATATTTGAGGCCATGGTGAGATGAAAATAGTGTAAAGAGGTAAACTTTGAAATGGTTGGGTGAGTATTCTCAATTATGTTTCTTCGCATTGATCGATCGTCATTCTCTCTCTTTTCTTCTTTCTCTCACAAATTCGATTTCTATTATGAATATAGCTATCTGATTAGGGATTTTGTGGACAAAGGATATTTTTGTCTTTTTACATGCAAAAGCAAGGTTAATATAGTCATTTTGTATAGGTTGCTGAATGAGGAAATATTTATATTGTCAAGTAAAATAAAAATAAATTATTATAATTATTGAAACTTTTTGGCTTTTTGGCTTTCGAAGGGTATTTTTGTAAATGCGAGCGTGCCAGCAAAGATCAATCAGTCCTTACAGAAATTATAATTGCCAACCAATTATCAAACGATTGTGTTTTAGTTCTTTCAGCCTCAATGAAGAGGACTTTTACTGGTGGCTTGACTTAGGAGAATTTAAGCAAAATAACAGGTAAATGACGAACAATTGAAGTATTTCATTAAAATGAAAACTTAAAATGATCCAAACTCAGCCTCGTAGAGGTTTACAGCAACAATCTACTTGAAACTACTCCTATGAATGAAGTGCAGTGCAGGAATTTAAAGTGCAGGAATGTAAAGAACAGGTATTTAAAGTGCAGGAAATGTAAAGACTGGAAATGTAAAACTGGAAAAGAAAATATGAAGTAAATGACTGGTTTGTTGGATCTAAGTCTGGGGGCTTTTTCTGGGGGCTTCCCTGCTATTTATACTTGTCAAAGATGACCTTCGAACTGCACTTCAAACCGTCGAACTGCTCCTCCATGATCGTTGATCATATTGCCTTATAGGTAGTTCCACTACGCCATCACTTGCAGTTGAGCTTTCCTTTTATATTTGAATTTGAATATGGGTAACCGTTGAAGCCACGTCACCTTGCATCTCTTTACTAATCCAATGCTACTCAGATCAGGCGAGAACCAATATTAATTGCCACGTGTACGATCAGGATCGAAGACTTGAATAGTCTCCCTATATTACCCTTACTCTGCCACGTGTCGAACTGCAACTGGCTTATACAAAATATGTAGCCAACAAAACTATAAGAAAAACCTCTGTATTTATCAAAAGAGTGATAAGTGTAATTTACCCATTTATTGGAGACTTGTTCCATGTGTTTTAGGAAAATCCTAACCACCATGTCATGGACGAAAGTTACTGTTGGTGCATATATAAAATATAAACTCCATTCGTACTATTTTATTAGTCCATTATTAATACATGTTGACTTTTAAATAGTCAAAACTTTATATTTAAAAAATTTCAAAATTATTGGGAAGGGAGTGTGAGAATAGAGTTAAAATACTTTTACATATTTTAATATCTTTTTTGCACACTTTTTTAACACTAATAATTATATCTTGGGTAAATTATAAATATACCATTTGAGATTTGTTTAAAATATAAATTGCTCTTTGTGGTTTTAAAAATTACAAATACTTTCCTATCAGAATTTTTTATTTAACAGAATTAATTGAAAAATTGAAATTTCTAACTGTTCATCTATACAATAATAAAATTATCTGAATTATTAATTGAAATAAAAATTTAACATTATTAAAAACTGTTAATTAACTTGATGATTTATTAATAAAAACACCTATTTGTTATGAAATTAGAAACTTCAGGGGCATAATATAATTTCTAGAACCATAAGAGATAATTTATAATTTAAGTAAATCTCAGGAGATGTGTTTGTAATTTACCCCAATGAAATCATATAATTATAAATATCAAACTCAAATTTTTTTTTATATACATCTACATATAAAATCTTATAAAAATGAACGACCATAGCCAGAATGAGATCTTGGTAGTGTCCTATAAGTCTCAACAACGCATCTCCAGTCCGAAAGAGAGAGAATCCCTTTCCCAACATGATAAATATCAAAAGCTATGATAGATAATAAAATAGTTTTTACTTGGTAACATTTATTTTTCTTTCTTTCTTTATTTATATACAGTGATGCTAGGTAATCCTAACCTAATTGTTCTTGATAATATACAATTTCTTGAGATATTTTATCAACTCTTTTTCTTATAAATTCTATATCTTTAGCAGTACCAGTATTTAGTAGATTTTGTAAAAATTCACGACGTTGGTGATAGTTTGCTATTAATATCATTACTTGATTACGATCTAGCAACAAGTCTTGGATATAAAAATGGTGATAAAAACTCATAAAAAAAGAAAACGTTTTAGATGTTTTGATTTTAGGCTCATTATGCTTCCAAAATAAGAACAATATCTAAAGATTTTGACTGTTACTTGAACGTAGTCGGCGTAGGGCTCTGGCGTTGGCAAGCTTCCAGTTTACAATGGTAACTACCTTCAACCTTTCCTTCCTTAGATCAGGTTCAACACAGATCTGTTTCGTTTCCTACCTCAGACCGTAACTTCAGAAACTGCTTCTTTGGTTATGCAGGAGACCTAAAATCAATAACTTGACATACAATAATAACACACTCTCTTCAAAAAATGAAAAGCTTTTTAATTTATTGAACAAAGATTTACAACGAAAGAGGTATCTGTAGACTGTTGTATTGCTAGAGTATTATTTGCTCTAAGAAAGCCTGAGAACCAGACTTCTTTCTTAGTTTCAAGTATACTCTAAGTAATCTGTCCCCTTTTTTCTCTTCCCCAAGGCCTTTATATAGGCAACTTGTGGACTTCAAAGTTTGGATTTCAACTAGATCTATAAACATAAAATATTTTATATTTTATTATTACTATAAGACAAACAAGAGACAAACAAGCAGGTGGTCTGGCCACATACTGATTTATTTATGAACAAGAGACACCTGGCGGTGTAGTTACATGGAAGTGTAGTCTTAGCCCATGGTTTTGCCAAACTACCCATGGTTTTGTCAATTAATTGCATTGTCTAGCTTCCACACCCTTTCATCACCCATGATATTACTAAGATCATAGTTCTCATCATATTCTTCAAACATCTCATCCCATCCTTCCAGATCTTGTTCCATTAGATATTTCTCCAAAATTTTACATTATTTTTTAGATAAATATGTCCTCGATTCTACCTGTTCCAAATAATCATATACTGATTCATAAGACAATCCTGGAACAATTAATTTTTCTGCCAAGGACGGTGTCATTGCAAACGTAGTCCTTCCATAATGAACTAATTTGAATCAAACTCTTGCTAATTCTGTAGTTTTGTGAGATATTAGGAAAAATTCTCTTGCCCTTACTTCTGTTGGATCTAATATGAAAGGTTCGTCCCAATCTTTGAACTAATCACATTTGTAGGGGATCACATCTTTCTTGTCTTTGATTTTTATCAGATAATGAGCTGCATTTAGACATTCATCCTTTACTTCTGTTTGGGTAGTTGTAAATGTGATGGGTGCCATGCTTGGATATTCTTCAAAGACTTCATAAATTCTTCTGAACATGAATTATTGGAATTTGGTAAGCTGAGTGAACATAGTACTCGGTGGGTAAGGTGAAACGTCGAATGTATTGATTATTTCCAATTTCCACATTTGAACCAAATGATCTTTTGGGTTGATAACATTGTCTGGATCGAATGAAATTTTTAACATTCTATAAT
Organism: Camellia granthamiana; assembly: GCA_036172215.1. Classification (NCBI taxonomy): domain Eukaryota; kingdom Viridiplantae; phylum Streptophyta; class Magnoliopsida; order Ericales; family Theaceae; genus Camellia; species Camellia granthamiana. The sequence goes on along the minus strand of CM069911.1, from coordinate 61,008,232 downwards.
TGTACAAGGCGGTCCGTCTGTTGAAGTAGCACCACTGAGTTCCCAGATAAGTTACGCATTCTTCATACCATTTCAGAAATAACTTAATAAACATACATCTTTTTATTTTATCTTGGATGTCATCGGGGAGTTGAAGAAACAAATATAATATTTCTAATCTTAAAAAGGTTTTTGCTACTAAATGGGTTATTCTAATAAGAACGTTCACAGAATGGGTTTTTCCTACAGCTTGCATTTTTTTGATAATTTCAGCACTGTCTTGTGTCACCAAGTCTAGCACTTCTTGAGTTTCTGCTAGGAGTGTTTCTTTCTCTAGCGGTGTAAGTCTTGTGATGTGGATGCCATCTACAAGTTCTCGAGTTAAAGTATTTGCTAAACTATTTTTATTACCATTAATATATTTTATATCAAAAGTAAATTATTTTAACCAAAGTTGTCATCATAAAAGCCTCTCTTGCGCCTGCACGTTAGATAAATTCTTATTTATGAAACCTAGTAGGCCTTTGCAATCAGTTCTTATTAAAAATGGTTTTGGTGCCAAAAATATTAAAAAAAATTATATTCCTTTTACTATGGCTAATAATTCTCTTTCCATGATGGAATAACTACATTCAGCTTGATTAAAACTACCACTACAATATCTATATAATTGATTATTTTCTTTTATTTTTAAAACTACGCTCCAATGATTGTTACTTGCATCAGTTTCTAATACTAGCTCATCATTTTCATTGGGAAGAGTTTGGACAGGTAAATTTTTACATTTTTCTTTTAAGAATTTTACTAAAGTGGAGTTGGCTGAGTTCCAAGTCCAACTTTCATTCTTTTTTAATTTCTTTTGTAAATGTTTTCTTATTTTGGTTAAGTCTTTTGTAAAATATGAGGCATATGTTAAACATCCTAAAAATGTTTCTAATTGTTTTCTATCCGTGATTTTATCAAGAAATTTAATAATTTTTTTCGAGAACATGACTTTGCATTTTTATTGTTCCTCCCTTGATTTCAAATCCTAAAAATTCTATTTCCTTTTATGCATACACACATTTCTTTTCTCCTAATACTATTCCATGGTTTTCACATTTTTCTGTTATTATTTTGATATATGTTCTATGTTATCCATTCTTTTTTAAAATATTTGAGATGCATTTTTTAACCCGAATGGCATTACAAGCCATTCATAATATCCTTGTGGTGCACTAAAGATTGTGAGTGAAATGTTGTCTTTATCTATTTTTATTTGCCAGTATCCACTTTTGCAATTCATTTTGGAGAACCAAGAGGTGCCCTGTATTCTGTTAAAAATGAGTTGTTTATTTGGAATAAAATAACCATCTCTTTTAGTATTATCATTTGATTTTTCGTAATTTATTATCATTCTAGCTTTCCTCCTTTAATCTTAACATGATTTCTGGCCATAAATGTTGGACTACTATGTGAACTTTTACTATCTCTAATTAATCTTTTTCGTTTGAGATCTTCTATTTCTTTTCTGAATTCCTCTATATCATTATAAGTATGTACTATTTGTTTTACTTTAATTATTTTATCAGGATTGATTAAGTCTATTTTAGCTATACTTTTATCTTTATGCCAAAATTTTGATGAATGTTCACTATATAAATTTTTGCATCTTTCTTGTAGTTCTTTTTGAATTCCTTCTTGAATACTAATTTCTTTAATACTTAGTGCAGTTTCGTGCCTAGTTGGAGAGATTACCTCATTACCACGCTTGCTGCGTGTGAAGTTAATATTGTGATGTGTAACAAACGCTTTTAGTTTTAAGACTTCAATTGATTTATTGTTATTTATAAATATAACGGAGTGTAATGTTTGAGTACAAGGGCGGTATAATCTTTGAAAATTATTGCCTATAATTACATCATGTGATGGTTGATCGGTTGCCCAAAGTTTATGAATGATAAATGTAACTGAATTAATTTAGATAACTAAATTTTCTATAGTATTAGTATGTATCATCATACTATTGTTAGCTATTCGAACTATTAATGGTAATTTTGTTCACATATATTCGGGAAAGAGTTTCATTTTCCCAAAACATACTAAGCATCCACTACTTAAGTAAGCACATAGTTCGTAAGTATTAAATCCTTCTATGTGTATTATTATTAGTATATATATATTATTAACATTAGTGTATGATAATGACATTTTATTTTCTTCATTCTTTTTGCTATATTGTTTTATAAATGTATCGTATTTTTTTTGTGCCTCTTTTTCATCGTCTTTTGTCCATGCCATAAGATTCTCCTCATCTTCACATACTGGCACACTATAAGTTCTATATCCTATTATTCTTTTGCTAATTGAACTACTTCTAGATTATATACTAGAATTATCTATAGAGTGTCTTCCTGACAATATGCTTACGTTATCCATTTCATCATTATTTTATATTGTGCTAGGAGTTTCTATTTTAATATTTTCGATTTTATCGATTTTAATTATATCTTTTCTTTTTGTAATATTTTTAGGATTATTGAAACTGGCTATCCATCGATTATCTAACTTGATCTCATTAGGATTTATTCTTTTAGTTGTAATTCTATCTATTGGTATTCCATTGGTAGGTTTAAATTTATCTACTTATATAATTTTATCCTGCATTTTAGGATCTATGGTATTATCTAACTTATTATTTTTCAAAATATTCTTAATGGATAGGTGGTTTCATATATATCGATTCCTACGGTTTTTATTTTTAAAGTTAAAAATTTATTTATGAATCCATCTTTTAAGCTAATATAATATCCTGATCTGCAATTAAAATCTAATGGTTCTCTACATAGATTACTTTTTATTCTACTGATTATGGACCTTTCAAAATTTCGTTGTCTAATATCACACAAAAATGCATATATATCTATATCTTGTCCTTTGTCAAATAACGGTGTTATTTGTATTTGTACACTCCCTATATATATATATATTTATTTATTATCTTTATTGTACTTTAGTATATTTTTATAATTTATTAAATTTATTTCTCCTACCTCATATTCACAATCCTTAATTTCAATATCTCCTTCCATCCTTTCACATATATTTTTTAATTTTTAATTTGAATATTAATTTCTGATGTATTGTCTTTTCATATTATTGGTAATATCTAATCTTTTTCTATTTCTTTTTCTTGAGAATTTTCTATGACAAATTGTTCTCTTCTCAAATTTTCTATACTTATTTCTTCTGTCATCATAAAATTTAACTCTTCCTCGGTGTCGTTATAGTCTTCTATTTCTATTTCTATTTCTTCTTCAATTAATTATATTATTCCTTTATTATTTCCTAAAACTAATTCTAAAGGTTCTTCTTCTTCTAATTCCACATAATCCAGACTTCCTAAGGCTTCTACTATTTTATTATTCTTTTTATTTCTGCATTGATTAGCAAAGTAGTCTATTTCTCAACATGCCCCAAGGTTTTAAAAACCAGACCGGACCGGCCGGTTCAACCGGTTGAACCGGTGACCGGCTGAGGTTCCGGTCCGGTCAGCCCACCAAAAACCGGCTTGTATCAAAACCGGGATATTTAACGAAAATCGGTCAACCCACCGGTTTAACCGGTGAACCGTGTGACCCGGTCCCGGGTTGATTGAACCGGGACGGGTTGCTGTCTATATATATAAAAAAAAAAAAAATTCAGTTCTTATTTTTATTTAATCTTCATCTCAAACAGCAGCGGCGCTGGGGCTCTTCGGCTTCCCTTCTTCTTCTTCACACAGCAGGTACTCTTTCTTCTCTTCCTCTTCATTCATTCATTTCCGATCTGTCTCCCTATTTTTTTTCCACCATTAACGAATCAAATTGATGGATCTTCACTTCTTTTATTTTTTTTTTTTCCGATCTTCATTTCCGATCTCTAATTTTTTTCTTCACTTCTTTTATTTTCAGATCTACTTTTGTTTATTTCCTCCGACAGCCGATCTTTGATCTTTGATCTCTATTTTGGGTCTACAAAATCAACACTTGAATCAACACACAGGTATCTCTGAACCGAAGGCTCTGTTTTTTTTTTTCTTGACTTGAATCAACACACACACAGCACAGGTATCTCAAATACTCTGTTTTTTTTTTTTTTTTTAATTTTTTTTTTATTTTTTATAGAGAGGAGAAGAAGATGAAATTTATTATGATTTATGATGAAATTTATTATGCTCTGTTTAGGATGAAATTTAAGTTAGTTATTAATGATGAAATTTATTATGATTTAAAGCTAAAATTAAACAAAAATTTAAATTGTCTTTGGTTTCTACTTTCATTTTAAAATTAAAATTAAAATTATAAATTATAAAGTAATTTATTTATAAAACCTTGTCTCTGTTAATTATGTGCTTGATTTGTTTCTTATTTATAACCTATGGCTTTTTGCTTCTTAGTTATAAAACCTTGTCTCTGTAATTTAAGTCCTTTCATTTTAAATTGTTTGTTTGGCTTATATTCATGATTTTTTTTTTTTTTTTTTTTTTGAAGTATAGAAAAATATCACTAAAAATATTTAAGAATTTTTTTAAAAAAAATCGAAAATTTAATATTTAAAATTATTAATTTATATTTTTTAAAAATATTTATGACGTAATTATGACATCACGGTTCGATCCGGTTCAACCCACCGGTTGAACCGGTGACCCGTCCACCCGATCATTTTTCCGGTTCGTTGACCGGTCCGGTTTTTAAAACCTTGACATGCCCAACATTTACAGGTCTTTTTTTCCTTCTGGACAACAATTATTTTTGTAAAAAACTTTCTTCTTTTGTTGAAATTATAGGGTTTTTTGATAATATTTTCTTTTATATTTTTCTCCTCTTTGATTATTAAAACCTTTTCTTTTATAAAATATTTTCTTTTTCTTATTGTATGTTTTTTTTCTTGAAGGCTGACATCCCCATGAATTAGATGTTTGCTAGCAATGTAAATATTATTTTTTCATTTTTCTTCTTTACTTCATTTTCATGCATTCTTGCTCTACCCATTCTCTTAGAAATTTAATTCTATGATCCAAGGTGTCACTTGTGGCATCCCCTAATTCTTTTAACCATTTTTCATATTTTTCTTCTATATTAACATTTATAGGATATGCTAATTTATGAAAAAAACATGATTAAATGAATTTTATTTCTACTTATTTGATAATAATAATAGGAGTATTCACATATATAATTTTCTATATAATCTATATTACATATTTCTATGTTACTTCCTGACCCATTCTCTTTTTCTTTTATCTTCATCATACTCTTTTCCTACGAATTCTTCTTCTATATATTTTAGAAATATGTTTAATATATTTTACGGGATAGTTTCTGCTGTTAATTTTTCTTTGTAACTTTCTCTTAGGTTGTCATACCGGCTTGCTACTATATCCGTAAAGCTATATTCAATATAATTCAGAAAACTTTGCGCGCTCCAACTACTGCTATGGATATTTAAGACATGGTGTATGCCTTTCTTTCATTGTTTTATTACCTCACTTGTATTTGTATTGCAATCAATATCTAATAAATACCTTGTATTACTTATTGGTTTTAATGGTACCTCCCTTAAGAATACTTCATTCCTAGGGGTAAAATCAGTATAATTGGATGTTCCTTTAGCAAAAGACCGTCTATTTAGATAACTATAATGTCCCGTTCTTCTTCTATATTCATAATTTCTGGTATCATTTTCTAGTTGTTGTTTGGTAAAATTTCTAAAATTTGGATGATTTAGATTAGGTAGGAGAAACGAGCTACTTCTTTCTTGTTTTACTATTGCCATATCTATATCATTAACGATATTAGTTTCTTCTTCTAAGACATTATCTTTTTCTATGTCTTCGAAATTTTCTAGTACATTATTTCTTTTTCTTTTTCTGCTTCATTATTTCCCATTATTTGTTCTAATTCTTCAAGGGAAATGTGTTCCATTTCTTTCAAGTTGATTAATCCTAATTGTTTATAGATATCTTCTTCTAATTCTATTCTCTCATTATTTATTTCCTCTCTTATTTCTTCATCTACCATATCTGATAATTCAGCTATTTGTAATATTATCTTGTATTTTATTTCATTATCATTTTCTTTTTCAACCATTTCTTCTAATTGTTTTAAACTATAGTTACTTAACTCCATTATCTTTTTGTTTTGCAGGTGAGATTAATTCAAAGGGTTCTTCCGGATTATTTCTTTTATAAGGATAGGGATATAGGTCTAATTCTTTTTGTTTTTCTTCAAAAAAGGCTATTTGTTTTTTTGAATCTTGTACAAAATGTCTAATTTCGTTTATTATTTCTAATTGATTAGTTCTAAGTTTTTCGTTAATTTCTTTTAATAGCTTAATTAAGGTATTATTTTGTTCTATTATTATTTGTAAAGAAGTATTATTATTTAAATTATCAGATTCTACTTCTTCACTATATTTAATACTCATGCAAGAGTTATTGGCAAAGCCGAGAAAACGGGCTCTAATACCAACCACAATGGATCTAATTTAATATTAACTCCTGTAACAGTTTTCGTTAATGATTTACACTTACCTTTTCTAATGATATTCTATTTTTAATACTAACAATTCTTTGGCTATAATTTATTATAGATTGTGCCGAGACAATAGCCAAAAGAGAATTTAATCTATTTAATTCACTTTCTAATTCATAAATATAATCTAAACTATCTTTTATTTCAGTTCTAAGTGTTGTAATTAAACGCATATAAATACCAATTTTAAGTTTATGAAATTATAATATTGTAACTTTTTCAGAACTTGGGGGTCAATTTAAAATAATGAAGACTTCTAGTTGATGAGATGGATGGTTTGCTGAGGTGTGAGACTCCACCTGTGTACGGGCTTAATTCGGACAAGGAGCTATGAGGATTTTTTGTTATATATTTATTTTGCAATATATTACTTCAAATCTTCTTCTCCTCTTCCCATGTAGATAAGCTTGAGTTTCTTTTCCCGCCAGAAGAAGAAGCTGGCAATAGTGTTTGCAAAGTATCTAACTTTTAGAAAAGTACTTTTTTGGGCCAAAGAAAAAAACTGAGAAGCTTCAAGCTATGCTCGTGTTAACCCAAACTCCCCCATCAAAAAATAAAAATAAAAAATAAAAAACTTTTCCAATAATTTTCTGCAACTTGAAGCTTCTAACTCCAATAACTTAAACCAAAAAAAGTAAGCACCATGGTGTAGACATGATTAATGTAACATGAAGAACATGCAGTACTTGACTTTTGGTACGTTATTTAAAGAAAAAAAAATTATAAACTTAAGTAAATGCTTATATTTAATGTTCAACTTTTTTTTGACAGCTAAGGTACACTACAGTCCAAAAGTTTTCTTTATTCTATTCGAGCAAGGATTCTCTAGAGTGAAATTTCCCTAAAGTTTCCTAGAGTACTACATTGTGTGGTTGAGATTTACTAGTAAGTCACATCAGAAAAATTGATGTGACTTGCCAGTAAATCTCAACCACACAATGTAACATTCTAGGAAACTTTAGGGAAAAATCACTCTAGAGGATCCCAATTCATTCTATTCTACTATCTTCAACCATCAATTTGATGAGGGAAGTGTTTGGGTAACTAACATGGAATCTTCGAATTATTTTGAGAAGTAGGTTAAAAATTAATTTTTTTTTTTAAAAACGTATAAAAAAAATAGAGAAATAATATGACCATAAAAAAATTAAAAATAAAAAAACTAATTTTTAACCTGTTTTCAAAATAGACCAAAATTGCACTTGTATTTGTAAACTACATCTTTTCAAGTCAACGCCATTAAATTGCATTTGTATTTTGTACCATGCCATGAAAAGTAGCCAGCAAAAGGGGACAACCATGCCAAATAAATCCTAGGGATTTTTTTTTTTTTTTTTTTTTCACCTTTGATGAGACACGGGATAAAATTTTAAATATGTAAGACCACTTGCTAATCTTTACATTTTAGATGAAATAGAGAATTTCAACCTAAAATATTATTTACTAGAAGATCTATTATCTGAATTGAACTAACCCAGCACCTAATTAGATTTCATTCTTGGGGTGTTCATAGTATTAAAAGCATGATATATAAATTATCCATGAAATTTGAAATGAATGGAAAAACATACTTGCAATAAAAAAAATTTAATATTTTTTTGATTAGCATCACTTATTAAATTAAGATGATTATATTATATGGTGAAGACTTTAGGTAAATTAAATTATTTGGTTTAAAAAGATAAAAATTACATTTGACACATTCATCAAAATCCCACTTCGCCCCCTTTATTTTTAATTTTTTAATGCCCTGTTCACGTTATTTCAAATTGCGATGTAATCCTTTTCATTCATCATTTATTAATAAGCTTGAAAGATAGTATCATATGAGAAATATATGAGGTGTCTTAGGCCTTGTTTGATTGGGGGGATTGGGAGGGGGGACTATCCACTATTTGGACTTGAGTCCAAATAGTGCTCCTTATCCGCCGTTTGATTTTTTTTTAGTCCGGCGGACTCCATGTCCGGCCGGACTCTATGTCCCCCATATGGGGGACTATCCTGTCCTGGGGGGGGGTGTGGGACAGAAAGTGGGGGACTAATCACTGTTTGGATTAAATGATGAAATGACAATTTTGACCCTCTACTATTTAATTATGTATTATATTTAATAAAATTCAATAAAATTTAAATGTCTCAATTTAAAAATAAAATAATTTTATTTAACTTTTTATTGATGTTTTATTTATTTAATTTTTTGAAATAATTTTTTATGGATATTTTATTGATGTTTTATTTTAAAATTTTGTTTATGTTTTATTTAATTTCATTATTTAAATTTAATAGATGTTTTATTTAATTTCATTTTTTGATTATTATTTTTTTTAAAACAAATTTATTTAAAATCTTAATTAAAAAAAATAATATATATTTTTATTTATATTTTATTTATTTATTTTTATTTTTTAAAAAAATAAATTTATTTAATTGTGTAAAAAATAAAATAAAATAATTTTTTATTTAATCTAGCTAAAAATAATTAAAATATTAAAGATATGTTTAATATTGCTATTACTTAGTAAATAATTAAAAAAGGGTAAAATATTATTTGTTCATTTATTCTATCCAGTCCGTCCAACCAAACGTTGGATTCACTAAAAATAGTCCGGGGGATTCACAGTCCGGACATCTAATCCCATGAAAAAACAAACACAGGATACATATCCAATCCAACCAAATAGTCCGGGGGATTCCAATCCCAGGACTCAAGTCCGATGGATTCTAATCCCCCATTTTCCAGTCCGTCCAATCAAACACACCCTAAGGGTATATAGATAGAACTCAGCTCCTTTCCAATAATTGAAGGGTATTATTTGGCATAAGTCGGCCCTAATTTGGGCTCATGATGATAATCTAAACCATTAATGTGTAGAACACATTGAGTACATCATCTTTGTAAAAATCATATTAATCGAATATTGATAATCACTTGATTAGATCACATTTCAAGATAACTTCCAAATGAAATTTTCAAAATAAATTATGATAAAAATATGATCTGATCACGCAGTTATCGATATTCAATCAATGTGATTTTTTGTAAACATAATATATTCGATAAGTTTTACATATTGAACAATTTAAATTATCGTTATGTGTCCAGACCAGGACCCACCAATGTCGAACAACACCCTCCAATTACTGGGGAGGAGCTGTATCTATATAGATAAATTAAATGTAAGTGGTTCGGCTCAAGAGTGATCTATTCATGTGATGTAGGTTGCATTGACGCATTATCCCAGTAGCATACAATAATTTCTTTTCAACTGATTGAGGATCTTTTCACCAACTCATTTCAGGTTTGAAATAGGTTATCTTTTCACCAACTCATTTAAGGTTTGAAATATTATCCCCAGTTTGTAAAATAATTGGACCAGTCTAGTCCAACACGTTGGACCCACAATACAATTTACACCGATAATCTTTATTTTTTAACTTTTATATATAGATTATTTATAAAAAAATTATATTAATTCAACAATTATAATTACATACTTTTAATATATTTATTTTCAAAAAATGACCGGTGTATTCTCAAAAATCATATACCGTGCCTATTCCCATGTAAATAATTATGATGAATTTATTTGGCTACTATTATTAAATCAGTCTAATTTTTTTTTGATAAATAATTTACATAGAATAATCCCCCAAAAAAAAAAATGTCATTAAAGTGGGCCTTTTGATGGGCCCATCTAGTATGACTTCATGGTTCAACCAGGGTTTTTACTATTTTTTATTATCAGCATTTAGGAAATATTTACCAATTAAAGAAAACAAGTACTTTTTAATGAAAAATTTAATATATTTTTTTGTTTTTGTTTTTATAAAGTCTGACATGGGTGGCCTATCTGGTTTGTCACAACATATATAGCATAACTCCTATTGAGAAAATATTAGAATAATTTTGGAAAATTATGATGGGAATGGGTTCATTTATAATTGGGTCTACAATTATTGGAAGAAGACAATCTACGAATGTCCTTGAAAATTCATAAAAATATTTGTGTAATATAGGGTGAGACTCAGAAAATTCTCTCATATAAATTGTTGAAAAGAACCAACGAAGAGATGAGTTTGGCTCCAATAGATCTGCAAGGATAGACATAGTCGGCGCCACTCAATCTAGATTGTCGATCGGAAACACTCTGATGATAAAATTAGCCACTGGAATCAGAGAAGGAAGATGAAGAAAATCAAGAGTGTTTGTGTGTTGTGTGGTAAAGAGATGATGCATACCTATATTCATGGGGTGCCCTCCTTTTATAGATGAAGGATGTGATATTTATCCCATGGGCTTCCTTGTTTGGGCTAGGCCCAGTGTCAAGCCTTGTTTGGGTTAGCCCAATAAGCTGATATATATTTTTCTCTAGCTTCCATAATTGCCTCAAAACTCTCATTGTCTTCAGTAGAAGGAATGAGAGTTTTTATTACCGAGCTACGTCGTTCAAATAGATATTAGGTTTCTTGATAAAGAACACTTTTGATGAATGAATAAAAATGAATGAATGACTGTATGAATGCATATATGCTTGAATGTATGTATAGATGTATGTCTTGCTTTGAATACAGAGGCTTTTGCTGATGGCTCTCCGTGCCGAGCACGAAGAGCGCTCTAAATTCGGAGGCTTTTTAGATGGCCAATCGTGCCGAGCACGAAGGGCGCTCTGAATTCGGAGGCTTTTTCGATGGCCAATCGTGCTTAGCACGAAGGGATTCGAATTCAGAGGCTTTTGTTGATGGCAAGTGACTAGGGTTAGGTATAGGGTTATCTGAACTGCCCAACCCGAACCAATCTGCATACAAATGAGTGGTTTCGCAGACATAATGCGAGCGGATGCGGTTTAGAATATGACATTATTGCGAGTTGCGGGTTTTTTTATTTTATTTTATTTTTTATGATGGAGTTTACAAGTTTGCAAATGTTTTTATTTTATTTAATGGATTTGAATTGGATGAAATTTGACAACAATTTATTATTATTTTATTATTACATTTTGGATGAATGTAAAAGTTAATAAAGGATTACTTTTAGGTAAGTTTAGGATTTTGAATGATTTTACTTTAATTGTATTGTTGGGTAGTGAATGATTTTGATGATTTAGTTTAGGATTTTGAAAGATGTACTTGTGTTAATTTATGATTTTATTTAAAAGTTTAGGATTTTGAATGATTTGCTTGTATTAGGAATTGATTTTGTTGTACTTTTAATTTTATAAATTTTAATTCATTAATTATTAATGTTGAGCATTTTAGAAAATGGTAGAAAAAGGGCCCAAAATAAATATTTACAAAACGGGAAAAAAATGCTCAAAAATAAATTTTTAAAGAAAAAAGTCTAATTCGCAAACCGCTCACACATCCGCAAACCCTATCCGCACAAACCGCAACATGCACTGCAGGCGGTTGCGGGTTCAATTTTTTCCAAACTGCACATATGATGACGGGTCCGAACCGCCCAAAACAGAACCGCGAGCACCCCTACAAGTGACGATCAATTTCAGACATTGCAAGGATTTTGAATAGTACATCCCGTGTCATTGATTGCTTGTACCAAATAATGTACACTTGTTAGGCACAAAAAAGTAGAAAACCGAAAACTTACGCTAGTGGTAGAGCATTAACAAAAAACATCATTTCATTGTAACGAACTGTCAAGTGGAGCGCGTTGAAGCAGCGTTAAGTTGATTTCTTTCCTTTAAGCTAGTATGAATTGTGGTTGTGCCAAGTCGGAGTAAACTAGTACTGCATTGTATACAATGTATATTTGCCCTATTACTTTCGAATAAGATTTGTTATTCGAAAGGAATAAAATTGACTTTGGCCAAAATTGCCGAGGAGTAGGCCAATAGCAATTTGAAACGAAGTCATTTCTCCTGTTCGGTGCAGTGGCAATACTGAAATGACACCGAGACAAAGTAGGATGCTTGGTGATATGCGTAGTGAGATCAATGGCGCACAGTATGTACTTATGTGTGTGTGTGTGTGTGTTTTTTTTAGTGCTAGTCTTCGAATAAAATCTTCAATTTTTCTGAGTTGAATTTGTAAATTCTGACCACACAGATGTGTCCAAAATACGTCAAATAGCTGGAAAGGACTATTGGATCGTTGTGATTGGACTCCAAATGGCTTAGTTTTAACTAAATTAGTACTGATGGTTCAGATCAACCAATTGCAATGCAACTACGAGGCACATGATGATTTCCTCATTTGCTTGCTAATTCTGCTTCTTCGGTAAAGTAGTGGATTTTCTCGCTAAATTTGGACTGGCCTGTACGACTTCATTTTAACGCCGATTTTGACGCAGTTTGTTGCGTTGAATTTGTCTTGATGAGTACTTCACATTAATATGGTCAAAACTTGATTTCAACAACTTGGAAAATTTTAGTTTTCTAAAAATTTGGTCTATTTTACAACTACCAGCAAACTTCGGTTACTTATTGGCTCTTCAAGTTGGTGGGTTTTGACTCCTTGAGTTGACGTGAATCCTCTGGTATATTCAAATGTTGACTTCGGCATGCCGAGATGCTAGTTTTTTGCCGAGATAGTAGGGTCGAGCAATATTGCCATACTTCCGAGAATTAAATCATGAGATTCGTGCCGAAGATATAGATGAATTAATAAATGTAGTTTTTGTTCCGAGAATTCCAATGTTGTGGAGCATGTTGCCGAGATGTGACTCCAAAAAGAGCGACTAAATTTGTTCTCGGCATTGCAGTTATAGCCAACATGATTAAAGATATATACTTGCACCGTTCATGACAATTATCGTTGTGTAGCATCGAGTGTCGAAAAATAGTCGAGTTAAAGTGTAGGAATTCGACAAGTTGGTAGCTATTCGGCATTGCCGAGTGACCTACTTGCTGTCAAGGGGAATGGATAAGCTTCAACGAGCTGACAAGTTGACCGGCCAATGGTAATGTTGTTGAATTATGGTGTCATCGTTGGGCTTTATTCAGGTAATTTGGTTCTTCGGTGTTGTCATGCTGCGACATATATAATGTTAGTGGTGTTGTCGAGAAAAACTAGAATGCACCTCTTGAAAGACAACGGGACTCATAGAGATGATTTGCCGAATGTTGGGTCATTGAGATGGTCATTGCCGGCAACAACAGAATTCTCCTGTTCGGCAACATGACTCATCTAGTCGGCAAAATACTGCGCATGGTCATTGCCAAACAACTTTCACTCTAGAGAGAGTAAAGAACTAAGTCAGCCCAAGCATTATTGCATGTTGTTTCGGAGCGTCAATTTCTTGGTTTTGGGCTCAGCTCTAGGCTGCGAGATAGGATAATCCTTGCATGGGTTGCTTTGATCGGCACGAGTCGTCGACTTAGGATTGGTTGCCGAGAAGGTGCAATGTGGAGGCGATACAACGCTTTGTTGTACTTGGTCTGCAATTGCTTGTGTATGTTGGCATAATTGTGATAGCCTATCTGTGTATTTGTTTTGCCAAGGAGAGGACGGTATGGCAGAGTAACTCCTGCTCTGAAGGTTGCTTAATCTTGACACGAGTGTCGGGTAACGTAAACAACCATGTATGGATATGCCGAACATCCATCAAAGGCAAATTTGATGCTTTCATTATTGCCAAGGTGTTGCCGAAGAAGACGGAAGATCATTGTCTAATTTCTTGCTTCCTTTGGGTTTGCTATTTGTGGGTCATGTTGAATTCTTGTTTTTGATTTCGAAGAACACTTATATGGGGAGAAAATCAAGACTCAATTGTAGATCCACTGCCTTCGGCTTGTTGTTTCAACTTTCCTAAACAAAATTGATACTTATTTAACAAAAGCTGTGAGCATAAATATATAGACATATATATATATATAGAAAAGAAAAAACAAAGACCCAGCCATGAGTCAACTTTTTCTAGAGAGAGAAAATGGGAAGTGTGGATGTTGATTTCCGACCACACAACCAAAAGGGGAACTTAACTGGAGAGCACTAGCAGAATAGACTAAGCCCAACAACCTGCACAAGAAGATGAGAATCCGGCGGTGGTTCGTCCATTCGGGAGCACTCCGACGATCAAGTTAGTAATCTCTCAAAGATATCAAATAGTAATTAAACTGACAATCTACTACTCACAGTACATTACCCATACCTAAAACCCACGGGGGTGCCCTGCTTTTATAGCCTGCACTGACCTGATCCCTTTAAAAGCCTACCTTCAGGGGACTCAAACTCAATGTTCATCATGGACCCTTATCTAGATAGAGACAAACTCATCTTGAGCTTTATCTTTATCAAGAATGAGATCCTCCGCTGTTCTTGGACTCTTGTTTCTTATTTGCTTATCTCGGATTCCGGTATCTGCGCAGATAGCCTCGGCCTATCCGAGATCATCTCGGCAACATGACCAGGCCATGTGGCACCTCGGCTAACACTTCGGCGTCACTTTGCCACGTGGCGTCACCTCAAAATATTTCCCCACAATTGCCCTCTAGGTTCTATTACCTTAGCAACCTGAGGTGATGGAACCTACATCGTTTGTCCACATAGCATGTCGACTAACAATCCATTCATCTCTCCGACCGAGATCATGACTCGTCGGCTTCAAGTAACCAAGAGTCTGCTGCCCATTCTATCAAGGACCAAGAACCAAGAATCAAGTTCTTTAAGCATCTCAACCGAGATCGCTCCTCTAGCCGAGGTTATGGCCTCACTACTTTAGGAATTTCAAGAGTTCTAATTGCGTATGAGCTGTCATGCACAGTCTTTTCAATCGTTTCCTCCATGTGTCCCTTCCTCATTAGTTCGTACCTGGCACGCGCCATGAAGTCACGTCGATTCAGTCCACGCCGCCTTACAGACATGTAGCCCAAGGCACTATCAATACATTTTTGCCGCTTTTCCGTGTTTTTGACAAAACTCCTTCTCTCTCTCTCCGTCTTCTCACTTTTCATTGTTGCATTTCCCCCTCTTATGCTCAAATTTTCGCTCTCTAGATTCCGCCATTTTCATACGTTCGAAGCTCTGCACTTGCTCAGATTACCTCCTCCGGCGATCTTTTCATCATCTGTTTCCGGCCATTCACGTTGTTTGACTCCGGCGATCTTCATCCCGGCATTTGTTTCTTCGGTAAGTCACTAATTTTTTTCTTTCCTTCTAGTTAGTCTTGTACTGTTTTGCATATGTTTCTTCTCTGAACTCGCCATATGCTCTTTTTACTGCATTCGTTGTCATTGAATCTTGTATTTACAACTGTATCACGAATCAATTTCTTGAATCAGCTTTGAATTTTGAAGTTTATCACTATGTCTCTTGACTATCAATTGCGTTTGTTTGTGATTCGTGGGCATTACCTTCACACACTCACTCAGTGTCTTGTGGATTTGTAATTCCTTGGATCGTCATTCGTATTACTAATCACATCCTTGGCATATTGTATTGGTTATATTTAAATGTCTGGCACTGATCTTGCCATATCTGTGTTTCTTTCTCCTTCATGTGATTTTTGAGTTTTGCCTCTGATTCCTTCTTGGTGCCTTTTCTGTTTTCTCTTTCTATTTTTCAGATTCTTGGCCTTTGATTCTTGTTTCTGTAGATTTAGGTTTGGGATTGGCTAAAAATCACATTCTTAGGAAAATTGAAACAAATTCCCCTTAGATCTTCAAAACCCTTGCCCCAGTGCCTGTTTAGGGTTTAGCCGAGGTCTTCAAACCTATAACAATCATTCTTTTCTGAAATCTTGTACCAACTTCATTAAACCGACATCATGGGTATGTTTAGGTGGAGGGTAGACACCCCAGCCAAACTAGAGTACTTCCGACAAGAGTTCTCCATCCCAGTCGACGTTTAGCTCAGGTTGGCTAGGGAGAAGGACTTTATCATGCCTGATGGAGATTTTATGCCCTTTCCAGTAATTACCTTCATAGAGTGTGGACTCAGGTTTCCCTTAGAAATCCTCTTTAGGGAAGTTCTCCACTACTACAAACTTAACCCCATGCAGCTAGCCATTAATTCCTATAGGGTTATCAATGGTATAATCGCCCTAGCACGCCAAGAAAAAGCTAGGATTACACTTGTCGACATCCAATTCTGTTACACAACGTGTGGCCTTAAGACTGAAAAATGCTGCATATATTACTTCAAGCCCAGATCCACCGCCTATAAACTCATAGCCGACTTTCCAAACTCCAATAAGGGTGCTAGAGATGATTACTTGATTGTCTCGGGCAATTGGGAGTTCGCGCCTGATGATGATCTCCATCCCTTTCCTCTGCGCCGAGCAGCATTTAAAGAGGATGATGGTAAGAATTGAGTCATCTCATAACTTACCTTTACTAAGACTTTCTAGTTCATCTATCTATACTAATGTCTTCTTTTTGTTTCTCTTTTGCAGATCTCTCCCAACCATCAAGGGATTTCCGCCAAACTTTCCTCCCTAGCCCTGATCTGAAAAGGCTTCTAGGTTTGGATATTGATAAGGGCAAAGCAGTTTTGCTGCTTTATTATATCCTGACCTACAAGTCCGCTTTGCTCAACATTCTCCATCGAAGTAAGACTCCCCTATCAGCAACCACCCCACCAGTTGCTTCATCGGCAAGGCCAGACCAGGCCTCTTCTTCAGATTCAGTTAAGCTACCATCCACCTCTGCCCCCTAACTTATCTTGACATCCCAGCTCCGACGTCGACATCGTCGTCGTGCCCCAACAAACGCACCAGTCGGCAGAACGCGTAGCAGAAAACACCAAGGTCCTGAAAACTCGGTAACAGACACATTAAACCCCCCTATTGCTCTACCTGCCATCCATTTCGGCACCAAAGTCACCGTTGTCGTTCCAGTCGAAGAGATGGGTAGAAGTCAAATAGCTGTTGAAGACCTCCTGGCCGACTTGCCAGGAGTAGTTTCAGTTCACTCCTCTCCATCTCCATCCCAACCAAAGCCTAAATCAAAGAAAGAGAGTTAAAAGAGCCAAGGCAAAGGCCACAGTAACACAAGTCCCTCCTGATTCGGAGGACACAATATTGATCGAAAAGAGCTCAACCGAAAAACATCATTCAAAAAAGCAGAGGTCTGAAAAAGAAGGGGGGCCAGGTTTTTTCCAAGCCGACGAGACCCGGGCCTTTGCTTTTATAGTTGGGGACTAACCAATGAAGGCCACCGATAGTGCTATTTATAGCATTGAAGTTGAAGTCGCGCTTTCTACAGCTGTGTTTCTGCCTACGGATCTAAATCGTATGGCCGCGATCACGGAGTATGAAAACTTTTCTTTGATGATGCAGCACTCCATTTTGGTAAGTTTCCAAAACTTGTACTTTTTACTTTAAGTGTTTCATACTTAGAAATTTTACTAACTTGTTAGTTTCTTTCCTTCTAGGCCATCCAACATGCCCATTATTTTGCAATGAAAGCCGAGGCTTTCAAAAAGGAGCTGGTCCGTAAGACCCAAGAAGCTGCTGGGTTCCTTGCTTCCCTAAACAATGCTGAGGCCAAGATCAAGCTTCTGCTGGACCAGGCCAAGGTTGCCAAACTTGCGCAAGACCAGGCCAAAGAAAGAGCTGAGGCAGTCGAGGTTGTGGCCGAGGTACTCAAGTCCGAGATCAAAACCACAGACGCCAAAGCTGATCTTTAGGAGGCCCTGGCCACCAAAGAGGCCGAGATCAAGGCAGCCGATGAAAAGGCATTCTCAGAAGGTCAGGCCGCTGTCCGAGATACGTACAAAGCCCAAGTTAATCAAGCCTGTAACAAAAGCTATTACCTTGGCTAGACGGCGACTCTTAAAAAGCTAACTGTCCCAATGGACTTCGACCTCCGAGATATCAATCGACTTAGCGTGCCTTTCCCTCAAACTCCTAAAGGATCGGATGACGAAGCCAAGGAGGTTGAGGCTGACGCTGAAGATGACGATAAAGATGAGGAGGCTGCTACTAGGGTGAAGTCCCCCATTCTGAATGAGTAAGTCCTGGACTTGACTCAAGATGAAGAGGACGAGGTCTCCAAGAGTGCCTCCCCTAAGAAGACAACATCTGAGGCCGAGGTCTATAGAGCCGAGAAAAGCCTTGATGATACCTTGCTGGAAATTAACACCGAGATAGCGGCGGAGAAGGAAGCAACACCGCTAATTAAGGCTGACATAATGCCAACAGCCGAGGTTGAGTAATCCGTGACCAGTGCCAAGCCTTGATGAATGCCTTCTTTTTTCTTCTAAGTGTTGGATGCTCCTCTTCATATATGCTTACTGCTTTTCTTTTATGCCTTGCATGCTTCCACACTTAGAATATTTTTTGCACTTCCCTTAAGTACAACTTTCTTGTATAATCACTTCGAGTTGGGACACATCTAACATGTATCACCTTGGAAATATTTCATCTTGGGTACACCCTTACGCGGTCATCTCGGACCAACATACCTCGGAGTTCACCTTTAAATGAATGCTCGACCAATGAGCACTTTTATAACTTTCAACAAGTGTTACTTCCTTTTTGTGCTTGCTGTCTTTTTCCAAGACTTCACCCTTCCAACCTTTTCAGGTATGACAACCTGGTTGGTGATCTCGGGTAACAAATACCTCAGGTATCACCCTATCTAGATACCTCGGCTGACTCCAACTTGTAAATTTCAACAAGTGTCAAGCCTCAGAAATTTCAATTAGTGTCAAGCCTATTCCTGCTTTCTCCCCCCTAATGTGAACCTAAGTATTACTTATGTTCACATTATGCATGCCTCTCTGATTTTGCCGAAGTCGTAATCCAACCATTTTAGCTGAGGTTCTCTACCTTGTTGTTTCTGTTAATCTAACTATTTTGGACTTAGTTCAACTCTGCCATCATGGCGAGTCTAAGTTACTTGTGATGTTTCATTCTGAAATATTGTCGACTTAGTTCAACTCTATCACATGGCAAGTATAATTCAACTCTACCATATGATAAGTCTAAGTTATTCGTCATGTTTCAATTGGAAATATCGCCAACTTAGTTCAACTCTATCATATAAAAAGTATAATTCAACTCTACCATATGATAAGTCTAAGTTACTCGTTATGTTTCAATCGGAAACATCGTCAACTTAGTTCAACTCTATCATATAGCAAGTATAATTCAACTCTAGCATTTGATAAGTCTAAGTTAATCGTTATGTTTTAATCGGAAACATCGCCAATTTAGTTCAACTATATCATATGGCAAGTATAATTCAACTCTACCATATAATAAGTCTAAGTTACTTGTCATGTTTTAATCGGAAACATTGCTAACTTAGTTCAACTCTATCGTATGGCAAGTATAATTCAACTCTACCATATGATAAGTCTAAATTACTCGTCATGTTTCAATTAAAAACATCGCACAATTTTCAACAATTTATTCATAAAATCAAAATCCAACTATAAAACTTTGGCTAAATAAAATCATCACAAAAATCTTTAAAAACTAATGAAAGAAAAACTTCAAATTGAAAGTGTTCCAGGGTCATGGCAACTCTTTGCCATCAGTGTCTTCAAGCCGATATGTCCCATTGCTGGCAACCAAGATGATTCTGTAAGGCCCTTCCTAGTTTGGCCAAACTTGCCTTCTCTGGGATCTTTCTTATTGCTGACGACTTTTCTAAGGACGAGGTCCCTAACCTTGAACTCTCTTGAGTTGACCTTCTTGTTATAAGCCCTAGCAAGTTGCTGTTGGTATGCCCCTAGCCGAATTGCTGCTCTCTCCCTCCTTTCCTCCAATAGATCCAGATCTTGGGCTAAGAATGCCTCGTTGGTTCCATTCTCCACTCCCTGGGTTCTGATTCCAGGGATGCCGACTTCCGGTGGGATGACTGTTTCTGTGCCATATGCCATGGCAAAAGGAGACTCTCTAGTTGATCTTCTCGGCATAGTCCAATATGCCCACAGCACATTGGGTAATTCCTCCACCCACTTTCCTTTAGCTGCTTCCAGCCTCTTCTTGATCTCATTCGAGATGGTCTTGTTGGATGCTTCTGCCTGACCATTACTCTGGAGGAAACTAGGAGTAGAGTAATAGTTCTTGATTTTGTATTTTGCACAGAAGCTCTTGATTAGCTTATTGTCAAATTGGGTGCCATTGTCTGCCACAATGGCTTTTGAAATCCCAAACCTAGTGATGATGTTTTTCCAAATGAAGTTCTTCACATCAATATCTCGGATTTTGGCCAAGGGTTCTGCCTCTACCCACTTCATAAAATAGTCAGTTGCCACCAACAAGAACTTTCTCTGTCCAGTTGCCTGGGGTAGTTGCCCAATAAGATCCATGCTCCACTGGGCAAATGGCCAAGGACTAGATACTGGGTTCAAATCTGCTGCTGGTTGATGTATCAAGGGTGCAAACCTTTGACACTTCTCGCACTTCCTGACATAGGTTTCAGCATCCTTCTGCATGTAGGGCCACCAGTACCCCTAAGATATGGCTCTATGGGCAAGTGATCTTCCCCCAGCATGGTTTCCACATACACCTTCATGTATTTCATACAAGAAATCCTCAACCTGGCATGAATGAACACATCTTAGAAGAGGCCCAGTGAAGGATCTTCTATGGAGATGGCCTTCTGTTGACAAACAGAACCTGGTCGACTTCAATCTGGTCTTGTGCGCTTCTCTCTTGTCTGCTGGCAACCTGCCATGTTTGAAAAATGTCACTATGGCATCCATCTAGCTTAGACCCATTTCCATATACATTGTCTCATATTCTGTTATTAGAGGTTCCACACTTGGTTCCGTCAAATAATCAACAATGATTGTCCTTGGCTCTCTTGACTTTATTGCGCTAGCCAGGTTAGCCAAGGGATCGACATGGCTATTATCATCTCAGCTAACCTGCTGTAGCCAGCAATCCTAGAATAGTGCCAGTAACCTGACAACCTCTTTGACATAGGCTATCAACCTCTCATCTCGGGCTGCATACTTGTTTGTCGCTTGATTCACAATAAGTTGGGAGTCACAAAAGACTACCACCTTATCGGCTTCCATTGCTGCTGCTAGCTTCAGTCCAGCAATTAGTTCCTCATACTCTGCTTTGTTGTTTGAGGCCTTAAATCCCAAATAGATTGCCTACTCTATCATTCGTTCCTCTGGTGATACCAAAACCACTCCTGCCTCCGTTCCTTGACGGTTTGAACTTCTATCAACAAACAGGCGAAATGAGTCGCCGATGTAGATGTCGCAAGGTTTTGGTTTCTTGTCCTTCTTTTGCATTACTGGTGTGGGATTCTTGGGCCCCAATTGGGTTTCCTTTAGTTCACCCAAACAACCTAAGCCGTAGCTCACCGGAGCCTGGCATGGAATGGCACCAGGGGTAAACTCGGCCACAAAGTCGGCCAGAACCTGGCTATTGATTGTTGTTCTAGGCCTGAATTCCAAGTCATATTGGCCCAGCACCACTACCCATCTGGCTATTCTACCTGTTAGATCTCCATGCTGCAACAGAGACTTCAAGGGATGCTCAGTCGATACCATAATCTTGTGGGCTTAGAAGTAGTGATTCAACCTTTTAGAAGCCATCACCAGGGCTAATGTTAGTTTCTCCAGGGACAGGTACCTGGTTTCTGTACTTGCTAGGATTTTACTCACATAGTATACAGCCTTTTGTTCTCCCTCATTTTCTTGGATTACTACCGCGTTTACTGCATGTTTTGAAACTGCCAAGTATAGGAACAATTCTTCTCCAGGTATTGGATTTGACAGAATTAGAGCTGTTGTCAGGTACTTTTTCAAGTCGGCCAAGGCGACTTCGCACTCCTCTGCCCACAAAAAATCTGTGGTCTTCTTTAACAAACTACAACATGGTTTATACTTATCTAAACTTTATCTAATGAACCTGTTCAGGGTTGTTGCCTTACCGGTCAAACTCTGGACCTGCTTGGCTAACGTAGGGCTCTTTAAGTCAAGGATGGCCTTGATTTGATCTGGGCTTGTCTCAATACCCCTTCCGGTGACCAAGTATCCCAGGAACTTACCAAACCCAACTCCAAATGCACATTTCGAAGCATTGAGTCAGAGCCAATATGCTCTTAGGATGTCAAAAACTGCCTTTAAATTGGCTAGAAGGCTCCCAGGCTCATTGGTCTTCACGACCATGTCATCAATGTAGACTTCCACTGTCTTCCCAATTAGATGCTTAAACATCTTGGTCACTAACCGCTGGTAGGTTGCTCCTGTATTTTTTAACTCGAACGGCATCACTTTGTAACAATAGAGCCTTTTTGGGGTGATGAATATCGTCTTCTCTTCATCTGGGGCATACATTGCTATTTGGTGGTAGCCTCTGTATGGATCCAGAAAACTCATTTATCCATGCTCTGAAGTGGTATCTACTAACTGATCAATCTTAGGCAGTGGGAAGCTGTCTTTGGGGCAAGCCTTATTCAGGCTGGTGAAGTCCACACAAACCCTCCATTTGTCGTTCTTCTTTTTCACTACCACTGTGTTGGACAACCAGGTCGGATAGTGTACTTCTTGTATGGCCTGGGCTTTCAGCAACTTGTCCACTTTCTCTTCAACTGCTTCCATATGTGGTAATGTCGGCCTCCTTGCCTGCTGGATGACAGGTTTAGCCGACCTGTCTACATTGAGCATGTGACAAGTGACCTCGAGATCAATACCAGGCATCTGATATAGCGTCCAGGAAAACACTTCTATGTTTGCTCTCAGGAAGGTCTCCAGCTTCTTTTCTTCCTCCTCGGCTAAGCCTAAGTCGAGAAAGAAGAAGGGCTCCTCATCGCCTTCTTGGACCAGAATCTTCTTCAAGGCCTCCTTGCTCTTCTCAGTCGGTTCTTTGTCAACATCTTCTAGGACTTCCATGTCCTCGTCCTCGATTTCAACTGTTTCTACCTCTCGCACGTTGCAGTTGGATTTCATTGCTGCCTTGGAGCAAATTTTTGCCTTGACCTAATCCCCTCTGACTTCCTCAACCCCCTACTTAGTTGGAAACCGCAACAGCTAGTGCAGCATTGAGGGAACAACCCTTATTGCGTGCAGCCACCGGTCTTCCCAATATAACATTGTAAGTGGAGGGGGTATCAATTACTGTAAATTCTGTGCTAACCTTCCTGGTGCCTGCCTGTACTTCCAAATTTATTGCTCCTATAGGCCATGTTGGCGTTCCATTGAACCCGACCATGGGGCTGCCAAACTACTCCAGATCATCGAGGTGATGGCCAAGCTCCCCGTAACATTTGCCATATGTGATGTCACAAGAACTACCTTGGTCGACCAATATGTGCCTCACTTGGCATTCACCAATCTTTAGTGTGATCACCAGGGCATCGTTATGTGGATGTTGCACCATATCCAGATCTACCTCAGTAAAAGAAACTATGGGTCCCTCGTACTTGTTTATCCCAGGCTTCTTTTGCTAGACCTGATATACGTATTGCAGGTGCCTCACCTATTGGGTCTCCCCTCACATATCGTTTTCATTAACCTTCAAGTGAATCACATTGATCACCTGAGGTTTTGCTTGCTATGGTTGTGGTGGTGTTGCTGGTGCTAGTGCTGGGGGAAGCCTTGCACGCTCTTCTCTCGCTCTGGTCTCATCTACTAGGTCTTTCAGGTGACCCTGTATGACCAGATCCTCCAAGTGTGTCTTCAGGGCCCTGTACTCCTGAGTCAAGTGCCTATCTTCATTATGGTAAGCACAATGCTTTCCCAGGCTTTTTCCCATAAATTCGCCAGGGATCTTCTCCGACGCTCTGTAATACGGCTGGTTGCTGATCCTTTCCAAAACTTTGTAGATCGGGATCCTGAACACAGTGGTGACTGCTTGTGTAGCCCTCAACCATGTTTCCTGCCTGTTTGTCCCAGGATTACCTCGCCCTCGCTTCGGCGAGCTGTTTCTTTTCTCTTGCTTTGGTGTCTTCTTTTCTGGCATATCCTCTTCTGCTCTGGCATGCTTCTCGATTTGCGCCATGAGCTCCTCTATACTTTTTGGTAAAGTTTTTGCCAGTGAACTCCGAAGCGGGCATTCATCTTCTAGGCCATTTTTGAATGACACGACCGTCAGCTCCTGGTTGCATGCCAGTATTCGGTTGAATACCTCATAATACTTTTTGGTATAAGCCCTGAGGCTTTCCCCCTCGCTAATGTTCAGAGCTAGCAGGGAGTCCACCCTTAGTGGCTGCAACTTATTTGTAACAAATCTGGTCATAAACATCTCAACCAAGCCTTCTCAACTCTTCACAGTTCCTGTCGGCAATTTGTGAAACCAATCTGATGCAATCTCCCTAAAGGATGAGGGGAATACCTTGCACAGTAACTGCTCGTTCCCGCTATAAAAAGCCATTGAATTCAAATATAAGTTGACATGGAAATTAGGATCGGACTTACCGTCATAAATCTAGAACCTCAACATGTGGAACCTCTTTGAGGCCTCAAATGTATCCAATTCCATTGAAAACAGTGTCCTCGGTTTGACGAGAGATGTGATCTTGGCGTCGTGCCGCTTCCTCTGGAGGTAATCTCTCAGATCCTCCTTCATTCGACCGGGAGCTAGGCTATCAACATATTTCAGCCTTTTTGGCGCGCTGCTCCCGGCTTCATTGTGCGTCCTTTTGGATTTTTTCTCGTTCACTGTATCAAAGCAAAGTCCCTTCCCCTGGATATGCCGAGGTTCTTTGACATAGGTCTCCCTTGTTCACGACGTCTTCTACGTCTCACCTCTTGCTGACTCTACTCGCCCGGCATCCCGTGAAGGCCGATATGAACGTTCCTTCTCCTTGTCATGCTAAGGGACTACTGGGATTGCTTTCTGCCCCACTTTTTGGACGTCGGTCTTGGCCGCTAGTATCGGCGTGTCTTGTAACGGGTACGGTGGTTGCATTACGTTGTTCTGCATCATGAAGTTGATAACTGATTGTAGGTTTGCCAACTTGTTTGTCATCCCCTTCATCTCGTCATCCCTCTTCAGGCATCTATTATTCTATACCTAGAGGTTGCTTTCGTTATAATACTCATCTTGGTCTTCCCTCTTTGCCGGCGTCCTTCTCTCCAAGATTCTGATCCCGTGCTCATTCATTATAGTTTTCTTCCTCAATGTTAGGATCGACATGTTTACCACTCCCACCTGGGAAGTAGTTCCCAATCTTTTCTCCCTGCCCGTTGTTGGCCATTTATTATCTTTAAGTTCCCACAGATGGCACCAAATTGTGGATATTGATTTCCAACCACACAACCAAAAGGAGAAATCAGCTGGAGAGTATCGGCAGAATAGATTAAGCCCAACAACCTGCACAAGAAGATGAGAATTTGGCGGTGGTTCATTCACCCGAGGGCACTTCGACAATCAAGTCGATAATCTCTCAAAGATATCAAATAGTACTTAAACTCACAATCTACTGCTCACAGTATATTACCCATACCTGAGACCCACGGGGGTACCCTACTTTTATAGCCTGCACTGACCTAATCCTTTTAGAAGCCTAGCTTCAGGGGACTCAAGCTCAATATTCATCCTGGACCCTTATCCAGATAGAGATAAACTCCTCTTAAACCCCATCTTTATCTAGAATGAGATCCTTCCCTGTTCTAGGACTCTTGTTCCTTATCTGCTTATCTCAGATTCCGGTATCTCCGCAGATAACCTCGGCCTATCCGAGATCATCTCAGCAATATGACCAGGCCACGTGGCACCTCGACTGACATTTCGGAGTCACCTTGCCACGTGGCGTTACCTCAAAATATTACCCCATAGGAAGACACCTTTCAATCCAAATATGACTCCTTAATTAAGACGATGGTGCTACATACACCAATTGGTATACACATTAGTGTACCAACTAATGTTATGATGTTATTATTGACTACATTTATTATACAAGTTACAAATATCCAAAACTATACAAATGATGCCACATCATCTATTAGTACACTAGTGCGTACATTAATTAGTACATATAGTATTATTCTAATTAAGATATAAAATTTATTCGTGAGTCATCAATACATCAATAAAACTGATTAAGGAGTAATTGATAATATTTTATTATAATCAATAACTCTTGGAATTTGTTAAGGCCTTGTTTGGGTACTCAATATAAGTGCACTTATTTCATCTTTTTATCTTTTTTGGGTCACATCAATCAACATCTCCTCTCTACTTTTTCTACACATAATACAAGAAAAGTCAAAAAATGCACTTATTCTAAACTTCCCAAACTTGGCCTTAGGCCTTAAATAATGATTATTTTTATGTATGAAAATATAAAATATTAATTATAAAGTTTTCATATATAAATTTAAAACTTAATAAAATATTCTCATAATAAATTAATACAATTTGATGAGTAGTTAAATTTTAAAATTTACTAAAATCGAGATAAATTAATATAACATAACTAATGTTTTAAGGAAAGTGATTTGTCCCCCTAAAAAACCCCCCTTAATCCCCCTAATGCCCAAAACGACGTCGTTTTAGACAATTTTTTTTTTCTTTTTTTTTTTGCCTTGATCTGAATTTTAGAGAGATTAGGGGGCCAAAAATTAGGACTCCTTAGCATAGTCCATGTTTTAAAGGAACTTATTAGGATTAGTTTATGTTGATTGATACCAAACCTTTGCTCGTATTTCTAAGGTTATTGTCACTCAGCTTAGTATAAAACTTACAATCACATGATATTGTCCCCCACTAGAGGACATGTTTGGGTTGGGGAATAGGAAATTCTCATCATGTGTTTTTGTTTTTTGTTTTTTGTGTGTACAATAATGCTGTGTTTAGTTAAGGGATTTGGGGAGAGATTTAAAAAGGAAAAGGAAAAAGGTGTGTGAAACTAGATGAAATGTAAGTATATTTTATTCACATTTCACCTAACTTTTCCTTTTTCTTTTCCAAATCCGTCCTCAAATCCCCCAACCAAACACAGTGTAAATATGAAAACAAAAAAAAAAAGGATTTACAACTAAAAGGAATTTTAAAGAGACTTATATACGTAAGGCAAAACTCTAAGTTCAAAGAATGATAAAATCTCCAGCCAAGAATTAGAATTAAAACGAAAGAAAGAAAGAAAGAAGGGTGAGGAAAGAAAGAAGGGGCTAAAAGCACTAACCACTCCTTAAAGCCTACAAGTTAATAATAAAATAATTAATAATGAAAAATGTAAATAATTTTTTTTTTTTTTAAAGGCCAAAATTAATGGTAGTTTTGAAACATTGAAATGTCCAAGAATATCAATTTTATAATTTTGCAACCAAAATTTAAAATATCATTTTTCTTACTTTTGTGAAATAATTCAGATAAAATTTATTGGAGAACTTACAAATATATTTGAATTTAAATGATTTATAACCATAACCATCTCTAGAATCTGAGCTACGAGGTATCATGAGAGAACACAAATGTCTCAACATCAAGCGAAAATGCTACAAATAAGCAATTATTTACAAACAATGAGCCCCCACTAATAAAAAATAATAATAAAAGGGTCTCCGACAAAAAGTAATAATAATAATAATAATAATAATAAATAGTTAGGCAAGAAATAATTGTGTTATACTTTTTGTGAACTAAAAGCTAATAATTAGAATTAGAAACTAAAAGTTTATTTGGTATAACTTTTTATAAATTAAAAATTGATAATTAAAATTTGAAGCTAAAAGCACCTCTTTGCTTACTTCTCAATACTTATTTAAATTATTTCTAACTCATAAACTAGAAGCAAAACTTGAATATAATTTTTTTAAATAAAATAAATTATAAACAGTTTCATAAATCGCACCAAACAACCCTTATATCCATGTTGGTGGGAAGGTATGTGTATAGAACTATAATGATGTTGAAATGAGTAGTAGTAATTAGTAACCTTTAAGTGATGAAGAAGCAAAAAAAAAAAAAAAAAGGCTTTTATTAAGGGGAAATTATATGTTAGAGGTACCTTCAAAACTTAATTATAAAACCACTTATAAATTTTATCATTTTTTAAATTTTTTTTATTTTAAAAATATGCACTGAGCAAGTGATTAGGAAAGTGATTAGAGAGGTAAAACTATATTAATGGTCCAATGATGTTGAGTAGGGGTGTGCGCGGTGCGGGTCGGTGCGGTTTGAGAGAAAAATAGAAACCGTATGGCGGGTGGCGGATTGATAAAAGTGTCACTAGAATTTGCCATTTTCCTTATCAAAAACCGGCGGTTCGGTTGGCAAATAATGGCGGATTTGCCTTGGCGGTTCGGGCGGATTGGCGGTTTATAAAAAATATAATTCAAATTACAAAACTTAAATCAAAGAGTAAAAAAAAGACGAGAGATATCGTGATGTTAAGCATCTTGCGAAGCTTTCTTCTGATGCAGCAAATGTAGCAACAACATGATAATATCAACGACTATGCCATTAGTTCATTACAAGCATCTGTGGAAGTTACAATGATCAAATACAATACATAAAATTAATATCATTCAGGGTTTACAATACATTGAAAATGTTTACTGTTGAAAAGTATTTAGATTGAAAAGTGAGCTGATGCAAGTTTGCAACATGGCCAGAAAAAAAAGAAAGATTGAAAAGTGAATTGGAATCCAACTTTATTTTAGATTACTGACATCTTGAATTCTCCTCGAGCAGTAATGTAATACTATATTCTAAGGTATAGAACAACAAGCAAACTTAAGTAAAAAATAATTTTTAAAATCTTATAAAACATGATTTAATAGCGGTGCGAGTCGGTGCGGTTTGGAAGAAAAATAGAAACCGGCGGATTGATAAAAGTGTCACTAGAATTTGCCATTTTTCTTACCAAAAACCGGCGGTTCGATTGGCAAATAATAACGAATTTGCCTTGGCGGTGCGGCTCGGTGCGGCTTCGGCGGTTTCGGCGGTTTCGGCGGTATTATGCACACCCCTAATGGTGAGATGACCGGAGAATGAGGCAACAAAACTCTGGGAAAGTTGAAGAATGAACAGTTAGGTGAAGGTGGAGCAAGTGGCTCAAGAAAAAGAGAATGACAGTGCACAAATGAGCAGCATCTCCCCAAAATTCCCGAAAAAATCCTCCTCTTAGCCTTAGAGAATAGGTCCTATTTATAGGCTTTTCCTTGATACCAAGGGATACCAAGTGGCCAAATAAAGTAAAGACATATGTCTCTAAGAATCACATAGAATATTCTACCTTGGGCCACCAGACTAAAGGTGCCACCAGGCGAAACCTCCACCCTTAGTCACCTAACCACAAACTCCCTAGCTTCTCAGGGCGAAGGCCACAGCCAAGCTTACTATCAGCCATACTGTGCCTTAGTACCAAGCCCAAGAGGAAGGCAGGTCTATGACTTGAGTGGATGGAAAGGAAGTCGCTTGCACACTGGTTGCCCTGTTCTCATCTTTACGGGGTCATCGCGGTATACTGGTATCTTTGAGTTTGCTATCCGCTCCAATCAATGAGCTTTGCGGCCTGCTATCAGGGCCAAGCATTAGTTTCTACTTGCGGAGGGGAAGCTTCTCCCAAAGGCTATTGTCACCTTGACAGGGTGTTCCCTTTACAAGTTAGTTGAGGCGACTATAGTTGTTGCGGTGGCTATTTCCTGTAGCAAGTTCAAATGGCGGCACTGACAATACTAGAGATGGTGGTGCCGACAAAGTACATCTGCAACTTGATTGTTGCAAGTGCTACCTCTACAACTTAGTTGCTCCAGTTCTCTCTTTCCTTCAGCAACTTCAGATGGCAATGGTAAGGGCAATACTTAGAATGGCGGCGCTGAGACAAAGTGCCTCAGCAACTTGACCGCTGCAAGTAATGCCTTTGCAACTTGACTTAGACATTTTCCCCTCATGGGATTCACTCGAACTCTTGGTGGGTCAGACATGTTTCGATCCACTGTTGACCCGCTTTCCTTGAGTTTTGGTCCATGCTCTTTTAATCATTTCTAGTTGCCTAACGGGAGCGATCTCTGCACTTAGGTTCATACTTAATTTAGATTTTAATTTCTAACCCTCTACACAGTTTTATAGGTCACACCAAACAATCCTTATATATCCATGTTGGTGGATATAAGAAGGTTTATGTATAGAATTATAATGATGTTGAAATGAGTAGTAGTAATTAGTAAGCTTTAAGTGATGAAGAAGCAAAAAAAAAAGTTTGTTTAGGGGAAATTATATGTTAGCCGTACCATCAAAACTTAATTACAAAACCACTTATAAAGTTTGTCATAATTTTTTTTATTATTATTTTAAATACGCACTGATGTATAATTAATATCCCTTTTATTTATGGGGAACAAAACGACGCCGGCCACCGAGGTAGTTTGGACTGCCTTTTGAGAGAGCTTGTGCGTGCACTACTTTTTGCTCTCTTTTTTTTTTAGTAAATATATATGCTTGTTATAAAATAAAATAGTTAGTACAAGATAGTTCTGGGATATAAAATTTCCATAGCATCATACATAATCATCTAAGATATAAAGTTGAATCTGATGCTCTTACTCTTGTGCACATGGTATTAAATAATTGCAATGACCAACACCACCTTAGCAATATTTTTCATGACTGCAGGTTCTTCTTGGACAGCCTCAGATCGCCAACTGTTAAACACATTTTTAGGAAAGTCAATCAAAGTGCGGATGCGCTAGCCAATTATGGGCTGCTTATGATGGGCTGCTTGAAGATGTCAACATGGACGATGAAAATCATTTTTTTATAGGCAAATTATATTTTACCTTCTTAAATTATCCGTTTGAATTAAAAATTGTAACACTTTATCCTCTTCATCTATTAATTTTTTTCAATTTAGATCTTAATGACAAAAATACATTTTTAACTATAAGAGTAAATTACACTTTACCATTTTGAACTATCACTCAATATCACTTTATTCCTCAACTATAAAAAATAAAAAATAAAAACGTTTGATTTTTAATTTAAAATATAATTTTAAAGTTTTTTTTTTATAATAATTTTGCTTTTTTTTTATTTTTAATAAAAAAAATTCATATTTTAGTCGAAATTTAAATTTTTAGATGCACCTAAAATCTAAATATTTGTGACGAATTTTTTGAAAAAATCACTAAAAATGAAAAAATAAAAAGACATAAAACAAAAGACTAAATATTTTTATATTTCTTGTCTTTAGTGAATTTTTAAAAAAAATTCATAAATATTTTCGTTGTTTGGTTTTCAATTTTTTTTTTTTTTGACAAACTAAAAATTAATTTAGCGATGAAATGAAAAAAACATGAAAGTCTAAATTGAAAGTGCTATTAAATGATAGTTCAAGGGGTAAAGTGTAATTTATCCAATTGATGAAAAGATATTGTAGTTATAAAGGTCCAAATTGAAAAACAATTAGTAGATGAGAGGGGTTAGTTACAACAAATTTTAATTGAGGGGAAAAAGTGATAGGTGACAATAGTTAAAGAGGGTAAATTGTAATTTACCTTTTTTTTATGAGTATATGTAACGATTATAGTTTATTATTTGAGCAATGTTGCGTAATTCGAATTTGAGCTTATCCTGAATGGCTCGAATTTCATCTTACCAGTTGTTCGGCCGATCATCTGACCGGTTGTCTAGCTGGTCGTCTGGCGAAAAGACTGACAGCCACGGTCAATAAGATAACAATCGTGGTAGACAAGTATTTCACTCAGTCATCCGAATAGTCATCCGGGAGGTTGATCGATAAACACAAATTTGAACCATTCGGGACAGCTCAATTCAACCTACCAAAGATTTCTGTTATTATTTTAGCCTTGGGGGAGGAGAGTTGGGACTTAAAATCGTGTTCTCGTGAGTTGTATATTAGTGGGTGTTTAGGGTTGATTTTTTTTAGTAATTTGTTTTTAATACATTTAGGGAATTATTAAAAAAAAGAAAAATTAGTCTAAAGTCCCTATCTCATTTTTAATAATGGAAGAGATTCACAATATTATTTTATGATGTCTAAGGTCCCTCAACCCCCGACACTCATATATCACAGAGAAATTTGATTCCCTCAAATCAAACTACCTCTCCATTTCTTCCTCTCTCTCTGCTCTTCTCTCTCCAACGAACTTCACCTCCATCGCTGGACTTTATCGTCGTCGTCGTCGTCTTCTTCTCCAACTCTCTCTCCTCCGTCAAGCGAAGCTCAAAGCATCCTTATCCACGGATGATTTCATCGATATCGGAATCGAAGCGTACCATGACGAAAAGACAACCCAATGATGGGATTGAACAACGATATCATCACCATCAAGGCCGATGATGGAAGTGATGGTGTTACTTTCATGTTTGAAAGCCCTAGTAAGCTTCTCTTAGTTGTTTCTCCTCCGGCTCCATCCTCTATTGGTCTTGGAACAAGGTCTCTCTCTCCCTCTCTCTCACACACACACATACACACAACTCATACACATACACATCTATATATATAGTATGAAGTTAAACTGTTTGACACAATGCTTCTTAGAACTCCAAAACACATAACTGTGAGATTTAATTTGACAAAACTCTTCTTAAAATTGTAAAACATATAGCTGTGAGCTTTGAAGCTAACTTGTTTGATAAAATGCTTCTTAGAAAAACAATCATAGAGAAAAACAATCACAATTTTCTCGAGTGTGTTCAAAACATAGAGAAAATTGTGATTGTTTTTTATTTTTGAGTAGTCCAATTTTCTCTAATTTGGTTTGATTTTGAATGACCAATAATAAAGGAGTTTAGATAACTAAGAAATCTTTCATGGTAGATAACTAGAAAAATTCTTTGATTTTGAGATTTTGAATGACCAATAATGGTTGTGAGAAATTTGGAGAATCAGAAACTTCTTCTACGACCATGCATCCAAAGATAAAAATATTAGAGAGAGAGAGAGAGAGTGAGTGTTTAGGCCAAGCTGAAATTTGAACTTATTTTGCCCAGAGAAATTTGGAGAGCATTTCTCCGAAGAGTGGAAAGTTTAGAGAAATTTGGAAAAAAGTGCAGAGAAATTTAGAGAGAATTTCTCTGGACAATGGGAAGTCCAGAGAAATTTGGAGCAAATTTATCTAGAGATTGAAATTTCTCTAGATCGATGTGTGAGAGACTTTAAACATTATGAAAATATTTGATATCCTCTATGCTATAAAATCTTAATATCAGGGACCTTAAAAAAAATCCCCATAAAAAAATTATTTTTTACTTTGTGGGTGCAAAGAAACTGATATGACATTTTTTTTTTTTTTAAATTGATAATAGTTTAGTAGAGTGGTGTGTCCACGACTTTTGTAAATGAAAAAAGAAGTTTAAAGTTGTGTTCTGAATTTAATTAGTACGTTAGGATTAACCCAATCTCTTAAAAAAAAAAAAAAAAAAAAAATTTAAGATGATAATAAAAACTAGATTCACTCTTATCATTCGTCATATTTTACTGTGGCTCAAAAGCCTACACCAACGGTCATATTTTTCAAATCTCCATATGTTCCGGATGACCGTTGTGTCCATCTCTCTCTCTCTCTCTCTCTCTCTGGACTTTGTAAAGCAGCCGCTTTTGTTCTAATCCTAGGAAGAAAAAAAACCCACTTTATACAACCCAAAAGTGGCTAGCAATGGGCTGCTGCTTTCTCCCTTGTTTTGGTTCTTCCAAACATCGAAAATCTAGGAAAAAGCAGGCTATAATTCACTCTGGAGATCATCAAGTAAGCTCTCAAACTCCAATATTATAAATTCATGACTTCATCTTCTGTTTTTTCTCTTCTTTTCTTTTCTTTTCTTTACCCAAAATTTGTTACAGGATTATGGGACTTCTCAAACTCCTCTTCAACCCACCAAGCCCACAAAGCAAGAAGTCGAAACTGAACCCATCATCACAGATTCTAAGTAAGCTATCAAATTTATCTAAACATGATTTTTTTTTTTTTTTTTTTTTGTCTTCATTTTTCGTGTTTTTGGAAACAATTTGACAGACACTTAACCAAAGTGATGACTCTTTGAATTTTACTTTCCTTCTTTTTTTTGATGGAATTATCAGAAAGAAAGTTACATTTGATTTGAATGTCAAGACCTATGAGGAGTCCTCTGCCCAAAAGATCCAAAACTGTTCAGTGGAATGCGAGAAAGGTAAAGAAAAAGAGAGGGAAAACAAAGAGGAAACACAAAATGAAAGGCAGAGCCTATCAGATTCTAGTATGTCAAGTGTATTCTCTTATCCTCCAAGCCATAGATACCACAATTTCACAACCATTGATGATGATCAATCTGAAGACATGGAATTGGTAGAAACTACTGATTCAGATGACAACAATGATCATGATGCATTGGCTCAGGAACAAGACTCTTCTGAGTCATTGTTCTCTTTATCCATAGGATCCAGAAAACAAGTCTCTGCATCAGAAATTGACGAAAAGGAGGTCAATAGTCCGATAACAATCCCCGTCACAACCAGGTCAAATCAGATTTCTAGAGAGCCTGTGTTGAATCCAATTGGGAATCTTACTCGATGGAAAGCGGACAAAGCAAAGAGGGCATTCACACCATTAAAAGATCGAGAAAAAGAGAACATCAATTTGGAGCAAGAAATAAGTATACCCTTTAGTGAAGAGCCTAGTTTGAAGTCATCTGAGTCTAGAGAGTCCGTGTTGAATCCAATTGAGAATCTCTCACAATGGAAAGCGGCTAAAGCGAAGAGGGCATTCACACCATTAAAGGGTCAAGAAAAGGAAAATATTGATTCGGAGCAAGAACTAAGCATACCCTTGAGTGAAGAGCCTAGTTTCAAGTCCTCGAAGCACGGTTCTCAACGACGATGCAATAGAGCAAAGCGAGAGTTCAATGAAATTGCAGTGGATACTAGTCTGTCAAGTTGGTTAGTTGAATCTGAAACAACACCTATGACTAAAAGTAGTCCTTCTAACTCTGTTGGGAATTCACCAGATAGAGCAAATTCATCAAGAAGTAATGAAGATAGGCCCATTTTAGGAGCATTAACTGTTGAGGATCTCAAGAAGTTGTCGGCCTCTTCATCTCCGAGGCGATCACCTAGCCGGAGTCCAGACGAGATACCCATTATTGGCACTGTTGGGAGTTACTGGAAACATACAGGACAGGGCATGGATTCAGACTCAGGGTCATCTTGTAAAGGAATGCCTAGCACCACAAGCAAGTACAGAGAGGTACTTGTATAATTTTTGGATTTGCCTCTTTGGTAGTAGTGTCAATGTGGGAAAAGTATTTCATGTAACGGGTATAGGACGGCCGAGTTGACACCGTGTCTACTATTTGCCATGTGATAAAAAGTTGGACAAAAATTTAATAGTCTGCCAAACACTTACAAAATGATTTTTTTCACACCAGAACGCAACTTGTGATTGATTCAAAACAGTAGTTTCTCCATCTAAAAACTATATTGGGCCTCACTGCTTTGGGTCAATAAGAAGTTGTTGGACTCAAAGACTCGCTTCTTGGGCCGAGCACAAAGTGACTTTTTGAGTTCCACTTTTATATTATGACAAACAATTAAGTGAAAAGATGCATCATGTCAACTTGGTCAATACTAATGACATAAATACCTACTACAAGTCCATGTGAGGTAGTTCATGAAGGTTTTACTGTTGTGCAGAAGAACAAAAGAGGGAAGTGGCATTCTACATTAGAGACAAGGTTGGAAGAGGGAGCTTTGGACAGAGGTATTGCTCAAGTTTAGCAGACACAGCATTATGTCATATGGTTTGAGAATAATATTTATTGTGCCGCTTTGGATTATGTTTTTGTTTAGTATATGAATGTGATTTCATTTTTTCATTGGTGCAGTAGAAATACAAATAATGATATTAAGTAGTATCATATTCCATTTTCTTTGGGGCAGTGGTTATATCATCCATACTAATTTATGTAGTGGGAATATCATTTTGGTGTTCCATCAAAAGATTTTTTAAATTAAAAAAATATTTTATTTAAATGATTTGGTAAAGAAAAGATACTCACTGATAATAAATATTAGTAATTGTACATCTAAGTTGTTTCATATCCTTCAGAACAAAGTAGATATACTTTTTAATTTAATAGACATCAAATAAAATAGGTTAAATCACTATCAAAATAAAAAGGTAGAGATTCCATCTGAATGAATCCAAGAAAATGCTGCCAAACCAGGCAAAACAGAAGCTTGGTGGAGTCGATTGTTGTTGCAAAATGAGAACAAACAAACATTAGTGAAAATGATGATGTTGAGGTGAGAATTATTAATCAAAATGATGATGTTGAGGTGAAAATTGTTGGCATTTGTTTGTTCTTCTCACTTTGCAACAACATTTGACTCCACCTACGCCAATCGAAGTTGATTAGGAAATGGCGTCATTATTGCAACAATCAGATCAACTTTTAAAGGATAAGAGAGATTTTTTTAAATTCTATATTTTTTATTGCAAGTAGCTTTACAAAAAAATTAAATAAAGGGAAAAAAATTCATTAAACAAAAGTATAAAAAAAAAAAAAAGGAGAGAAATGAAGACACACTGAGAGGCTACTGAATGTTTTGGCGAAGAAAATGATCTCGAGAGAACTTTCTGTCTCAAACAACACCTGATTGCAAGATTTCTAAATAGCCCATAAAATAGAACAAACTTGGATAATGATCTATAAGTGATCGAAAAATATTTGAGGGCCCTAATTTCTGTGGCTCAAATGGCTCAAAATTGTCAAAACGACATCGTTTTGGCAATTTTGATGTTGTTTTGTACTCAAAACGACGTCGTTTTGACAAATTTGAGCCATTTGAACCACAGAAATTAGGGCCCTCTACCATTGTTGATAATTGATCTTTGTTGTTAGCATCAAACTTACAAAACTACAATCCAAGCCAACGAGAGTAAGAAGTAAGCATGATATTGCCTGACATATAAAGATCCAAAAGCTTAACAAACTGGCACATTACTCGGAGAAAGATAGAGCCAAGGCCATAATAAAACAACTTGCACATTAATTACGCACAGGCGGCACTTCAAAGGCTGCAAATCTACTTCCAATAAATACCAAAATTTGACAATCTGGTCCAACATCACATTATGTTAATCTTCCAATCAAATAATTGTACAATTCTAACATGTAGTACTATCTGATAACATGGCTCGAATGTTGTATTTCTTTCTTGACTCATCAAAAAGACAAGAAAAATTAAAAAATTATTGCTTTGAGTAATATTGATACAAAAGACCAAACTCTTGGGCATTATTTCCCTTGGAATCTGATTTCCTCAACTTGCTTCTCAGCATATTATAAATCTCTCATTCAAATTGAACTTGATTGCTGCATACACCATACAAGAGATAATGAAGTATATCCCCAAACTACAAGTTCGTCTACACGTCATGAAATAATCTTCTAATCTGGTCCACCGTTGCAGGCATTAATGTAACTGGGCATCGTTTGTACTGTGACCATGTAAACCAAGGAAATAAAGTACATGTGAGACAATTATACAGTTGAAAAACTAAGTAAAAGAGCATGATGCAGGGAAATAGTGGAACTAGAGAATTACAAGTTAAGTACATTTTTCACTCCTATACTTTGACCAAAGTTTCATTTTAGTCCCTATAGTTTCAGTTTGCACAATTTGGTCCCTGCACTTTAAGTCTAGTTTCAATTTGGTCGGCTTAAAATTTTATTAAATTTGTCTACATGTACACCTTGGAAAATTGGCAAGCGTTCCAAAATTATTAATTTTAACCTCCAATTTAGATGGAAGGACCAAATTGAAACTAGAATTGAAGTGTCAAGTGTCCAAAAATTATTAATTTTAACCTTCAATTTAGACGGAATGACAATTGAAACTAGACTCAAAAGTGTAGGGACCAAATTGTTCAAATTGAAATTTACATGGGAAAAGTGTCATTAACCTGAGAATTAAATATATGCATGAAAAGTCTATGCAATTGTGAAGTGTAATATGTAGAGACTACAACAAACACCATATTTTCAACTTGGTTCAGTTATATTATTCAACTTCATATTAAAATCAGAGGAAAAAAATCATTTCACGAAGTTTTAAGGTAAAAAGAGGAGATGAATAGAGTTGGTAGAGAACTGCTTGGGAATT
The DNA here is from genome assembly GCA_036172215.1 of Camellia granthamiana. Classification (NCBI taxonomy): domain Eukaryota; kingdom Viridiplantae; phylum Streptophyta; class Magnoliopsida; order Ericales; family Theaceae; genus Camellia; species Camellia granthamiana. The sequence goes on along the minus strand of CM069911.1, from coordinate 60,969,777 downwards.
CATTGATCCTAATGAATAATTTTTCTTCATCAAAGCTCCTTTTGCAATCTTTTCCAGTAAAGATCCTAAAGAACTGCATTTATAATACAAAAACAAGTACCATTAATCAGGAGGCTTACCTGAGAAACATATTTAAATACACAAGCATAACAGAACACAAATCCCGAAACTGTAAGTACTGATGGATTTGCACGCTTTTCCGAACACAAAGAGCATATTGTTCTATCAGGTGGCAGTGGAATTCCCTCTTTGGCAACCTGTTCCACAAGGAAAAACATGATTAACTATAAATTAATCTCAAGTAACACAGCAACAAAAATTTACCACGCTTTCAATTTACTGTTCTTTACACAGCTTGTGAAAAAGTGTGTACAAAAGTGAAAAAGTGCCTCATATGTCAACTCACCTTTGGGGGTGGGGGAGGAGGCGGTGGAGGATACACAGTCGGCGCTGACATTCTCTCTTCAGCAGATTGGTACCACCATTCCATCATCTATAAGAAATACACGCCAATAGGGAAATGATTAAAAATGTGATTAGGAATCTACTCCAAATCAAAATAAACAAAACTACAACAAATTTTCTTGATCCTCTGCTGAACATACATGGATATAACTTTTTCTTGTCAAGGTAGAGTTTGAGAAGGGTTCAGTGAAATGTTTTCTTTATGAAGACAAATTTAATGAAACATTTCCAAGTGAAACTCTAGAACATTACAGGAGAAAATAATCGTGCCGTCCGTTTTCACTAATATTAGATAGAATGCTAAAATGCACCTGTAACATTACAAGACATACGAAACAACCTGGGATTTTTTTATTTTTTTTATTTTTATTTTTTTTTAAAAAAAAAGGCCTGGGTATATTAGAAAAACTAAAATGGCAATTCACAAACTCTGTCAAAATTTGAAACCATGAATATCGAAGGAGATGAACAATCCAGCATTTATATCCCAGCTGCACTTTTTTTCTTTTCAGATACAACTATTAACCAGTCACCAAATCACTCAAGCATAAAAGACTAGACCACAAATATCAAGAATCATACATGGCTTCGAATAGAACCAATGGGAGAAAAATGGATCCAAATAGCCAACCCCAAGTAATTAGTTAACAGTTTTGTTAAGCTGAGCTTGAACAAGAACAATACGGAAACATTTAAGTTATCTGTTAATACAGTACTCTTAATCAGGCTAGTGCACTGTATAAAAAGGTAGCACACTCACCTTAAAGAAGAATACAGCAGCAATTAGACCAGTTTGCGCATAGTCAAGAACTGTATACGTACATCCGAGCAACGCTCCTTGTACTGCCTGAAATGTAACATATGTCAAATAAATTTACTTTATAACCTCAATTTCAATTGTTACAACTATTGATAACAGAACACCATGACAAAGCATATCAATGGAAAATACATAAAGAATTAGCAAAGGCTGACAACCATAATGAGAATGGTTCACATTTATCTGATTACTTGGCGGTAGTGTCATTAAATTACATAACAAAATATGATATTTTTTTATGGTGATGGCAAAGTCCACAATGAGTCAATGATGGTCATGGCATTGTACCATAAAAAATGCAAGATTTAAGTGTTATGTCTTTGACACGATTTTGGATGGAACTCAACTCCAAAAGTTAGCTTGTGAACGAGGGTGCACTCCCACTTCCCAACCCAAAATAGAGTCAATTAACTTTTACAAATATAAGAAAAGGTCCTAACAACTAAAATGTAACAAAGATACAAAACTATCCCTAAACTAAAAGAGGAAAAGAAGAAAAAACAGCAAAATACATTGTTTGCTTCACACCTACCCCTCAAATTCAGGATGCGATCCTGGTGAGCAACAAAAGTTTGTCAAGTAAGAACCGCAAGCGACTTGAAGTGTGAGTCATGAGATGCAATTGATGTGGGGAACACTCTACTAAAGAATTGTATAATTACTTGATTATGTGGTGTAAACAGGCAGGTTCGAGGAAGCAGCCAAATGGTTCAACCAGTCGAACCAGAAAGCTTAGTTTGGTTTGGGCTAGTGTAGTAGAATATAAATGGGGTCATGGAAAAAGAAGATTAAGGTAGCGTTTGGTAGAGTTTTAAAATTATGATTTGATAATAGAGTTGTATTTTAAGTTTGTGAGTTTTGGAATTATGATTTGAAAAGATAAAATTTGTTTGGTTATAAGTTTTGAAAAGAGTTTTGAATTAAATTTTGAATTGAGTGTTGAATTTTTTAAATGAGTTTTAAAATAAGAAAGTTGTTTGATTATGAATTTTAAACAGAGTTTTCAAAACTTAATTCAAAAACTTATAACTCATAACCAAATACATAATTCAAAATTCTATTGAAAATTCTATTCAAAACTCATAACTAAACTCTTTTTAAAATTCAATAAATTTATTTTTAAAAAAATTCACATAACAACTGCAACAAAAAAAAAAAAAAAAAAACCATTGTTTCGGTCAACCGGCCGGATATCCTAGAGGACGACTAAGTACACCCAAAAATTCAAAAACTGTCCGGGAGGATGTCCCAACGGATGACTGGGTAGACTAAATTTCAAAATTCAAAATTCAAGTATTTTGTCTGCCACCCATATTCTAGGAAGAGTTTTCAAACGTGGGTGTAGAATTAATTTTTGAGAATTATACTGGGGGATTTGGTAATAGACCCCTCAGTGTCTAATTCATCCTTCAAAAGGATAAGAATTATATAGATCCTTTTAAAACCTCCTAGTATTTTAAAATTTATTTCTTTTACTATAATACCCTCATATGTGTGTGTGTGTGTATCAACTTGTAATCACTCTCTCTCATCTCAATCTCTCCTCTCTGTCTCGCACTTATCACTATTCTCTTCATCAGTGCCATCGGTGCTCTCCATCGGCACCACCGCCGCTCACCATGAAACTCTTTCTCTACCGTCTTCATCACCACCATCATTTGTTGCATCCACAACTTCAGATTTGAGATCATTCATAATTGTCGTCAGGGGAAAAATGACGATTTGCGACGGTTCACAAACCTCAAATCTGAGATCCTTCACTCTCTCTCTCTCTCTCTCTCTCTCTCTCTCTCATCTTCATCTTTTTCTTCTTCTTCTTCTCTTGATCCTCTGTTTTCGAACTCTGTCTCTCTTCTCACGATGCTTTGTTCTTTCAATAGTAAAATTTTACTCTGGTTCAAGACACAAAACTCTTTTGTAACGCTATTATCGGAGTTTGTTTTAAAGTAAAATTTTACTTTGAATTATAATAAGCTTTACTCTGATTCAAAGTAAAATTTTTAAAAAAAAAGAGTAAAATTTATTATGATTTAAAGTAAAATTTTACTATCATTAAGCAGATTAGTATATTGTTAACCAGAGTAAAATTTTACTGTTACGAAAACAGAATACATATTAAATGAACAAACCAGAGTCAAATTTTCCTTTTAGATCTGTGAACAAACAAACAAAAAACTCTTAATTTTTCATTACAATATCTCGATTTCTCATTTTTTCTGTCAAATCTAAGTTTTTTTTTTAATCTCTGATCTGAAGTTATTGATCTCAAATATGAGTTCGTAGGTATCAAATCTGAGATGGTGGTGGTTTAAACGGTAAAAATGGTGGTTGCCGGCTAACGGTGAGGATGAGCGACGATGATAAACGATGAGGATGATGGAGACGACGAACAACCATTCAAAAGAGAGAGAGAAAGAGAGAGTGCTATAAAAGAAATGGAAGACAGAAAAGGTATAATCGTCAAATAAAATATTCAAATAACAAGTTTTGTTCTTTTACAGAATTTTATAATTATAAATGGGTTTTGAAAGTATTAAATTTTTTTCTGTCCTTTTAACAAGAAAATGAAGCTAAAGAGGGGTTTATGGCCAAATTTCCCAATTATAACCAAACACATCACTCAAATATGGGTGTGAAAATCATGATTACAACTCTACACCAAACACAGCCTAAGTTTTTAAGGCTATTCAATGCAGGAACACTACCTGCCTTGAAGAGATCGCATCTGACTTTATGTGGTTTCCTCCACCATGTGAAATTTTATGGACACAAACATAAAAATTATAGAAAGCCTAATTTATATGAAGAAAGAACAAATGTTACAGTTATCTTCATAACTTTACATAAAATGGAACACAGAAATCAAATAATTTAGTTATTACTTCATGCAAACAAAGATGTAGATATAAATTAAGTCACCAGCCTTATTTAACCAACCCAAACTACAAATAATCAATGCATACCTTCAACCAAGGAGGGCCACGGAGCCTCTCGCGTTCACGGCTTCTTATCTTAGAAATTCTAGAAGAGGTATCCATCTACCTTGACATCAAAAAGTAATAATGTTCAAAACAATGAGATAACACAAATAGAATGATAAAGATACTTTTTATCTGTCCAAGAAAAATATCTGTAATTATACACTTTTATATTCACTAATGTAGTCCATACAAATTGCTTGAAAAGAAGTAATGGATTCAGTCAGGTACACAAAGGCTTAAGATAGAAAGCACCCAGGGCTAAATGATTGATGTGCCTAGCATGTTAAACATAATTTGATATTGATACAAACCAGCTCAAAATTTTGAAAATTTGGTGACAGGTGATACATGGTGATTGTCTTATGGCATATTATGAGGCAGAAAAATTAATACTTGAAGAGTTAGTGACTGTAAAAAATAAACAAATAAACAAAAAAGAAGTCATGCTGTATAGGAAGTCTCAAAATATATAAATATAAATAATGACCCAGTTATCCTAAAAATAAGACACCTCCAAATAATGAGATAACAAAGTAACTGTAATAGAAAGGAAGATCCCCCAGGAAGAATGCTATGAAAAGAAAAAAAAAATGTATGATGTCAATGCAACCAACCAGTACAGAGAATGAAAGGATTTGCAAGTTTCATTAACACAGCATCCTAAATAATAGAAGGGGGGAAAAATAAAAATAAAAAGAAAGAAAGAAAGAGAACACTTAGAGCACAATATAATCCATAATTATTGCACTTGATGAAAATAAATGGATAATCTTATTGGTCGAGTCTCCGAGATATGATCCATGGAAAATCAATAAATAGCTCAAACATGCATATTTAGTCAAGAAATAATTGCTCAATTACACTGTTGCCTTATACACCGTTCCCGAAGAAAGAATACACGAAAAATGCAATGCTATATAGAAATCTCCTTTTCTTATTCAGACGAGATAATTGCATTAAATTAGAAGAAAGATAAATTATCTGCAAAACTTCTAAAAATATATTTTCAAATCTATACCAGCTCTTGCCCCGTAGCTCGACAGACATGGATCCCAAGTGCATGTAATCCAAGTGAATAGAAACCAGTAGCATCCAACAGATACAACAACTGATATGCAAATGACAATCCTGCACAGTTAAAAAAAGAGGCTAAGCTTAAAGCACATTGGATAGGAGATTATCATTGAGAAAATTGAAAGGTGGCCTGAAAATTCCTACACAATCTCTGGAGAGATAATGTTATAAAAGAAAATACATCAGCATGTTATAAAAATAATACAAATGGTGTTTTCTTGGGTAATTCTTGTTTAAGTGGCCCCATCTAATGAACAGTATATAGCCAGGAGGGGTGTGGGTTCTTCTTTCTTATGAAGTTAATTAAATCCGATGTTGGGTAATGTTTGGGTGGTTTTAACTTAAGGTGGGATTAGTAGGATTATGTTACTTAGTTTAGAGGCATGTTTGAGCCTTGGGGTTGTGGTTTTTGACCTTGGTTAGGCTTTTAGATGCAGACTCGTTGTATCTCAATCTGAGATCAGAGATACCGAGAATTGAGATTCATCGCTCAAGTGGTCTTGTCAGGAACAGACTAGCTTTTCATACGATTTGACCAGGAAAAAAAAATGTTTTTTTGACCCCAAGTATAAATACCCACGTAACTGTCAAACCATCACTTTTCACCTACACTTTCTCCAAAACTCACCCAAAATCTGTTCTCTCCCTTCTCTATTAGAGGACCCTAAAGTGAGATTCGATCTCTGGTTAATTAGTGCTAATATCTTTTAGTAATCATGACATGTTAAAAAAATATATTATATACAATACAAATTAATTATAAGAACTTAATGCTATGAAAATCATTGATCTTTATTTAAATATCAATATATCATAGTATAATGAATAGTCAAGTCAATTAGGGTCAACCCAAACGCATTTATAAACTGGTTCGGAAACTCAAACTCAAACTGGACCCATTTATTTAAATGGGCGGACAATCTCAACCCAAACCCTAAAAAATAAGGGTTAGGTTTGGAGGGGGTTGGCAGGACACATCAAAATTTGGCACCCCTAATTGGGGGACATCAATCAAATTCTTTAGAACAATTTGCGCTCTACAATAAAAATTTATATGTTTATACTGCAGATGTAGGACACGAAGAAATATTAAAATGCAAACAAAGAAGAAACAAAACTGTACATTTTGATTAGATGTAAATTTTATTAAAAAACAGGAACAAAGTTCTAAGAATTAAATTAAATTGTGAATCATTAAATTTAATCAAGCCACTGGTAAGTACACGGGTATAAACTCCAAAAATAAGTGTTGTTTTTCTGAAGAAAAAAGGCCAGAGACAAATTTAAGTTGAATGAACCTTCGTTTCCGGCATGTAGCCATGGGTAGCAAGCACCTACAATCTTCTGAATCCTTTTCTTCAAATGTGTCGCCACTGATGCTTCTACATCTGAACGACTTGTGGAAACAAAAGAATTACCACTTCCATCAAGATAGTCAGCATCATCAAACCTTTCATCACCATCTCCCCACAAACTAGTTCGAAGTCTAGCTTCCCTTTCTTTATTATAGATGGAATGCAATTTTGACTTAAAATATGGCAATACAACCTACAAAAATATATGTAATTCACAAGTTATTACCCTTTTGTCCAGCTATAGCATTAGAAGAGAAGGAGAACTCCTTGAGGAAATAAATGATTTTTAAAACTGCTGATAACACTTAGCTATGCATAGCTACCTGAGCCACTAACATGACAAACTCTTTAACTACAAAAAAAATACTGACACGTTAAACAATTTTTCAAACTTTCACTGGGGGTTTACAGTATCACTGCCATTATCTGTAAACTCTTGTACTCTCAGTTAGAGTAACAGAAAAATTGTTTCACTATTTCTCTCCGAACAAGCCTAAAACTTACACACACACACACACAAAGGGAGGATTCAAGTAGTTGACCACAAATAATAATTTCTTGGAGAGCACTGTGGGATCAAAAAGGACGTTCAACATCTTAAAGAAGAAGAAGGATACACTTTAAATGGATCAAGAAAAATAAAATCTCTTCAACATCTTAAAGAAGAAGAAGGATACACTTTAAATGGATCAAGAAAAATAAAATCTCAAAGCTTATACATATGTTAATCTTAAATCATCTCCCAGAATTGTTTGTGAATCCCTACAATATAAAATAATACAAATATATAGACAAATTATGTTTGCATATATAAATATATACAACATGATACAATGGAATGGTGATCAACAAGTGATATACTTGGATAATAACAAAGAAAAATGTTTTCTAGTTCACCAAAAACTCTAAGGCAAGCATAAAAGTTTCAAAACCTCTACTAAAATCACACAGAAGAAATTATTTCACTCCACTAGTAGACACTTCCAGAGCCTAACTTGTCTTCAAGTGTATGTAAAGCTTTACAACATGCACCTTCGGCACAACAGCTAGTATAAAAGTGCAACTCTATATGGCTGTACCTGTGACGAAATATTTCAAAGGTACAAATTGGCCAGAAAAGTAGCCAAGAATTGTATCATTTCCATATGTAATTAAAAGATGAATACTGGCACGGTAAAAATACAGCAATGAAACAAACAAAACTTTATCAATAAATCAGCAATGCATGAACTTCAACTAATTCATACACAGCTTTCCTGTTAACTAGTAGTTTCTGCTTAAAAGTTTATGATTCTGAATCTCTTTGTTCGATAGAAAAAGGTTTCCTCACAATACAAACACAAGGATTCTTATACCAAGTCATGAAGCCAAATTCAGATTCTCATTGCAAATTCATAGTTGAATAATAGAAGTGGAATTTTGTACCATAAAAACAACTGAGAGAACTTTTTGGTGCTTCTCCAACCCTGAGTGATGAATCCTGTCACCCACGTCTGAACGAGGATTATCCTTTTTCACTCTTATTTTAACTGCTCTCCTTCGCAAGCCATATAAAGATTCAGCAAAAGAAGCATCTGTGAGTACACAACACAATAAATTAGCCACAAAGTATCAAAACCAGTAAATTTCCTGTTAAAAGACCTCAAAACTAGACCTGGTTTAACAACCTTGCATAAGAAACATGTCCCTGGGGAATAGGAAAGCTGATAGTGGTGGCCAGCATGACAACTCTTTCTTCTTTCTTCCTTTTTTTTATTGCTCCAATTGTTTGGGTTGGGGAGGGTGGGTGGTGTTCAGAAAATGGAGGGTCAAGAAAATAGCAGACCGGTAATGAAGAAGAATTGAGGATAGTGTGTAATATAGTTCTAACTGTAACCTTGCAAGTCATGCTTATGGCCAATAGTATACTGCCTTGTGTTAAATTGACGCTAAGTGTTTTAATCGATGCCAACTCAGTAACATCTTCCGTTTGAAGGCGCATTAGTAAATATTTCACCAAAGTAAGCAAGCCCACAGATTATCATCTATGTGTGTGTGAGAGATAGAGAGAGTCAAAATATAAAAGTTTTGGCTTGCAGTTTTAATTTGTTGACTGGGGATGAGGATCTTTGTTTATTTGGGGCTTTGATAAGATGTGCCAACACATAAAATCATAATGGGCTTCACTGGATTGAAGGGTTGATATCATATATTTAACAAATCGGACACAATTGAAAGATGAGCGAACCTCAAGCCTTGACAGCACTTTATTAAAGTTGTCTCGTCTCAGAGGCAGCTCAGGTGCAACCTTGCGCCTAGGCATGCACCATGGTGCGCCTTTGATAACATTGAGAAGTGTTATGACATTTAGATGAGACAACATGTTAATGAATTGATTTTGAATAGCAAAAATGAACATAAATTTAAAATATATATATATATATGTGTGGGTACTTGTATCAAGCTCAATACGCCGCATCACCAAAACCCCACCCACGTGGCAGACCGATAAGGCACCACGTCGGGCATGTCGTATGATTATACATGGTAAGCCCCATGGGCCCCATGAGCCACCCACGTGGCAGACCGATAAGGCACCACGTCGGGCATGTCGTATGATTATACATGGCGAGCCCCATGGGCCCATGTGCCACCCACGTGGCAGACCGATAAGGCACCACCGTCGGGCATGTTGTATGATTGATACATGGCGAGCCCCATGGGCCCCATGTGCTACCCACGTGGCAGACCAATAAGGCACCACGTCGGGCATGTCGTATGTTTGATACATGGCGAGCCCTATGGGCGCCATGTGGCAAGGCAACCAAAACTATATGCTTAGCCTAAGCGGGAGCATATGTACAAGCCCAAATATATCTAGATATGAAGAGCCCTGCAACAGGCAGCACCATGGCCCCAGGGCCCATGGTCCTTCATACCTCGCTCCAAGGCCAAACAACAATACAATCAGCCCCCCGGCTCACTTGGACTTGGATTGATAAATACTGGCTCTCCTAAACATTGAAATAAGGCCGCGGCCCGTTCTCCTATTTGATCGCTTAGAAGCGAGCCCCTCTCCTAAACATTGAGATAAGCCCGCGGCCCATCCTCCTACTTGGTCGCCTGGAAGCGAGCCCTTGGCTCTCCTAAACACTAAGGTGGGCCCTAGCCCATTCACCTACTTGGATGCCTGGGTTGGGAGCAGGACCCAGGCACTATTGCTCGGGATCATCAGAGGATACTGGACTGGCGGCTGAGGTCATGGGATCGTCGAGATGGTTGTCTTCTTGCTAAGACAACTCCATCTCGACCAGGCTTGGAGAAGAGGCAACAACGACCTTACGTTCATGTCATCCGATGCATATACGAAACGTTATTTTCCGCCTGCCATGAAACGTTGCTTTCCGCCTGCCGTCAAGCCACAGACGGCAGAAGGGCTTATGTCACTTCTGGCAGAATTAAGGAGAACGAGCCACCTGTCCAACAGTTTGCTTGGGCTCCAATACTCCTGTGGCCTATATAACGTATCGTATATGCAGCGAGATACAACAACAACAGTACAACCAAGTCTTATGCTTAAACACCTTCTCATACTTTACATTAGTGTTCAAAGTCTATCACTGCCAGCCTCTCCCTCTCCAAGCTTGCCTTGACCTCCTCCTCTCCACCTCCGGTGATCTCAGGCCATTGAAGTGCCCGCCATCTTCCCGGACTATCTCTAACCACATCTCTCACCCACATTATACTCTGCTGGGGAAGAGTGGTGCTCGCTTCACATGGCGCCCAAAAAGAACACTGGAACTGGAGTAGTGACATCCCAAGGTGGCGATAGGGAGACCCTGGCGGATACCTCAGAACACAACTCCGGCAGCTCTCCGGAAGAACAATCCTCCCAACCGGTTATAGCAGATCAGCTATGTGTATTGACTGAGAGCGTCACCTCCCTTCAACAGAACCAACAACTCTTAATGGACGCCCTGCTAGCCTTACAAAAGGCACCTACGCTCCCATCATCATCTAACCCTCCTATATCATCTCAAAATGGCGCTCCGCCATTAGCCTAGAATGGCTCAAAAGCCAACCTCGCTACGCAAAACGACTTGCGAACCCAAGCGGGAGGACAAACTGCCCCCCCCCCCCCCGCTCCCTCTATTAGCTCCCAGCCAGACACCCCCACCACAAGTTGGGTCCATCAGTGGAGCTCCCACCGCAGTGGCTTTGACTGGCTCTCTAGCTCTTCCGGCAAATCAGAACTTTTCCCAGCTATTAACATTGGAGGTCGTAAAAGAGCACATACATAGCCTACTTCAGACGAACAAAGGTCACATTCCTGCCTCCCCAGAATTGGACCTCCGTCCCCCTTACCTTATTCACATCGCAAGTCTTCCATATCCGGCGGATATACAGTACCCAAGTTTGTTCGCTTCGACGGACGAAAAGGGAATGCCATGGAGCATGTTTCAAGCTTTCTTGATGCCCTTGGAGCTCACCGAGAGGACCGAAACCTCCGCATGAGGGAATTCTCCAAATCCCTCACAAATCGAGCATTCTCCTGGTATGCTAACCTCGCTGCTGGCTCTATTTCTTCATGGGAAGACTTGGTAAAAAAGTTTTACATCAAGTTCTTCTACGTTGAAGAAAGGTTAACCACCCTTCATCTTATGAGGGAAACACAGCGACTTGGGGAGGACATCCTCGTTTACGTCCGCCGTTTCAGGAAAAAGAAGTAGACATTCAAGACCCGATGGAAGAACACCAACTAGTGTCATTGTGCATTGAAGGGATGCTCACGACTTATAAACTCCAGTTGGTCAATCACCACTTCCCAGACTTTTCTGCTTTATGTGCCGCGGCCCGAAACATAAGTGAAACAGTAAGATCAAGGGCGCGAATGACAGTACCACAACCCCACTCATGGCGACCAACAGCACCTCAACCGTCCTCATGGAGGCCTAACCGACGCAACTACGCTGTATATGCAGCCAAAGGCTCCTCTGGTGGAAGAGAAGACCCGTAGGCGAAAAAGAGAAAGTTCAATCAAATTCCCCCGCCATTACCTATCTCAGTGAACGAGGCACAGGCACTCCTCAACGCCTGGGTAGAAGATGGAAAAGTCCACCTCCCCGAGCCAAGGCAACCTATTACCAAAAAGGATCAAGCGCGGGCAGACTATTGCATATACCATCGTTCCGTTAAAGATCCTACTACGGAATGTTGGGCACTCAGATCCCTAGTTTGAAAAATGATGCAGACTATTGCATATACCATCGTTCCGTTAAACATCTTGCTACGGAATGCGAGCTCTCTGAGCTCCCACTTGTGCGGACTTTGAGACAAGGCGTGTGATAGCGCTTAAGAAATCGACAAAGTTCAAGTGGTTCTTCGACCAATTCGGCCTGTCTGAAGCAACACGTTTTGAAGCCACCAAGGCCTTTTTGAGACTTGCGGAGCAGAATGGTGAAACGTGCATGAGCGTAAGCGGATCAATAAGGAAAGTATTTCGGGATAACTCCTTGGCGATAACCTTTACCGAGGCCGACAAACAAGTACCGTTTCTACATAACCGTCCCTTCTACGTCCCAGTATTCATCAATGGGATGGAGTTTCAAAGAGGAATCATGAATGAGGAGCTTCACTCAATGTGATGCCTTATTCTACTTTCCAGGCAACCGGGATCCCACAAAAGCACTTAGTCAGACAACCCATCTCCATCACCGGTTTTGGAAGCCAAAAAATTGAAACCATAGGTCATGTCCAGTTAGACTTAGCAGTGGGACCAATTCGCTCTACTACTAAGTTCCATGTTATAGAAGCAGAGACGACTTATCAGGCTCTCCTAGGGAGAACTTGGCTTCACAGATATGCTGCGATCCCGTCCACCTACCATCAATGTGTCAAAGCAATCTACAACAATGAGGTAGTAGCCATAGCTGGCCTTTTCGAGTAGATGAATCTCACATGGCAGATGCAGTATTTTACAATCATGTGGATGAAGATAAACCTCCTCTGCCACTTCGAGGAACTCCTATACCTAACTGGGATGACCTCTCTGAAGAAGATTCATCACCACCTCGCAGGAAGACATTCACCAAATAAAAGCCCTCTTTCCCTCGCTACGGCACTATTTTGAGTTAGGCCTCTTCCCCTCGCTAGGCCTCTTTAAACCTTGCATTTACAAAAAAAAAAAAAAAAAAAAAAACTTTTTTTGAGTTAGGCCTCTTCCCCTCGCTAGGCCTCTCTATCCATCGCATAAAAAAAAAAAAAAAAAAAAAAAAAAAAAAATACTTTTTTGAGTTAGGCCTCTTCCCCTCGCTAGGCCTCTCTATCCAAAAAAAAAAAAAAAAAAAAAAAAAAAAAAAAAACTTTTTTTGAGATAGGCCTCTTCCCCTCGCTAGGCCTCTTTATCCCTCGCATTTACAAAAAAAAAAAAAAAAAAAAAACTTTTTTGAGATAGGCCTCTATCCCTCGCCAAAAAAAAAAAAAAAAAAAAACTTTTTTGAGTTAGGCATTTTCCCCTCGCTAGGCCTCTCTGTCCCTCGCATAAAAAAAAAAAAAAAAAAAAACTTTTTTGAGTTAGGCCTCTTCCCCTCGCTAGGCCTCTCTATCCCTCGCATTTACAAAAAAAAAAAAAAAAAAAAAAAAAAAAAAAAAAAAAAAACTTTTTTGAGATAGGCTTCTTCCCCTCGCTAGGCCTCTCTATCCCTCGCAAAAAAAAAAAAAAAAAAAAAAAAAAAAACTTTTTTGAGTTAGGCCTCTTCCCCTCGCTAGGCCTCTTTATCCCTCGCATTTACAAAAAAAAAAAAAAAAAAAAAAAAAAAAAAAAAAAAAAACTTTTTTGAGATAGGCCTCTATCCCTCGCAAAAAAAAAAAAAAAAAAAAAAAAAAAAAAAAAAAAAACTTTTTTGAGTTAGGCCTTTTCCCCTCGCTAGGCCTCTCTGTCCCTCGCATAAATAAAAATAAAAAAAAAAAAAAACTTTTTTGAGTTAGGCCTCTTCCCCTCGCTAGGCCTCTCTATCCATCGCATTAAAAAAATTAAAAAAAAAAAAAAAAAACTTATTTGAGATAGTCCCTTCCCCTCGCATAGCCAAACCCATATTTGGGATAGCCCCTCTCCCTCGCATAACAAAACCCATATCCTTCCCCTCGCATAGCCAAACCCATATTTGGGATAGCCCCTCTCCCTTGCATAACAAAACCCATATCCTTCCCCTCGCATAACCAAACCCATTTGCTTCATTATTTTATTTTCAAAAAAAAAAAAAAACCTTTTTCCCTCGCTAAGGCTATGGCACTATTTTGAGATAGTCCCTTCCCCTCGCATAGCAAAATCCATCTTTTGGGATAGCCCCTCTCCCTCGCATAACAAATTTGAGATAGTCCCTTCCCCTCGCATAACCAAACCCACTTGTTTCATTATTTTATTTTCAAAAAAAAAAAAAAAAAAAAAAAAAAAAATCAGCATTATTTTGGGATACACCTTCCCCTCGCACACCCTAACCCATCCCTCGCAACTCTCTTTCACCCCTCGCATATTTTGGGATGCCCCCTCTCCCTCGCATAACAAAACTCATATTTTGGGATAGCCTCTCTCCCTCACATAACACAACCCATATTTTGGGATAGCCCCTTTCCCTCGCATAACCAAAGCTTTTTGCTTCATTAATTTATTTTCATATAAAAAAAAAAAAAAAAAAACTACATTTCCCAAACTGTTTTATGGGCTTCATCTTTCATAGCACTCATTTATTTACAGCCCTCTATTATCTCATCATTTTAAAAATAAAATAAAATAAATAGCCCTTTCATTATTTTATTTATTTATCTTATTTTTATACTTCTCCAAATCCTTTTGTGGGCTTCCCTCAGTTCAACTTTTCTGTTACCACCTTTAAATAACAAAAAAATAAAACTTCATAGCTCTCAATACAATCCTAAAATTTTGCCAAATAGCTCCCTGATATTTATTCTAACAGTTTATTTTTATTTTCTAAGCATACACTTCTCCAATATTCGTTATTAATAACTTTCCAACCTTTTCACTTTTTACCTAATTAACATTTTATTATAAGCCTCTCCAATTTTCCAAAACACAACTCTCTTTTATTGATTTGCCTCATGCTCAAAATACCAAAAAAAATATATATATATATATAAATAAAAAAGAAGGTTATCCAACCCTTGGCTCCTCACCAAAATAATAACAATTTTATTATTTTACAACTCTCCAAAATGCAGTCCTCCATTTTGTCGACTTACCTCGTCATATTTTATTTTATTTATTTATTTATTTATTACAACAATCTGCCCCTTCTCTTTTTCTTTGTTTCATTACCAAACAGACAAAACATATATATATATATATATATGTATATATATCTACATCAATACAAACACAAAAATAGCTAATATGTGGAAGAATGGAAGCATAACTCCATACGTTAATCAGCGACAGATGACTCCAAGTAGGTGATCCCAGATCATGGTTGAGCTTCCAAAGCACCAAGTCCTTCTCGCTCAGCTCGCCACTATGGCTCGCGATTTCCCAACTCACCCTTCTCGCTTCGCACCTTCTCTATCACCTGTTAATCACCGAAATTTTCCCTCTTCCCCTCAATCGACGACAGCAAGTAACCCTCGAAATCCCTTAACCAAGGAATCGAAACCCTAGCCCTCCTCTAGTGTCGGTTCACACACCTTCCCTTGTCCAGAATCTTCAATCAAGATCCAAACCCACCAGCGAAAAACCCAGAACCACCCTTACGAATCGCCGACAACAACCTCTGCGCTTCGCAGGTACCTCTCTTCCCTCTCGCCTCTCTTCTCTCTTTATGCCTTCTCGGAGCTCGTCGGCGGCAAGCTTTTTCCCTTTTTCACGATTGTCCATCTTTCTCTCCTAGTTGAACTTTGGATTTTCTGGTCTTTCACTCTAAGTGGGATTCTAGGTTTTGTTTAGAGAGAAAACCACAGGTATACCCAGACACAAATTTTCCCAAACAGTTTTCCTAATGGTATAGGAAACCTAGTTGCAGATAACTATGTCAATAAAACATCCTTGCACACCTTGGGTAAAGGGAGAAGATGTGGGCAGCAAACGGATAATACAGAGTCCCTCTCTGATCCAGTTTCAAAAAAAAAAAAAAAAAAAAAAAAAAAAAAAAGAAAAAAAAAAAGAGTCTGCACAATGGATAAAAAGAGAAGTGGACGAAGTAATCAGAATTTGGACAGCTCTTGTCAAATTCAAAAAACACGAAAAACATTTTTCTAAAAAAAAAAAGAAAAAAGGAGGTGAGCTCCCCTTTTGAACAGTTTCAAACAAGCTGACATATACACAAACTTCTTTGAATTCATACGAAACAAATATATATATAATAATGTGTATATATACACATATTCAGGATTGCACCTTTCCAAAGATGAATCCTTAAACCAATCAAACTCTTTGCTACAGACTGTAAATACCTTAAAGTCTTCAAAAAGTCACTTTACTAATAGCTACACAAGCTATCACATTATACTATGAGCAACTCCAAAATCTGTAAACCTATAACTTCAATTCATGAGTTGTCTCCTCCATGGATCACCCATTCCCAATGTAAAGCTGCAAAAGTTTAGTAAATTCACCTCCTCCTTCCCAATGCAATCTCATCTTTATAAGAGAGCAAATACGGGAACAACAACACAAAAAAACGCAGGCAAATTCATTGCTAACACTCTCCTTTCAACCCATCCTCTCCAAATGGCTTCAGGAGGCCAGAGGCACCGAAATAACACCGTTTGGCGGCCAGTGAACAAGGCTCCAAACCCAAGAGGTCTAAACCAAAGAGCTTCAAGCACCAACTCTAGAGCTTCAAGCTCCACTCCTACTCACCGTCGTCGCCCGGTGTGTGAGTTCTTTCAAAAGATGCTCTCCATGCCTTCATGGCAATTTCAAGATCTGCTATTCGAATCCCCTTGGATTCAACACCCAATATTTGCTCATATAGCCGTAGCAATCCAAATGCCCCCATTGTATCAAAAGCCTAATTTTAGACGACTCTATCTGAATACTTGTCTGCATGAGTTAATATTTTTCAAAACTCTTTAACATAGTCATGTACAAATACTCTCATTAGCTATAAGAGCATCTGTACAGGGGGGCATTATTGTGGGTACTTGTATCAAGCTCAATACGCCGCATCACCAAAACCCCACCCACGTGGCAGACCGATAAGGCACCACGTCGGGCATGTCGTATGATTATACATGGTAAGCCCCATGGGCCCCATGAGCCACCCACGTGGCAGACCGATAAGGCACCACGTCGGGCATGTCGTATGATTATACATGGCGAGCCCCATGGGCCCATGTGCCACCCACGTGGCAGACCGATAAGGCACCACGTCGGGCATGTTGTATGATTGATACATGGCGAGCCCCATGGGCCCCATGTGCTACCCACGTGGCAGACCAATAAGGCACCACGTCGGGCATGTCGTATGTTTGATACATGGCGAGCCCTATGGGCGCCATGTGGCAAGGCAACCAAAACTATATGCTTAGCCTAAGCGGGAGCATATGTACAAGCCCAAATATATCTAGATATGAAGAGCCCTGCAACAGGCAGCACCATGGCCCCAGGGCCCATGGTCCTTCATACCTCGCTCCAAGGCCAAACAACAATACAATCAGCCCCCGGCTCACTTGGACTTGGATTGATAAATACTGGCTCTCCTAAACATTGAAATAAGGCCGCGGCCCGTTCTCCTATTTGATCGCTTAGAAGCGAGCCCCTCTCCTAAACATTGAGATAAGCCCGCGGCCCATCCTCCTACTTGGTCGCCTGGAAGCGAGCCCTTGGCTCTCCTAAACACTAAGGTGGGCCCTAGCCCATTCACCTACTTGGATGCCTGGGTTGGGAGCAGGACCCAGGCACTATTGCTCGGGATCATCAGAGGATACTGGACTGGCGGCTGAGGTCATGGGATCGTCGAGATGGTTGTCTTCTTGCTAAGACAACTCCATCTCGACCAGGCTTGGAGAAGAGGCAACAACGACCTTACGTTCATGTCATCCGATGCATATACGAAACGTTATTTTCCGCCTGCCATGAAACGTTGCTTTCCGCCTGCCGTCAAGCCACAGACGGCAGAAGGGCTTATGTCACTTCTGGCAGAATTAAGGAGAACGAGCCACCTGTCCAACAGTTTGCTTGGGCTCCAATACTCCTGTGGCCTATATAACGTATCGTATATGCAGCGAGATACAACAACAACAGTACAACCAAGTCTTATGCTTAAACACCTTCTCATACTTTACATTAGTGTTCAAAGTCTATCACTGCCAGCCTCTCCCTCTCCAAGCTTGCCTTGACCTCCTCCTCTCCACCTCCGGTGATCTCAGGCCATTGAAGTGCCCGCCATCTTCCCGGACTATCTCTAACCACATCTCTCACCCACAATATGTATGTATGTATGTATATCAGGATGTGAAGATAGTGCATTTGTCTACAAGCAAGAAGTTTAAGATTCAGTTTTGTTGGAAATGGAGGACTACCAAGGTGGTTGGCATTATTAACGATCTGTAAGGAGAAAGATAGCAATGAATTTGACTTTTCTCAAAGTTGTTGATGACGGTCACAACTATGAAGACAAACTTGTCAGATCAGAGTTGTTGATGGAGACATCGAAAGACTGAGTCAAGGCAGAGAGAGGAGCGGTTGAAAGTCAAAAAATTAACTGTGTGGCGACCACTTGCATTGATGAAGGATTTAAAAGTCAGATGGCATACAGCCTTCACATGGTCTTTATTGATTTAAAGTAAACATATGAGTGTATCTCTAGAGATGACATTGGGGCTTCAAGAAGGAAAGCATTCTCATTCTCATATAAACATATTGACAAATTGAAATAATCCACACCACATTTGTTAAATGGGCATCTAGTTTGACAACCTTTGGAAGCGAAACTAGTAACTGACTAAAGTGGAATGCCACTCCTTATCATTTGTAATCAGCTAGCACCAGCAGCATGTTAAGAAGCATGCACTTCTATGAAGGTAACGTGTCTGTGTCAAACATTGATACTTGTTGGACATTTCTTGACACATGTTGAACAAACGTCCAAATGTGTCCATATACCAGGACAAGCTTCAAACACTTGGGATATACAAGTGCCAATCGCTTAGATACGCATGAAGCACATTACAAGTTTAAAGAAAATAACTTGAGATCCAATAATAAAAGAAAAATTATCTAAATTTTCACTTATTAATCCCTGCTCTTGTATGTTGACTTTAGGAATTAGTCTTATGTTGCATTTTTTGTATTATTTTTAGTGAAATATTCATATATATGACATATAATAAATATATAAAACTATATATTTTGTGTGTGCCCTGGACGAGTCCTGCCCTACACTTTTTTAAAAAACTGTCAGTCAGAGTGTCGTGTGTCGGTGTCTCCAAGACAGCACTTAAAGCATGCAAAGAGAACATTTATCCTTAACCATCATCAATTTGTTTCAAAACAGCAATTTGATAAGACTCAATTACAGGCCATTAGGTCGTGCAGGCTTTATATTAATTAAGTACTTTACTCCAACCACATCCTTCTCTAAACAAGTTTTTACAACATTTCCTTCACTCATCAGAAACTAACAGCCTTTCGGCATATTTTCGAAAAATCCATTATGAAATCTGTGAAATTTTAAGAACTTGATGTTTTAAGCCCCCCCCCCCTTCTTTTCTTTTTTCTTTTCTTTTTTTCCCTCATAACCCTAATAACAAAAAAGCTGTAATTGCAAAATTCTACCAAACAAGGCGTAAGTCACTAACTTCTTTATATGCTAAAGTATGAATCAACCTTTTACATGTAAATTTTTGGACGATTGGATGAAGGAGAAAGATGGGTTGAATTTGAAAATTGTTAGGATTTAAAGAATAGAGAAAATAGTGAAACAAAGTTTGAAAAGAGTTGGTGGTGAATACAATAGAAATAGAGAAAACCTGTAGTACGTAAGCTGTGAGTTTCAAGAACGAGCATGAGCAAGGCAAAGAACTCATCTTCGTAGTCCAACACTTTATGGAGAAAGGGTCTTCGCAGAGCCAAAACCTGCAATCAATTACAAAATTGAACCCTAAATTGAGTAATTTTTTGTCTGAATAGAAATGAGTGAGATTGAAATGGAAAGGGGGATTATTACACCGATAGAGTAGGTGAGGGCGGCTCTGAGACTGGAAGGGAGCTGCTGAGCAGCTGCCATCTCGAAGAAGGTGGGACGAGTCCCTTGTCCTCCCACCTGAAACAACATTCTCTCTCTCTCTCTCTCTCTTTCTGTGTGTAGGTGTATGTATGTATGTGTGAGTTTGAGAAAGTTGCTGTAAAGATTGAGACTGAAAATTTGGGAAAGATATGAATTACAATTACTCAATTGCCGCCTTGGTGGTTGTGTTGTTGAGTTCAGTACTTCTCCATGTGTAGTGCGTGATTTCGGATTTTGTTTACCCCCCTTGCTAAGCCCTTGCGGTACAAGACCATCAACAGAGAACCAAATTTAACATCAAATTTAAAATTTGATGAAAAATTCATTTTTTGAGATTCCAACGTTGACACTAAATTCATATCAAATTGAAGATTCACCAAACAAAACATCAAACTGATACCAGGAAACAGATTTTACCAAATCACTGTTACTGACCGTTGAAAATGGTATACCGGTCAACCACCCGGTTGCCCGGCCGGTTGACCAACCGGTTACCCGGTTCTCTTTGAAATACATGGGTTCAAACAGTTCAAACAGTTTAAAAAAAAAAATTGGCTTTGCCGGTCGACCGGTTGGTCAACCGGCCGGTCGACCACCTCTCCAATTTCACTTTGATGCTCATTTGATGCTCACCGTTGGAGCGCCTTGTACCAGATTGAGAAAATTCCCATTTTTGTACTCAAATTTGATGAAATTTTTGAGTAACCGTTGGAGATGCTCTAAGGTCTCACTTACAATTGTGATAGACACCTCCCTCACAAGCCATGAGCCCTACAACTCTCATTCTCATTCTCATTCCAACTAGTTATAATGTGGGTTTTATCTATCTATCTATCTATCTATTCTATTATTAAAAGCCAAAGCCAACACCTATTTTGGTGTTATGAAGCCCAACTTTTGACTTCATAAGCTTTTGCCACCTGTAATTACATAATAAAAATAAATAAATACATCCACCCCACCCCACCCACCCCACCCCACCCCACCCCACCCCACGTTCCCTCACATATCTCAACCAAACCAATTCTGAACTTCCACAAACACCTTTTTTTTTTTTACACGATCCAGAAACACCTTTTCAAACTCATATTCATCTCTAACATATTTAAGACTATTGTTTTTCACAAATAAAAAAAAAAAAGAAGACAGGGCAAGACTATTGTTTCTCTTTGATGGTAAGTAATTTAAGAATCATTAATTTTTATATTTTCATTGATTGAATTTTTTGTTTTTTCGTTTTCCATATATGTTTTGTTTATATATTATGTAAATTGTTTAAGAATTTTAAATTTTTTGTTTTCCAAATCAAATCAAAATCAATTCGATAGTTCGAATGGTTTCTGGTGTTGCGTGGTGGCGTGTGTAAGAGAGGGAGAGGGAGAGGGAGAGGGAGAGGAAGGGAGGGAGGGAGGGAGGGAGAGAGAGAGAGAGAGAGAGAGCGGGCGGGCGGGGAGGTTGCTGTACAACGAAGAATGGTTGTTGGATTGTTGTGTGTGCCGGTTTGATTTTCTAACAATATTTTTAGAATTTATTTTTTAAAAACTAATATAAAAAGACTATTTTAAAACTATTTTTGTTCTCTCAAGAATGATGGCAGAGAAAGTGTAAACAAGACTATTGTTTCTCTTTGATGGTAAATGATTTAAGTATTATTAATTTTAATATTTTTATTGATTGAAAATTTTATTTATTTATTTTCATATATATTTTTTAAATTGTTTAAGAGTCTTGAATTTTTTATATTCCCAGTCATAGAAGTTTTTGTTCTATTTTGTTGATCATGTTGATTGAAAAAAAACGAATAAAACAGCAAAAAAAAAATGTAGACGTTATAATTTGAATTTTAAACTTATATTTTTATGAATTTTTTTCCATAGAAACCGCCATATAAAAATCTACATGTTTATAATGTGATTTTTTTTTTTTTTAAAGTTTTGTTGATGGAAACATGTAGACATTATGATGTGAAATTTTTCAATTTTTCTTTTTATTTTTTTTTGATGGATGAACCAATTCTCTCTCTTAAAGTCTTTATTTGTTATTTGGGTTCTAGAGTTGTGTTCATATATCAATTGTGATGAATTAATTTTTCACTGTTTTTTTCAGTTCTTTCTCTCAATTTTTTGGACTGAAACTTTTTCTTTCTCAATTTCTTTTTATTTTATTTATTGTATTTTTTATTATAAAATATCAATTGTGATGAATCAATTCTCCACTATTTTTTTCATTTCTTTCTCTCAATTTTTTTTGACTAAATTTTTTTTTTCTCTTTCTCAATTTCTTTTTAATTTATTATATTTTTTATTATGATATATCAATTTTGATTGACCAATTCTCCTTCTCTCAAACTCTTATTTGTGTTTGATATGTATTACTAGCTAAAACTTTTTCTCCAATTTTCTCTCAATAAGAAGTTATATTATAAGATAATTAAATTTTAAAATATTTTAAATTAACAATAGAAAACATATAGGATAGCCATAAGATTATGCACGAGTAACAAATAATTTTCAATTTATTTGTTATATCAGATAAGGTTCAATTTATTTGTTTATTTTTTATACTTATTGATTAACAAATTATTTGTAGATAATAAGAAGGTTTCAACAAATATTAAAATTGAAAAAATAATAATTTAAGATACCTTGAAAAACTATGTATGAGTATAGTTTTAAATTTGATTCAGCAAATAAAAAATAAATTTATAGATAACAAGGAGGACACCAAAAGTTATTAAAATCAAAAATAGATATTTAATTTTTTTTTTTTTTTTGTGATCTTTCTTTCCAGTTCTCTCTCAATTTCTTTTTATTTCTTTTTATTTCTTTCATTTTTCTTTTTTCATGATATATAATAAAGTTATTAAAATTAAAAATAGATATTTAATTTTTTTCATGATGTTTCTCATAATTTTATGAATTCATAATGTATACATATATATATTTGGTGGTGAAAATTAGGAAATGTTGTATATTTTTAAAAGATTCGTGTATATTATATTGTTCATATTTTTGTTTGAAATATATACCAAGTAAATGTTATATTACACATAGTTAGAAATATTTAGCTTGCATTACATTACACTTATAATACATATGTATATTATTATTAAAAAATATAATAAAAGAATTATATAATTTTTTGCTGAATTTGCACACGCATCGCGTGTGCCTCGGCCGCTAGTACTATTATAAAGTGAGCATCCCCTTATGGTGTCTTGAAGCCTTTGTTTCTTATGCTGCCACGTGTCTACCTTTTTATTTCAAATTAAAAAAAAAAATAGATAAATAGATAGATGAGAGGAGGGGATTTGAACCTTAGACTTATGTCAAATGAATAAGACTCTTACCACTTTACTAACACACAATATATGATAAATGTTTTATTTTATTTATATTTATTTGAATTGCACACGCATCGCGTGTGGCAACCACTAGTATATATATATATGAGTAAACTTTACACAAACTAAGATCAAATTACGAGTCATGAAATTCTAAGAAAAAATATTTTAAATATTTGTCGTCTCACTTTTTCTCAACTCAATTATTCGAATGGCGATGTTTCACAACTTGGAGTTTGGAAGATTTTTCTTTTTTTTAAACTAAAATATATAAAAAGATAAAAAATTGTTTTAAAAAGTTGGTTCAAGTAAATTTTTTAGTTTTTTTTTTACTTTTTAAAAAATTGTGTAAATAAATAAAAAAATAATATAGATTAAAAATCAAAAAGTGCCTTTCATTTTTTTTACAAACATCACATTCAATCACCAAAACTTCCTAAACACAATTATTTTAATCTACTAAAATAGTCAAAAACTAAAATAGCCTATTAAAATAACTAACTTCTCAAATGAGGCCATAGTTAGGTTTATTTTGGCATCTAGGTTAAAAGTCAGTTTTTTAATTTTTGTTGACTTGTTTTTATTACGTTATCTCTTTATTTTTTTTACATATTTTTAAATTTTTTTAAAAAAAAAAGTCATACAAAATTAAAAAATTAACTTTTAACCTACTTCTCAAAACAGCCTAATACGAACTCTCCATGACGTCTCGAGTTCACAACTAAAGTAATTATTAGGATAAATTACATTGATACTCCTTAATGTTTCTATTTAATACAAATCTTTCCTTACATTTAAAAAATTATATTTCCTTCCATGAAGTTTGTAATTTCATTACAAATTGTTCCCTAAATTATTGATATCATGTCTTAAAAAAATTTTCATGACTATTTGTCATTTTTCTTACCATTTCTTCTTCCTATTGTCATAACTACATTTTACAACTTTCCATCATTAAATTCTATCTGAACATATTCTTATTGAGGGATGATATACAAACACAAATTTTATATAGAATTTTCAAACACAATGATATAACTTAATGGTGATATTTCATTTTAAAACAAAACACTCATAACCATTATTTATAATTACAACAATATCACTATCACAACATTTTTATGATATTTTTTTGAATAATTTTTTATATATGAATATAACTTTTCATTTTTATTTCCACCATTATACCTAGATTAGATCAATTTAATTTAGATATATTTAAAAAGTATAAGACGTGAACAAAAAAAACTTTAAAAAAATTCATAGAATACAACAAAATAAGATAATGTAATGAATTTTTGCATTTTTTTTTTTATATTTGGTGTTTTTAAAAAAAATTACAAAATATTATACTTCTTAAGTATATCTAGATTAGATGTATCTAAAAAAAATTTAAAAAAAATTTACTTAAAATATTAAAACATTTAGTAAAAATAAAAAAATATGAAAATATTTTGTGTGAGTTAAATCAAAGAAGATGATTGTTATTTCTCTTGAAATGACATGAACAAAATATATGATTATTTTATTATTTTATATGTATAAAAACTAAGAAGTAAATATGTCATTTAATCTAATAGGGAAATAAGTGTAATTTTTCAAATATGAAAGAAAAATTTGTATTAAACAAAAATTTCAAGAGGTGTCAATATAATTTACCCTAATTTTTAAGGGTGAATTCTGGAGTCTCAATTTCTTTAGTATCTAGGTCTTCTCTCTAGTTAGGCCTTTTGATTTTTTTTTAAAAAAAAATACAATTCATCATATATTTTTATTTTTTTTAAACTATGCATATTTTTATATAATTGTATAATATTATCATTTATTTTATATTAAAATGTATTTCTATATTTATTTATTTTAATATCTATCTACTATTTATATTAGTTTTAATTGCCTTAATCTTACTAAAAAAGATGTCACAGTAATTATATCGAATTTGTGAAGTTTATTATATTTTTTTTCTAAATTTTAAAGAGGTGAGTGTAATTTATTCCTTACTTATTTTTATTTCTTAAAAAATAAAAAATATTTTTGTGAAAGAAAAAAATCACTATTTTTTTTTTATGATTTTCTCTTTTATAGGGTAAAATAATTTTTTTTTATTTTTATCAAATTAGTTTCAATAATTTTTTTTAAAAAAAATTCAAAAATATATTTTGTAACGAAACCAACCAGGGTGATTTTTGTTTTTCTTCATAATATTGTATCGTAATATTTTGAATTTATGTTTGTGTCATATCAAAAAATTGCTACTCTCAATTAAAAATATTAAGTGTTATTTTTGTCATAACTTAACTTTCACCAAACTAATTTCTACTAAACAAAATTATTTATAAAATATTAGTTTCAACTTTATTTTATTTTTTCAATTTCAAATAAATAAATCTTATTTTTTGTTTATTTGTTTGTTGGGTAATTTATACTTTCACCCCTTAAAGTGAGACTGTTTTCTTATTTGGTTCTTAAAGAAAAGATTTCATCATTTCCGTAAACTATCATATTCCTCTCACTTCAGTCTGAATTGTAAATTTCAACAATCATTATACAAAAAATGAGATTAACCAGACCCAACCCATAAACACTCAACAGAGAAAAAATTTCAAATTTCAACAGATAAAAAAAAGAAAAGAAAGATGAATATGCTCTTTTTTCTTTTTCTTTTTTATTTTTGTAGTTGAATATGCTGTGATTTGTTGTTGTCGTTGATGATGATAATGATGATGATGATAATGAAACAGATTAAAAAAAAAAACATATCTGTCGAAATTTTCTCTCTATCCCAATTTTGACTTTACAGTTCATAGGCTAATAAATAATTATTTTTGGGCAGCATTTTGTTAAATCAATGTAATATCTACCATTTTCAATCTTTCTTTGCACATTCAATTTTACAAGTGATCAAAATGTAATTTGTTTAAATTGCATTACCCAATTTCTAACTTTTGGAACATATAGAAAATTTGCTCAAATAAAATTTGGCTAGATAGAAAATTTACCCAAAAAAAATTGACAGATAAAATTTGAACAGATACACATAAAAATTCAAGATGCATTTCTATATTGAAATTTAGTAAAAAATGTTCCACATGCTACGTGAGAAAAAAATGATTGTTTCAACTATATATATATTTAAAAATACCAAAATCAATTATTAAAAAAATGATTGAGACGAGTAATTATTCAGCATTATTGAAACATGCCGTGATGGTTTTAATAATATAATACAGAACTTTAATAATTCATTGAATATGTTTTGCAATTTCTCATTTGTTAAGAATATCACGTAAACAATAGGGGTATTTGGGAACCTAGATTTGGGGCTAAAATAACCTCAAAAACAATTTTAACCTAAAAGCTGCTAAATCAAAAGTTTTTTTTTTTTTTTAAAAAAAAAAAAGGCCAGTAGTGGCTATTACTGTGACGGTCCTACCACTGTCACAGTGACACGTAGCTAAATTACAATTTTACCCCTTCAAATTAATTTTGAAAAATGTAAAATTAGGGACAAATTTGTCATTTTAACTTCAAACATCATTTCAACACATTTTTCAATACACCAACTCAAATAAAAATCCATCCTATTTTTCCAAACACAAAAACTAAAATAACCTACTAAAATAGTCAAAAAATCAAAAAACCCTCTAAAATAGTCACTTCCCAAACACGCACAATGTGACAAATACATTGGGACTTCCTAACAATTTTTTTGATAGGGAATGGGACAGATAATACCATGCCAAGAGGCTACCTCTTATTGGACAGATATAATTTTATTATAGAGGCTGGTTGGGGATCTGCAAATGTTTTGGAAAAGCCTTAAAAAAAAAAAAAAAAAAAAGGGTGTGTGCAAATGACTTAGTTAAGGAGTACAAGTAGAACCCTTTGCAAAACAAAAATATAATTAAAAAGAAGAAGAAGAAGAAGATTATTCAAAAGAGTGGCTGGAGTTTAGAAGAAGATTATTCAAAATCAGTTATTTGCAATACGATAAACTTATTCACAAGTAAATCAGATAGAGGAGCCTTCTCTTACGGAAGAAATTATTTAGAAAAGGAAAAAAGAACAATGTAACAAAATTCCCCCAGTAATTCCTAGATGCATATTCACAAGCATATAAAGTTTGAAACAAAATTCATTTTGGCATCTGAAAACAGCAGCAATTCAAGAAAGAAAATAATAAAACAGTAATAACTACATGATTTGCTTATTTGTTAAAATGAAAAAGAAAAATGCATGTTATTACTTGCAAGAATCTTGCCTAAACTCCAACTAACCATTCTTCGACTCCGTCAGTGCAGTACTCCCCCACAAGACTAACATAATCCACATCCAGGCACACCACGGCACATCAAGGAG